>OX419196.1:14390009-15016080 GCA_948465475.1 Thalpophila matura
AATCACAGAGGCAAGGTTTGAAGGATGCGGCATCGAATCATAAGAATCCGGTTTTTTTTTGTTTTGCATTTTAGGGTTAATTTTCATGAATGTAAATTTTTAGTGTAGGTACTTATTGCTTTAATAACGACATTAACTCACTTAAATTCATGAAAAAATTACTTATATACTCTCTAAAGCCAAAAAATACGTTGGGCTTGCCTCCACGCAAGCACTCCACTGACTAGCACTTTGCCCGCGACTTCGTCCACGTTAAAGACACATAGCGCCATCTAGCGTTCTAAAGCAATTAGCATAAGCATAGCATAATCGGCCTATAATGTTCCCACTGCTGGGACACAGGCCTCCTCTGTGAGAGGGAGTGGGCCGTAGTCCACCACGCGGGCCCAGTGCGGGTTGGTGGACGTCACATGTCTTCGAATTTTTGGTTCTAGGACATGCCGGTTTCCTCACGGTGTTTTTCCTTCACCTTTAAAGCAAGTGATAATTAATTTCTAATACGCACATGACTTCGAAAAGTCAGCGGTGCGTGCCTCGGGATCGAACTCGAACCATTCGCCGTGGGAGGCACATGGTTAATCCACTAGGCTATCACTGCTTGCACACTAAAGCAATTGTGACCGTCGAAATTTATTCTTCTTTCCTCGAGAACAGTACTTTTTCTGGGTGAAAGTTACCTTTGTCCTTTTTGTACCCCGGACAAAGTGTACGCAAAACATCATGATGATCGGTTCAGTAGGTAGGTAAGTAATATTAGCTAGGAACCTTTAAAAAAAATAAGTTTATTTCATCATTCTACTGATGGCTAAGTTAAAAGTTAATTCGATTTTGTTTTTTTTTTATTCTACTAGCCAAGGCTAAAAGATATACCATAATTATCAAGAATTAATATCATCAATTTTGAGTTTCTTCGTTCAAATGACGCACAGTTCCTCTGGCGAACTTATCACATTGTTTTCCATATGATGTCATGATGATCTAGAATCCGAGCATTTAATTGATATCGGCGTTGTCGACGAGATAATTTTTGAGTCATTATTATATCAAGATGTTATTTCCATTCTATAAAGATGTGATGTGTTTTATCAATTAGAATGTAAAGATGATCACTAGTTTATAAAAACTTAACGAGCTTATTTAATATTATTTGTTCGCCTGACGCTCTGACAGACACAATTGATTTTGACCTGAATGAGGCGGATTTTTCAAATGCGACAGATGGAGGGTTATAAGTAATATATTTTCTACAAAATTAATACATACTAGTGTTGCCCAAAATCGGTCTTGCATCAATCATTTTCGCAAGACCACCTAATTACAGCAATACTAAGACCAAGACCATGACCATGACTGAATGTCCAATACTAAAACTAAGACAACGACTATGGGTACTGACGCAATACCGAGACCAAAGACGGGGTTAGACTCGTCTCGGTCTTGCATTTGGGCAACACATACTCTATAGTAAAAATATCCGTATTTTTATAGACAAAGAAAAATAAACAAAACAAGAACCACTCGAAAAAATTAAATAAACTTAAAAAAGTCGCAAATAATTGCAAAAAAAAAGTAAAATACAAATTCAAATGTGGAATACCGCATCAAACGGTACGCTCCTAGCGCCGCGTCTCTGATAATTAAGAGGCGAAAATTAGCAACACGAGCGAAAGACGCGTTTTTCTTTTATCCGCCCGTATGTGACCACCCTACGTGCGCTGGGGTTTCACACGACGCGTGTGTAGCCCGCCTAACGTCTGTTTGTCTCTTTTCCATCGGTTTTAGTGGAATACGATTCTAATTATAGCTATTTTGGTCGTTTTGATTAACTTAGTCTTTATGCTGCGTTATTTTAATTGGATTTTGTTGATAAAATTGTGGTTTCCTGTGAATCACTGATAGCGTCATGTTTTATTGTTCGTAAATTATGAATGTTTGGTTTAAGTAAACTTTCGTATATTGTACAAATATGTGGTTTGTAGCGTTGTTCGTGCTTGTCAGTGAATGCGTCTTGAAGTTGCATGTTTTGATTCAATTTTAAGATTGAATCAAAACATGATGAACTAACAGCTGTTATTACATAGGTATGCTTAATTGTAAATATATTATCCTGGCTATAATATTATTATTCAGATTCTACAATTTAGCCTATTAAGTTTTTTAGATGGGTACTATTTGTCCCAAAATGTGCTAAAATACCTATGATAGGTATCATAAATATTTGTCATAAATATCCAACCACATATTTAAACAGTGAAATATCAAACAGATTAGAACTAAACTAGTTGTTACCCGCGTCTTCGTCCGCGTGAAAATGAATGAAAAGTTAGCCTGTGTGTTTTTGTAGGTCCAAGGCTACCTCTGCAAAATTTCATCCAAATACGTCCAGCCGTTTCAGCGTGAAGCATTTATAATATTAGCAGGATACATTATCACTATCACCAATTTTTTTCCAAAAAGAAAACATCCATCTTTTACACATTTCGCCTTCACACGCTGACGGTACACGCATTAAAATTGATCAACACATAACGACGTTATCCATATAATACGACCCGACTCAGCGGTCACTTCGACAGCGGCCGACCTTACCCGAACGCCCCCCCTTTCAACCCACTTTTTACGTCAATGTTTTTCTATAGGAACGCGGAGGGACGGTATAAGTATACGAATAAGTGAATGATGGGGGGCTATCAAAACATCTCCCTTATCAGCTGGGCCAAGGGCCCAGTTTTTAGGGAAAAGGATTAGGTAATACATGACGAGGTTTAATCGTGATGTTGGGATCAATTTTGCGTGACTTGACGGTTTTGAGCGATTGTGTTGATGAAGCATTAAGGATTTGACGACACTTTTGTATATGTATTACGGTAATCCTATTGTTCTAAGAAATAGTAAACTTAAAATCAATGGGGTTTTTAAATAAATAAATAATTATGTATGAAGAAAATTGGGAAAAACATCATAGATTAACAAAACAGTGAAGTTTTTTTAAGAGATTTATGAAAATGTAATAAAGACTTAAGAGTCATATCGTATTTATAGATTTTTAATATCCTTCATACTTAATATTGGATAAAAGATATGATCCTATTTACCTATGATTGTTTTCATCAAATAATCCTTACCTACTTTAGAATCAATTAATCTTCACATTCCTGACATTTTTGCTACCAAACACATCTATGGGCAGAAACCTTTAAAACATATTAAATACCCAAAAACACCCCATACATAAAACCTATAGATAACATCTCATAAACACAAACGACCCAACCGTCACCTTCTATAAGCCAACATTATCGTCCCCATCCTCAGATCATAGAAAAAAGGAGATATGCCATCATAGCAAATTAGTACGGGAACCACTGTCGCCACTTTTAGAACAGTTTGCGACACAATTACAAGCGCTCCTTGTGAATATAAAGATCTCCCACACATTAAAAATTCCGCACACCCTCAATCTAACACTGTTATTCGTCACTCAGCACTAGCACTAAACTAAAACACTGTGTTTAGTGTTTATATCATCGATCGTGTTCGGTCCGTCACCAGCGATACTAAAGCGTCAAGCTCAATAGCGCCTCGGCACATCTCCCTTGTTTCTATGATCTGAGTGGCAGCAGACACTGAAGGCTTTATAATTTTTCCACTCATATTAATTCCTTAATATCGACGCTGTGGGGTGTGGGGGAGGGAGCAACAAGGGTAGATAACGGGAGACATAAAGCGTAGGAGATCGCTAATTCATCATAAGTTAAAGGGTTTTTATGTACGGAACCTTTCCTCTTTGTAAGGTCCGCAAAAAGCCTGATGTCTGGCGATACAGTTTAAAAAATTACCGTCAAAGGCGAATATTAATTAACTTTTAAAAAGGTGATTTCGTTAATAGATTCTTGTTGGAGAGATGCAGATAGCTCATGCTTTGGTCTTATTGGGATACGATTTTTCTGGATAAAATGGAAGCTAGCTTTACGCCTAAGTGAATTATTCTTGTTAGAATTTTCATACAATAAGAGTTTCGGTTCAAATAAGATCGGATATTCGCTTATGGATCCCCGAAACGATCAATAGCGATTGATCAATGATTACATATAAAAAATATTGACAATCGCTTCAATTCCGTAAGAAAAATTGATTTTCAATAATTTTTCTGTAGAATTATTAAGAAAAGTACCTATTTATATTACGTTATGTGTACGTATAAATAAAACTATTAGGTACTTACTATTAATTTATGACAGAACAACCCGTCTTTAGAAAACCATCTCCCCTCGAAATACATCTAAGTAAAATTAGCCATACACACGTTCCATCTCTAACATAATTACAGTATCTATTTACAAAATACATTTAAACTTTTAAACCATTTAAAAGTTAGACAAAGTTGGTATCGACAGACGTCGGCGCTGCGAAATCCGTTCGGATATTAATTGTATTCTATTAAAACTTCACATTTAATCTTATCGATCCCTTTGACTTCGTAAAGGGTGTAAACAAAATGATAATTCAGTTACAAGGTATTGATCTAGTTATAAAGGATTCGGTTTAAAATAATCATTGACGGTAAATAGGCTTGGTGGGATATTTTTGGGTAGTTGGGGAGAAAAAAGGGTCCTGACCTCGGATCATAGAAAAAGGGAGTTAGCCATCATAGCAAATTAGTACGGGAACCACTGTCACCACTTTTAGGACAGTTTGCGACACAATTACAAGCGCTCTTTGTGAATATATCTCCCACACATTAAAAATTCCGCACACCCTCAATTTAACACTGTATAATTCGTCACTCATCAGTCATCACTAGCACTAAACTAAAACACTGTATTTATATCATCGATCGCGTACGGTCCGTCGCCAGCGTTTAGTTCGTTCAACCAAACCGACAACCAAACTGAAGCCACAGTATAAAGAAACATTCATAGACTGTGCTAAAGCGTCAAGCTCAATAGCGCCTTGGCAAATCTCCCTTGTTTCTATGATCTGAGGTCCTGACCCTTTCTTCCTCAGCTTAGGCTCATCAGTAGCTAGTATCCTCCCTAGGTATATAAGCAAATTCGAATGTGTTTAATTTTATTTGTAGAATTCTAATCGTACGTATGTACATATTAGTCGGTATATAAATCTATTTTAAGATTAGATACAAGCCAATTACCAATTATCAATCATACCTATTTATAGACAAAATACAACTGAATTTATATCCACACATTCACAGGAACAGTTGCAGAAACATGGTGTAATGCAACTTTTTACCAAAAAAAACTCAAGTGTTGCTCAAAATTTCCATTTTGGGCAACCATTGGCAAAGTAAAAGTTACACACTCCTACATCCCTCCGAGTTAAATCAATTAAGGGCTGTTTTAAAATCGTGTGAGGGCAGAGGGCGGGCTTAGAAAAACTTCTAACGAATACCCCCGAACCCTTTTTAATCAATTAATTACTCAATACGAGCACATTGTACTGATTTGATGTTTTAGTTACATACTCTACAAGGTTATAAAGAAAGTTGTTGGTTTCTGACTTGGTATGGTAGATTTAGAGGTAAACTACTATTCTTGGCATGCTTTTAGTAATCAGCTAATTAAATTAAATATTTTTGTCACATTCTAAAATGGAATAACGTCACGGACCTGACCCTCCCGGGAGAACTCTTGTTCCTCATCTCTGGCTTGCGAACTCTTTCTTGTTCCTCATCTCTGGCTTGCCTTAATTGGCCGGTCAGAGTGAGCACTGACGAGGAACAAGGCTCCCACCTCTCTCTTGCCTTTATTGGCTGGTTTGAGTGGAGATTCGTAAGAGCAAACGTGCTCGGGGGAAGGAAGTATTCCAGTAAGATCTTGAAGGGATCTTGACCGTACTTCCGGGATTGTCCTGATAGCCGTGGAATACCGCTCCACTCCTCAAGCACCTCAAGATATGTTGCCCCCTTGTCGCTACGTCACTATGTGCTAGCGGCCGTTTTCGGGGGCCCATTTACTGAGTGTGCAAGTAACCCCCTGCCAATTTTATCCGTGTTTACAACCATTGGACTCTAGTAATAGTCACTAGTGACACTAATAACTTTGCCATTCTAAAATGGCAAAGTTATTTGGTATCTTTTAAAATATGTTATCTGGGAACACTTGAGAAAATATAATAATAACAAAAAGCACATTTTAATTAGATTCAACACGACACAGGGTTGAAAAACACGACTAATTCATGAGAACATGACGATTTTTCTCATATTTATTTTTAGGAGCTATAAGTATATTGATGATTTTAATGACGTAGGTAACTATATTACAACATAAAACAGCGCTGCAATTTGAAAAAAAAAACCGGCCAAGTGCGAGTCGTACTCGCGCACCGAGGGTTCCGTATCATTTTTGGACGTATAAAGTGAAAAAAACCGGACCGCATAACTAAGTTTGTTTGTGAAGGAATTTTGATGATTTTGATAAAACTGTACTAGTTAGGAACATCGTTGTATTTTTGCTGCCATATTTGGGTCAATTCCTATCAACTCTAATTATTTCAGATTTTTCGCCCCGCAAACTTCGGAGATAAGGGGGGGGGAATGGTATTTTTTTGGACATTTTTCATCATATGTCAAAAACTCTGAGACATAAAATAAAATAAAAATATATTTTGAAATGTGCAGATCAAGCCCTTTCATATGATATGTCACTTGACCTAGTAACCTCACTTTGAAATTTTGGACCCCCACTCCGGCCCCTTTTGCAATGAAAATAAAAATATTTTTTGACTTTTTTCATTAGCAATATAGTTGGACAAGCATTTTTTATAACTGTTCCAAATTTCAAGTCGATAGCATTAGTAGTTGCTGAAATAAACAGGTGTGACAGACAGACAGACAGACAGACAGACAGACAGACAGACAGACAGACAGACAGACAGACGAAGTCGCACCATAAGGGTTCCTTTTTTACCATTTTGGTACGGAACCCTAAAAACGTAAGAAATTTTGATTTTTGCGCGCTAACTTGACAGATCCCCAGATTATACAGTTTATCCTACTAGGAAGTATTTTTATTTAAAACATCGATTCTTAAAAAATCAACCTTCTTTTTAGGGTCTAGAACTCTTTAGAAGGACCCAAATGAAATAAATAATATTTGATGATAAGCCATTTTGAGTTTTTCATACTCAATAGCTATTTTTTGTCCCAAAACGTATACCTAGGTAATTATAATTTTGTCTAAAATACAAACATGATTTTAGTTAACTTACCTACTAAACTACCTAAGACAAAAGATCACTCGGGCGTCACGACTCATACATAGCATTCGATAAGTATTGCAATCGATTTTAAATGAACTGCGAATCGATTATTGCTGTTGCACTCCGAGCTAAACGATGTGACTAATTCGTTCTGATCGAATGATAGATGAAGCAATCAGTCTAATAGGAATCAATTCGAAGATTCGTTTCTGATTGATTGAGAGTTTAATGTTACAATAAAGTCATTCAATTAGGACTGTGATGGACTCTTGTCGTTCAAATCTAATTATTTTATACAGGGTAAAATTAAAACCAGTGCGGATATTTTAGGAGGTGAAAGTACTCATAAATATAATCAACTTTTATCATGGGACCGACACGGAAATATGAAAAAAAAATCAGCTGTTCCATACATTTTGATCATGTTGTAGTGCATTTTTGTAGGGAACAGCTGATCCACACTGGTTTTAATTTTACCCTGTAGGTATACAGCGTGATTTTAAAATCATAAAATACGAGTTTTTTGCTTTAGTATCGCTCAGTGCTAAAATATTTAGACATAGCATCACAAATTAGTAAAGTCAGCTATAAAAAGATCTTTTAAACACTGTCCTACTAAAACTCAAGGCGTTTTTCTCTTAAAGTTTTTAGTAAAATTATTAGGTGTTGTGCACGTGTTCACATACCTACCTACTATTACACTACAACGATTTATTCGATAAATAATAATCTTTGAGAAAATCGCATTATGTCACTGCGCCTACAAAAATCGGTGTTTTATTTTCGATTGTTAATTTTTGATACAATTTTAATGCATAGGTACTTCATTAGAATTTGGTTTAAAATTGCACCAAAAACCAACAATCGAAAAAAAAACAGCGATTTTGGTAGGCGCCATTTGACTTTCTTTTTTACGTAATAATAAAAAAAATATGCCTGCCTAGTTTTTAATCACCAAACATCTACATATATACCATATATGTACGAACATAATTACCAATTAACAGTAATTATAAATTACCGTAACGAGGACCATAAAAGTCGTGGACTGCAAATATTACCGAAGCGACAGACGGGCCCCGTCGCGCAAACTTGGCGCAACTTGGGAACTTGGAACTTGGGGAACTTGGCCCGACTTGGCCGAACTCGATGAGCTACAAATAGGCATCGGAATTAAGTTTCTGTCGGTTTTCTGTACGCCTTTTAATTATTTCTCGGTACCCCTTCAGGTACTTTGATCGGCCCCTTCCAGTTTCTTGATTTTCTTCAGAATCGACTGATAGGCACTTACAAATTGTAATTACGTTTGCACTGCGACTTTGCCCCGAATTTGTTCTAAAAATTACGTTTTTAAATCGACCACAGGAAAAGGGGAATTTTTATTTTCAAGAAGAAGGGTATCAGGTATCAATGATTGTTTTGTAATGGTGTCAAAATTATCTAGATAAAAAAGTGACATAGATTAAAATAAACAAAAGGACAAGAAAATAGTTTAGGTTAATTAAAATACTTAACACACCAATCAAGAATCCATTTCCCAAAAAATGGCATAACTCCAAAAGATGCGCCCGCGCCGTTTCAATGGATCCCCCCATTCACACGTCAGCGATCAATCAGCGCGCATGGATCATTACGTGGATCTCTCGCCGATCTATAGATCTACGCCATCTTACCCAACTGCACATAAATCAAGATAGTATGATGTTTTATTTTTATGTCTGCACTTAATATAGTCGTTTGATCGCGGAAGAGATGTGTTTTTGATTTTTTTTTCTGTAATTAATGTCAGGAATAAGTCTTAAGAAATATGTCGATCAAATGCCATTCGAGTTAGTTAAGTTTATTGGCTTGAAAAGGATGCTGTCAGGTTCTTATTTTATTAAAGATAGTTGCTTTTGAAAGTTCAAGCAATTGTGACAAATGTGTGCTTAAGTAGTTAGATCCTGAAAGCATATCTACATAACTATTTATACCAGACTAACTATGCTATGTGGTTTTTCGTTTTCGCTTAGCTTAGCTTTCTAACTTATGAGCCGAGGACTTTTCAGGCATGCAGGTTTCCTCACGATGTTTTCCTTCACCGTTAAAGCAAATGATAAAATTTCTAATATGCACAACGCACATGACTTCGAAAGTCAGCGGTGCGTGCCTCGGGATCGAACTCGAACCATTCGCCGTGGGAGGCACGTTAAACCACTAGGCTGTCACAACATTCTGGATGCATGTTGAATCCCAAAATTCTGTCTATCGTCCTTTACATCCAGTCATCCCCAATTCTCTTATATAACATCAAACAAACAATATAAAAAATCGGCCTTCCCCAATACCTTCCTCAATATCAAATTATTGGGGAAAAACGACACGAGATTTCCGCAATAACTTTCTTCGCACCAAAGTTTTCAAAAGATTTTCCCCATAACGCCATGTTTATTATATGTGAGGTGTAATATTGTATGTCAATTTGTATCGCGCCTTGCGAGCATCGGTAGTTGCCAATAAACGTCTCCCTTCAAAGGTTTTGTTTCAAAGATTAAGTTCTAATCTACAGAGGGGACAGTCGATAACTGAGATTTTTTATTTCTAATTTAGTAGGTACCTAATAGTCGGATTTTTATGTGTAAAGACAAGGTAATTGTCATTCTAATTAGTGCTTAATTTATAAAAAAATTACCTGCCTACGTCAACATGATCTTGGATTTGTTATCTAATGTATTTAATTTTGCGACAACATAGTAATTAAAAGCCATGATGGTAATAAAACTAGGCAATTATCTTCGTATTTTTTAGATTTAAGTAAGAATAAAATTATATCTTAGGCCATAATGTAACAATTATCATTGAATTTTATATAGGAACTTGCAAATTAATATTTACATCATGGTCGTAGGCTTAATGTGGGTCTATAGGCACAAATTCTGCGCAAATGTGTCGCATCTGCCATAATCATAGTATACGCAGCATCCTTAACAAGTACCTCATTGTGAACACGATTGAAGATAAAAGCCTAGCTAATAACGCGCCAATAAAGGCTTTATTGAGCCGAACAGAATTAAGAGGCGACGGAAATTACCGATGTTAGCCGAACGTCGCCGAATTTAATAACGCACGTTCAGTTTTTAATGTACTTTCGTGGGGGGAGGCCGTGCAGGGAGTAATTAATTGAAACATTTTATTAGACGTTATTACTTACTGATTTATTGGATGTTTTGATGAAAGTGCAAATATGCATACGGACAATTAATTGGGTAAGGCAATTGCAGCTTTTAAAGATTCGTTTCATTATAATTACTCGAAAACTAGACAAAATCACCAAATTTTTTGATTGAGCAAACTGAATCGAAATCAGTGCTTAATTCACATTTAACAAGCGCCAACCTGTTACAGTTAATTCCGCCATTAACACCATTCCCAGTTGACCGGACCAATAACAAGACAATGTAAATCATTGCAGCGTACGATCTCGCGCGAACGCTTCCGAACAGCTCCGAACAATGCCGACGATACAGATCTAAATGAGTCGAGTTAAATATTGTTTAAATGCGCTCTTTTGGCTTAATCATAGGCTCGAGTGGGTACCAGGTGATCATAGATAGGTGAGAACGTTGACTTTGTAGAGACTGGGGGCTTCCTTGACGGTTCTAATTGCCTGGTTACGTACGCAACTTAGGAACGAAAGCGTGACAGATATATATGCGATACGTTTAAATAAGTTTTAGTCTGAGTTTCCTATAAGATTGATGATGAGTTTCGTATATGTCTATAATTCGTAAGGACTTGTAAGATATTTGTCATGTTTTATCTGATAAGAAAATTTTGGTAGTGAATCATTAAGTATATGAAGTAAGTTTCTAGCATGAGCAGATGATGTATCGTTACTACTACAATAGACATTACCAGAAATAATATATCTACATTATCCCTCCATCTGTCGCATTTAAAAAATCCTCCTCATTCAGGTCGAAATCAATTGTGTGTGTCAAGTGCGACAGACGACCGAATATTTAAAAAGTTCCAAAAACCAACATCAAAAGTACACCCTAAAAACAACTAATGGTTCACTTAAGAATTCGCGTGTAACTAAACAAACAGCCAATAAGCGAACAATGCGCAACACAAGTGCGTCTACACATAAAGTTCGTACAACAAGCGAATAAATGTCCCGATACGGCACAACTTGCGTGCACCGTTGTACACCTATACCTTGATTTGTGAACTTCGAACATTGGACATAGAATAACATTCAGATAGGTGAAAGAGTATTTTTACCTACATGTAGTCATTACAACTTTTCTTATTCTAATTTGAAATTCCATAAGAAAACGAACACAACGAAAATTTTCTGAAGGTGCGTCTACACTAAACGAGCCGAGCACGAGCGGAGCCGCTTTGTGCATCATCGTTTGCGACGTCAAGTGTTTGAACGAAGATATTAAATATTTAAGAGATTCTCAAAAATTGAATGTCGCGAACGGGATTTGAACCCGCGACCTGTGGCTTGCCGTGCCAATGCTCTCCCAACTGAACACTGTTACAACGAACCTACCACGAGCACTGTTTTTATACGAACGTAGTTTTTTGCGTTGCGAAACCGTAGATATACAAACAGTTTCGCATCGCGAAAAACTACGTTCATAGTGTTCGTCAAAAAACCAATAGTTAGCGGAGCACAGCCAAGCATCAGCGAAACGTTCGTTCGGGACTCGTAAGTCGGTCGATTTATCTATAACATAGATAAATGACAATATGATGAATTACTAAGAAACAACCTATATCAATCAATGCTAATTTTATGAATGGATAACGAATTTGAGAAATGATAACTCTACGTCATATTCAATTTGTAAATCGTACAAAACCTCATAGAAGGGCAATAAAGGTAGGCACAATATACTTCTAAAAGCGTCACTTCTTCCCCCATAGCTGCTCACTGTCGAAACTACAGGTGTGAATATTGAGTTTTATTGGCGCCCCCGCCCCGAGGAAGCACAAGTTTTTGATTTAGTTTACTAACAACTACATCGAAAACTGGAAATTTCCAATAGTCCTTCCGTAATCAGTGCTACACCTGTGTTTTTGCGATAATGTTGTTTTTATTGGGGCTTGTGTACCTACTTAAGCCGGTTAGTTAACATTATTTCTGTCACTGTTGCACAACTTTCTAACTACAAGTCTCATGACGACATGAGACTGTTCGCTGATGACTGATACGAATCAGTGAACACATAAAGGCAGTGAAAAATAATGACATTCAAAAATCTGCCATAGCTGAACATCTACTGGAGTCAGGACCGAATCACTGGATTGAGCTTCACAAGCCGCAAATTCTATCGAGGGACCGGCATTACATTCCGAGGCTCACAAAAGAAGCGATTGAAATCGCTAAACATAAGAACTTCAATAGGGAAGGTGGTTTCAAATTGTCTAGTGTATGGAATCCAGTGTTATGTCAACTAAAACGCAATATAAAACCTCGCAATAATGACTCCGAAAAACTTCTGATACCGTGAGTGTGTTTTGCCGTGACTTTCGATCGAGTGTGAGTTCTAGTAGCGAGCGTAGCAAAAGACTAAGAAAGAGGGTAGACAAATTTGTCTGCTCTTAAAAATTATTTTATTTTAAATTTTCATCCACCCGCATTCTCCAGTTTACCCGGGATCATGGCGCTTGCAACAGCGTCGAAATATCGGGAACTCAAACCAAACAATAATCACGGAAGTTATCCCGTAAGTAAATTTGAAGTATTTGCCAGTATAGACAGGAATATAATATCTAAGTCAAAGCACACAGCTAGGTGTAACGGACGAACTTACGCGGACGAGAACTAGTATGATCAATTGATCATACAGGGTGGCAGGTTAGACAGTGGAAATATTTTAAGGGGTCATTGTACTCATCATTATGAACAACTTTTACTATGGGTTGAACCCTGAAATCGCGAAAAAAAATCAGCTGTTCCATACATTTATGTTCACATAACTCAGCAAAATGTATTGAACAGCTGATTTTTTTTTCGCGATTTCAGCGTTGGTCCCATAGTAAAAGTTGTTCATAGTGATGAGTACAATGACCCCTTTAAATATTTCCACTGTCTAACCTGCCACCCTGTATATTTGATAATGTATATCCCCCTTACTCTAACAATCATTCCAGCATTCCTTACATCAAGAATGATGACTAGCTTATATTTCAAAATAAAAAAGTAATCAGTCCTGTGGAAAAATGGGTTAATTCAAGACATTTCATTCTGGCAGACTTAGTGCCAAGCTGTCACTTCCAATCTAGTAATACGATTGTCCGAACATAGTGGATGTCTGTCTGACATCTTGGAAATATGTATTTTGAAGTTTTTTTTATTAAAAACTGATTTTTTTTTTATAATTCCATGTTGTAGTAGTATTCTGGACCAAACACATTCATGATTGAAATAAGATACGAAATTATCACATTTTTTTTTTGTGATTTTTTTAAAAAACGCGACTTTGTGTGGATTTCTGGAAGTTTGTTACCTTTTTACGCAAAAACTACTAAATGAATTTTCATGAAACTTTTCAAGAATGTAGCTTATACATCAAAACAACATATAGGCTATAATTTATAAAGATATTGTTAGGGTTCCTGCGTGAAAATCGAAAAAACTTAAAAAATTACGCAACATTTTAATTTACGCGGGAGAAACCGCGGGCTGAACCGAATGTCCATATAGATCATGGTAAACATCCATAGCTTCATTGTACAAGTTTTTAATCCATCAATGGACGCACGAGTACATAAAGAAGTAATCACAAAAGGCACTTATTACGGAAACAACAAGATACTACACAAATTCTAATCGCGTTCCTGAATTAACGGGAACACACGAAAATTCAAATGTGGAACGCCGGAATCACCAATCGGATTATCGTTCTACATGTATAAAAGACGAAAATTCCCGTTCTTACCCCTTTGCCCGACACCCCCACGAGGACGCGAGCGGGGGAGAGTTGGGGTGGGGGCTGGGGTGTAGTTAATGGCAGTACCACTCGGATTCATTAGTAAATTAGAAAGCGGATGAGTCCAAAGTTACGAAAATTCAATATCTAATAATGATCAACTCTTACCTGCCTATACAGTCGATAGAAGGGTGTTTGAACGAAAATTT
Source organism: Thalpophila matura (assembly GCA_948465475.1). Classification (NCBI taxonomy): domain Eukaryota; kingdom Metazoa; phylum Arthropoda; class Insecta; order Lepidoptera; family Noctuidae; genus Thalpophila; species Thalpophila matura. Next base: position 14,404,372 of record OX419196.1, read on the forward strand.
CGAATTTCGAACGTTTCTATTTGAATTTGTCAATCCGACTTTGTTGAGAATTGAATTATTTAGTTTTCGATTCGACTCTGGGTTTTGTGTTTGTCTATCTGAGGTGTTCATGCTCTGCGGAGTTTGTTTTGTCGAGCGATCTCATCAATAGGGACCTTTTTGTATGTGGAAAAATATGGGTTCGTTGCGTGGACTTCAAATTAATTAATTAAATATTTACCTTTAGATCTTGTATGTATTATTTTTAGATAAAGACTAGCTGACCCGTCCCGGCTTAGCGCGGGTAAAATTTAGTCTATACTCTATAGATTAGATACATAGGTACGAATATTGGATTTCATGGGTTTTATTTTTTTGCATAGAGCTCTTATTCTTTGTCTGAAATAAAAGTAGTCTAAGTTACTCCTAGTAAAATCAACTATCTGCCAGTGAAATTCCCATCAAAATTGGTCCAGCCGTTTCGGAGATTAGCCGGAACAAACAAAAAGAGAGACAACATTTTTAAATTATCTTTTATTTTTAAATAGTACAAAAAAGCTGTTATGTTGACATTACAAAGAGATATTTTTTTTATTTGTATTACTTAGAATATCTTAATAAATCAAATAAAACATCTAATTTTAATCAACCCAGGGAGGGTTGCAGCACTCGATTTCAAACTACCAAATTACCATCCCAGGTACACGAGACCCTTAAAAAATCTGCAAAACAAAATTGGAAATCTAAGAGCATAATCAAATTACTATGTAGGCGTTATTAAAAAAAACCGTTTATATTTTCATCTCAATCTATTGAACAGCGCTTAATATCTCAATGTCGGTTTTAATTTGGTAGCATCGTGTTACCTCCCAACAGTTTTATTTTGAGAAGTAAGACAAGGAAACGCGTTTCGACAGCCTACGTGGAAAATAAATATGTTGATCTCGCGATGAAATGAAAAATCGAACGCGGTTTTTTGTTCGCAGTTATTTGACAGGTGATTTATTTCTTAAAGTTTAAACACAGTTTAAATACTTTTAAATTTATCGATTGTTGACATATTGTCTTTTTATAAATCGGTATCTTAATCCTACTATCCTACTAAAATTTTATAAGCACGAAAGTTTGTGAGTTTGGATGTTTGTTACTGTTTCACGTAAAAACTACTAAACGTATTTTGATAACAAGTTACAGTAATATATAGGCTACCTTTTATCCCGAAAAACGTGGACGAAGCCGCGGGCAAAAGGTAGTACCTACCTAAAGATACCTAAGTATTAGAAAATCCTCGATACATCGGTTGACATGTACAAATTAATAGGCAAATTATCTGACAATGGTCAGACGGGCGAAGACGGGAGGGTTGCGAGGGACGAACGAGGGTAAATAAAGTCCACGAAAAATATCATAGAACACATACATTCGTAGAAGCGACGTATAATATTACTCGTGTTATTTGTAGAGTTATCATACGTTTTCATTAGTTCGACTTGTTATCCTGATGTGGGTAGAAAAATACTTAATATGAAAATAGATGACAAAATATTATCTCAGTTTTACAAATTAGATTTCAAATAGAATATTATTTTTTACTATAAATACCAACTGTCAGGGTTGTTTTTATGTGTAACTAAAGCTGAAACGTATAATAACGCTAAGGTTAAACCTAAACTTCATTAGCAGTATTGCTGGTCGCCTACTCCATTTTCTTCGTATCTATAATGTAAGATCGCAATTTTTTGTCTACATTACATACGTATTAATCTTACTGCAGTTTTTCTTGTAACTGAGTTGTCTATCAAGAAATTATAGTACAGAAAAATAATCGATACGAGCCAAAACAAACAATTGTCTACGTTGTATTGACGTACTAATCCTTCAGCTATTGGGTACCGAAAAAAAAAACAAAACCCCGAAGCCCTTCGTCCGAGGCAAGAAGGGCGTCCTTTATCATATTTATTTTATTTCAATTCGGTACGAATTTAATCCTTTTCCATTAATTAGTGACCGCTCTCTGTATAATGCGGGGTCTGACCGACCCCTCGCGAGTGCGTTAATTTTTCTTGGCGGCCGCCGCAGGGTTAGGGTGTGGGGTAAGTCATAAGCGATCGACATTTTGTTAAATAATATCAACATTTTGCGTACCGTTTAAAAGACAATACTTTTACAAATGAAAACCAAGTCCTCGAATTTCTTTTGACATGAAATTGTATAGACACTTTCGTTAGAAGAATGAAGTAATCAGAAGGCCAATTCCTAATTCCGGGTGGGTTTCGATGATAATCAATAACTTAAATGTCACAAATGGTGTTCTAATCTCAGAACAATAACTAGTTATTGTTCTGAGGTTCTAATGTACTAAATGACAACGTCAAACGAATAATAGAATACGATTTCTGACATACATGGCATTTATATTATATCGAAACCAAATCAGAACTCATTTTTATTTACGAGAAATGAGCTTCAGTTTCTAAACAAAGAGCTACGCATTAAAACAATAACATTCCTAATTTTTAATTGAACAATAATCACATACCTATCTACCCACTTAGTTTCCTAGGGTGACAAGCTTCCCGTACTTTCAAAACATAAAAATTCATAAGCATTTTAATGCGACCGCTCGACTGTGACCACTCTCACCGAAACACATATATGTTTTCCTTCATTATCTTCACAATTTTATAATGTTCTAGAAAACGGATGCGTTACTCATTGAGATTCACCTTTCTGTTATCAGATCTAACGTACCATGTATCATATTAATTGGTCGTTTCATGTTCATTATAATTAAATCTTAATTTTTCGGCTCCATGTTTTTGTTAATACGTTTTTACTGTTAGGTTTTATAATTTTATTGTTTTAGCTGGGTCGATGTTACTTGTGGATTTGATTGGTGCCAACCTCAGATCATAGAAACAAGGAGATATGCCATCATAGAAAATTAGTACGGGAACAACTGTCGCCACTTTTAGTACATTTTTCAACACAATTACAAGCGCCCCTCGTGAATATAAAGGTCTCCCACACATAAAAAATTCCACACCCTCAATCTAACACTGTTAATCGTCACTCAACACTAGCACTAAACTAAAACACTGTATTTATATCATCGATCGTGTTCGGTTCGTCGCCAGCGTGTACATTTTATATACGGTCAATGTGACCGTATCAAAGCGTCAATTTTAGTACCGCCTTGGCACATCTCCCTTGTTTCTATGATCTGAGGTGCCAACGTTCTTATTATCTTATATTTGGTTCGCACCTTATCGGAAAATTGTCATCTGCCTAGCCTTTTTTCCCAAATTATATTGGGGTCGGCATCCAGTCTAACCAGTTTGTGACGGAGTCATCCTTCTTTCATCATTTAGTGCTGGCAATCTTCCATTGCTGGCCACTTCATTCATCCCATTCTTCTAAATTCGGTTTAGATTTTAACTTTAAATTTCAAAATTAGAACATCTCATATTTTTTTGCATTGTTTCGTCATTCTTTGTCTGTTCTCCAACGACATCACTTGTGACCGCTGAACCGCTGTATAACTGTTATTATTTATTACCTACTACCTATTTATCGAGTGTGCAAAGCTATAAGCAAATAGTCTCTTTTTGTAACAGTTATTTTTATACCTCTGTGTAACGTTATAAAGTGCAAAAATACAACCTACGTCTCGCAATATACCTCTCCAACCATCCTGCAGTGTTTTATTTATTCTACCAAGATTTGTGTCTGTGGAGTCTCCCTCTCATAGCTAGCCGGGGCTGAGAGGTCAGAGGAGGGAGGCACTCTGCGACAAGTTTTGGCTGAATATCAATATTTTACGTGGAGCGACTGCCATCTGACCTCCACAACCCAATTAATGGGTAATACCGGTATTCGAATGTTAGACCAGCTTTCAGACTTTTTGGGCTTCTGACTACCCGTAACGATTGTCAAAGATATTCCTATGACAACCGGGACCGACTGCTTAACGTGCTCTCCGAGGCACGGAGGGGTCTCGATGTGTAAAGAACGGTCACCCATCCAAGGACTGACCGCGGCAAGCGCAGCTTAACCTCGCAGATCGATCGATCAGCGCGGCTGTCATTTAGCCACGAGCCCCTCCTTATCGGAAAAAAAAAATGTATGTAGATTAAATTAATGTTTGAACAGATTCGTGCTTATTTATTTCTTGTATTTCTTCTAACGCTTCAATATCGCCCTTTACATCTTCTACCGATGTCATAACTTCACTATGATGATTCATAATCAGTTTTTCTTCAATTGCCCTACACAAAAGTTCATCGTGTTTTTTCCAACCATCATACATAAAACGAATTGACGACACATCTATACGACATACAATCGTAAAAGTCAGTTTAGCAATTCAGCCATCGTAAACAGGCGAATTGTCATACTTTTAGTCATTATTTCTTTTCTTTTGTAGTCATTATCAGTCATTAGGACACACGAAATGCCGATGTAGTTACAACACACAGACTTGTATACGTTGACTCACAGATACAAAACTGTGCCAATATACAACGATGTCTGCTCGCTTTAATAATACTGCACAAATTCTTGTTTTAAATTATAAATATGACACTGACAATCTTGTTGAGAAGTAAATTATGTTTTTGTAAATTGTTTTCTGTATTTTTGGAAATCGATTATTAGTTTGATATCCACGTGATTCAGATACCTATAATATTTGTGATTTTCTAACATTAGACATGGCAGAAGATAACTTAAGAATCATTTAAAGCGAATCGAGATCAAATACCGTGAAAATGTCTTCCTTGATAGATAAGATTTCATCATTAGGTGCAGAAATTTTTCTGCACCTAATGATGAAATCTAATGATTGAAAAATTCGTCTTCAGCATTTGCTGAAAACGAATTTTTCAAAACATTCAGATATTTTTTTAGATAAATAGATTTTAATGAGTCTTCAAAATTTTCTGATATATTTCGCCTTCCGGTAGTCGTTGAAACAAGTCATCAGCATCGTGTAATTGCGATAGTTTCTTTGCTGCTACAGTTTTAAATGTAAGTACTCTTAATATAAATTCTTTAACCGAAGCAAGTCTATCTGTAGTAGCCATTTGCTCTTTCACGTTACGTCTTAATATTTTTTCCTTTAATGATGTAGGTGGAAAAATTGCTTCGCAAACATTGCAAAACTTTTTCAAAGGAAAGGAACTCGCAACCCTTAAAAGTCGTGACAAAAACACCGGCCGTAACCGCTTTACAAATCAAATTCAAACCATAAATAAATCGCATTCGACGTAAACAAAAGAGTTCCAAAACAATGAGCTTTCAATACAATTCGCTGATTTCTTGCCTCTCGATTTTATTGATCAGCCACCTTACCGTCTTGAACTGAATAAGTTTGATTGATTTTATTGTTTTGAAGAAAACAGTTTCAAAGTTAGGTGAACACAGCTAATTTTTTGAACCTGTATAAGTAAATGGTTGAATAACCATTAAAGGGTAGAAAAAAGCATAAAATATTGAATATTTTATTCTTCTAAAAACTAAAATTCTGATGGAAGAAACAGTTAAAACAATGATGACTAAACATTAACAGATAACTAACCCATTGCCGGAATTTCCAGCAATTAAACACATTGATCAACAAGATGTGATTGAACCACGTTATTTTCCGAATCTAACAGCGCAATAACTCATTGAATCATTAAGCATACCACCGTTACTGTAATTGTTAGCCGTGAGAGTTCAATTACTAAAATTACACCGACTTAATCTATTGCACAAACATACTAAAATTTAGAATCAGATGACTTGGATAGATAAGTACTCTTTGTTGGTTAGTCGCCATCGCTTAATTGTTGGTTTAGAACCGTGCACTTCGGTTAGGTTCTTTTTGAATAACGGTTCGTCATTGATTGCTATCTTTAGTAATGTAAGTTCGGGTAGACAGCTATACGCTAGGATTTAATCTTCGGAATTAATTACTCTTTGTTCGGAACCAATATGTTAATTTCTACTTACAAGTTCTTCTTCAATATCCATTTTAAAAGTAGCGTCAATTTTTTTATTTAATATATAGGGATAGATTTTAAACTCGTGTATTAATATATTTAACAACAATAAATACAACATAATTATCATGGCATTGACATGTTCAAAATTCACAAAAATATACATTTATAGCGTCAAAATAATAAACATTCAGAAGATTATCAACTTATTTTCGGTTTCGTACAAAATATTTTTAGAACAATGATATCTATAATTCGTCGCGTCGATCCGTCCCAGTTTCACAGTCATCAAAGTTTCCCATCTCTTTCATGTTCAAAGCTATAATTCATCAATGTCGAGTGCGACTCACCTTTCTTGTCCACACAATCGAAAAAAATCTACTTTCTCACATTATACGCATTTGAAATGTCTCTTGAGCTATTATAAAAACATTTTTGACGACATCGACCGTTTTTAATTATTCAAAATTATTACATTCTCATTACGCTTCACACAATGCTGATAATTCTTCTTCTATTTTAATTGAATGTGCTACTTCCTCTTTAATTACTACTTTCATACTTTCGTCGACTTTCTAGTTGTAAACATAAAATTATTCGGTCGAAGTACATCGTTTCTGTTTAAAGTTTAATTTGAATTACGCACTTTACGATGGTGGTTTTCTATAGTCTGAATAGATAACTAGTAATGGTCGACTTCGTGGCTGGCTGCACACAGATGACACGATAAATGTACATATTATGGCTGCAACTATGTTTTGGGTCCGATATATTGCTGCAAAAATAGATACGCACGATAATATCGTACTTGATTTATTTATCATGTCTACTTCGCTAAAACAAAACATTAACACCCTTACCACAAAAAAGATAGACACGCGTTAAACGCGAATGCTACCAAAAATAATACACACTTGTGTAGTAGTAGACAAGTTAGTGCTAAAACAGTGCGTATTATTTTTGGTAGCATTCGCGTTTAACGCGTGTCTATCTTTTTTGTGGTAAACGTGTTTATAGTTTTAATTTATAAACTCTCAAACACTCAAAAGATATCAATAGTACCTAGTAGTACAATCTTTTGTCATTTCTTTCCCCACCATCAAATGTCTTCTATAGTGCGAAGAGAATTCCCTTCGACGCTATGTTGGCTGCCTTGAATGTCAATACTTTAGGTGTTGGAAGTGTTCTTCAACAAATAAATCTGCAAAAAAAAATCGTTAAGACCTAAACAGGAGTGACAGACAGGGGAGCCAACACAGCGTCGAAGGAAACTCTTATATGAAACGCTCTATAACACTGATACGCCCTTTACTTAAAATGCTGTCAGCTGCTATAACACTTGCATCAGTCCCTAATTCTCCTTTAGTATCAACTGCATCAGTCGCTAATTCACCATTAGTATCAACTGCATCAGTCCCTAACTCTCCTTTAGTATCAACTGCATCAGTCCCTAATTCTCCATTAGTAGGTACCACTTCATCCTTCACCTCCTACTCACAATGTCACCAAACTAAGGTCTCGATGACGACAGTCTCCAAGGGCGTTTATTCTTAAAACACTGCACTGAGTCAGTCAACGAGGTTGAGTGATCAATCTTGTTCAATTGAGCGTGCGTTACGTAATCGGGACACCGTCAATTTGGTGCTAGGTGATAGGAATTATCGGCTATCTGGTTACATTAAAATCTAGGACTGTATTAAATTTCAAAGAAGAAATTAATAGGTAAAGTAAAAAAGTTGAAATATTTCCTACTAAAATTAAAAGTTCTAAATTGAATGTAAGTACAAAAGCATCTTTATTTAACATCAATAACCTATCCGTCTCGAACTTAGTTTCTGAAATCTATATTATATAGTAATTGCTTAATCTACAATTTACTCTTGAAACATCAATGTAATCCCAGGAATCATATTTAACCAGATTTAACATAATATTTAAAGCAATAACTAATTCTGTAGCAAAACATTAAGACTTGGAGGCACGCAAATATTTACCTATCGCCGTATTGGAAGACTTTCCAGGAATCCTCATCGTTTCGAGATGTCGTGCCATGTTCCAGTTACTACGCCATTAGTATCTCCTGTTTATGTTTCATATAGCATATCTAGCTATGTTCTTAACCTATCCACTGCTGGATATGTAAAGCTCCCTAAAAGGAAGATCACTCTAATTTACCTACGAAAGATCAAGATAAGAGATCAAGACAATAAGAGAGTACAATGACTTTCAAATACAAGTTACGACTAAGCTGATACAGAAGAAAGTACAGTAACTAATATAATTAGACAAGTATGGAGTATAATCCGCTGATCTTTGGTTTCATCAGAAACATGCGTCTATGCGTAAACGTGGGTGCGTGTTTGTAAGACGTTTCAGATGAGATTTGTACGCTACGTTGACGAGACAATCATAAAGAAACTTATAAAGGAAATTTATTCATTTTTTTAACACGATAGTAACTAAAACCACTTTTAGGGAATGTTCTTAGGTTTTTATATACCTACTTATTAATTGCTAAACCATATTAAAATGTAACCTTAACCAATCTCTGCAAATTAAAAGTCACCTAATACCGACACTACTTTTATTGTACTAAATCTAGGTTGTTTTAAAGTTCCATGGTTATTGACGTTAGTAGAATAAACAATGTCGGGATTTACACCATATACCTGTTTATTTTTGAGACTCCGATATTTCGGCGTTCCGTGATCATGGCGCATGCAACTGCGCCGAAATATCGGAGTCTCAAAAATGAACAGGTACATGGTGTAAATCCCGACATGGTTTATTCTACTAAATCTAGGTTGGAGTTTTCGCAATCATTTCCTTTGCACGAGTCATCGTCTCCGATAGGTGTGGCTGAATAACCGAAAACCGCAGCGAAACCACCGTTGGTGTGGCACCACCCTTCTAATCTGCGTCCATATCATCACGCTGATACGATCTGTGCAGGGGCCGTGCAGTCACGCGTGTGTTCACTCAGTTTTATTCGTTAGCTTTCTTTAAATCACTCATTATTTTAGTTTTCGTAATTTCGAAAATAGATATTTTGGTGGCACAGTTTTGAGTGATTTTGGACGAATTTTACATTTTTGATGAATGTTTTGCACTTCATTTTAGAGTACTTACATTATTTTTAAGTGATTATCAAGTTTCGAACTATATATCCATTTGATGTAACCCATAATAATTATCAAAAGATAAAACACGTCCCATCAAATGATTTATTTTACATCACATTGATGGCCTTTTAAACAATACAGCCAAACAACACCTTTTCATTATTTCACCGATCTAACCGCCAATAGCTATGAACTTCCGGCGATCGCTGATAGCCTCAATGATGATGTTACCGGAAGTACGTCACTATGGGAACTGGTAATTAGATTACATTAATTCATTTGCGCTCGCGCTTGTGAAAAATTTACTTCCTCTAGAATGTTTTTGTTGTGGTTTTAATTGTGGTTATTGATAGGCGTCAAATTGTTTGGTATACCTAAATTCATTATTGCTATTGTATTTTATCCTTTAGCTCTCATAGTTTGAACTCGCGACATCTGCTGTACCGTACCAATTGTACCATGGCATATTAAAAAATCTCAAAAATCGTTCTCTCTTGTTCCAGCGAGCCACATTGGCCGAAAAAGAAGTGACCACGTTGAAAGAACAACTGGCCACAACCAGCCCTACCCCCCTCCAGGCCTCAGTCCCTAAGACCAATGGCTCGCACATAGAACCCACCAGGGACCAAGCCACGGAGACGAGGATCGACAGGTTCAGTCCTGACATCAAAGAAGAGAAGCACGACGTTGATGACGACGTAGAACAGAAGATGGAGATGGCAGCCACCGGGAGAAGTAACAGCAACTCCTCGAGGAGTAGTCCCGTGGTGCATCAGCCAGGGAATCTGGAGGGAGAGCTTGCTGCGAAGGAGAAAGAGGTAGGTTTGGTCTAGGATAAATTATTACAGGTAGATTGAACAGATGAATTGTTATCTATCTATACTAAGAGTTTGTATGTTTGAACGCGCTAATCTCTGAAACTACCATTCGGATTCGAAAAATTCTTTTTGTATATGATAGCCAGATTCATGAGGAAGAGTATAGGTTATTTATTATCACGCTACAACCCTTAGGAGCCGAGCCACGGGGATGAAACCGCGGGGAACAGCTAGTGTTCTATATGAGTACGATTTATGACTATTCAAGTATTTTAATGAGGTTGGCATTGGACTTAGACTTCATAAAAGAATCGACACGACCATCTCTCATTCAACCTATAAATTGTAATCAAATCATGTCACATACCTATGTACTACTTGTATCTCATGTCCTATTAATGTACATGAATCTTACCATATATCACTGCCATTATCCACGATCATGGACCATGTGGGCGGCCATCTACCAGTTATGACAACACAAGCGATTGACTCAAACGCTGCATCACCGCTCTATTGCTCTCAATTAGAGTTGCGCCCAGCCGAGTTGCGTTAATTGACTGTATCGATAATATTGATTGATCGATTGGTGGGCGGCCAACATTTGTTATCGACGCTTAAACGAATAGGTGATTGTGTAAATTTTTGGAAATGACTTAGGAGAATTAGAAAAATACGGGTCCGTCCGGTTACAGATGTAAGTAATATTTCATTTAAAAATCACGAAACGTGAGTTCACCAACGAAACGTGATTGCAGCGTGACTAGGTACGTCACCTTTTCAGAAACCGACTTTCTTAACAAAAGCTTTTAAAAGAGCTTGTTTGAAGTTACACAACAATAAAAGCAGTTAGGAAACGCAACGGGGTCAGAAAAAAGCCAAAATAAAATCGATTTCTCTAAAAATTGCGAACACATTCACGCGTCTAACATGGAAACTCAATTTAGAAGTAGCATCACGTAAAACAAGTCACTCTTAAGAGGTGTGGAAAAAACTTATCGTGTCGTGTCGACATTTCGACATCGGCGTTGGCACAACACTAATTGAAATTAGCAGCGCGCTGTGATCGCTTGCCAATGCCAATTAAGCCAGAAAAGATAATGTATTAGATGACTATAGTTTTTCGTGGCATCTTTTCAATGGTAGATTTTGATCTAATTCTGAGATTTCCGGCCTCCTAAAAGAAATCGTATCTGTGGATAATCTAGTCGCAAAATGGGTTAATGAGTACTATTCTAATAATTCTCTTGCAAAAATATCGCATGCTTAAAGAATAAATTCTTGGATCGTAATCTCAGCAATAAGACCGCCATTGTATCCATAGAATTAACAATACCTTATATGAGCTGTGTACCTGTGTTACAATCATGGTGTAGGTACCTACCTACAATCCTACATACAATAAAGTATTATTCTATTTCATCAAGCTTCGTAAGAGAAAATCGGGTCATAAGATGTAAAATTGTATTGACATCAGCATACACCTACCTGCATGATAAATAACTTATAAATTTCGCGAAATCAAAAAAAAATGTGACTTTCACAGGAGTCTGGCAGATGTAAAACATGGTGATTATAGTTAGAATTTGTAATTAACGAAAACCAATAAATAAATATGGAATAAAATAAATAGAGAAATAAAGAGGCACACTCAGTACACACACTCACACATAAAGGAGTAGAGAGCGGTAACGAAGAGGGGCATGATGGCATAAGAGAGAATCATGCCGTTTGCCGTCACGGCATACGAATTGGCCTTACCCCCAAGGCGCGCCAATAAATATATCAAATCAATATTAGACCAGACGGTTTCAGAAAAGGAGTAAGCAAAAAGGCCCATTTAAGAATATGCTTGTCCAGGGAACAGCACGATCAGCATGACCGATTTAATTTCTATTCTAGCAAAGAATAGACAAAGTTCTTTCTATCTAACTCGTTATCTCTTTGCCCGAGCACGCGGCGACCCGTACTTGGCTTATCAGAATGTTGTCTACTGAAGAATAGAAACATTCCTTCTCTTCATTGTATGCATAAAACGGTAGAAATCTTACTAAAATCCGTCACTTTGTCTATACTTTTGTAGACAAAATCCGTTTCTATCGTCATGTTAGGCCGGCAGGGAAAAGAGATCTTTCTCCCACTTCAAATTTCCCAAATTCTAAACGTATCGATGTTGCCAATTAACCAGTATCCTATAAATAACGGCCGCGTGTCTTAAAGCTTGGCTCATAAACGCTGATATTTATTTAGTGCAAGGATTACGTTCGTTCGGTGCCGATCAATCATTCCATTGAACGTATCCTGTTTCCTTTGCGTAGGGACGTGCATGCCGATCAGTTATCGATAAATACTATCGATAACAAATGTTTAATTTGGTTAAATTACAGCCAGCATTATGTGGCTAAAATAACCTTTAACAAACGTTTCTTGATTATTTAATTTCGTCATATCCTCTCCGACTATAACCATGAATGGTTACTAGATCCTAATGGCTAGTTATGTGCTTCCTGTTATAGTTAATAAAATAACTTCCTCGTTATTATTGTACTTAGCAACCTCAATAGTTGCTTCTTTACTATTCAACCTTAGTATCCAGTAACTTCCGTCATTACCTAATTACTTATTAACAATTAACAATTAAATATGGTTTTCGATTTCATCGCCTATCACCTCAACATTCTATCGATAAGATCCCACCCACAGATCGCCAAACACATCACTAGATCTAACCGACTGTCAAACCCAATTCAGCATTGCCCCCGCGCACGTAATTGATTTATTGATCGTACGTTACATTCGATACAAGATGAGCTGCGCTTGCGCTGCATCCTTTACTCACAATTTCTAACCAGTTGACCGGCTGACCTCGATCGCATAAGTCATGTGGAAGCTAGGGGACGATCGCGATTGAGTATTGAGTTTGAATGCCATATGGGAGATAAATATACATATACCTAGGTGTTTGGATACTAGATATTATTATGAAAGACTAAAGTATTTCACAGGTGTGTGACGTGTGTGTATAAATAAAATATGGCAATATTTCGAAATCTATTTGTAATTAGGTGAGGTTGAATTTGGAAAAAAGCTAAACTGATGATGATTATCTCTAAGATCATGAGTCATGAAAGTCCTTAAGCTCATAATATGATTAATAAAATAAGCGTGGCTGTGTTTAGAAGAATTAATTGATGTAAGTGTGGAAAAATGTGTGATAGTAAATGTATTGAAGTTTGTAGATGCATACAACAGTCACGCATTTTCGCATGCTGAGAAATAGATTACAATGTCTGCTGATGACAAGATAGTGAGTCGCTACTGTGTGTGTAGAAAGTATTATATCTTAGATATTATTGATGGCTTCTCCTCCAAAGTTAGAAGAACTAAAGATTGAAGTCTTCATTAGATTGCTTCAAAGTTGACAAAAAGTATAACTGGCTTTTGTTTAGAAAATAATTTCAGACTTATGTATGGACTAGACGATAGATGAATGGGTAGAAAGAGTTTAGCAGTATATGATGCACACGGAGTTATGGTAGGCAAGCACATTGAAGATTCTATACATACAGTATCAACACAAACAACATTTACATGAAAGAAACTACACAAACAATTCATGAGTCAAAAACAGACCCCTATCCATTTGAAGTGGTGCTCATCGCCAATGCGGCCGAATTTCAAAGAAGCCTAGTTGCAAGCGAGCTTTTCAGAATGCACCCATTCATGCTTCAGAATCATTAGTCCATTGAATCACCGAATTTAAAGCAAGCGAAAACGCGGATTTGAAACGAATTTTCATCTCTTTGTTGGGTATTCAATAGCTCTATATAATTACAAGTATGTTTGGGTTTATTGGTGAAAAATGTACGCTGTTTTTTGCTTTAGGTTCAAAGCTTATGGAGATGAGATTTTAAAAATAGAACTTCTATAATAATAAAAATATTTCTAACAAGTAAGCATATAAAATACACAACGAAAACATAAAAAAATCGATTACAATTTAACTACAACACCAATTAAAGCGACAAAAAGACACAAAAATGCAAAACACGAAAATATCAATAGTGTTGAACGAACCCTCCAGAATACTTAGTGTCGAAACTCAATGAGTTCGCGATATAAAAGCTGTTATTTGCCGTAACGAACGCCTTTGTGCGGAGGAATGCCTTTACAAGCACTATCTTAAAGACGAATTGCCGTACAACGCTGCGCGAACTCCGGCCGCTGCAGTCACAAAATAGTATGACGGCGCAATGCAAACAATCCACAGCAATAGTTCCGCGTACAAACTAGCCGTAAACAATCCGATAAAGGTACCGAACGAACAACTTTTGATAGTACGCCGCTTTTTATGCAAATTCCTATGGCGATGGCGTTGCGAAATATCGATGTGTTCAGCGCGCTTCACCGTTGTCTTCTGAATTTATTTCTGTTGTTCAGTTTTCAATTTCTTCTATTGTAGTTTTAAGTTAAAGATGGTTGCAAGGAAATTTATTCACTTTGCTTCTGTCTATTTTGTACAGACTCGCCGCGTGATACCGCGAGAACTGCCAATTTGTTTGCAAACGTCCAAGTGAGTCTCACCATGACATAACGACGGCAAACAAATTGGCAGTACTCGCGGGGATATCACACGGCGAGTCGATATATGTAGAATAGATAGGCTGTGCTGTCTTCAACGGTACCAGTACCTATAAAAATAATCATGGTTTATAACGATTTCTGAAATATAATCTGAGTCGGACCAATCAATAACATTTCAAACTTTCTTAAACCAAAAACTCGAGCAATCAAATTCAAAAGAAAGTTATCAAACGAAAAAGAAGACCTATTATCGGAATGTCATCAAAAAGGAATAACATAGCGTCACCCTTTCGCCAACTTAATTAAAATCTTCGCAAAAAATCCCCGAAGGAAAAACTTTGACCCTTCGATAAGGTTAATAAGTTTTGAACTGTGACTGTAGACTGAAAAATTGTTTCTTTTCCTCAAAATTTGTCGAACAATCAGAGAGTATCAAGGAATCCATACCCAGGGGTCTATTGTCGCGATTTCTCGACTTACGAACCCTTTTGTGGTTATTTGGGGTACTTTTCCGAAGATTCTTTATTATAAACTTTTTTGTTTGTTTAAGGAAACATTTTACCGTGCTATTCAAAGACGTTGTTGTACAAGAAACCTTTAAAGCGCAATGAAAGGATTATTCTTATTTTTTATGGTTTTATGTAAAAGTTGTGAGACGTTTTCAGTGTGTACAAATATGAAGTTACAAGACAACTTCCTTTGTTCATCTCAGCAATGTTAGGTATCTCTATCTAGTAACTCTTTATTATCGTCATCGAAATAAACACCATTAGTCAGTTCACCACGATGACCATTCCTATCAATTGGCTTATTAGAATTAACGAAATAGGATTTAACGTGTGTCACAGCCATATTGTGATAAATGACGAGCGATGATGTTTCTTTTTTTTATAAATCGTCTTTTTATTACAATAACTCAAGTTTCCGTTTAACAGAATGGGTAGTTACAATATTTTTGATGTAATGTATAGAAGAAGAATAAGGGCAGTGGTTCCTTATTGGGCAATGGTCTGGAACTCTGGACTTACAAGTCGTAGATCTTGGATTTGAACCTAGGCAGGCACTTTACTTTCTTTAATTTGTTACATCATCGCTGCCCTAAAAACGAAAGGAAAATATCGTGAAGAAACCGGCATGTCCTAAAACCAAAAAATCGAAGACATGTGACGTCCACCAACCCGCACTAGGCCCACGTGGTGGACTACGATCCCCTTCTTCTTACAGAGAGGAGGCCTAAGTCCCAGCAGTGCGAACTGATTATTTTATATTTTGAGAAAAAGTATATATTTTGTGTTTTTGGTCTTAAAAGAAAAGAGATGGTAGTTCTGTTCATGGCATAATAATTATATGCAACACTGATCTCTTACACATGCGCAAGTTACATAGAAATCTGATGAATAATGGTAATGATAATATAATTATAAGAATTGCTGCTTTTATTTGTTGCCAAGTATTATAAATCTTGTCCACTGCAATAAACACAAGCATCATAGGAACATAAGCATCAAGGTTTTCCACTATTGACTTTTGCACATTGCGACAAAAGATAAAGAGGTCTGTTTGTTTTTCTTTCACAATCAAATCAACAGACAACTGTCTTGCTTTATTCTTAGTTATTGTATCATAAACAAGCAGTTAGTATTATAATACGCCGGCAGATAGCGCCCTTTTGTAATAAAAACTTATTTTAGAAACGCACCTTTTTAAATCTCATGCGTACAGGCACCTGTCATTAAATGTATACAGCCAGACACCTGACATCAAAACTAGGTAAACATCGCAATACGGACACATTTGATGCTACTATTTAATTTCAGTTAGCAATAATAGTCCTACATAAATCATAAACACCTTTCTTTTTAGGCAGTAAAACGTTACTTTCATCTCCGCGCGCATAGATGGCGCTGTACTAAAATCCAACTGTAAATTATAGTTTAATGTCACTTCACGGCGAGACATGAAAGAGTGACGAAGCTATTTTTGTACACACCAAAACGAAAACACTCGAAATTAGTTTATGACGTCTGTCTGTAGTTCGATTTATTTTAATTTTGTTATTTTCGGGGGCGTCCGTACTCTTATTATGTGTTGGTCGTCGTAAACTGGTGTAGTTCGACACTGAATTATCTCCCGACTGACTTGACTAATGATGGCGGCGGTAATTTAAGTACTAATTTAGATTTTATTGACGTTTATCGATGATCGGCTGCTCTTGCGCCGGAATCTCGACTACAATTTCGATGGAACACATTTCAACCTTCCAATCTTAGTTTTTGTTTTCTGATTTCAAATTCTATTTATACGTTGAAAATATTTTTTGTTTCTCATATTCTCGACTCATTTAGTTTTGATTAATATCGTGTTTTGCTTCATTTCTATCTACACCATTAGATGCTGTAATTACTTAAATTAAATCAGTTTCCTCAATATCTTATCCATCAAAGTTTTCAACACTTACAAGTCTTCTAAATAGTACTGTTCCGTTACCATTTTTATTAGCGTACTGCACACTGTAGTAGTCAGCGTCGGTCAGTAATTTATTGTTATCCATCGCGCTATAAACCTAATGATAAATTTTGTTAACAACTGGAGCGATCTATCGACATCAATTTGCAGTGGTCTATTCACTGATAATTTATGTCGCGAAGACGATGCCAAATCGCTACCGTCTGACATCATGAAGAATGACAATATATCGACCGATAGATTTCTATCGATAGATATACGAGAGCCGATAAACATGACAAGCCTCAAGCTTGTTAAAATAACATATTTGAAATAGAAATTACACACGCAATACACTTTCAAAAGATCATCAACATAAACAAGCCATTGCCTGACATTCTACACTGAGTCCGCAATTCCAACTGAATCGACTCTAACAAGACTAAAGAAAATTAATAATGATGTTTTCGCCAATGTAAATCCATGTTTGATTATAGATATGCGACCACATACTTACAAACACATATGACCTTTACGGTCTGATTTCCAAATCAAAGAGAAAGCATTGAGGGATGTCGACAAGAGAAGCAATCAGATGGCTCATCAAACACAACCTATCATCTTGTCAGAAATCGGCACGCACGTTAATTTAATAACAAAAAAAGCCTAGAGTTACATTAGAAAAAAGGACAAAAATAAACGGTAAGTAGTATACGCGTGGGTTCGCTCTCGCTCGCACGCCCGGCGACGCCTGTAATTACGCTCCAAACACGCGAGCGCAACTTGAAAGCAAATGTCAAACTCCCATATTTATTTCTTAGTATTGAATGCTGCGCCCGCTTCTCGGAAGATCCGATGTAAACATCATCGTGTCGATGATGAAAGCGATCTGCTTCTTTGTACTCGATGCTGATTAGTCTAATTTTATCCGACAAAAAAACATCACAAATATGTAATTTGTGTGTACCGTGACAACGCTTGGCGTGACTCGAGGCCCAATAATGACCGGAAAGTGTTCGGTACATCTCAACCGAGTGGAAACTTTGTTAGTCAGTCAGCAATGTTACTTTAATAACCTCGTAATTAACTAAAACGAAGACGGCTCGTCGAATTCGTCCCGGTTTATTTATACACGGTCCCGCGTCGATATTCAGAAGCCAACTTGATAGATTCATAGCAGCGAACATCAAAGAGCGCACATTAATCATAACTCACATCAATCGCCGGTGAAACATTTCTGTTTTTATTGTAAATCAGTATTAAAAAGCGACAACGTAAGCATATGAATCAAACGTGCGCCTCGAGACGTCGACTATGTGCAATAAATTCGTGAAAACGTAAATAAAAAGTGTGGCGGCCCGATCGGACCACCCTGCGGTACACCTGTTGAATCTATTAACGTGTGCCGCCCGCGCCAGATACTATCGAACACGTCGGCGGTTGTGAACTGATGTGTCATACATCATAATACGCGATGCGTTGAGAAAAATCAGCGCCGGTCACATCTGTGGGAGCCGGCGTCGATGAAACCGCGCGATGGCTTCCCAAGCAAATCGTGCGTTTCGTTACGTTTTTTAAATTACAGCCGGTATAAGTGCGCCTCAACTGCGCCAAACTAATAAAAGTTATACTTCCTACGAAGTGATATTTATGTATGTACTACGTCTGGCTTCCATCTTTTACGATCGTCAACAGTTACATATTTAATGTTCGATGTTTATCAACATTTCTTTCTTATGCAGGTTTTAGTGGAGCGATAAATTATTTATCATCAAAGACTTGCTTATTTTGAAACTTTTGTTTCTTTAGCGCGGTAATTCCTGGCTTTACAGCAGACGTCACGGGCATTATTAAGTAAACGCCAGTGTTCTTTTATCATACGATTTGATGTATTTACAACGGACAGTAAATTCAAAGATAATATTTTCTATCATAACAGTTCGGCAGGATTCGAAGGATGGGTTCGTGATGTCACTGTGTACATAGATATGAACGTGTATTAGTCAGTAGTTTACTAATTGACTCATTCTGAAAATCTGTGAAACACTGACGCACCCTCATAAATTCTTAACAATGAATTTAAATTAAAACATTTCATGACTACTCCTCTGAACCTATGAAGAATTACGGTAATTTTCGCAAACGGCAGATATTGCTACATAAAAAATCTTCACCTCCAATTGTATCATTACTTCACAGTTCTTCCGATTTCGTGACCAAAGTCAAATGCTAGTTTCATCGTTACCTTTGTTTAGCCTTTCATGTTTATGATTCAGCCCTCGACAACAAGGCCATAGAATCTGTTTGCTATACAACTCTCCGTTGACTTTTTATATTTAAAAGCTGTCTTTGTCTCACCAGAAACTTCACGTTTAATCAGATACATCTGTTACTACTATATTTTGGGGACATCGTCTTCAAACGTCATATAGTGTAGCGCGTAGATATTCGGTTACAGAAGGTTTTGGTCACAAATTTTAAACCTTACACCCTTCTAATAAGGATGGTGGTTTCGAGAAATATTTACACCTTTGATGTATTTCGATTTCTTTTTGTGGGAGCTGAGAATTTTGGATGGCTCATCGGGCCACGACAAGATGAGTAAATCAACGGGAAGAGATATCAATATATTTAACAGCTTATTCATAACGTGTCTCATGGATTTTGTTTTGGGATTAGAGCGTTGACTTCAGTCGCTGAAAACAATGTTGCTTTAACTATGACTCGCTTATTCTACCTGTAAAAACACGGCTTTATAAAATCTATCAAAAACCTTTTCCAATTGAATATTTACTTGATCAGCTGGCTGAAAACGCGTTAATAGTGTTTTTACTGTGGTACTTATATCACCATTTGATACTTGATAGGATATTATAATCTCCGTTATTCAGTATTAGATTGCCAAGATATTCCAACTATTCCTCGACATTACACATCACTTCATTATTCGTTTGATCACCTAATGTTTTATGTATGTCGTCGTAATTAGTTCGATCTCTTGATCATCAATATTAATTTGCAATTACAATATCACGCCTCTGTACATGATTAGGTTCATTCCAGTTTGATTAAACTTTAATTTGTTTTGTTTATTCATGTTTTACTTTACTAGTTATGTTTTTGTTCAATATTGAACGTTTGATCAAGTTTTTATACGGCCATTTTTATAGGGAATTTTTTTTTGCTCTTGTTAATAAATTATAGTTTATGGGCGTCTGGTGATAATTAATCTTAATTATTTGATTAAGCTACGGATATGGCAGTCATTTCTGGTCTAGTGAAGTTAAATTATTATAGTTTGATGGCCTGTTAGACACTAATATATATACACTTCAATGGATAGGGAACAGTAACAAATAACACCATATTCATGATCACACCGCACACGATATATTAAAACGTGAAAGAAACAATGAAAAAGAGTTACATTAAATCCACAGTATCAATAAAAAACCAATCTTGTAAACTCAATTGAGTTTAATAAAAAGCAGTAATTATAAATGAAAATGGCTCCAATACTAATACATAGGCAATTATCGTCGCAACAAACGATCAAGGAGTATAACACTTATCGGAACTACCGCCATATTACCTTAACTAAAACCTTATTGGGTTTCAATAAGAACCAATTTGTTCCACGGCTACCGTAATCCACCGAAAACCGAATGTGGACCTAAGATAGAACCTTGTAAAGTCTAATATTGCTTGTTTGTCATATGCCTCCATATGTAGGGACGTGTTAGTTGGAAGTGAACACGTGTGCGGAATATGTCAATTCATTATAAACTTTGTGTCGTATAGAAGATGATTTGTGACATATTATAGAATAATGCGGTATCTGTTAGTACATGCATCCATTAAGGACTTATTGTTTCGTGTGTAGATACCGCCGAATACTGAGTAATTGACGAAATTCGTCGGTGTGTGGCTGTCATTATGTGTTTAATTAGTTTCTGTCTGTTTATTGTTCGTATTATCGATTCTAGTTACGTTATCGTCGAGAAAGTTTCGGTTTTGGGATGAATGGGAAGATTTGTGTGATTCATTCAATGCTTACAAGTTTAATGAGTTGAATGGGTCATTTGTAGTAGGTCTTTAGACACTGTTAAGATACGCAGCTTCCTCAAATATTTTACTGACTTGTCTTTACGCAGCTTTCTCAAATATTTTGCTTACTTCTCTTACTTGTCTTACATTAATTCCAATAACAAAAAACTCATTATTCCGTTGATTTCGGGCTCATCAGAATTTAGAAAACTTTTTCGTCAAACTCCTCCCTACCTGCAACTTCCAAATGCAATTACAGCCCGTCGAAAACATTCTACTATTGTTTTTATTAAAATTAATTCTGAAAATCAATCAATTCGGAACTTTCTTGTCGTCCCCTGTTGTTCGGACCATTTTTCTCGTCCCCCCTCTCACAGACAATAGAAAATGGTTATTAATATTCCTTGTAAAAAAACACTGGTGCTAAACAATAGGTGTTGTTAATTTACTCATTAAGGATTCATGGGGTGTGCCCTCCCCCTTGGGAGCAGGGTGGCAGATTCACAATGATATTGGCTTCCTTTGATACATTTGGTTTTGGTACAAATTGAAATTTAATTTTATATCAGTTGGGATGTGTCGAATTGTGGGTACCGTGCTGAAAAATTGAGATTCAAAGGCTGCCTTTTGCATTTTTATACGTATTGAGAAGAAACCAATAGCAAAATTTTAATAGAATAAATGGTAGCTAAAAGTTTTAGATCCAGTCGCATAAGTACTTACCTATAAATAATAAACATAAAAATTTGGCTATAAATCACAGATTTCAACAAAACACAATGGGGCACAATACAGCCGATAATTTTAATAATACTTTGAATGACAAAACGTCGTGACCACGTGGCGGGGGTCAAAACCGGTCCCAACCGGTTCCTAATAAAACACCATTCAATCGAATTTCGTACAATCCACCACAAATGTAAAGAAACTCCACAATTACAGGTCACGCTATTCTCAACTTTATTAATGCAAAATAAGGGCGATCATTTTATAAAAACATCAAGCTCCAAGTGATTGGTACATTAATACATTTTGATCGGCCATTCATTCGGCAGATTTAAATCTACGCAGATGTCCAGCTGGTCACATTTAATCGAACGAGATCTATTGATACCATTTTTTATTGTTGTATTAATGGTCAGCTCAGCAGTGAATAGAATATCGCGTGACGATTTCAATGTAATTTGGAGCCCTGGGCGTTTGGCGTGAAGGATTCTATTACTGTGTTTACTTCAGGCACTCTATATACACCTCAGATCATAGAAACAAGGAGATATGCCATCATAGCAAATTAGTACGGGAACAACTAATGCCACTTTTAGTACATTTTTCGACACAATTACGTGCTCCTTGTGAATAAAAAGATCTCCCACGCATTGAACATTCCGTACACCCTCAATCTAACACTGTTAATCGTCACTCAACAATAGCACTAAACTACAAAAACACTGTATTTATACCATCGATCGTGTTCGGTTCGTCGCCAGCGCGTACGTTTTTAATATGAGCAATTTGCTCAAGATCAGGCATCAAGCTCGATAGCGCCTTGGCACATCTCCTTGTTTCTATGATCTGAGATGTAAACCCTTCAAAACATAATCGTCACGGAATCGTGATTTAGAAAATGTCAGGTAAAGTGCTTGGTTTATTTGCACATTGCAAACGTTATTCTGAATTGTTACTAGTATACAAATTCGATAGTATTCTTGTTTATTTAAGGATTCGATATCTTCAGAACGTATAGCCTATAATTAGATATAGATATTAGACCTCTGCAAAAAGGTTCCTGCGTGCGTTTTGTCACGTGGCTATTTCGGGATTTTCCAATTATTTTCTTTATAATAAACTGATCACCCAAGGTCTCGAACCGAACTCTGTAGATTAGAAAACTAACTGAAAAATGCCGAAAAAATGATAAAATTAAGGTGGGTCACGTAAGTATCTATATAAATCAAATTCTTTGTCCTGACTGACTGACGGGAAAACGCGCGGCCTAAATCGCTGGTTGTAAATAGGTAAATGAAATTTGGAGGACGTATTCCATATAGGTATGATGTAGGCATCATTCACCCCCAAGCGGGTGAAAGAAGTGGAAAATTTAGTATGGGAAAATGTGTTTGCTTGGCCTGATCAACTTCAAACTTTTATTTCTGACCTCCCCACGGGCGAAGTCGCTAACAAAAACTAGTCTACAAATAAAACACAGTTTTCAATTAAATAAAACAGTAAAATTATTAGCATGTCATCCCTATCTTACGAGGGACACTTTAATTGAACGTTTTCTGTGGGTCCTATCGAAACAAAAGCGTCAAAAGGAATATTTCGCATAAATTATTTTTCTCTTTTTTTTTCAACACTTCATTGTGAAGATATCGTTAATATTAATTTTTTGACACGGAAACACCGAGCTTTAATATTCGTGATACAGCCCTTTGTTATTATAATGGCTGCCGATATTCCCTTTGCTAGTATCTGTAGCTTCGTCAAATAAGTTTTCTATTTGCTTTTGCTGCAATTCATCGGGCGATTTGGGGTTGGCATTGGTTAAATAATTAAAACAAATGACTGCAGTTTCGTTTCAACGGATTCTTTGAATGCCTCAATAGAACTAGATAAAAATTAAGAGATATTAGATGTTGTGAATGATCTGTTGCCTGCGTCGAACGCGAAATGAAATTTTATAGATAACGATACCTTGCAAACTGACAACCAATACTGCAGTGAAGTTTATATGTATAACAATGAAAGCTTGCGATAAATAAAGAGTGAGAGAGACAGCTTCCTCTGGATAAGACTGATGACGCAATATGAAGCACGTGTAAGCAGAAATTGATCGGTACGCAATCGATAATGGCGGCGATTTAGACGGTAAGTCAATGGCCTGCTTATCGGCGGGTCAATAATTCGGTATAGTTTAGTTGAGCGAACTCTCGATTATCTGAACTCTCGCGCAGAGATGTGGCTGTCAAAGTTTTGAAATTGGGAGTGTTTAATTTTACAGATACCAATTTTGAAGATTCTTGAATGAATTTTGGAAGGATCAAATTCAAAAGAGTTTGTGTTACATGGAATTTAAATAATCTCCAGCTATCTAATAAAGTACCTCCTATTAAGGGCAACATTTAGTCATTTTTATTTTTATTTCGAACATCATACAGATACCTATTACTAAAATAAGTAAGAACCTTCTCATCGTAAAACACTACACATAAGAACTATCAGAGAAGGCTTCACAAATCTAGAGTTATTCTTAAACTTTGAGATCCACTCTCTACAGATCGATACACGCATTTTGACAAAAACAATGTTCTCGATACGATACTAGTGGTGATAAAACGGTCTTTATATAATATTTTTGTTTAACACAATCAGCACATATGTTAGCTGACGGTGGTCCGATAAAGTGCTGCATCCGCCCGCGAGTGATTGTGGCCGAAGCTGTTCTTCTATCGGCGATATTTGGTGATGAGGTCGGTTAACCATATTCATTATTGATTATTTTGTAATCTAGACTTTAAAATGTAGCTTTTAAATCCCAAATTGTAATAGACGATAGAATATTCGTAGTATGTAGATGATATGGTAGTATTACTTAAATTGGCTTCATGATTACTTTTACTAATAAGCTGTGTGTGTTCTGCTAGAATGTTTTCGTTAGAAAATTAAGTTACATGATATTAACATAATTCAAACATATTATCGCAAAACTTAGTAATTACGCTTAAAGCTCCGGTAATTTCTATAAGTTTGTTAGAATTTGATAAGATTTCAAACATACATCTTCTAAAACTTATAAAACCACTTAGAATCATTGCTTGTAAATGTGGAACTATCGACGAAGCCCAGAGATAGACATTTTCCATCACTGCTTCAATAGACGGCTTAATAATATACAAACACAGAACAACAAACACAACAATAGTTACGTAGAAACAAAACGTTTCCACCATCCGTTTAGAACACATTAAGCGATTTACTTAATGTCTTATCACCGGCAATCAATAACAAACTTAAAGCACCAATCAATAAGATTGACATTCGATTGGGGATTCAACCGTCCTTGAAAACGTTCGATCAAAACGCGCTCCGCGAAGGATGCTATTCTCAAAGTACAATCAACTCTATATCGAGACGCCTCGGTCGATTGTGAGTCGATTCCGTCTTCAAAGTTACGTCACTCCGAAGAGGATTGTTACCAATCTATCGGAATAGTTCTCTTAGGATGGAGGTCTAATGCATTGTCGTTAAATTAATGCCACGATTTATGACAGTCGGAATTAGCCCCAAACGAGGGCCAGCAATGGATCACTGTTTAGTTTTATTGATGAATGTATTTGAATACAAATAACTGTGACATTATCCGCGGTGGATGATGTACGAGCGAATTTGGTGTTTACTGTTTTGAGAATAGTGTGCGTTTTGGCTGATGTAGAAGATTGTTTAATAGTCATTTATAATGTTGATGGACTTGCGAATAATTTCGTAATCTATCAGTATGAAGAGGTAAATGATATTGAAATCCCACAAATATTATCGTCTGAGAATTCAACTGATACTAAAAATGGTTGTAGGTGTGTCTTCTGCGCGTGTTTTGCCATAGGGCAAAACTACACAAAAACATCTGCACAAAACATTGTTTCGAAAATCTCATCTCTTGTTCAGATATAAATCTATTTGGTGTTTAAAAAAAAATGTCAAAATGAGTTCGGGCGAAAAAATCCTGTATTCAGTTTAAGCAATAGTAGATTTGGTAGCTAGCAGGGAGAAGGAAACCTCGAGTTCGAAGTAGACCCTATTTACTGTTTCGAAATTATAATATTTATCAAGAATTTGACATCAACAAAAAACAAATCATAGGCGAAACAATGTTATGTGTAGTGTGTAGAACAAAACATGCGTAGGAGCCTTAACGGTTGTACTATAAGAATCTAACTCAAAACATGATCATTACTCTCAAGACAAGGATCAAGCATTACTTGAGACTAGTTTCAAATCATTTGATTGGTTGAAACTAGTATCAAGTCTGCTTGAGCTTTAAGTTAGGTTCTGTAATACACCCTAAGTACTTAATCTTATAGATCTACGAACATTTTTTCCGAACATGTGAACATGTTATCTTAATCAGTAAGTACTAGGCTCCCATGACCACTGCGTAGTAGCATCAATCCATCATCGGCTAATATAAAAATGTCAACGATTCGCGTTCCTCAATTTGCAATAATTTTCAGTACCGCGGCATGGTTGAGCAAATCTACCATGCAGTAACCGCCTGCCGTGGATAATGAGGTTCGATTCCGCGGGAAGCAATTTTCTTCTATAATACGCCGATTTTTATTTTATGATCGTCTCGGAACAATGACTTGTGTGACTACTGTTGACAATTGTCATGCGAAGCGATCAAATGTTTGACATAAACGGTGTATGGCAAACGTTTGATCAAATTCGTCGAAGGTAGTAATGTTAGTTAACAGTTTCGAAAAATGTAATACTTTTGTTATCATAAACATGATGTTTGTGTAAGATATTGGCAAGTTTATGCAAATGTTTGATTAGGTTTGTACAAATTTTCGCAGTTTATCGTTAATTTTTATCTAAAGCGTCTCTACCTCATATTAAGTGAATATCATAATATTTATCTTTTTTTCTACGTTTGTATTTTACATCTATACCTTACACTTGGGTATTACTGATGATACATTCTGACTCGTTTTTGGGGTTCCGTACCTCAGTAGGAAAAAAACGGAACCCTTATAGGATCACTTTGTTGTCCTTTTTAGGGTTCCGTACCTCAAAAGGAAAAACGGAACCCTTATAGGATCACTTTGTTGTCCGCCGTCAGTCACCGGACCATAAGTGGAGCCATCTGCTCATAGATGGCGCCATTGGAAGTATGCAGTAGCGCCATCTATGATCATATTTCGGAACCCTTAGGGCGCGAGGCATACTCGCATTTGTCCGGTTTTTTATCATCTGATACCTACCTACATGTAAACACTTTTTCCTTCTACAAAAATCCCTTTAGCTTTAAACTGGAATAACCCTTCACAAGGATCAATCTTATTCTTCATCGCTCCAAAAATTCGACCAAAACGATGGACAAATTGTTTAGCACCAGCCACTGTTTATTTATCTTACAAAAGAGGGTATTTGTCTCCAAAGACAATAGGTATTGGTGCGCGCGGGGACTCCCAATAATTGAGAGGGGCTCTTTAATAACCTTCGATTATTTATTTAAGAGTTTCGCCACCTGAGGCTTTGGGACTGACAAAAAAAACTCCTACTAATTATTTTATATTCCCTTCGAGTTTGAATTTATTTCCTGCTTTATCGTCATCGTGTTTGGGTTCACATTTGTTTGTTCAAAGTAGTAAAGGATTTGAGTCGGGAAGTAAGCGGTGGCTTACATTATTTTTCTCCGCAACTTCGTTTGTGTCTGTAATTAAAGATTTTTCAGACAAACCTTTTGATGCACTGTAACATTCAACATTTTAACTCTTTAGTTGAAAAAAATACAGAGTTTCAGAGCTTACAAGATATTTGAAAGAACTTTAGTTAAACAACTAATTAACCTAATCCTACTAATATTATAATAAATGCGAAAGTTTGTAAGGATGGATGTATGGATGGATGTAACGTAAACTGAACGGATTTTGATGAAACTTTACAGAATAACACATAGCCTAGGCTTTTTATCCCAAAAACGCTGGCGAAGCCGCGGGCGGAAGTTAATAGGGAAATAATACTACAAGTAGGTATGTATTGTAATCTTATTTACAACCCAAACGACAAACATACATGAATATATCAATACATACACACATACATTTTATGTACAAAGAGGCGGTCGGGGCAAACCGATACACAATTAAAGAGGAAAACAAGAATACTTGTAAGTACTAATGCTAAGACGAATGTTGCGTAAAATCGACGCGTCTCCCCTTCCCCTTGCCTCCCCATGGCCGTAGGGACGCCTGATTTACGATATCTGGAGGAGAATGGGGTTTTGTTTTTTTGTAATTTTTATAAATACCTATTCAAAATTGTAACGTCGCGCCGTTTAATGATTGGCGCAAAATGTTTATCCCAATATTGCAATATTTTTGTTTATTTATAGAAAAACCAATTGCATTAATTTGATTTAAGTAAATGAAAATAGTTAATCTTACTAATATTATAATTGTGAAAGTTTGTGAGGATGGATGTGTGTTTGTTACTCTTTCACGCAAAAACTACTGGACGGATTTTGATGAAACTTTACAGTAATATAGCTTTAATAGTATACATCAGAATAACACGCTACTTATTATCCCAAAAACACGGGCGAAGCCGCGGGCGGATGCTAGTGAATAATAAACATTTACCCTACTTAATCAATGATTTTTTTGTATTTTTTTTTTGTATTTTTAGCAAACTAATAAAATCTAAAAAATATTTTTTATTTTTTTTTCCACTTCAAATATTTGTTCAATCAACGATGTTAAATGACAAGTGTCAAAGAACGCTAGCCTCTTCTACATCTCTATCAGTGTATTATTTTATGCAACATTAGAATATCGTTTTTCTTCTAAAGCGCAGCCCTACGCTCCCCGCCGAATTCGGCGTTTTCTTTCTCTAATTGATAATTCTTGCGCGATCCCTCATCGGAGCTCCTACAATAATACAATTAATTCCCTTATGCCGAGACCTACTTATAAATTTCTTACGCACAACCCTTATTGGGGACCGTTTACATTGCATGATCTCTTGGTTTAGTGTACTTCTTGTTTAGTTCATTAATAGGTAGTAGAGATAAATTTTGACAATGTCCGATATTTCCAAAATCCTACCTAAGTTGCTGAGACACAAGTCTTTCTGGGAGAGGGAGTGGGCCGTAGTCCACCACGCGGGCCGAATGTGGGTTGGTGGACGTCACATGTCTTGGAATTTTTGGTTCTAGGACATGCCGGTTTCCTCATGATGTTTCCTTCACCGTTTTTATAGCAGTGATAATGAAACATATTGCACAAAGTGGGCACCTTGTGGGTTCGAACCTACGATCTAGGACTTGTAATTAGGAACCGCTACCACTAGGCCACTGCTCTACTAATAATCGCAAACAAATTGAAAAAAAAATGATGAAAAACAATTCATGGTATCGTTGCTACATTTTTTCGTTCTGTTACTCCTGAATCAGTTGTTATGATTCTTAATCAAAGTAAAACTGGAATTGTCGTTTATTTTCGTCCAAACTTTCTACTATGCAACCGAAATAGCCTTCTTTCATCCAATTTTATCCATTGCAACTTCATTCACTCACTACATTCAACTTTAACTCGGCCACACATTTACGAAACTAGACAACAAAAATAAACTACTTGTTTTCTTTTTGATCTACAGCGCTTTACCAATTGCTTACTTTTTTGTAGCGATACCTACTTGGATTATAGAGTAATTTATAAGCAAGATAGTCAGTTTTTTCTTTTATTAACTCCAGAAAAAATCCAATATCTAACCACTTTTTTTTTAATATCCGAGTAATACAAAAAAAGGTCAAGCTATATTTGCTACCTACTGCAAACAACATACCAGCTCATTTGCTTTCTTAAAATTCTCTATCCGAATTTTCTCCCTTACTTTTCTGTTTTACGACCTCGCTGATTCCCAAACTTCTCGACAAGTGTACCATCGTCTTAACCCAGTCCTGTATGTGTCGTGTTCACCCTTCAGACATCGGAGACTCGGCAGTAATTGCTTCCCCGATCCGAAGAGCGCATCTTTTGTTATCCGCTACACAACACAAAAACATATTTAATACCGCGATACATTCGTGACTCTACTTATTTGAGACGTCAAGTTACTGCTTGTATTGGTTTTACCCCTTTCTGGAGTGATTTTAACTTACGTGCGAGAAACAGGAGGATTTTCTCTTCTCTTATAATTAGAATATTAATTCCAAAAGAGATCGACGTATTTCTAACATACTTAAAACGTTTTTTTTTGTTATTTTTTTTTTCTCAATCTGCGCGGTCCATTTTGGGTATCACCATATTGTACTAGTTTTAACGACTACTAAAATTGAAACGTGCGACCTATATTCTGACCCTATGGCCTTACCAATCACAAATAATAATTATCTAACCGAATTATTAAACCGAACCGAAACCAGTGAGTCACGTTGATAACGCTAATAATATTGCAATTGATTTGAAAAACGGGTTATTATTATTGTCATAAAATGTGCGGTATTTGTTTAGTAAAGTTTTTTCGTTTATCTGTAGTACCTATGGTAAATACCTATTAAGTACCTACAAGTGTTTTTTTTCGCAGCAAAACTAAATCGCTATTATACCCACATACATTACTAAAAGCAATAAAACTTTCTAGGTAAATCCACAAAAAAAAATCAAAATTAATAAAAATTACTCCTTAAAAAACCTTTCAACTAGTATCAATAATTTATTAACAAATTGTGCGATTCTCCCCACCCTCCCCATTTCCAGATGGTTTGCCGATTTGGCCGGCGAGACTGTACATTTAAATATGGCGGCTTAATGTTCAAATACAGATATAGATGATATTTTAAGTTGTTATTACTTTGTGTTGTAGATAATGAGATAAACAGAAAGTCTTCGAACTAAATTAGATGGCTATTTATAATAAAATTTGTTTTTTATACGTATGTTAATATAGAAATTGATTGCGTGATATGTTGTGTACCTACTTAACAATGTGTTTTGAACTCGGAAACTAATCATCTTATTTTTTGTTTCAGGTAAGATCAACATGACCAAGTAAGATCAGTATCACAAACTTTCATCTAGTCTAGAGCAATCCAGCTTATCTCCAAGCGCTTACATTACCAAGAAGCTTATATTAAAGCTTCTTGCATAAGCAAAAGCATAATCGGCCTATAATGTTCCCACTGCTGGGACACAGGCCTGCTCTCTGCGAGAGGGAGTGGGCCGTAGTCCACCACGCGGGCCCAATGCAGGTTGGTGGACGTCGTTTGTCTTCGAATTTTTGGTTCTAGGACATACCGGTTTCCTCACGATGTTTTCCTTCACCGTTAAAGCAAGTGATAATTAATTTTTAATACGCACATGACTTCGAAAAGTCAGCGGTGCGTGCCTCGGGATCGAACTCGAACCATTCGCAGTGGGAGGCACATGGTTAAACCACTAGGCTATCACTGCTGTTTGCAAGCTTTTTGCTTAAGCTTCTTGATCAATACAATAATTAGCAACTGCTTAAAAAAATACATCAAATATTTTTCTTTGTCTATTGACATTTAAAAAAAACAATACGTCATCCGTTGGCGCCAACTGTCAGTTACACATCAAAGTGAAACAATTCAACAGATATCAAAACAATTGCCATTAAACCCACTCGATTACCAGTAGTTTGTCAATATTCGAACCGAGCGACCATTAATAGCGTTAATCTTTGAACGTCAAACGATTAAAACAAGTCGCGTGACTATAAAAAGGCACCATTTTTAAACGCGACTTATCGACTGTCACTTGTTAACGATAACACGTCGGAGTAGCCGTTGTAAAGAGCTTTCCACATCGAACGAAAGCAAAGCGAGCCGTATCGCGTCGAGTTTAGTCGGCTACAAACCTAATCGCGTGGTCGTGTTATTGTGGACCTCAGATCATAGAAATAAGGAGATATGCCATCATAGCAAATTAGTACGGGAACAACTGATGCCACTTTTAGTACATTTTTCGACACAATTACGCTCATAATTAAGCGCTCCTTGTGAATAAAAGATCTCCCACGCATTAAACATTCCGCACACCCTCAATCTAACACTGTTAATCGCCATTCAACACTAGCACTAAACTAAAACATTGTATTTATACCATCGATCGTGTTCGGTTCGTCGCCAGCGCGTACGTTTTTAGTATGAGCAATTTGCTCAAAATCAGGCATCAAGCTCGATAGCGCCTTGGCACATCTCCCTTGTTTCTATGATCTGAGTTGTGAACAGTCTTTATTGGCTGTATAGATAGTTGTCTTGAGATGGTTGTCGTTTGATTCGAAATTCGAAAATATATTTCTGTTGTGACATAAACAGTAACCATTTTTTTAAATAAAAATAAAAGCTAATTAGGCAATGTTACAAAATTAAAGTAAAGTAAGTAAATTATTCAAATGTGACGTGTACTCATATATAAGTCATTATTATGTATCGTAGGTTTGACGTAAAATATGTACGAGTCCATCAAGTGTCAGGCTGGATTAAAGTAGCTTTAATAAAAGGACTAAACAAACACTTAGAAAGTGTAGGAGTATATATAACACCAATTAAAGATCCGGTAAAATTGTATAAAAAACAGTTGCCCTTTTTATTGTAATTGCGTACCTAATAAAACTAGAGGCGAGTAATAAAGTAACAAAATAACGTAAAATCGATAATCTCAAGTGGAACAAACGGAACAAATATAAATAGCGTTGAACGGGTTATTAATTTTTCTTTCGTATTTAATTTTTTTTACTGCGCAAATATTCAAATGGGGATTTTAACGATTATTTTTATTGACACTTTATGGTTCGGAAACTGAAAATGACTTAGATATGATCCGATGCTCGGACGTTTAACGACTGCACGCGAAACGCCATTTCGGAAAATGGAGCGTCTGAAAATGAGTTACAACCTCTTTGCGAATTGAATAGGTCATTATTTATATTTCTTATTGTATTTCATTATGTACGCACCCACCATTCTCAAAGGCTACCTACCTATGTGCAAATTCAACCCTTCACCGGCTCAAAATATATACAAAGTCATCAAAAATCAATGAGGCGTCTTCTCGCCAAAAGATGAGCGCATTAATCATCTCACACGATGTTACGACAATGGACAGAATCTATAAACACATCCCCCCTACGAGCCACCCTCCACCCACACACACACGTAATTAATTAAAATTATTAATGACAGCGCATAATAATGGATAATCAATATTCTCGAGTTACAATTATGAGGGAATTAAGTATGCGGTGAACGGGTTAAGCTTCCCGCCAAATTGTTCGAAAAAGGAACAATAAAAAAGTTAAGTTGCTTGTCATTCAACTGTCAAATATTTTCTTTTTAAAATGGTGGTTGCCAGTTATAGGCCAACTGATTAAAAAAGTGGTTTTGTCCACTTATTTGTCATTGAAGCGACTGATAACTGATGTTAACTGACTTTCACAATGTTTTCTGAGTTTTCTAGGAATTCTGTTGTCAAATATAATACGACCTTTTAAAATGTGGAAGCAGCCTAGGTATAGGATATTTAGCAGAAACTTTCTATGACATTTATTGAAAAATAACTTAGGTACCCACCTAGAAATCACAGATAAAGTAATTCCTATTACCTACATCTAATTTTCTATTCACAGTTTTTACAACACACCATATTTATATGATTAATTATACACATTTATTAGTAAAACTGAGGGTAGGTACGTAGTGAAGGGGTGTAAGAAAGGGTTGTGTGCTATTAATATTTATTTCGTATGCATAAGTTATACCAAGGATTGATTGCTAAGCGCCGAGAATTCGCCATTTTGATTGATTCGGTTAGCAAAATGATTCATACTTTTTGTTCGTGCTATTTTTTTATTAATGACTGGGTGTACTGTAATAATAATTATTGCAGGTTAGGTAGATTACAAAGAATCATTAGGCAAAGTCTAGCACGAATTTACATAATAGTGTTTTTTTTACCCAATTTATTTTACCGCGAATCGAACAGCACTCACACTCAAGACAGACAACTAAATCGCACTTACCCGCTTACAAAGCCACAATTACTACAGCGATATATTTAAAAATTGCCACTTAAGGCGCTGATAACTGCCAACGGCCTTGAGTGATTTGGGTGGTATAGCTTGAGTGTTCTGCGCTGAGCCCAAGCAACGCGACATACGTTCACCGAGCAATACGACTCGCCTATCAAGGAGCGCGCTGTGCCGAATTAGACGTATTATTACTTTTTAGTATCTAAAATATAAAAAAAAAAGTAACAGGCAATATTATAGGTAGTAACATAGTCTTTTCACACAAAAAAAATCATGAAAATATCTTAAGCGATTTGAAAGTAATTACGTTTTGGGAACTATATTTTCTGTCATCTAAGTTTAGATTGGTCACCAATCTGCGATACCCTAATTAATATATCTGTTCCCAAGAAATATATTAGTCATCATTTTAATTAAAACGGTCTCTAAGTATAAATCATGAAGTTAATGTAAATATGTAACTTAAATTATAGTTTGATCACTTTTTTCTATAGCCCAAATAGAAGTTCTATGCTCAAAAAATTTGTTCTATCATCAAAATGATAGATCTGTCACCTAATAAATAGATCAGTTCCATAATTTTATGAAAAAATGCCTAATACAGATTAGTTGGATTGAGAAAATCGGTTAGCATAAAAATAACATTAGGATCCAAGAGCGAGCGAAGCGAGCTCGGGAACTTGGGCACCCCGACACGGACAGGTTAGGTTCGAAGGGGTTGACGGGGGCTTCAGTGAGCGAGCAAAGCGAGCGAACGAAGCCCCCGTCAACCCCTTCGTGTTAGGTTACTTTTAACCTTGCAGACAGAAATAGGAGCCCCGCGTAGCGGGGCTCCGTCGACCACCTTCCTTCCTTATTGCTGTAGATTTAAATTTCAGGTGAAATATTCGGTACTAGACCTTATATCTCAGGATTTTAGGTGATTTATTGTGGAACTGATTTTGCATTGTTTGGTGACTACATTTTGGTGACAGATCTACTATTTTGAGGACAAACCCTATTATTTAAGAAACACAAAACTAATTAAATTGGTGATAGCTTAAATGATACCCTTACGTTTTTATGTTATGGGTAGACAGTAATTCATGAATTTATTTCATTAAGTATTTTACTACAATAGTTAAATATTCACAGGTACGATTGATGTACATATGTTTTAGTTTAACATAAAAAAATTGCACAACTAACCTGCATTATTTGACGGCGAAATAAGAGATTTAAAACTGGCCGTTACCATTTACCTTCGCCTTAAAACCTCGGTGCCTAGTTACCAACAAAAGTAACAATACAAAACAAGATAACAATCACTAATTGCAACCCAAAAAGCAAGTCTTTAAACGCGAAAATTTGAGTGTGAAAAGTACGGACGGTGCCGTGTCAAATACTACGAGGGTAGTCACGCGACGATCGCGAACCGTATTCCAACTACACAACACTGTGTCTAAATCCCCTATTTCCTTACATCGTTTTGAACACAGTGTCACTGCTGTGTGCAAGTGGGGTGAGCTCAAAATGTTATCATAGTTCGCCTGGATCCTAAGTATCGCATGTCGCCGCACAATAAAAGTGCATTTGGTGAAACATTATATAAAAGTTTTGCACAAATACGCCTAACTACGTAATAATGTGAAATTAGCAGTCACTCAATGTACAGATAGAGGTTTAGTTTTTACTACAAAGGTTTGATAGAGATTCAAATCTGTACCTCAGAGGCAAATGTCGAAATTTTGAGATGAAACATGAGTTAGAAATTTTGACACGAGACTTTAACGTAAAGCAAGTTAGCAAGTTAGTCATCTATTAGTCTTAGGCCGAGATAAATAGTCGTTGCTAAGCATCAGTCAAAAGTATTACTTCGGGAAGTACTGCTTTGACTTAGCTTAGCAAAGTATCCGATATGACATAAATAGACGTTACTAAATGGCCATACCTTTGCTTAGCACGAGCTAAGTCATAGTTCAAGCGAAAGTACTACTTTTCTTTAATGCTTTAGAAGCGTTCATAGTATACTCGATAATGTTAATTTCATAAACAACTGAATTTGCTTTATTTCCTTAATGAATTTAATTTTAAATTAATCCAAATTGAACAATTAATACAATTAATAATAATAATTACATTTAAACAGCTGAAAAATATTTTAATCCAGAATTAAAATAAGTATAAATTTGAACGCATCAAAATGACGCTGTCTACGCTTACGCTTCGCTGAAATTACTGACAGATACTGACAAACGTATCTGTATCTGTCTATAAATTCTTGATCGGAAAAAAAGTGGAATGGATTAATTTTATTTCATAAGTAACATTTGGGAAATCTTGGAATATTGGGCATCTGGTCGACATCTTCTGATACAAAATTATCGACCTCCTTAAAAAAAATTGTAGCATTAGCATTTTAGCATAATCGGCCTATAATGTTCCCACTGCTGGGACACAGGCCTCCTCTCTGTGAGAGGGAGTGGGCCGTAGTCCACCACGCGGGCCCAGTGCGGGTTGGTGGACGTCACATGTCTTCGAATTTTTGGTTCTAGGACATGCCGGTTTCCTCACGATGTTTTCCTTCACCGTTAAAGCAAGTGATAATTAATTTCTAATAATAATAAAAATTGAAATCTCATCTAATCCAATAAAACATATGTTTTATTGTATTTTTGTAATACGACGCCTAAGAGGATAAGCAAAGAACCTCAAAACAAATATCAAATCCATACTTAGAACGTGCTAAGTCTTCAAAAATCTATACTATGCCTAAGCAAAGCATTGGCTTAGTGTTAGGTTGGCTTTCATCGAAAGTAAATGCTAAAGTACTGTCTATTTATTCGAATTAGATACTTAGAACGTGGCTTAGCACTTACTTTGGCTAAGCCTTTGCTTAGTAACGACTATTTATCTCGGCCTTAGAATTTAACCAATAGAACCATCGTATAGCGCTGGTTCTTACGATTTCAATGGTATAAAATCTCGATGTCGCAAAAAGTAGAGTTAGGTACTATAGTAGGTATCGTATCGCTTCTGAGGTACAGAAATAATAGTAGGACTAAACTAGTAACTCACTATAACATAAAGAACTAGATATCTCAAAGGTAGGTAGGTACTTAAAATCTAATGAGATATTTGTATTCCAAACGCATGTTACAGATTCCTTGGATCAGAACAAAGCAGTTGAAAATAAGGTACCTACCAATTCTATAACTAAAAACGCAACTAATATAAATACGATTTTTTTAATTTCGTTCTCTTCTAAATCTCTACGCAAATACGGACAGACAAACGGACATTCCACACACATACAGTATCGTTCGAGCCCCCAGCAATATTTTAAACTAACCCTTCGTTTGAACCCTTTGATTGCGACTTTGCGATCAATCGATTGGGTCCTGACCACCCCTTATTATTTACCGATGGCTTTAATATATAAATATATATTATATATCTGATCATGATAAGATATAGAATGTGACAACCCTACAAAAAATCCCTTTAGTTACGCCATGTATAAAAATTGCGACGTTTTCGGAAGATAATCTCAGAAATTGCTGTAACAATTTGGATAATACTGGCACTGTTTATAGATTATTTTGGTAAATAATTGTGTTGGTACATATCGTCACGCTATGACAACAAGAGGTCAACTGGAGGATGTATTTTTCTCAAGAATGGCGCGTGTATGTCGAAATTATACCTATTTGTAATAATTTAATAGATACTTAATTACCATACAATGTACAAAACATTGTATAAGTGATACGTTAATGTCATTTTAAGGAAACAAAATTGCATGTAATCTATCACAAATCTTGATAGCCATGTTTGGCCACTAAAGATCAGACTCGCCTTCACAATAATTACCAAAAAATCACCAAAAATATACACGGCCGCCGATCCAAATCCAATACCATCATAGCGATGTCCAAAAAATCACCCCCTACTCTGTCACCCCTTACGCACACACATACACTCTTACACACTAAGACACGTAAGTTTTCGATAGGGTTCAATCGCGATTTTTGATCCCCATCTCAAATTTGGTCCCAAGAGGACCCACCCTTTTCGATCTCACTATATACAAGAATTATACATTATACTTGCATACATACAAATTAAAACTGCGCCCTTGGGTGTTACTTTTGGGGCAGTAGTATTTGACTAAGTCGCAACACGGTTCGAAGAAAGTACGACAGTAATTTTTGGCGGGTAATGTAAAAGAAAATGGCGTCAACATTACTGCCAAAATTAAGAAAATTACATAAAAACTTAAAAACATTCCAATATTATCAACTAAAGAAAGAAAATATACGAAACAACTAAAATATCCATTATAAATAAAAATACTAACATTAATTAGTCCTATCGATCAGCTAAAAAAACATTTTCCTCCAAACTCACTACCCCATTTACCACAAAAGCCAGGAACGATCATCAAAATATCCCAAAATGACTCATAATATCCCAAATAAAAACAAAAGCAAACGACAGTAGCATCCAACCCTCAAAAAAATAATAAAAACATATAGTACGCACCTCAGACGGACACGCGGAACCCTCTCGCATAGAATTAACCCTTTCGATACAGAAAGGTGAACAACCCAGTTAAAAACGGGACTTTCTTGCCCCGTATTGAGGGACAAGCGATTCGCGATTTTTGGTAAAAGTAGTCGAATGTGAAATTGTAGTATTTATCTACTTACGTTGTTTTTGCTTGACTTACAAAAGGTACCATATGCTCATATTTAACTTTTTTTTCTCGAGGTAATGGTGACCTTCCTTTCATCTTTAAGTCCATAAAATTTTTCGATTTTTAACCAAACTTTTTTTAGAAGTGTGTAAAAAAGACAGAAATCATACGTCTTATCAATCGAACCCGCTTGCTCTAGTTACTTGTGCTATGTACTCGTATTTTATCCGCAGGGCGACACGCATGCAAACGAATATTCATATCGAACTTAAAAAAAGGATCGTTCATTTAGAATTAATCTGGAACGCGTCCAAAATGTCCGCTTCGTTATTAATTTCTAGATCAAAAGCTTTTATTTTAATTGTTATAATATTGATATGTGGGTACTTCATAGTAAAATTGTTCGTATGGGTAATAAATGAAAGTACATATTTGATTTGTTTTTTATATTTCTTGTCATACCATATTATTATTATGCCTAATTAAAGTGATAAATTACAGGACAGTTTTTATAATAAGTTTACTCCAGTGTCCAGAGAATAGTAATGGAAATGAAGCAACAAAAATCTCAAACGATCATCTTAAGATAGAACAGAACTAAATATATCGCACCCCAAGTCGATGCATCACCAAGAATTAATATAATTCTTGTCATTAGACGTCCGATCGCCGCGTCGTCTTCGCTTGAACTGACAGTTGACATTGACAGCTCGTTAATGATGGCTGACAAGAGGCGCCCTCTCACGGCCCTCCTGCCAATTTTCTTGTACGTTCTTGAACACGTCTCGATGTCAACTTGGTATATTAAAATATGTTTAATT
This sequence comes from Thalpophila matura, assembly GCA_948465475.1. Lineage (NCBI taxonomy): Eukaryota > Metazoa > Arthropoda > Insecta > Lepidoptera > Noctuidae > Thalpophila > Thalpophila matura. The sequence continues at coordinate 14,443,621 of OX419196.1, forward strand.
ATCTTTACATCAGTTGTTAGGGAAGCAAATATGCTGAATTGGCATTCAAAGAATCGTATTTAATGGTGTAACAAAAAAAAATGAGATAATGATAAAATTAAATTCAAATATCCTGACACCGTATAAAATTCAAGCAGCATTCACATTTTCGCAGAAATAATTATAATAATTTTGATAACATCACCATCCGATCGCTTGAAAAATCTTAAAACCGTGCCCAAAACCTTACAAACTCCATGTAATCAAAACAAAACGTACATCATTAAATATCTGCGTACGATCGCTGGCAACTGAAAAGTAAATTAATTCTGGAAGTGGAACAAAAAAAAAACTGCAAAACAATAAGACTTCGGAGGAAACCGCACAATTCGACCGCCATTAATTATTCAGTGTCATCATCCAACGACGGATATCAACGCTCATAATAAACTCGTATTTTGTATTATACATAATAATATGTATTTAGAGAAGAATTGAGAGTATTCGAGGATCATGAAAAAAATACTTTTGCTTTGTCGAATGCGTGAAATCGTCTTTGCTAATTATAAGGTGACAACCCTGAAGAACGTAGACATATTTTAAAAAGAATTCTGTCACTCTTCCTTCGAATACGAAATTTGAAAATAGAACACTTCACAAATCGTCTATACCCAATTCTCTATTTCTATGTTTAAATAAAAACTGTGTAGGTACTGCCAAGCTTAGCATTCATACAATGAGCACAATTTATTACAATCAATACGCACACTCATAGACAATTATAAATTCGGCGCACACACACAAGTTTTAACGAAACTCATGCATATTTATAAACTTAATGTGTATATTATTTTATATCTGCGCCTGTGTGGGTAGGGAGGGTCTTAATAACAGATATTCAATCAAAATCAACCCCTTTTCCTGTCCGATATCTTTGCACTGTGCATCTCCCCTTGTCGGTTTTGTTTTGGTTGTACTATGTATGCTTATGTTGACAATCGGTAATATTGTTCATCATAAAGATAAGCCTCCAAATACAGTAAGAAACTTCATTTTCCTTAGAAGGAACTAACTATCCAACAGTTTTAACATCGAAAAACATTCTTACGGTCAGTTGTAGAAAGATAATTAAATTTTATAGTAGGCATTAACCATACAATTTCTATCGTTAGTCTTTAAAACTTAATGACCTTTTCTGCAACTCAGCGTTAATATTTCATAGCAAAATTCTTCCTCTACTGCACTGTAGAAATAATGTTTCTTGATGTCACAGTGAGTAAAGTAACACAATACAGTAACCCATTAAAATTATAACTACGCACCGTGTAATTTAAAAAGTTCCCTATCATTAATATTTGTAAAGATCTCTGTCGATCTAACGTCGGGTTTCTTCCATTATGCGCTTACATTTACATATGAATACCTCCACCTTTTGTAACACAACTATAAAACTGCGATAACTAATCAAGAATCGCGAAGCACGTCCCCTAACTTCTAGTATCAAAAAAATTTAAAGAAAAAAATTCGCAAGTAATTTTGAAAAAGGAACCATTTTTGTGTATTTAGATGATTTACTCATTTTTCTCAAACACCTTTTTCGTGTTGATGCAAAAAATTCCCCATCCTCAAAAGTAATGCCCATTTCAATGCAACAAAAACAAAACCCCATCGCTTCACGCAAGAAAAATTCTCCATTCCAATAAGATATTAGAAACACCAATTGCGTATCAGAAATATACAATTAATAACGAGTCGTCCAAAACAAAGGCGTGGGTAGACGCCAAAAAAACGGGGAAACATATAATGCATCAGTGAATCGTAGAATTTGAACAGTATCGTGGAACGGGGTGTATAAAATGTATAAATCTTTCGGGGTGGCCGTCTGGCAGGACTAGCCGTGCCTGTGTGTAGATATTTAAAATTATTCCCTTTGATACGGATGATAATTTCATTCGCAGACTAGCAACGTCAACAAAAACATGTATTAGAATGTTCCTAATTAAACTCATTGAATTTATTTGTAGTTAGCAATACTTGATCGAAAGGAAACTAAGTACAAACTTGGCTGGAAAAATTTGAAAAGCTTCAATTCTATCGTTTTTAGATTAGACTTCTGGGCAGTTCTAACGTTTTGGTTTTTAATCCAAAAGAGACTGGACTTTAAACCTAATTCATATTCAAAGATTTGTTGATCACACTTAAGTTCTTAATTCATCCTCAAGTATTATTAAAACTAAAAGTAGCCATCATTAGGGATTTGAATTTGGAAACAAACATTCGAAAATCAAATGGTTCGATGGTACGGCCAGCACGTGACACACGGCGTAGTCGGCAAACTTTTTCCCGACGCAACGAGTTCGCTCTGAAAGTTGTTCGGCCTTTGTTTCGCGCAATCATACGCTACGTTGTAAGGATGCGTTGCGAACCGCGATCTCCACTCATCCTTTTGCCAACAGTACTTTGATTTCCGAACCGCTTTGATTCAAACTTTTAAGCATCCCGTGTTTTGACGTCGAATATTGCATTTCCGTGTGTGTTTAATTTGATATTTGTTTGGAACTACACCGCCCGTATATCATCTATATTTGAAATTCAAAACTTCAAACAGCGATTCCTATGAACGTTATTTAAAATGTTCCGACGCGCCGTGATCGGGCCAATAACACTCAGTTTCTAGTTATTCTCATTGTATACAATCTCACCCCACCGACCGCGACCCTCCGAGAAAAAATAATAAATTATTTTAGTTAGTATGCAAATAAGCGCGGACCGATATTTTAACCTACACCCCATTGAAATAGCGCATTTTTTTTTAAATATCTGTTCTTTATGGTACGGAAGAATTTGCTTGTTTTTAACATTTGAAATTGGAATCAGAAATAGTTCTAGTGCAGTAGCTCGCTTGTTGAGTTTAGAATTGCAAAGTGATTCTGAATTCGGAATAGTGATTCTAAATGTGAATTCAACTATGGTTTTAAATGATGGCGCTTCACAAGGCCCCTTCAACATTAATCTAGATCTTAACGCGTGCGGGTGTGTGTGTGTGTGTTGTGTGTATGTGTGAGACAGGGCAATGATATTTAATTCGAAGGGTAGAATTTCTCATCGATTTTAATTTTATGCGCGCATCCCGTCTCGGCGTGTATTATTTGTTTTTTATGTAAATATTCCCGATCTCTTATTCAGACGAGTGGCGTCCATTTTGCGGATTTTTTTATTTTAGATTTTAATATAATGGGTTTTGGGTTTGCATATTGGCATAACTTATTTGGCAAAATTCTAATTCGTTCTATCTATTATTGTTTTGTCATGAACTTTGCCGATGTCGGGGTTGGCGACTTTTTATAGAATCGCACTCACTTCGAAATATTTTGCTATTTCATTTTATGGATCACACCACCTTATGAGTTCTTTTACAAACCAATGCACATCAATCAAGCGACCTAAGTCACTGTAATCTAGTGCCGGGCCCTAACTAGCCTTTTGTGCGCCCGGTGCGAGCTTATTATAACTACCCTCTTGAAAAATGTTCTAATCTGATAGTAGAGCCATACGCCGTCACAGCCGACAATTTTGGGGGGGGGGTCATACCGCGGCTGAAGACTTTAGGGGGGTCACACCGATTAATGCCGATGTGATACCCTATACCGTGAATTACCGTGTTTGGCGCATTTTTGTACGATTTTGGGGGGGTCATGACCCCCATAACCCCCCCCCCCCTGGAACAGCGCCTGAGTCGAGCGCGTCTATACACGTATTACGCGATAGTGAAAGGTGGTATTGTATGTATGCTACTAACTAGGTAGGTACTGTGCATGACTCAAAACTTGGTCCAGCCGGCCTAGCATGACCACGATAGAAACGGGTTTTGTCTACATAGAAATAGACAAAGTGACAGATTTCATTCATAAAACGTAGAAATGTTTCTACAATCTGTCACTTTGTCTATTTCTATGTAGACAAAACCCGTTTCTATCGTGTCATGCTAGGCCGGCTGGTCTGGTCATTTCAGTAGGTACCCCTTTAGGATCTGCAGCTACACCCTGTGCCTGGGCACCGCTGGCATCGCCCTAGTTAAGGCACTGGTGTCCTCACAGTAATTTTATACAACTTCTGTACATCCATCCTCAAAAGAACATTAGTTTAAAACAAGTACCTATTCCTATGCAAACATAACAGATACATGATAGACAGTATCTTATATTCTAATGAAGAGGTCAATGACGTAATTAAGGCGCCCCCACACACACACACAAATACCTGTCGATATATTAGACCCACCCCTATAAACCCACAAAATTAATATAGCCGAGAGCTACGTCAAAAATCATTATATTTTATGGGCGGCCAAAATAAATGACGCTTATACGGTACTGGTGGAAAGTTTATATTCAAATTTCACTCAGTCCGTCGGTCCGGCATCTCCAAGGATCAATTTACATATTTTCACAGGTTTCCACGATTACATTTAATGTTAGATATGTATGCGGAACCGTGAGCGTTAAAGATACTTTCCTGTTTTCGAGCTCACATGCTGTTAGACTGCCAAGCTGTTGGGATAGTTTCCTCCGCCTAGTTTATGATGGCAGAAATTAAAAACATATTTGACAGTTCTCGTGTAACTATCCAAATTCAAAAGTTCTGTTACAAAATTCAAATTATAGAACGTTCCTATTTAAATGACACACAAAAACCATAAACAAAAAAAACATTGACACGTGCTCCAAAATGAATGTTCTTTGTCAAACTTAACGTGTTTTCTAATTACACGTGTATTTTATACAATGTAAATTCCAATTAATTCTTGCGAATACTAAATAATGAAAACAAAGGTTTAAACGTATGACGGCTGTACGAAGGACCATAGAGCACGCAAATTAATTCCAAAGAAGGCGAACGTCAAAAATAAGTTACCGTCAAAGCATATTCAATTAAAATAATGATAGCGATGTGTTTGTTACGTAAATAATGATGTCGGTTTGTATGTTGGTTTGCTTATTTTTAGGGGAAAAGCGAACGTCTTGTGTGAGAGAAACACCAAGAACCTACCACACCTAAGTATTTTATTCGCATGTTATTCTTCGCCTAAACGATGTTTGAGCAAGCCCGAACTTTGGCAAACTTGCACGAGCATTATGAACTAACTAGGTACAACGAATAGGAGATTGATATGCATAAATGTTGAGTATGAAAACCAAGTTTGTTTTCTTATTCTGTACTTTCAAAACTAATTGATTCCAAAAAAATTAAATGTAGGTACTAAGTGTAATTTAAGTCGCTCAAAAACTGAAGTACCTAAACTTGATTCAACGAATCTATGAAGCACCGAAAATCTACCAAACAGTACCATCAGAAACTAAAACGCCACAGAATCAATTCCCGTCTGCGAATTAAAAGCATTAATAATACAAAATTTGATTATCCCATAAAAGATTCGGCCCATAAAACTCATAGTTGCTATAGTGTGCACCGTTGCCGAATGTTCGAATTAGGAACCCTTTTGATCGCAACCCACCCTCCACCACGAGCGCCCGTCGCCCGCTCTCGCCTGCCATTCATTTTCATAATAAAATCGTAACAAACGGCGCAGGTAACAAAATATGGAGAGAGATCCTAAATTTATGTGAACGCAATGTGATTATTTATGTCGAAACTTGAGATTTTGCTAGAGATATTGTCGGCAACTTGGATGTATGGCCGCGTGGATGACGGACGAGAGATTTCGATGATACACTGCTTTTATGTCGGATTACTTCATGTCGTATCGGACGATAGACATAAATAAGAAATTGCAAGCTTCTAAAGGGTCCCCGAAACGATCAATTGCGATTCATCAATGTTTATGTGTAAAAATATTGGCAATCGCTTCGATTGCAAACGATCAATGAGCGTCAATCACATAAACATTGACAATCGCGATTGATCGTTTCGGGGACCCTTAAGATCGTTGGCTCTTATAGATGGAGGTAGGTATTGTGCCACCCCCTCTAAAAACATCGTTCGAGACAACAGTAAACGTCTCGCGCCAGACAATAACAACGTGCGAAACTTTCTGAAACTAAGTATTTTATAAATCATAAAACAATACTAACCATATCCTCACCTCCGCAGCTGTAGGAAGGGCCCAATCAATCTGTCTGTACGAGATACAGCCTCCAAATCTAACTATTGTTCACGAATAGGGAAATTTCCATTTGGATTTATTCATTTGTCTAACTATTGTCGGGCCTTCCTATTTTGTATATTAAAATAATTGTTTTGCCGCCAACATTTCGATGTTCTAAATTCAAATTCGTGAATTTACGTATGTGTTTTGTGCCAGTGTTAGATTAACCATAGAGCGCAGGTTCAGTCTGACAACGATTTATTCTTAGCCCTATGTCTGGCGCTTTTCAATTAAAATATTACTTCTAATTAATTTCTCAGCCGTGAAATCGACGTCTTATTAATACTAAAATCCGAAGCCTCAATAAACGTTCCATTTCACATCGAAAACCGAAAAGCCGTTGTATAATAAATTTAACGACAAATTCCGATAAGAATCGGCGACGCACAGACGCAATTTTCATAGATATAGCTCAATTAACAATTGGTTTCAATCGCGAAGACATTTCGTATAATAAAGTAGTCCCCCCACGCGGGGGTGCCTTCAGGCAATCTTATTTCTGTTTGTAATATTGCGGTGTCAATTTCGCATATTGAAGTGTGAGCACGAATATGGAACGCCATTGTTTGAATCTATATTGTCTATGAACTTGCTTGTCTCTGATCTGGTAAATTGGATCCCGAGGCTCCGTTGAAATTGGAACGACTTGACGAGTATTTTAAAATGCAAGACATTTTCTTTGTACAAGTATGAAGTGGATAGTAACAGCCGTTCTCAAAGGAGATGACTAACAAAGGAGTTGTTATTTTTAAAGTCAAACACAATCTGACCCAATTATATCACCACACAAATCCGTACAAACACAATATCCGCTCGTTACAAACGTTCATAAACAAACAATCAATAAAAAAAACCGCAAACATGTAAATAAAAACGCCAATAATCAACCGACACAAAACCATGAAAAAATAAAACCATTGTGTGCAAAAGAATTACACACAATATCCAATTGTGGTTCCGTCAACGAGGTCCGTAATAAAAAAACCGCCACCCCACGGAACCCGGGCATTAATATCAATCTATCAATAGCTCTCAATACAGAGGCGTGAGTGATCAATAAACGATAATAAAAAATACCCTATTTTTTTCGTCCCCTCTCTATTACTATTTTATCGATGATTCGTATCGTCTGTTTTGATTGGACCCTCTACAGCGTTGTCTATTGAATTATCGAGTATCGCATTTTAATTCCTCAATGTGATTTATTCCGATTCAGTTTAATTTATTCCGATTGAATAATTCGATTTCAATAATTGTTTACGGTTATGGCTTAATTTTTGATAATCGAATGTGTCTGGGTGTCTCTACAGTAGGTACTGTTGTCAATGGCTTGTCACTAAGTTCTAATAAATTGAATTTGTTATAGCAAATTAAGTTAGTAAAATTATGTCTAATAGTGTTGTTTTGTACTTTTGTTCAACTAACCAGTAATAGACAATTTATTTTTTATTTACTGTGATCGAATTTGAATTTATTCATTTTCACTTTTTAGTGTGTCTATTCCAATATCTATCTAATCAATAAAATCTACAGCCTTTACAAAACAATCATAAAAGAACTTCGACACTTACCTTGGACCAAGAATTCTCTTCAATCTTCAATCTTGTTTCATCAGCTACATACACTTCACACACAGACGCACTTAAAGTCCAAAACAGTCGTAACTTGAAAATCTTCAATAAATACACATCGCGCCAAAACTTGGTACATTTTAAACTCCATTACTTATCACTCTCAATCCACATGTACTTAATTACACTTGGCAAATACAATGACGTCATATTGATAGATAGATAGGTACCCAAGACGGGGGAGATTGGGGAAGATAGAAATCGTATGTTTTCGGATTAATTCGTTCGTGAAATCGTCTCGTCCCGATAAGAATGGTAACTGCTCTGTACTAATTGAATCTACAATTGCGTTGGCATGTCTGATTTCATTAGACGGTTGTGTGTGTGAGGGGGAGGGGGGTAAGTATCTGACTGATGGATGCTCTTGAAAGTTTTACGGCGAAATTTTTGGCGATATTGGTTTCGTAGATGCGAGTTACTATGCGTTTTTTTTTTTGTTTTTTAGGTTAGATTGGTTGAAGGGTTAAATGGATACTTTTGAAGAGCTAGTATTAATTTTAATTGGTAAATCTCATACAGTAACTACTGATACGTAAGGACCTCACAAAAAACATACGTATTTATCATATCTCAGCATGGAATTGTACCAAAATCGAAACCCTTCAACTTTCCGAATACATCACCCACATAACTTAGTTTCCCATCAAAATATACGAAATCTGAAAAGTTTGTTCGTACACAAACGTCTTATTGAATACCCTCATTCAATCCAAACAACTGAACGGGTCCAAGGCGTGAATTGTTTCAGAATAATGGTATTTATATGCCACATTGGTTTCAAGGGAAATCACTCTTTGGAATAGTCCATAACGTCTGCTTCTGTTGGCGTATCGGCGCGAAGAATAGCATTACACGAAGATCCTCCCTCTACGTTGTACGTGAAAATGCGATGCCAGAATTTGATATTACTTAAACTCGTATTGAAAACGGTGGGGGGAGATTCGGAATATTAAACATTCACGTTTATTAGTTTGTCCTCCACGTATTTGGTAGTCTAAACGGGGGTAGTTTTCGATGGGAAACTTGGAAAGTGTGTTAACGAGTTCACCCTTGCCGAGTACTCGATTTTCCTAATGGGTATAACATTTTAGTCGATTGTGTCAGTTTTGAAATAACTTTGATGTAAGTTAAGTAAGTAGTGACGGCTCACTGCACTAATGGGCTTGATTCGAGAATCGAACGGAAACTCGTATTTGTCGTTACAGATCGGTTACATTCACTGAGGATATGAGGGAAAACTTCTCCCTTTCTAATGCTAATTAATTACCTAATAGCAAATAATGGACTACTGAAATTGTTTTTCTAAATTAGTTCATATTATTTCGAGGAATTAAGGGAACAAACACTTATTGTACCTAACCAAAATAATATTTGGCTCTTCACAAACAATACTCGTAAAACCCATCTCAAAAACCAAAGCACCACTGCCAATCCATTAGAATAAATCAAAAATTCAATATCAGGAACTCTTAACGAAAAACTCCACTCTTAATCGATGGCTCTCGAAAAAAATCGTCAAAAGAAAATTGGTATCGTATGATCTCGGCTGCACAGATAGCTAAAGGGGCCCACAAAGGCAGCTATCGGAAGGAAAACGAAAGGGTAATGCGGGCATAAGATGCGCATCGACACACACGGCCTAATCACGACACTCCCCCCCACCCACCGCCCAACTTTTGCATATTGCCCAAATTGCCCCTACCTCCCTTAGCTTCGCCGCTAAGCGTACATTTTTGCTGGCCGGATAACTCTTTAGTTTACGGCTTTTTTAGCGTTTTTCATTCAATTTTCGACCTTGTTACTTTAGTATAGGAGTGTTGTGTTATTTTTGCATGTGTGCCAATGTTTTGTTTGTAGTGTAAGGGTGTCATGACGTTTGAGGGATGTTTCGACTCAGAGGACTTCTTAATTGTGAGCGTGCAGTTTTGCTATTGATTTTTTAATGTGTCTCTATGTATGGTGGGATGGGGGTCTGTTTAAGTACCTTTTCGTATATTCATTTAGTTATAAAGTATGGATGTATTGTTTGGGAGGACAGAGGGAATATTTGAGTGATTTTTGTTATGTTTTTTAATGAGATGTACCTAAACATCATGTTCTTTATAATATATGAGGTTTAAACTACCATATAAGTTATAAAATTAATTGCTAAAACTACACCATAGACTTGAGCAATTATTACAAAAAAGTGTAATTTATATAAACAATTAAACAAAACACGCTCATTGGTAGTTCGTTAAAATGTTCAAAGTATATAATTATGGCACAAAATAGTACCAAAGACGCCGCTCTTTAGCAAACCTGTCTATAATTCCTTCTCAACCATAGAGTAAGATGTAGACTGGCATTTAAACTTGCGTAAAAAAGCGCGAGAAATAAAATGTCGTATGTGATTCATGTTTTTGTCAGTGCATCCGAACGCTCGCGAAATAAGACTTTTTTTTAAATCATTCTCAACAAGGTATTTCCTCTAATTAAAGATAAGTCTTATTAGATTACGACCTAAAGGATTTTCCCGAATGCATGTGACAGAAAAAAACCATTTGCTTGAGTATGTAAATCGTCAATATTTGCTTGAAACAAAAAACCCTGATGAATTCTTATTTAGCTCTCAGCAATTCGTGTTTAGATGTCCACAGTGTCTCCCCTGCATACCTACTACTCTCCGACATTAATCTCTATCTTGTTAAATTATAATAATTGCATCAACATTTAATAACTGCGTTTCATTACACGCATTTACCTTTTCTAGGATTAAAAGGAATTATTTTCTAGAAATTGCTAACCCACTTTGAAAAAACATGGAGACTTGTAATTAATGTCAATTTTATTTATAATTACGCGTCGAGCGCCGCCAGATGGCGGTATTTGCGTAAAAACGAGACCGACCCATGAGCTATGCGATAATATAAATATTTCTTACAATATTAGACTTTAGTATCTGAGCTACTATTTTATTATTTTAATCTATGACCGCATTCCTTTTTAACGTTCTTTGTGCTAATATGGAATAATTTTGCTTGCGCGTCCTTAATTATTTAATAGAAGTGCTAACTTGTCACATAAAAAATGTTAATCATTTACGCGGCATTTTTCTAGAACTCGAACATTTTCTCTGTGGTCTTGAACTAAAAACGTCACATCTATCAAACAAACAGGTCGTATCTGTCCTCACCATAGACAATCAATATGTCCTTTTAGGACTGTAATTTCTTACCATCAACTTCTAACTGTCGTATAGAGTGATATGAGCAACAATCCAGTACAATTAGGCGCATTATTATAACAATGGCAACGATACGTGCATTGTGGGCCGTCCTTGCGGGCACAATGGCGTAGGTGACGATCTTACGATATAAATGGGCTAAGTTAACTTCCTTGATTATTATAATAGCTGCAGGTTGACTCGCAAGGTTTATATTGTTTCGTATCAAAGCCGTAATTATACGTAATTGATTCGCATAAAATACTTAGCGCATCCCTTTTCAATAAACTATTCGTAGGTAACTGGTTTAATATCGTGAAAAGAAATAATAAAAAAAACCACTTCAAATATTGGTGGAGATTTTAGCATCTCTATTTTTCTTTCTAGGAAGAATATGTTTGACGCAAAAAAAGTTGCCATAAGTAGGTACCTACCTACATGAAATCTCTGATAAAAATCAGACTTAGATACATTTTCACTTCTGTGATAAGTAGTATATATAGGTAGGTATATTATATGTAGGTAGTATTATTTTCTTTTTACGATATAGTTATAAGTAGTCTTAATAGACAAGAGAATTAACGATATTTGTCGAGTACAAAACAAAATATCGTTTTCCATTCTCTTTATCTTGTCATATTATTTGCTTACGAAGGCTGCATAGGGGCGGACAGCGAACTATGGCAATACTGGATGTTCGAGGCTCAATATACTATGCTCATTGTAAGCGCGTTTGAAAGTAGAGCGGGAGCGTAGTTCGAATTTTGTATTTCATTGTTCATTGGTTAGTAGGTATTTTTTTTTTAAGAAAACTATTGGGTTGGCAGATTTTTATAGAATTAAGTATTTTTATTAAGTTTAAGTGCTGTATAAAATTTTAATAAAACATTCTAATGTTCAAATTATCAAATCGCACATTTAACAAATATTGAACGAAGACTTATAAAACTAAATAAGTCGAAGCAAAAACTAAACCTCTAAGTTAACCAAACCGTCACATTAAGTTTAGTCATACAGTGTTCATTTCCAGTAATATTACATCTTCACTCATTCCCCCTTCTTCCATTCTATTTGCACAACTCCTTAATGCTTTATTTCGTTTGTGTGCTTAGTCTAATTAGAAAACTCCGAATCTACTAATGGCTAATATCGAATTTTAGCTCCTTTTGTTTTTCTATGTCTTCGCATTATCAAATTATGTTCTTTAGACAGCCCATACGAGTTCATACTGCGAAGTCAATTAACAAGAAGGCTTGTGTAAAATTATTACGTCGATTTGTGTTACAACCTTTTTAGTTGCTTTGCACATGCTGTCTATGACATCACTTTTAAAAAGTACATTTGCGAATTATCAATTTAAAAAAATAAAAATGTCAAATAGATTTCCCGCCACATTTTTTTTTTGTTCTAACAGTTTGATGTATCGGAGTATCGTAGGATCATTGTGACAGGCACAATTTCGTCAATCTCCGGCTCGTTCCGGCGAATTGGAACGTGTTCCGATTAACTAAGACGTGATTCAGGGACGGAACACTTCAGGAAGACATCCGAACACGCTTGAACTGAACGATCTTCCGAGTTTGTTCGATTTAGTCCAAAACTCTTGTTAGGGAAATTGTTTATTTCGAGCTTTTTATGGTTTTCTTAGTATAAAAAAATCATATAAAGCATGCAAATATTTATCTTTTTTGTTCACTAACTAAAAGTTAAGTAGGTATTATTTACGTAAGTAATTATTTTTTACTTTAACTTAAAAACATTTCATACATAATAATTTGACGATGACCTATTACTACGACCTACTGAATCAGCATCTAATAATCCTAAAATTCTAAAGTCAACACAAGGGAAGGGGTTGAAAATTCATCCTCGATGAGTTAGCATTTTTCTTTATTTTCACCCCGATTTAAATCCAACACCTTATCACACGAACCGAGTTAAATTCTTGAAAAATAAATGTGATAGCAGCGAGCGATACGTAACTATAAATTAAAATAATTATCGCCTCTTTTCGGGGGTAGAATGCAAAGCCTTCGCGATCACCTGTTCGCCGCATACAGCACGAAGGCGCTAAATTCTGTTCTATATTACTGATTGTAGCGATTCGTTTTTGTTTTTTTTAGCGTTGCACCCTCAGATCATAGAAACAAGGAGATGTGCCAAGGCGCTATCGAGCTTGATGCCTGATCTTGAGCAAATTGCTCATATTAAAAACGTACGCGCTGGCGACGAACCGAACACGATCGATGGTATAAATACAGTGTTTTAGTTTAGTGCTAGTGTTGAGTGACGATTAACAGTGTTAGATTGAGGGTGTGCGGAATGTTCAATGCGTGGGAGATCTTTTTATTCACAAGGAGCGCTTAATTATGCGCGTAATTGTGTCGAAAAATGTACTAAAAGTGGCATCAGTTGTTACCGTACTAATTTGCTATGATGGCATATATCTCCTTGTTTCTATGATCTGAGGTTGCACCCATGGAATTATTCCTTTTACAGACATAAATCTCGCTAATAGGGTTATTAAGCTAGACTCGGAAAACTGTCACTAAGCCAAATTTGAAGAGTAACTGTGCCTATCGAGTCGTCGAATTTAACATTGGATAGAAAAATAAGCAAGAGTTTTAGCTACTTAGTTTGTATTTGGCTTTATATTTGCTTATATTGGCTTGGTATTTGGCCTTTTTTTTTTGGTTCTCTAAACTGGCGTCATTGTTTGTTATAATAATTAGACTAAACTGAACATGTTAAAGTTAATACATATAAAATATTGAAAAATATAAATGTTAATTTAAGAATCTTGTTTCCAAAATAGCAAAGTCAAAGTCAAATTCAAAACATTTATTTCAATTAGACCATTTACAGGCACTTTTGAATAGTCAAGCAATAGTTGTCAGTCAGTTTGTCCGTTAGTTGAAGCTAGTTGTCCGTTCCAAAACGTAGATTCCTAGCAGGTAACATATTATTTTCTCATGCTTTCTGAAATCTCAAATATTTTATCATTAATAAACACAAAATACATCAATACTATTATTTGATAATATTCACACCCATAAATAGTTCCAATGCAGGCACGAAAAAAAAAATACAATTCCTTACCACCGTTCTCGAAACAAACCATTTTAATTGCAACACGAAACAATATTTTATCCATGGTATGCATTTTTTCCGACCACCCCCGGCGGTCGTTACTCAAAATAATCTAGGCTAGATATCGCACACCCCACGTGATCTACTGCCTCTGCCACGGAAGAAACACGTTTCACTTGATATTTTTCTTTTAATCCCGAATGACGTCTGTACGTAATTGGCGGGTTATTTTCGCGTCGCGTGAGGTTGGTAGCATGCTGTTAAGTTGGTATTATTGGGTCAGTTCGTACCAAATTTGTGCAAATAAACCGTGGTTAAATATATCCCTCTTACATATAGACAGTCAATTGTCATCTCTATTCATTGTCATACAAATGTCAAGGATAGTTGTAGATATATTTAATCAGTGGTTAAAGTTGAGGCGTCTATATGTAGGGGGGAAAGTGTCTGATTTAATTACTGTCCACCAAATCTAAGATTAATAACCTTTGACGTTTAAAATTGTTGCTGCCGCAATAATTAAGTAGGTACAAACGAATATAGGTAGGTACACATTTTAAACAACCAATGGCGTAATGTCAAGTAATTATGTAGTTATTTGTACATTATTAGGTATGTACAATGTATTCCATTAGAAACATTAGGTAACTTGAATTGGAATCATGTCAAATCACGCATTAATTAAACAATTTGATCAACTGTCAAAAGGTATTTCATAAATTTGGTGGACTATACCTATGCATTTTTTTACGACTAATTCAGGTCATATTATTCTAATTCAAAATAATTGACATAACTTGTCATAATCACAAAGATATATCGAAATACGCAACTGACACTAAACTGAACAGCAATCAAACGTGTCGCTTCAATAAACCCGCACCTACACAAACCCGATCAACCCGCAACCATCGGCATCCAATAACTTCCACACGTACAGACCGAACTTATCATCGAAATCAAAACAGCGACACCCCAATAACGCGAAGTCGCAACCACAACAGGCGAAACTTAGTTTTCCATTCGGTTTTATAACGGCGAACGATAGACAGGCAATAAATGAGCTCCCACAACTTATAATTGCTTCATTTCGTTGTCTACTCAAACCGAGAACTATGCAGTTTGCATTCGGCTTGTCTGTGTCGTGTTTCGAAACGATAATTGGATTTGTCAATAAAAAGTATCGCTGAAATCGTCTGACAGGACTCTAATTATGATTTGGTTCGAAATTTGAAATTGTCAGTTATTCTAATAACAAACAGCTTGGGCTCTGACATTGACATAAGAACTGGAAAACTAATTAGTAGCGTATAATTTTAACTGGAAACGAAAAACCTCAAATCTCTTCATTAAACCTGGTTCTGAGATTAAAGCTGAACAAAAAACTGATACAGCACCGTCAATCCTGAGTCTTATATTCGCTCGGCGTTCCACAAATATCCTTTATTCAACGTTAATGACGTCTGTTCCACGGTTCATTAAAAACTATCTAGTATTTAATACTGACAGAATCTCCGCGCGTAAAGTTCCCAAACACGAACTGACAGCGACGAAAAAGTAATAATCGAAATGATCACGATTCATCGCTATGTTTATCCGAACGCCACCGACGTATCATGTCAAAAGTGCATGGACAAGTTCCATGCCAGTGTTCGCCGTTAAAATATACTCCAAAAACAAATTATCAAGCCAAACTCAACCCTACCACCTACACAATAATAGAAATAATAATGTTGTACATTATGCGCTTGTCCGTGTTTATTAATTTTTACCATTTTCACGCCGCACGTTCGATGTGACACGTGATTGATGATCGCGACGGTTATTGTCAATCAAACTGTTACTGTAAAAGCATTTGCCGAAATGTGAATATTTATGAAACACAAATGTTTGTCCCGTGCAACGTTAAAATAATAATTTTCATTTGGCCATTTTAATTCCGATAGATGCGATGACAGCTGAAGAGCACGTAATAAACGGATAGTAGGAATCTTTTTGAAACTCGCGTCCAACTGTTCAATCATTCGCGTCGTTTATCATTTTTTTTCCAAAACCAGACGAAACTCGTCGCGTCAAACTAGACAGACTATAGATGACGTAAAAAGAAAAACGGCCGGCCCGCCGTAGAAGCTTTCCGAACGTCTTTTTGTTCGTTCAGTTGGTATTGCTCGCGCGTTTGAATTTGAAATTTGAATTTTCCCGCTTAAACGTCGGCCTAATAAATGTTTCCCGACGATTCGCGTTTTTTGTAGGGTCACCACCTCCAACCTAAGACTCAGGACATGATTTAAATAAACAATGAATTAATAGGTTTATCGTTTTGGCTTTAATGCTCTATTGCGGATATTCAATGCGGTGTACTACAATAAAAAGACTGACATTAAGGAGCACTGCAGGTGAATATTACAGAAAAACGGATGTTTTAACGGCCTAATAGGCATAAACCTTTTCCTTAATCAGATGTGGTGGGAATAAAATCAGGTTTTCAGGCAGAAATAGCAATCCAATTTTATACTATTCAGTATGAATAATTACTAGTTACATTCAACCATTCCATGTAGGTACCTATATTGTAAGGAATCTCCCAAATCGTCCATTCCCCGAGCAAAACCGGACGGATCCCACGAAACTCGGACAGGTATTCACCTTAAACTGTTTGACCACTTTGACAAATCGCCAACATGAACTCTTTCTGACGTCAAAATGGCGTATTAGGTTTTTTTAGTCAGTTGTCTGTCATCACTTGCTTTGTGATTGAGCGCTGCATTGACGCATTGTGCTCCAAATTGATTCTGTTTTGTTACTTTATTGAGCTTTAGACAATCGTGGTCGACTTCTTTGTTGCTTTTTCATCGATCTTGGACAGATAAAAGAAGTTATGGTTTTGAGGAATAGAATAAAAAGCGAATCGGGGTCCTTTGTAGCACAATTTTGTGGATTGGCTTTTGGCTAGCTATTCGAATGTCATCCTTCATTGAAGCGCTCCGTTTGTACTGAAGCTGGAATTAAATTCACGTGCAATACCTACTTAAATCAAACATTTTCATGACCTAATATTATAAAAAATCATATATTTTCATGTAACAGGAGAGTCGCATTTCACTGAACCTATTTTCCTCTTATAATTTAACAATCCGAAAGTATCATCAGCGCCATAAATAAGTGTAAACATATAGTAAGTATCATCAGCGCCATAAATAAGTGTAAACATATTATCGCCATATAAAAGTAGGTGTAAGGTAGAACCGAGCACGTCTGATAAACCGCCGGGGACGGTGGCGGATTTATGGCCTAAGAGTCGACCATTTGCATCGGAAGGAACACAGCTAAGAATGTGAAGCGACGCACGCAGTGCCCCGTATGTGGCTTGACAATTCTAGGTTGAAAAATGAATTGCCTTGGCTGTTTTTAGGGTTCCGTACCTCAAAAGGAAAAACGGAACCCTTATAGGATCACTTTGTTGTCCGCCGTCAGTCACCGGACCTTAAGTGGAGCCTTCTGCTCATAGATGACACCACTAGAAGTATGCAGTAGCGCCATCTCTGATCATATATCAGAACCCTTAGGGCGCGAGGCATACTCGCACTTGCCCGGTTTTTTTTTCTTTAGTCTTTTGTCCGAACGACGATGATATTACTAGCTACAAAAATAGAGAGCTACAGTAATGGACTCAGTACTAAAATAAAGTCGTTTCCCTGTCATCAAAGTACAGTCAGCCAAATTAACAACTGACTACGTACGAATAAACTAGCGAACTACGAATGAAGTCCCAAAAAATCCCATCTAGAACTCAAAACAAAGTTGCTAACACATGTAAATCTCACCAAATTGTGCAAAAGGTCTTTTTTAAACGATCCGCACGAGAGAGGTATTCGAGTTAATCGGCGTCACAGTGGGGTGATCACAGACCCTGGCGGCCACGCTGTAATTATACTAAAAATGTGGTAGACTTCAATAAAAAGCTGAAACTGTGACGGGCGGCGGTCGAAAACATAATTGTCCATAGTAATGATTGTAGGTAATTGTGCGAGGGTTACCCTTAACCCTTCGCTGAAGGAACAACCCTTGGATGCTGGATAAGATGCGGGCGGACAGCGTTCTTTTACACATTCAAAAAATTGTGGTCGCGAGTGACAGAACGGGATTGCCAATAATGAAGAACGCCCAGATTTTTTTTTTAATGGTGTAGCAAAAATAAATAACTAAAACAATACATTGGAGCTTTATTAAATCAAGAATTTGTACGAAATTGTACGATATTCGAATACGATATTCCTTCAACAATTCGTTGTAAAAAGACTGCAATTGTATTGTACCACATCTTCCTCTTCACCCCGCTACCGCTTATAACATAAAACTAAGTTAATGGCGGTCAGCGCAGGTCCGAATTAAGACAATAATTACTCGCGGTGCCGTCCGCCCAAATTTTCGTTTCGGCTAATACTTTTTATGGTGCGACTGTACTATTCTGAACGGCGGGACGCGTGTTTACATAGCCTTTATGGGAGCATGAAGAATTACTGTGAATTGACAGTGACAACCCTAGAAAATATCCCATCGGATTTTAAAAGATCTCGATGTTGTTCAATGAAAAACGCAACAATGTTTTTAATATTTTTCTAACAAAATGTATATCAATAAAAATAATAGCAATTTACTTATTTGTTAAATAAAAATACCAATGTCAAAATAAATAAGAAAAAAATGCCGCGTAAAAATAAAGTTGACATATACTGGCATCCATTTTTTATAAGCACGTTCTCCATGTCAAAATATTTCATTTGTTCTCATTAGTTATTCTACATTATTATAAGTATTACAATCATAATGATGTCTGAAGGTTATTTTTCAGTTTTTTACAACATTCTATAAAGAGGCCGGGTTGTAATGAAAGATTATTTACGACAGTACTTCAAGGCTGCGTCAAACAAAACTGACAATATTTACTGAAGTATTAATGTACTGATATGTATCAAGATATCGATGTCAAGGTGTGATATTAATTAAATGATTTTAAACCGTATTTTGGAGGTGATAAGAAATATATTGTGTGAGCAGTTTCTCTTGAGCCAAATTTTATAAAATGATCGTTCATTGTATCATCACGAGCAATAAGTACTTTAGCTGTTTTTTGTTCAAATCTTCAAAGGGGAAATGATATATCATAATGTATTTAAGTTAATTATCATAGCAGTCTAGACGAGAAAAAAAGCATCGGAAAATTTTAAACAAATACTTATCTGATAATTTAATTACCTTACCTCCTATTTATTTGTTTACGTAAATAGGTACCTAAGAGCTTAATTCTAAAATAATTATTATTTCCCGTCTGTTTATTTGCAATCATTACGACTCATACAACACTAAAATAAAATAAATAAACAATTAATTATTTACTTATAGTTGAAAATGATCATGGAAAATGTTGTGGAAATCTTTCAGTACGCACGAGGAACTTTTAGGCCATGTTTTTTCAACTTACAGTTACGTATCTGTAACCGTCAAATATGGCGGCTTATACGACAATTTCATACTGACTTAACGATTACGTACTGACTTACGAATACAGATGGTTTGAAGCAACCCGCCCTTAGTCTATTGGTAGTACTTATTAGGCAGACTAGAATATTAATTACCTATTCTGTTGGATACTCTTATAACTAACGTTTTTTATCACTTACACGTGTATCATTTTGGCTTAAATTATCATATTTCTAAACGTAATTAGAATAAATACTTAACCTATTGTTAAAATTATTATAATTTTAGATGGAAAACGAAATTATCATATTATTATACCTACCTCCATAATTATTCAGTATCATCAGCAAAATTAATAAAATTATATTATCTAAACCACAGATTAACTTGGCAATGGCCGTATTGTCAAGGCTGTATTATTTCAAATACCTTTGCCGATGAGTGCGTTTCACTTATGAGTTTTCTTCGACGCTATGTTGGCTCCCCTGTCTGTCACTTTGTCTATTATATCTTAAACGTTCCATGTTTTTTTAAGCAAATATTAAGTGTTACAGTAATGTCAAGGTCACTAAAAAGTGGCAAAAGAAAATTGGTTCTGAAAGGAAACTTCCAACACCGTTTAAAATGTTCTAACACATTGACATTCTAGGGGACATGACTTCCAAGCAATTCTTATGTAAACCGCTCTTTACCTGTGTTTTATTCCAAAATGAACGATCAATAATTCTACTAGGTATCGACTTATTTTTAATCTTAGCGAGAGGTTTATTTTACATTCTATGATAGCAGTTCTAAAAGTAAATCGTAATTTATAGTAGGTATAACAATTAGAAAATGGCTCACACTTGAATTGGAAAAACGGCCGTCTCAAGACGTATCCAGGGTCATGCGGCGTCCGTGATTTCCGTCGCATCTATCTAGAGACGATACGCATCTTCACGGCCGAGCGCCCGCGACACCCCACCTGACGCCAACAATTGATATCTTCCGAAGGTCGGGTAATAACATGCTGAGACTTATCCAACCAACACTCGAACACCCACACACAACACACCTAGCTTTTATCACAATGCAATAAGGCCTAAATTTGAAAATTTATCACGTGCGGTAAGACAAAGTTATGCTTGTGATGTTGGGTGCTGATTTTATGAATAGATCGTCAATTGTCGAACGGAAACGCGAACTAAAATTAGTTTTTAGAGTTCTGTTTGAAAATAATACGATTGGAACCTCTTTGATTTACTCAATTGCTGGTTTAATTGTTGTTTCTTTGGCACGCTGTTATTAAAGTCGATAACTGCGGGAAAAACCGAAATAATTGTTAAGTAATAAAATGTTATGCGTAGTTAATTTTTGTGTTGCTAAGCGAATGTTATAAAAATGTTAAGGTAAGACGAAGCAATTAGAATTACACGTGTAGGTATCGTCGCACAGAAAAAAAAAATGTGACCTATTATTGTTATATAATGGAATATTATAATATATTTGTTCGTATAATGGAACCAATTTATATGAGAAATTGAGAACTAACTTGTATGAATTGTAAGAAATACAATTATCTTATTCATAACAAACTAGGCCTCCATCATAACGTGACTTCGTGATGGCTCAATTATTTTAAATATTTATTTTATTATTAAAAATGTCTGATAGCGTCACCTCCCATCTTTATCATTAAAGATTGATCTACATAATTACAGAGTTAGATGCTTTTATTGTGCACATAGATAACATAAGATAATTATATAGCAATTATATTCTTTAGAACATATACTGGCGACATTTTTAATGTCGTAACGTGATGTTGTATTTTAATGTTGGTAGTTCCGTTTCAGGGATAGTGTTAAACTGCGTTTCACTTATGAGTTCCCTTCGAGGGAATGTTGGCTTCCCTGTCTGTCACTCCTATGTAGGTCTTAACGTTTTTTGTAGATTAAAGTGATAAAGTAATGCCGTGACCACTTAAAAGTGGTGAACGAGAATTGGTACTGAAAGAAAACTTCCAACACCGTTAAAAGTGTTGTAACATATTGACATTCAGGGCAGCCAACAGGCGTGTTCCAATTCTATATTCGAATTTAATGAATCACTCACTGTTCTCAAATTGAAAAGTCATCTTTTGTACAGCACTTTTTTGTACTTTTGTACAGTAGTTAACATCTTTTTGATTCTAATGATTGTTTTCAATAATTTATTCTATGCTTAATTTCGCTTAGTTAATGATGCATCACCAACCCGCACTGGGCCCGCGTGGTGGACTACGGCCCACTCCCTCTCACAGAGGAGGCCTGTGTCCCAGCAGTGGGAACATTATAGGCCGATTATGCTATGCTTATGCTAAATGATGCATGACATACTTCTATTATTATAGCTTATGTCAAAATTCAATCTCTAATGCCATTGGCCACACTTATGGGACTGCGGCGAATATTCGCTGTAGCCTGATGTGTGCGGCCAGTACTACGCGTAGACTTCAGCAAAGATTTCGTACTGCGATTTTTCTATCACGAATATACGCACAATATACGCCATGTATGCGCGATGTGTGCGGTCACGCCAGCAGGGAAACGAACCTACGGATAGGTTAATGAAAACGGCTATTAATCGTTTTCACATCCGTCAAAACGTGTACATCATATACCTCAGTCATCTAATCAATAACATGCAAAAAAAATAACCGCATCTTTCTTCCCCAGATCGCCCAACTAGTGGAAGACGTCCGACGTCTCCAAGCGTCGCTTACAGCGCTGCAAGAGGCGCACGCGCAGCAGCTGCAGCGGCTAGAAGAGAGGCTAGACGAAAAGAAGCAGCACATCGCCAGGCTGGAGGCGAGGCTCGACACGCAGAGAGACTACGATGACATCAAAAGAGAAATCAGGTGAGTATCTGTCGTTCTGATGAACCTATTGGGACGACGATAGATATATTTTGGGAAGACACTGTTTAAAAATGTTCTAGAGAAGCAAAATGTCCTGATATGTCAAAGTCAAAGCATTTATTTCAATTAGACCGCTTACAAGTATTTTGAATTTTCAAGGATTCAGTCAGTTACTCAGCAAGATGAAGCTAGATGCCCGTTCCATAGCGTAGATTCCTATGGAGAAGAACGGGCAAGAAACTCCATGATTACTCTTTTAAATCAAGTTATTACAATTCTCCATACAACTCCATTAATATTTGTATGAGTTGGATATACGATAGAAGGAAAAATCTTGCAGAACCATGCAAAACAAAGTTCGCATCTGGTCTAAAAAGTTCACTCTATAATGACGGAACATAAGTAATATGAATAAAATAGATTCTACAGAAAAAAAAAATGAGACAGCCTCTCAATCTCTATCAACACAATTTAAAAATCGAACACAGAAACTCGACTAAAGTTTTCTAACAAATACGTCACAGCCCTACAAGTACAGTCTGCATAAAAATTAAAAACTCCACAATAGAGCACGTGTTAATAAACTTGATAAGAGCGTATCTCGGTCATTCACCTGCGCACAGATTATATCTGTTTGTAGAACAAGCCTTGAATGTGGTCGAGGTACTAGCGGCAAATGATCTTGGCGCGACGCTCCTAGGAACTTTGCTGCATTTCCTTGTTTGATTTGGTTTATGAGGCACTTACATACGGCTTATATTGCAGTAATGATTAAATATGCGTAAGAAATAATGTTGTTATTTCAATTGATAAAGCTGCTGCAAGTCGGATTTTGTAACAAAATATACCTATAATGAAACTTGACATAATGTTAGACGTCATATGTGACACATCTTGTATTTTTGCCCAATTTACTTTCGCCGAAAGTAACAGTAAGTGAATCATTCTCTTATGCTAAAACAGCAGAGTCGAATTTTCATTGAAGACTTATTGAAAATCAAACAACCCAAATCGTCATTGAGAGTCAATTGTTTATTCTCAATAAAATCGAAAGGGCAAATAAAATGCCGCCTTTCGCGGCTGAATCAATGTCGTAACTTCTATCTAAACATTTTAGAGGCCCAAAGGCATAATATGAAAGTCCGTGTCTTATCAAACGTCAGAAAGGATTAACTCTTTCGCCATAAAACAAACAGTAAAGCTAGAAACGGTATGATAATCCAAGTTAACTTAATGTCACTTGAGTACATACGTTCAATGTATCATTGTGTGTTTTGAGCGCATTTGTTTGCTTACCGTACCTTTGACTGATAAGGAGGCGCCTTGCAGCTACACCCACGCTTTGTTTAGTTTCCTCGTTAGTCAATTATTATGTCTTCGTACAGCTTTTCGAAGCTCTAACAAAGGGTCAGCTTCAGAGTCGGGATAGGCACTATCCATCAGGAAAATTCAAAATCAGAACAGAATGAGTATAAAATTATCTGCCAAATAAGTTAACCGACAGTTATCTGGTGAAACTTGTAAAACGCGGTCTGCTGCTTCAAATTTGCGAAACCATGGAATTTCCTATCACATGTAGGTAATAAATTATGCACCAAAATGGTTTTATTTATGTACAATCTGTAAGCATGTATCTGTGCTGTGTGTGATTGTCGAATTTCCGTAGTGTGCTATACCTACGTGTTCAACTCGCCCCCCGCAAAAAGTGGCGGATAATGTTTTACGCACACGGCCTTCATTACCGATTAAAATTTATCATAAAGCATTTTGTTGTGCGCACTTATATCTTCTTATAGATTTCTTTGATTAGGTATATTGACGGGTGTCAGGTTACATCATTGCATAGGAAATTATTTTACTGTTATGTATTTATACTTCGTTTTTTTTTTGTTTTAAATCTCAGTTTTACTGTTTTGTTTTATATAATTTTTACATAAAAGTAATTGACAGACAGAATTGTGTTGCTGCGGAGTTTGTTGCGCCATTTCTTCTTCGCAGCTAAAACACTAGGAAGCGGTGAAGGGCGGGCGTTTTTGGGGGCTGTCTTATGTATATTTTGACGTTGAAAAAGTGCTAATTGACTTTAGCTCAGTTTGAATAAATGACTTTTGAATTTGAATTTACGGTTATTCACCGCTTGGCATCTCTTTATGCCAAATACTCAAAGGTTAAATAAAACGTGTACCAACAAAAATATCTTCTCAACTGCCAAAAACTGCACCAAGGACTTTCTAACACTTTTACGAAAATCCAACGTAAAGTCCGCGCCACACAGCACGGCATACCCCTTTAACTGCTGTCACCCCGTTGTTTAGACAGCTTGCTTCAACAAGTACCAGTTAATTACCAACCCATCTTAAAGGATCTTTTATGGAGTTCCGAGTATTTAATGTTGTTTTTCAAACGAGGATTGAGTCGTCACTTTAAGATCAGACGCCGGTGGTTTTTGGTTCCGTTTGTGTCATTTGAGATACTTCCTCGTTCGGCACAAGTTTACATAAACATGTCTTTAAAAATTTACATGTTTTTCGTTAAAGTACCCCCCTAAATATTTGAGCACTTCACTAAATTCAACTAACAAACACGACCATAAACCGAACGAACTTCCAAATACATCAAAAAGTACGCATTGGTGAACAGCATACATTTAACAGTAAACAGAATACACCCATCGGCTCCCAGAGTCACCGAGGAGGTCCGAACACTTTTTTTTTCCTACTCTACCACAAATCGAAAACCACTTGCGAGTGTCCCATGGACCTCACACTCCTACGCTAAACGTTCGAGATAAGGAATTTAGCGGCCTCCCCAAAGTTTACACTAATATTGATACAGAAATCGCTCCCTGAGAACTTAAAAGGTACCTTTTTTATTTTTCCTGTCGCATCAGTGGGAAATATAAATAGAATTATCGAGGGATGTTAATATTTTGACGCGATAGTGGGATGAATGGGAAATTATTTTGGAAACAATGGTCGCAGGAGTTCTTGTGATGTGCGTGTTAATTTAATAATTCCAGTGATTTCTTTTGATTTTTCTTTCGATTTGATGTTTTGCATGGGTCGCGCTTCGTGGTTCTATTCTTCCCTTAGATACTTATAGTAAAATGCTTATATTACATGAACTATAAACACCAGAATATACTTGAGCACTTATTAATAACTTCACTACTATCTGCTTCCCTATTTATGACATCTTTTTCAACTTAATCTACAGAATAGTTCCACTTATTCCTACTAAAATTTTTTTTAGCTGATAGACAGAATTTTACAGGGGTAATCCTCTCTCCAAAAACATTAATCTTATAGTTTCTCGTTATTCCATCCTCCTATACCCACATCTAGGAAATGCAATCCCGTAAGATATTTTCAATCCCGATATTTGCGGGACTGAACATTCTGAATCCCGGATCCAAGAATTTACAAGATCCCGCAGGGTGTTGTAAGACTTCACAAATCATTCATAAACTAATATCACATTTGAAGTGTTTTAAGTTTAACTGAAACTAAACAATTTTTAAATTGTTCATTATTATAAGAAAATAAACTTTACAAAAGAATGAAACATTATTTTAAAAATAACCGTGCAAAATCCCGCCGCGGGATCCCGCTCAATTTACGAACGAGATTAGTCCCGCATATTGCATGTAGGTTCCCAGCATTTCGGTATCCCGGTATCCTGGGCCCCAAGTCTGCTATTGCAATTGTCAGAATGGTCTCATAATGACATTTATTGTTGACCAATGACCAAAGAGATAGTCTTATTCCAAGCCAGTGACTAAAGGTTTTGACTTTGGTTTTGCCAGTTATGATGTCATTATGAGACCATTCTAACACAATAACAAATAACAGACTTGGGGCCCTGGATTTTTTAATTTTTTTTATTTGATAATTAATAGGCTTGCGTTTGACCGCCATCTCGCCTGATGTTAAGCGATGATGCGGTCTACGATGGAGCACGCTTGCCTAGAAGAAACCGATTCACCCGCAACTTGAAGACACCCAGATTGTAACTGTCGGGAAACACCCGATATTGCATTCCCTACACTTCCAATCCACCATCGATGGCATCGTTTCCCACGTACCGTAATCAGGCGATCAGTCAACATCCTGAGGAACAATCTATCACCTGCTCTACTGATAACATTAATTAGCACTCACTAGGAACACATCAGGTGCTTTCGTCATCTGAGGGTGTTACAGGATGTCGGAGATGGATTGGAATCAGCACAAAGTGTACTATATTGGCTTTAGTTAAATCAATATTCAATGATTGACGATTAGAAATTGAACGATTAGGAAAAAGTTGACGAAGTTATCAAAGCCTGAAGAAAGTGCGTTTGACATAACAATTCCCTTCCACACTATGTTGGCTCCCCTGAATGTCAATATGTTAAAAAGTTTTAAATGGTGTCAGAAGTTTTCTTTCAGCACCAATCCTCTTTACCACTTTTTAGTGTCCTAGGTAGGGCTGCCATCCTGACAAAAACTTTCAAAACCCCGGACATTTGGGTGAAATTGAGTATTCTTCCCGGACGCCCCCGAAAAAAATTTTTCAGCAATAACGATTCCACTGACACAAAGTGTCCCGGTTTCCCCCGGACACTTTTTGAAACCCCTACCGGACGCTCCCCGGACGCCCTCTAAACTAGGACAAATCCGGGGAACCCCGGACGGATGGCAGCCCCAGTCCTAGGCAGTACTTTAACACTTAAATTAAAAAAAAATAGAATGTATACGACCTCGGCAAAGTGACAGACACAGCCATCTAATAGTCGCCACAAGCTTCCTCAAAAGCTCACAATAACCGAACTTTGAATAGGAAAATTGTCGAGACGCGTATCAATCGCAACTAGCGAAAAATAGCAAACTATCCGATGATATCTTTTACACAATTCATAAATTAAGACAGAATTCTTACAGCATAATACTTATACGTAGATGCATATCCTCCAACAATGGTAGCACACATCACAAAGGCCCACTCGGTCTAATAATACATCGCAACAACATCCCAAAACCAATGTTTTGAACAGTTTAATGTGTTGCTCCACCAATACGGTGTCATACCGGCGGCGCCTTTGATCCACCGTCAAAGATCACATCACAGGCGCCGACATCGCGACATAAAATCAGGACTGTGCAAACACGATAAAAAGCGTTTTTAACTTTAATAAAATGTCGATCGATTATGGTTTACGACGGGAAATCGGAAATTGGGACGGGAGTTAAATTTAAACTGTACATCAGTTGACTACACGTGATAATTTTGTTGTTCAGGTATATAAAAAACTAGCTTGTTCGATGCAATTCCATCGAACACCTATTTTGCTGATCTAGCAATCCGTAAAGCCGCACAAAATGCGTAGCGACTTTAGTGTATGTTCGGACAGCAAACCGGCAGCCTAATTGCGTAACTCAATTTCTTTCACCATGGCTTTCATTTTGACAGTTCAACAACATCCATTGCGACGTTGAGCTAGTTAAAGGAGCAAGGATTAACAATCATACGGCGTAATGAATGTCAAAAACAATGCCATGGTGATAGCAATTGAGTTACGCAATTCGGGTGCGGGTGCATTCATTTCCATTAGCTTAGCATTTTAGCGTACATTTAACAGTAGCGGTAACTTAGCAATAAACGGTCGTATTGAATGTCCAAAATAGTTTCATTTAGCAAAGCAGCCGTATACAACTAAGTCGCGTCCCCTTCATGTTGGTCCTTCGAGCCGGATTCGATTAATCTCAGATCATAGCTGTTACCCGCGGTTTCACCCGTCTTTTAACAAGAAATCGGATTATTTACCCACCCGTGCCATTACTTTCTTTTCGCTTAACGTTACCTACTAACTTCTTTTCCTCGGCTCCTAAGGGTCGTAGCGTGATGTTAAATAGCCTATACTATTCCTCATGAATTTGACTATCACATAAAAAAAGTTTTTTTCGAATCCGACTGGTAGTTCCAGAGATTAGCGCATTCAAACAAACAGACTCTTCAGCTTTATGATATTAGTATGATATCGGGGTATTCACCCATATGTGCTTTATTCTAGGATCAAAAGGTCATAGCTGAACAAATGACTATACTTAGAAGTCACATAATTACCAAATACCTACCTCACCAATATTAATGGAAAAAACTAATTGTATTTGTCAGGGTCTAAAACTTATCTAGTCCTATGTACAAATATCCAGAAATGGTCCTTAAAACACAATCGAATACCAAGAAACAAAAATCCGTACATATCCCAATAATAAATAAAGCACAAATAACGCACACATTATCTGTCCACATGACATAATATGATAGAAAAATAAACGGAGAACACCCATTTCAATTATTGCTGCCAGCACGCGAATGTCCGCCATTTGGTATCTTTCCCATGATCGCTTTTCTTCGCCAACAAAAGATAAGTTCTAATCCTATAAGATCTATAATAATTCCCGATATAAACATAGAAAGCACCTGCACTGGTTTATTGCTTATTTATTCCGGTTCTCAAGTAAGGATTAAGTTATAGCCAGCCCCCGAAGATTAAAGCTTAATGGAGGGAGCAATGGATTGATTTCTGAACGCGGTTCCCGCCAAATCTGCGCTTAACTTGGCTTGGGCGTCATTACGTTCGATTTATTTGTTATCTGTGCTTCTTTGAGGATTTTGGTTAAGCTGTGGTTGGGTTCTAAATTAAAATTGTAGTTATTTGAAAATAGAATTGTGCAGATTTTGAAAAATGTTGTATAATCAAAAGTTTTGTATGCATTTGAACGATTTAAATGAAAAAATACGTTCATTTCAAATTCTAAACATGATCACACAAGATAGCGAAGTTTTCGGACTTTTCATTAAAATTAAAAAAAAAACTTGTCTAAGACCCAAATACAAGGCACAATGTTGACACATCAAAGATGAAATTTAAAAAAAAGCCAAATAAACTTTCTGGCTGGTTATCTCGTGTTTAATTAACATGCAAGCACACGAGATTTACATAATTTCAAAGAAACATTCTCTTATATTATGTGTCGTGTGTTTGTCCCTATATATCAATATGAGAGCCTATCGCAGACACCTGTTCTCATTTGCTTAGGCGATGTTTGTCTTACATTTAACGCAAGTTTAGCCTAACAGTGTCGCACACAAATTATCAACTAATTTACGTTGCCCGACGATTTTTGATGCCATAAAGAATGCCCGGCGTTCCTAAGCTTTTTACTGTGTTGACACAACATACATTTGTTGCTTAGTCTAAATATCTGAGAGCGGGAAAGCTTGTGTCAATACGACTTTGTTTAGTCATAGAGCCAATGAACGTTTCTCAGATTTTCAAGTATTTGGTTCGTGTATAAAGGCGTTAGTGACCGATCGATCAGTGATTGGTCAGCGCCGGGGGGGCGGGGCGACGTTATCGGCGATCGCGTTGATACTACGTTGTGACGTCACGTGTATTGTCAGAGATATTGATGGGAGCAAGCAATGTGTGTGTCCGATGTTGGGTTATTTGAATACAATTCAATTTGTTACACGTGAACACTGATGTGAATCATCGAGATTTTAATTTTGCCATTTTTTAAGAAATTTGAAATTAAAAACAAATGCCAAGGTCTACGGTCCCGTGAAGCTGTAAAAAAATCAAGCTTCTAAGTCAACGCTATAAAAAAATATGGCCGTTTATGCCTCATATTTTGACACTCGCTAAGGAATCAAAACCTATAGGATATTTTCCGTTGACCTAGAATCATGAAATTTCGCAAATGCAAGGTGTTATAGCACAAGCAAAGAAAATAATGCGAAAATTGTTAATTTGTAGTTCCAGAGTTCTAGTTAGGTAGGTATCTACAGGCGCGGTCGCAGCTGAAGATTTTGGGGGGGGGTCATACCGCAGTCAAAGACTTTGGGGGGGGTCATAGCGATTAATGCCGAC
The DNA here is from genome assembly GCA_948465475.1 of Thalpophila matura. Classification (NCBI taxonomy): domain Eukaryota; kingdom Metazoa; phylum Arthropoda; class Insecta; order Lepidoptera; family Noctuidae; genus Thalpophila; species Thalpophila matura. Next base: position 14,473,969 of record OX419196.1, read on the forward strand.
GTGCTATACCGTGAATTACCGTGTTTGACGCATTTTTGTACGATTTTGGGGGGGTCATGACCCCCGTGACCCCCTGGGACCGCGCCTGGCTATCTACGAGTATTAGGTACAAAAAACTGGACATGTGCGAAGACTGGTAGGTAGGTATATCGACACCTTTGGGTTCAAAGGGCGTAAAGGCCATTTTGGCAAAATGAAATTTGGGCCTAAAGGTATCGATTATATGGCTCAAATTTCATTTTGGTCAAAATGGCCTTTACGCCCTTTGAACCCAAAGGTGTCGATATTACCTATATCGCAGTAGAAACATTTTTTTTTTTCACATTTTCTCAGGGTTCGCACTTGTCCAGTTTTTACCACAAGCAGACTCAAATACGCTAAACAGCTGAACCTATGTCTAATATCAAGTGTTGTTTACTGTAAGATGATCAGTGTATTGGCAATCAACCGCGCAGCTCCCCAATGACACACAGCACAATAAAACAAGCTAAAGAACTCGACAGGAATTCGTAATTTGCTAATCAGTATTGTAACATCCCTTTACTGTACAACCCCTTTGGAAATATGTCTTTGAAATATTCCCTTTAAAGGGTTGAGCAGTAGGGGGTGATCAATCGACATTTTGTCACAGATTTCGAAATATGATAGTCATTCGCGATATTTGTCAAATGGATTGTAGGTACCTACCGGCCTCAAAGAGATGTCAGAAAAACAGAAGGGGTCCACTAGGGCCAATGCCCGCCAGGGTTGCGGGAAGTTTGAAAAAGATACCGTGGCCCTTGGCAAGGCAACTGGAGGAACACGGGTGGGTTTTAGTCAGTAAAAGTCTGACACGCCCTTCCGCTCCACCCAGAGCGGAAGAAGTTATTTGATGATTTCCCATCCAAAAAAAAAGGTACCTACCGGAAAATTGTCTTAAAGAATGCCTATCAATATTTTATTACCACGTTTTCTTGTCTGTCTGTCTGTTCCGTACAAATTTTGCAGTTCATTTTTCAAGCACTTGCTGGCATCGGACTACGCTGAAATTTGATATAGGTATGTAGGTACTTTTGATGACAATGCAACAATATGGACTAAAAAGTAAAAACATATTTCTAATGAAAACGAAAAAAATATTTTTCATTTCTCATACTCGGAAAGTAGTGTTTGTTTGATCAGAGCAGCGGGTCGAAAACGATGCTTCCCTCCCTTGGGCGGGAAAGACTCATAGTAATTGCTTCCCTCCCTAGGGCGGGAATGAATTTTAAAAATAGAACTAAAATTGGTTATTTAGTCGGCTATAATTTTTTTTACATAATTAAGAAAAATATCGATTAAAAACAAAATGCTGCGGTCTTGTGAGTGTATAACGGCCAATGTGAATTAAAAAAAATACCTATTAAAGTGGGATGGCCCGCGGCGGTGACGCAGGCGGTGTGTTCCATATTTGAAATTTAAATTAAAAAAGACTATTTATGTATAATTTGGCGGGATACTAACTCTGTACCGAAATTATTTGATTAAAAATGAGTTCAAGCGATTCTGAAATGTCGACCCCCAATTCCGTTAAAGAAAACTACTATTTTTTACTTTCCTTATATTTGAAATGAAAAGTAGAGTGTTTAACACGGGTGAAAGTCATCAATTCCCACTCGGACTATAGCCGCCCTCGCTTCGCTCGTGCGTCTAAATACCTCGTATGGGAATTGATTTCTTTCCACCCTTGTATAACAATCTACTATTCTTTCATGACATTTCCAAAGTCCTAATCAGTATCTTTTCTTATTTTCAACATATGAGTTGTACCGGAAAATTGTCATAAAGAATACCTATCAATATTTTTTTCTTTTATGACATTTCCAAAGTGTCTTTTCTTATTTTACCATAAGTTCCTATATAAATAATATACCTAAAACAAACTCACTTTTAGTGTCTGTTTGTTTGTCCGCTTAGTTCTCTAAACTACCTACACGATGAATTTTAATGCGGTTTTCACCACCATTTAGAGAATTTATTCCGGATTTTTTACGTGTACAATACTCAATATTTGGTTTACCTAGATACAGCACAAAAATCTGGATGTTCTGACATGTCGCCACATTAGTACATCGCACCCGTGCAAGAAAGGGGTGGTACTAGTGTAGGCCTGCCATAAATACTAGAAGGCCGACCGGGACATTTCGAATAGAAAAAATATGTGAATTTTTTTACCTAGATTTAAAAAAAACTTTTAAATTAAATTTTTGGTAGATATAAATATTTAAGTATTAAAACTAAATACAAATAGAATGCGAAAAATCGATGATGATCTATCGAATTGATAACTGTTCTATCGAAATCTATCGATCATCCTAATTTTCTTATAAGGCTTGCTCTACGTTCAATGTAAATCAACAATAACACCCGTTCCACATGAGCATTGTAACCTGGGATTGGAAACTATGCATGTCTGCATGCAACTATGCACCAAACCGGGACAACTGACTCACCGGGACACCGGGACACAGCGCTTCAAACCGGGACATGTCCCGGTGTACCGGGACGTATGGCAGCCCCATACTAGTGGTTAGTATAAGTACTTATTATAGGTATTAAATTGTTTAAAGCTTAGCTTTAGCTCGACAAAGTTAAAGTTTTCCGCTCAATAAACAAACTAATACAAAATCAAAGGGAACCCCAACGACACCGATAGCATAATATTGAATGCCCAAACACACAATGTTTTAAAAGTTAACCCACTAATTAATTCAAAGTTAGGTAAGCGCACATCGGTTACCTACATTCGGTGCATCAAATATTCAGTGAGTACGCGCCTTATACTGAAGGCTTTTGGCCGAAGACAAAGATGCTTTTACGCTTTCGTTTAGCACAGAGGAAAGCGTTGAGATGATGAGTAAACTTTTGTTACAAGCCAGTATTTAAGTGTTCACAATGTTACTTAACTTGTAGGTATGTAACACTCATAAAACGAAATTGTAACAATGAGTAATTAGCCTAAACTAACCCCATAAAAAGCATACCTAATGAATTCTTCCATATTCAAATACTTAACAATATGGCCGGCGTATTCCATATTTAAACTAGAAGCTCATCATTCCATAGACATAAAAAAGATAAAACCTTAACGCTCGACGCCACTCCGGTAAACTAAGCTAGGATGTCGTCACTTCCCAACTGTGTCATCGTTGTTTATAATGTATCAGTTTTAAAACCCTCGCTAAACATTAGCCGCCGGTCTTCCTTGTAAAGGTAGTTACATTTTGTGGGAGTTTCCGAACTTTACTCGTACATTTTTCTCACTTACCTACATAAGAGAAAAAAACTTTATACCTTTTTTGGAATTGGAACTAGAGTGAAAGGAAATAGGTAGAGAGCGTTTCTCATTCCCTTCAACGCTATGTTGGCTGCCCTGAATGTCAATATGTTACGTTTTTAACGGTGTTGGAAGTTTTCTTTCAGTACCACAAAACATAAAACGTTAAGACCTAAATAGGAGTGACATTCAGGGCAGCCAACATAGCGTCAAAGGGACTTCTTACGTGAAACGCGCTTTAAAGGCCGACAGCCCTAATGTGTCAAGAAAAGCACATCAAACACAATTCCAATTTCGGAACTAGAGTGAAAGTAAATGTAGGCAACGGTATACATTCAAACAGCCTGAAATGTCAAGACAAGCACATCAAACACAATTCCAATTACAAATTGCATTTTTTTCGCTATGTCAATTAAACTTTCTGCTGGATTTAAAACTACAAGCAAAAGCCCCTAAAATAAATAAAGCAATAATAGCCTGTTCATACATTTCTAATAGCAATAATAATATGCAGTATTAAATCGTTTGACACACAGTTGAACGGCGACGGGAGCCAACACTAGTTATCTGTATTCCCTGTGAGACGGTCGCTTCAACGAACGCGAATAAGCTTTGAACAATGTGAGCACACGCGATTAATATGAATGATTTTGATACTAGCGTTTAAATTGTTTCTAGGATAATTGGCTATAGAATCTATTATGATCCTACTAATATTATTAACGCGAAAGTTTGCAATGAGAACGCCAAAACTATTGAACGAATTTTGATGAAACTTTACTTACCAACAAGGCAACAAATATACCTGTAGCATAAACATCAGAATAACACATAGGCTTTATAATAAAACAAGTTTAAACGGATTAAATCGCGTATATTACAGATTTTTCCTGACGTTTTGAACACTTTGCAGTGTTTGAAACGTAATATACGCGATTTAATCCGTTTAAACTTGTTTTATTATAATGTGTAGTAATCGCGAAAACCCTTTAAAAATACACAAAATCTGAATTTACGGCAAAACCACGGGAAGAAGCTATAGTACCTACCTATTATGATATTAACATACAAAATAGCCAATACTGTTTGCGACATGTAGTATGTACAAAATATTGTATCTAAGAATTTTACGTCATCTGAAAATGACAAAATAAGTATTGTCGCAACACTGAAATAATCATAATCAGCTTGAATTCATGGTGGAAATAAATATAATTGGAACCGAAACACTATTGCATAGAATAGAGAGGTGAAAAAACAAGCTACCACCATAATTTCCTTTTGCGAAAGTAAAAAAAAAAAGTCAAATAAGAGTAGGACTCGCGCCCTGAGAGTTCCGTATAAATGTAAGTTTAAAATCGCAATTTGTTTTATGTGATAAGCTACAAATTAATGATGTAAGTACCTATAGATTTTTTCTTTACTTGTGCTTGTTTCTTATTTATTTATTGAATTATTTATGCACAAGTAAAAAAATACTGCACAAGGCGGAATCCCTTAAGCATTTTCTGCCAGTCTACCTTAGGGTGATGCAGAGACAAAACACGGTAGGTGTAACAAAATAGAATGCCACCTGAAGTTTTTACATATTCAAGGGACCATAGACTTTGGTATTCGATATTAATTTCAACTTGATACTTCTACCCGTTACTGAGAAAAAGGGTCTGATAAAAAAGTGATCCTATTAGCGTTTCATTTTTTCCTTTTGAGGTACGGAACCATAAAGAAAGTACATAAAGAAATGTTCCAATAATAAAAGTAAGTAATGACCCCTTTCGCTTATTACCTATGCATGTTAGGATCCCTTAAATTCAGTGTTTATTGTTGTAAAAACTATCACTTCAAGACAGGTTATGACGCCATGTTTGAAAAAAGTTACGCTATGATTACTTGCAGATGCATCGCAGTCACGGTTTGTAACACTTCAAATTCCGTATTAGTAAACGTTCCTAATGAATATGGATCTAATAAACCTCTGCTTAATATTGCTGTGAAATAATGGTTTCATCACCATGTTTGCAAGCAAATTGATGATCGCTAAATGATCAAATTATATTTTCGAAGATTTCCCATAAATTGTTCAGTTGCCTTAATCATAATGACGTCGGAATTTTCTGCTATGACATTTATTAGTCCAAATATAACTAGATTACTTATCTGTGCACTTGGAGCTGTCAATTTTTTTTCTATTTCTCTCTCTCTCTATACCTACATATCCTCATAATATAATTAATTGTGCTTCCTAACGTCCACTCTATCTCTATCTTGAGCAATAAAGTATAGAGAAAATTAAAAAAAAAACTGTAACTAACCCTAAAATAATGATGCCATCATGCCAATATTTTCAAAAATAAAATCCAAATCTAACCATTTATTTGCATTACAAAAACCAAAAACATATCACTGCAGATTTAGACAACACAACTCAACAGAATTATTCCCATCCAAAGTCGTATAAATATACCTTCCACTTACAGAATGAAGTTCGCAACACCTCCGAGATTCGGCACTACCGATCAACGATTTAATTGGCAATATATTAAATTGTAATTAAGGTGCAACCCTATTGTGCCGGAGGTGTTACCGTGTCGCACCACTAGTCTGCTGACTGATCGAAGAATCTTAATATTAAGGCGGAGTTGGTTGACCAGTCGGGTGTTTCTGTACGAAAGTCTAAGTGTAGTTGAACGATTTGTCGAAAGTTAGATCGCGTGTCGTAAGTTACCTTAACAATATGTTGTTGATAGTTTTATTGTTTACCTTAGTTTCGGTCCCTTGGGGACGTAAGAAAAGTCTACTATAATTATCGCCTCATCATTTTCAAAATTTCGTGAAAAAATTGTCGATTTTCATCTATTGAGTGAAAAATTTGTCGATTTTCATATCATTGATATGAGAATTGAGAATTGCGGTTAATTAATCTTTTGTACACGTGTAACCAAGGTTAAACGTTTAAAATTAGCATCCACATTGTTAAATTAAGATATTTCCTTCTTCCACGCTAATAATCCTTCGAAAGTAATTACCGCACGTGTTTGTTAAAATTAAATAATATAATACCAACCGTCAATTAGTGTATAGTAATAATCGTAATTAATTTTATTGTTTATAATTTTCTAGAATAATAATTTAACAATTAGGAATTGACGTCATTCATAGATACTAAAATAATTATTTTGAATTGTAAATCTGCGCGTGTTGAATTTTTTGTTTAATTAATTTAGATTTTTGTTAAAGATGTATTATTTTTATTCTAAATCATTATCATTAATCAACCAACCATTAGCAAATATTATATCAATATTTTATACCTACATATAATTAAAATAACATTAGATCTATGTATGTAATACCATATTATTGAACATTAACACTAAAAACATAATTAAAAACTGTCTTTACCTGGCTCTCGCGTCGGCGCAGCATTTTCCAGCTCCTTTTTTACCTGGGTACACAAATAAAAATATATTAATATCAATAAAATATCAAACGATATGAAAATTTAATTGACAAATACCAACATATTATTAATAAATAATATCCCCAAAGACCCATCAACTACCCCTTAAAGAACCCGTCAGCTACCCAAAGTAAACATAAAATAATACCAATAAATGCGCGGCTCAGGTACGAAGGGTCTTATCTCCTAATAGCCATAAGATACGCTCAAAGCGGCCCAATCTCAATAAATTTATTAAAGGAATATTGCCAATAGAGACCCAGCACATCCTATTAATTAAAATACTTAATTAATTCACCTGGAAATTGTTTAATCAATTCACTTTTGACCCAATTTATTGGGGTAAATCGAACTGTGACCCAACGTCTTGCGATAATTAAAAGCATTATATTACGATCGCTTAATCTATAGGATTGTGTTTTAATTATGATTACGGTGTTTGGGAATTTGGATAAGGTGAAAAGGGACGCACTCATGTAGACACGTCCTTATTTTAGCGTTTTTCACCATATCTTTATTCTGGTTTTGCGAATTTGTATGAGCCATTTCAGCCATGATGACGCATAGTTCCCACCTTGTTTACGCACCTAAAATTGATGTACCTACTTCGCAATATGGTGTTATTAATATTTCAGATTTATTCGGCTATTTACCTCCAAAGTACCTACCTACCTACCTACAATACGCGGTAGTAAATATTACACATCAAGCTTTAAAAAGAGATATCGGCTAGCTTCAGCTTTATAGAGCGTCATCTCTGTCGCACGAAGCACTAACAGTCCGGTATCTAATAAACAAGTCGGCGACAGAACGTCACATAGGTATGAGTGACGGATACGAAGCTCTGCCGATTATCTCTTTATCAAAGTCTAAGTGTAATATTTACTGCCGACTACTGTATTTTAGTCGTGTCCTACATAAATCTCGTTACCAATAAAGATTACGTTTAAATCTAACTTAATCAACTGCTTATACAGAGTTTATCCTTAGCAGTCCTCCAGATTTTTTCTCCCAAGTTTACTAGCATATTTTCTTTGTTCCAGCATGCTCCGAGCGCTCGACCTGGGCGGTGGGGAGCGGTCTTTAGAGCGCAAGCCTGAGATTCGCTCGCCAAGCACTGCGCCTTCGCTCCGAGATCACTCGGCCGAGCGAGAGCGAAGCGCTGAGCGACGGGATACAGGTACGTCGCTAGCATTGAGCCACGAGTATGTTGAGTGGACCAGGCAACTTGAACCTACAAGTTCCACTCAGTTTAGTCGAGTCCGATTGGTTGTAAACTCCAAGCATTCGGCCCGAATGATGACGTCTTACCAGTGGCGTCGCTTCGCGATGGATGCTCGGCTGCATAGTCGTCAAGTGAACATTGGAAATTAATCGCGGCAATGCACGTTCGATGTTTCAAACCTTGTGTATGTCCGTAGCTAGTTCGTGTTCGCTTCACTTTTCTGTCCGCAAAAAAGAACAAAAATTCGCAAAAACCGCGCGGAGTACGAGGAATATCCAGTTCCCACCACCTCAGCCATGCCGCTCACGGACGCGCGTAATCGTTTCAAACTTAGGCTTTAGAATTCGGAGCATGCCATGATGCCGACATGAGAGACGCCGCGCGCGCATTAAAGATTCGTACGCCGTTGCCGAATGATTGCGACGCTTACGAGCGTGCGTGCTGCCCTGCCCCTCCCCGCCCCGCCCCTCCTCGTGTTCCCGCGTAACCGTGCTCTCACCGCAGGTGTGGAGGAGTGGCCGAGTACGCCGCCGCCGCTCAACAACAACACCACGCACCACAACAACAACGGGCCCGCGCTGCTGCCGCTGCCGCCGCCGAGCCCCTTCCGCTTCGAGGAGCACCGCACCTACAGGTTCGCCGAAGACATGGGGCCTTTACCGCCCGGCGCTTTAGTCGGACGACTCGGCGACTCCCTCATCCCCAAAGGCGACCCAATGGAGGCGCGATTGCAAGAGATGCTGAGATACAACATAGACAAATATGCGAACACCAATTTGGACACGTTGCATATAAGCCGGAGAGTCAGAGAGCTACTATCAGTCCACAATATTGGACAGAGATTATTTGCGAAGTACGTGTTGGGGCTCTCGCAAGGCACGGTCTCGGAACTGCTGTCGAAGCCGAAGCCCTGGGACAAGCTCACGGAGAAGGGCCGTGACTCGTACAGGAAGATGCACGCGTGGGCCTGCGACGAGGCCGCCATCATGCTGCTCAAGTCACTGATCCCTAAAAAAGGTATTTTTCTATGCACATTCACGTATTAGTTTTTACTGCGGGATTTGCGTAAGTTGCGTATTTTTTAGTAAATCTCGTCTGTGAATGTCCCTGGTCTTGCGAATACCATTGTATCAACGAATGACAACAACTTATAATGTACCCTTTTTTATTTTTGCTCTCATCGATGTATGCGACCCTGGATAACTGCAAAATCTAGTTCTACGTTACTACTTGTTTTCCAAAAATGATTCACTGGTATTCGCTGTTTTGCATGTTCTAGCTCGGAACGTACCAAAAGTGATATAAACCGTATCAAAGTCACTTAAATCGTGATCAAATTATCTAATCATGTTTGGTACGTCGGGCCGTGATCATCAATTCCTTTTACACGAATCATCTGAGCCGTTTGACGCGCCGGTTATCTTAGCTTGTCAAGTTTACCTGACAATACAACTCATCAATCACGGCACCACTCGCCTACGAATACAAAAGATGTTTACATTTTCCGCGTCAATCGCTTTATACGCGAATATTGATCAATCATTGCGTATTATGGTCAATCAAAGCGTATGTTAGGAAAATTCGTTTTTTAATTTTAACGGTTTAGAACGCACTCGAAGCTTCTTCATATAGTTCCGCACTTTTTTGTTTTTTTAACACTATTATTTTATTTTTTTGTTTTGTTCCTTTTAGACCTGTCCCTCAATCCTTATCCTTTGTCCCCGTATCCTGTCGCGTGCGGAAATATCAGAAACTGCCCAGGAGTAAACATTTCCCTCAGTTTTGATTACTAAATTATTATTTTCGAATTGACAATTTTTTGTGTACTTTTTCTACCATTTTCAAAATTTTATTGACATTTTTTAATAATTTTAGACAGGTGTTAGCTCGCGAACGGCAATTACCTACAGACATTTTTCTAAATTGATATTTCTATAAAGATTTCACATTTTATAAGATGAAATTAGCCAAAAACGAGTCCATTTTACATGAATGTGTGTGGAAATCGAAAAGCGGAGCGGACACGCACTTGGTGCTAACTACGAACATGCCGCAAAGCGCTAGCGTTCAGTTATAGCATAGCAACTGCAACTGCCACTAGTCCTGCTTTGTATTTGCATGGCACAAGTTTAACAAGTATATGTGCACTCTGAATCTGAAGTTTAACATATACCGACTAGAATATAGCTTAAATACGTATGATAACCAAGCATTATAAATATTTTGATAATTTAAACACCTATATCTTTATTTATTGGTAATCATGTATTGATTTTAGATCATTATGAATAGTTTCATTGACAGTCGCTATTCCTATCAAATGCTAGAAAAAAAAAATTAAAAATCAAAACCAACACGTAATACGGCCACAATACAGAATTCGGTGGAATTAAAAAGAACGTACTCATTGTAAGGCTGTGTACACATTAACGACAATGCACGACAAAGTATAAATCTGCGGATACAATGGACTCTTGTGTATTAGCCTTTGTCCCCATCGATAGGGATGAGCTCAAATAGATTGAATTTCAGATAATTCCCGGAAGGGTTACGGTTTTCTTATTTCGCTGCGATGTTGTGCGGTTTTCGTTTTTCTATTCTGGTTATTGCTGATTGGTGTTTTGGCCACGTTTATGGGGTTATTATGCAAGGAAGATGAATGCATTTTCCCTTTTTAGCGGATTCCGTTTGTTCGCGAAAATTTTAAGCGCTGTAATTCGTCGAAACGAAAACAATGGCTCCAGGGTTCTTTTAGGTCTTTCTGTACCCTGGGTATTTTTATGTTTTATGAGTCGTTGGTATATCTGTGACGAGTAATAAGTAGTAATGACAACTCATCCGTCACGCTACATACGTAATCAATGCAGCCAGCAGCCGTGGGAAGCAATTTCTTCCGATTGCGGATATTTTCCCAAGTTTTAATCAGGCCATCCTTAGACCTGAGTAGCTTGTGATAATTCTTCTATGGAAAATGATTTTCTATTAATCCTAAAGAAAAAAGTGAATCTTGTAAGTTTAACTATTGCAGTTGTTTCAATAAATCGCTCTCTTATGGTTTATTGTGTTTCCGTCTTGTATTTTCAGTATAAAACTATTTTTCAAAATGTTAATGGAAATCTACAGATATGCCTTTATCTAGTAGTATGCCTGATTGATGGTGTTGAAAGTCAAAATGCAGCCTTAACATGTCATAATTCAGTTCAGTGGTCTAATACTTTCTATAGAGTTCTCATAACTCAAGTTAGGTTAGACGGCAACAAATTATCTCAGAAAGTAATCTTTTAAAAGTAGGTAGGTACCTGGGGGTCTACTCTGTAAGTCCGTCAACGAAGGTACGGGCCCGTCCGAAAGTTCAATAGACATAAGATCCCGTCAAAACAAGTGTCGAATTCAATTTTTCGGACGGATAAAAACACATCGGGTGTAGGGACAACTGTCAAATCGTGCTATCATTCATTACCTATTAGTTCGGTCCCCGAACTAATCTTTAGTCCGTAGGTGATACGGAGTAAGAAACGCCCGTAACTACGGTCGAAACTAAGGATTTCATGCTTAGAGAGTAGACCCCCTGGTTAGAGTCCTTTTCAAGCCTAACTATTGTATCAAATTCTAGAAAGCGTATAACATAAAATAGCGTACAATAACGTCAATACGGTTATGTAACCACTAACCAGTAGGTAACGTATCATTTCGCTGCAACGCTATGGGTGTCGGCTATTTCCCAGTTCCCACGATACACATGCATAATGTCCGTCCGTCCGTCCATTGCGAAACGATTGTTGTTCGACGTTCACACGCGACAGCAGTGTGTGTGTTGCGGCAATGGTAGGCTGTACTTTACGAACAACATAAGAATAGGACCTTGTCGGCCATATTGTGACATTAGCTGTCAAACTTCAATTGAGCCGCGTTAGGTAAAAGCTTAGAATTTGCTCTTGAACGTGGAGTTAGTACAACTCCTAACACTGCCAGTATTTTTTCTTTTAATCACCTAATGAATACAAGTAGTTATAGTGACGTATATTTTAAAGAAATAAAAATGGTGAATTTCGCCTTTCCTTATAATTATTGTTGTTTCGTTTAATATTTACTATACGGAACGAGTCTTTTATATCCGATACCTACCTAGATTAATAGATACCCTTTTTATATTTTTACTATGATTTAAATAAAAAAAATCTTGTATTTAACAGTTTTTCAATGCATATTTTCTTGTAATTCCGTTCTAAAAACCATATCCATTAATTAGTTATCTATTGTTTATCTAGCTAGTAAGAATCTGTTTACATACATGTACTAAGAGTCGTCACAACATAAAAATAATTGGATAAACGTCGCACGCGCCGTAACAATGGCGGATCAATTAAAACTATAGCTCACTAGTTTCCCGCCTTTCAAAATATAGCGCGCAAAAACCGTAAACAGTATTTATTAAGACCGTACTCTACGCTCCATCATCGATAGTTTTTTATTTTGTCTATGGTTTATGACGCAATAGTACTAAAAAGGCGAGTTTTAATAGCAGAAGTAAATTAATATTTATTGCTCGTTTGCAATAGGTATGTACTCTTCCCATAATAAACAACCCACATTTTTTATTTCTAATTAATAAATTCAATAAAAATGCATATTTTATAACCTAATGATGAATAATCAAAGGTCTATATTATTATCAGTTTATAAATTCAGATATCTACGTTAAAATACTACCTAAGTACAACATTTTTCATAATCAAATTGATAGTCAAAATCAAATTAATGTACATAATGTAAGTTTAAACATCAGTAAAACAAAATTCAATAATATACGCGATGTAATCCGTTAAAAATACCTAGTTTTATTAAAACTACAACAAAAATTTTGATATTCTATGTTCCAAGCAACACGATTACACGGTATAATTGCAGGTAAATAGTGATGTACAAATTTTACGGTATTAAACCGATACCTGTAGCTGTCGTGACTGAATTCAATTTCCAAACGTGCACACAGCAAATAAATCGGTAAACTATCGTCGTATATTGAGTGTACAAAACAATAATATTATATTATTTTTCACGGGCACTAAACTTCGATGTAAGTTGGTTACGTTCTTTATTCATTTATATTACTTCATTCCAATTAAGTTTAATAATGGTGGTCGTAATTAGTGCTTATTATTTGTACGGTTCAGTGACGAAATGCTATAACGTAGACGTCTTGTTGTTTATGATCACTAAAATCGATTTAAAAGCTTATTGGTCGAGATTAGTATCGTGTTTCATACGTGCTGCAGTAAATCAACAGCACGCTCTTTTTCACATGATTAAATAACGACTATTCGAGTTAACTATTCGAGTTTTTGTTTAAATTAAAAATCTAATATTTTATCTCAAACACATTTGATATCATCCCTTCTAAATGAATGCCTTTAAAGAATTCAGAAGTAAGTTATGCAAAGTTTTCTAAGTAGGTAATTTCGTTTAATGTAATTTACAACGAAAACTGAAATTCAAAAACCGATATCGATAACATAATTATTAGGACCGCTCTAAATCTAAATGTCAAAACCAATGGTACCAACATCCCAAAAAGGCGTTTGTAAATAGAACACGACTTAATGTTCGGATACACGCTGATAATTTGGAGAACCCAATATTTGGACGAAGTTCGGCTTTCAAAAGCATTTCAAGCGTAGCGTGAAAATCTATTTTCAATGGGCCACTATCGGCCGGCACAGGACACCCGCCAAAGGCTTTATGCCCGAAGTTAAGCGTCCTCGATGCTCCTATACTGTAAACTCCCCTTGTAGAGCTCTTAGTTTAACGCTAAGCAAATTTTAATATTCAATTGTGCTTTTGCATGTTCGGGATTTGTTTTACAATAGGTGGTTAAAGTTTTGAAATTTGTGTTATCTAAATATTTGTTCGATACTGTTTTCTATTAAAACTTTAATATACGAGTAGGACGTAGGTACATAATATACGTATAATTATCGCTCATCAAGCATGAAGTGTAGTTACATTAGTTAATATTTTCTTTAATACTTACCATAAGACATTATCTATCTTTATTAGGCCAAAATTAATAGGTAAGTAAGGTAATAATAGCCCGACCCTGTTCGTTTTAAAGCTAAGTAATCACAAATAAAGTCGCCACACATCTACAATAGCCATTAAAGTTCAGATCTAAACTTTCCTTTCACATAAACGCATCGCTAATAAGTTATCGATGCGGCGGTCACGTAAGGCAGCCCGCACGGGGGACTGTCAAAGGCGTTTAAAACTGAACGGAGTTGGGAACTCCGCAAGTGTATTAGCCGCCCGGCTAATGCGCGCGGACAGCGCATCGAGCGCAAACGGACACAACTCGCCGTCTTCGCTCACTAACTTTAAACCGAACAGTCTCTTCACGATTCATTTGAATGCGTTCTATTTTCAATTTAATTGACTGATATTTTAATTTCAATTTTTTTGGAATGGAATTTTGCATAATGAGAAAAACATGCGTTTATAAAGATGATGTTGATGATAAGAATCATCGTTATTAAAATTTGTCATGATGCCAAGTTCAGGTTGTGAAAACTCTTTAGTAGGTATTTATTTAAATTTTGATACGAAGGTAATTCTTAAATATGTTTTTCACAAAAAAACATTAGTCAAAATGCCATAATAATTAACACTTTCCTGAAAGAATAATCTCTACAATAAATGTGACTGGGATCGCTATAAAAATGTATAAATATAAATTTAGGAGATCACATATTCTGGATGATTATTTGACAATTAGGTAGACAGATTAACTAATGATTAAAGCCCTTACTTATGGACGATGATTAAATCAAACAGCTCTTATGTCAATATTGTCATCTCTTTTAGCATACAAATGACAAGGAATGTTGTATATTTAATCAGTGGTTAAATTTAAGAGGCGTCGTTAAGTAAGGGGGTAAGTAGCTACCTACCCATAGTTTCGCAAAGTTATAACTCTAAATCCTGTTAATCCATTTTACTAAACTATAAGGGAGGCTAAATCGATTCTCCTACAATATAAATACCTAAAAGAGGGTGTATCAGCTAAAAGTAGCTAACAAACGAGACCATAACACATAAAT
The DNA here is from genome assembly GCA_948465475.1 of Thalpophila matura. NCBI lineage: Eukaryota > Metazoa > Arthropoda > Insecta > Lepidoptera > Noctuidae > Thalpophila > Thalpophila matura. The sequence goes on from OX419196.1 coordinate 14,489,043, forward strand.
CATAAACTTTGAAACACGAAAATTCGTGTTGATAATCACATAATAATTACCGACCCGATAAAACCCTCGGGATCGAAGGGATCGAAAGGGATTAGCAAGTAATGAGAGTAAAATTGGCGACATATTTGTTCATTATTACCAATATTGTAATTTGAACTTTAAAGTTTTTGATAAATCGGTTCATTGACGCATATCCGAACAAAGAACCATTTGAGAAGTATTACAACGTAGCGCCATCTTGTGGCGAGCGGCGAAACTAAAAAAAACGATGTTTACTAGAAAACGACAGGGTTCAGCAGTAAGTGACATAAACTGGATGCATCCTACAAACACTTATGAAATTACGATGACTGAGACAAACATTTAATTTACGACGCAATTATCGCTAAAGTATTATTACAAAGGACATTTCCAGCAAAAAGTTTCGCGACGGCCACTTAGAAAGCACCTTTGAAAAACTAAATGCTTGTTTAAGAACGTTTAAGCAGAAATAACTTGGAAAAAAGTGTGGTATGCACGCAACAATGTGTACGTAACGCCATCTGTCGCCGAGTAGCGTAAAGCTAGTAGAGGTCAAGAAATAATTTTGCGAAGAATGTTCGTCATCCCGCGGCCGCTTTGATGGCTTCCAACGAAGCAATCAGACCTCTTTACGGGCATATTTATGATTATAATACCGTGTCTCATTATATACTTTATGATTTTATACCTAAACGACTGTCCAAGATAATAATACCTAAGTAATTGTTACGGCCGAACGCGTAAACGACTTTACAAGCGAGAGAACTGTCTGTCTTTGTCTTACAAATAGTAATCCAAGCCAATACTATTCTAGAGAATTTTCATTTCGTGGACTTTTGTTAGTGATTCATTTAAAGTTGTGCTGTTCTTTTATCGTATTTAATAACATAATTAGTTAATTAAACTACAATTGGTTTTTTCTAAGAGCAAATAATATATCGTTAGTTAATTGTTTTTATAATTGTGATTTATTTACCAAACAAACATTTTTGAAATCTAAATTGAAGAACGATCTAATAATTTAATTCTAAATTATGTTTTTTTTTCTAAAGCGTATTGACGTTTGTGTTTATGGTTTTGGTGGAGTAACAGAATTGCAGATTATAAAACTGATCATGGAAAAATGTTATTCAGCCATTAGGTACTAGTGTCATGAGCGTCCAATATGAAGCCTGAATATCTACTTATTGGAGACTATTAAACTCCAGAGGAACTATTAAACTCCAACGCGATGACATTACATTCAAACCGCACTTAATTTATTTATATAATGTGGACTCACTTCATAGTCCTTAACACAATTAGCTTTTAATAGCCAAACTAAAATAAGATGGCGCTAAATTATTGCAATCAAGATCTCTTGTTGTATAGCGCTCTGTTGCAATAATTTTGTTGCATTTTACATCTGAACAGACAAATATATTTTAATGTGGGATATCAGTTGACACACGTGAATTAACTTCAGAGAAATATCGGGGTTAACTATTTTCAGTATTTTCAACTACGATGTTACAAAGACGAGCTTGCTTATTATATTACTGGTCATTTAGGTAGTCATGTAGAAATTAATTGACGTTTCATTCAAACCTATAGTTTTATAACCCCCTTACTTATAGACGATGATTAAATTAAACAGCTCTTAAATCAACTGTCATTTCTATTCATTGTCCTAGAAACGACAAGGATAGGTAGTTGTATATTTAATCAGTTGTTAAAGTTATAAGGCTATAAGGGGGTTAATGTTTAAGATTTTGAACAGCATTGACCTTAGACCACATAGGTACAGAGGGTAGAACTGGCTCTAGATTAGATATTACTTTCTATTTGAAGCTTTGGTTACCATAAGCTTTAAGCACAAAACGTAAAACTTGAAAAACCTAATCAAAAATCGAACGCGTTCCAAATCTCCACAGATTATCCCAAAAAAGGTCTTAATTCGTCAACAATACTTAGAAAAAAAATAAACAAGGGCATTCTCGTTCGTCAAGCAAGCGAGCGAAGCGCGGGTAATTATTTTAATAAAGCCGCGGTTGCACTGGCGGTCGTAAACACGTCGCGCGACCGTCGCTACGTCAACGCCCACCGTTCACTTTCAAACGTTTCGATTTTCGCGCAGATGTGATCGAGAATGCACCCGGATTGTCGCTGTTCCGGCCAAAATAATGATGTGGTTTGGCCGGATTGATGACTGAAGCGCGAATGAACGAGATCTTTGGTGAATGTTTGATTGATCTGGAGAATGTTGGGCCCTATTAATGACACGTCGTGTTCTTAATTCGGATCTATGTTTAGAATAGTGCTTAGCACTCAGCCGTTAGTGACTTTTAGTGCCTTCTTGCTTATTTCTCTTCCATGTGACAATTTAGTTAAGACTTAACTAAACGCTGTATTCTGCAACTCTAGAAAAACAATCTTGACCAAACTTCACCAGAAACCATTCAAGCATTTCAGAGAAAGATCAAAATTGTCGCGCGCCAAATCGCGGGCGCTATTTTGCGAACCGTTTTCACAACAGTTTAATAGGAAATTAAGTGCATCCTGACGTATTATTCGCCGTAATTAATTACACACGTTTCCTTAGCAAACCCGAGTTATATATCAGGGATCTGTCTCACAAGATGGGTTGTTTAAACTGTCAGTTCGGACGCGATTTGTGACCGACCATTTTACATCTTTGCTCCCCGTCTTGCATAATTAGTAAGGATTAATGTGTAGCTATGAATGACTCGTCATTGTGCCGCGAAATAGTTTTAATCCAACACGCTCGCAAATTAAATCAAGCTCTAGATTTATCTATATAAGTCGCAAAATTTATGACTGCGAATTGCAGCATGTGGAAAATATTTCCAGTTATTAAAAAACGCGGCCGCATTTTCAAAATGGCGTTTTGACAGATACTTTACGTCAAAGTAACGCTCTAGTAGCGAAAAAAATGTTTGTAATGATTGCCAAGATCACATTTTGACCTTTTGTCTCTTACCTATTTTTAATGCACCACGTTTCCGCACTTACGATGCCAAAATTACGTTTACACAGCAAAAACTGTGATGTTCTTTGAGGTGTGCTTATTCCTGGAAATTTTACGACTAAGGTCGTTCATGTCAAATGTTGATACATCTCAATTTAATTTAGTAAATGTGCTTTATTTTTTCAACACGATATCAATGAGGCGATCAATTCGGTCTAATTCTTTGATCCCGGGAATGTTTGACAATGATTTTGACACGAATGTTCTGTTTTATCATCAATTATATTCTTGGCCACTACACCGTGACCGCAGAAAGTATTGTAACTCACTGTTTCATTGCAAACGTACTATTGTAGTAGAGTCTACTAATATATCATACAGTTATGGGATATAGACTTGCCATCGATCTTTTTTTTTCAATTTTCACGCAACGAAAGCCCTCTCGCGTTCGCGCGTGTTTGCGTGCCACGCCGCAATCAATCGCCGCTACAATCAATAAAGCAACTGTGCGAAATCAATGCATTAATACCTGCTATTAATGCGGTACACGTGAAAAATCGCTATATTGTCACGGCACGTTTGATATATTTTATCTGTTAAAAAAAAACTAATTGACATTTACAAGATGGCGGCAAAGTATTAAAATTCGACGCCATTAGTTAGTCATCCATCACGCGTTTGACGGTTCAACGAAATCAAATTCAACACCGAAACTATCGTTAACGGCGTATGCGTGAAACTTTTAAGTATGAAGTCAAAATTCGATGAAAGTAGAGCTTGTTTGCGAGTAATATCTGTAAACAAAGACGTGGCACAGACCTTAAAATCAATTAAAAACGACACGTGAAGCGGCAGACGCGATCGGCACTAACCGCGTTACTCCGCCTGTAGTTAACGGGAATTCGGTTATTTCGTTAAAAAACTTCGCTGCGCTATCGTTAAAAGTTATACAGATAAGCTCCGGGGAGACGCCAGGGTGTGCAGTCTGCAGTTTTTGTGTTGTCATCTCTCTAAGTATGTACAGCAAATAGGATGAAGTAGGTGCTTACGTCTGTCTAGGTTCGGCTGAAACTACTGAACTGTAAATACTGTAATAGACAGGGCCATCTTAGGCCATGCACAGACCCTTTGGCATACAGAATTTTGGTCCCTTGTAGAAAGTTTAAAAAACGTGCAGAAAAACATCAGAATGTAAGTACCTACCTACTTTTGTTGTGATATTTGTCCCGAATTGAAGGAAACTTCTGCTGGGCAAACTTTTACTGAGCAACGCTGGCTATCTAAGTACTTTGTTAATGAGGCGTGGACCTAAGAAACCAATGTGTTTCGTCATTTCGATGCCCCCAGCAGTCCGGGGGCCCTGGGCCCGTGCCCTACGTGCCCTTATGGTAAAGACGGAACTGGTAATAGAAATTCAAAATGAAAACAGTTGCACATTTGATTCACAAAGAAGTTTTGAGCAGCTAAGCATACATTTAACATTTATTTATTTTTAATGCAACTATGATGAACGAAGAACCATGACCCATTAACAGACAAATTCTCAGTTCCTAGTCGACGTTAGTTGCTGAATTTCATCTAAATTCGACGGCGTACAGTGATAGCATTCGCTCAGTTTAATCTATATGGACGAGTCCCTGAGCGGGATGGCAAAATTGATTATTGAATCTAGTTACAAACTAGCGGGTACGGAGATTTTAACTCACGAGGGAGTATAAGCAAAGACTTTTTATTTTGTCCCGCGTATATTGTAAAAATTTCGCTCAGTTTCATAAAGTTATCAAGCTAATATTCTCCAGTCTAAACAGCGAATGTGATACGAATACCTATGTAATAAATAAACTGCGGAATTTATATTATGATATGAAGATCGTTTCATAGATTAATCATATCGGGGACAAAGAAAACTGTAGTCCCAGAACTGAGCTATAAACACATAAGCTTATCATGTCTTAAGTCGCTGAAATTATTACAGTCTGTTGACAAAACGCAGGGATCGTTCAAATAAATTGATCTATAAAAATGATTTAAATACCAAACCCAACCTACGATGTAATCTCTTCCTAAACTAATAATATTTTAAACTTTACTACGCAGCCGTAAATCTCTAAAATTATACCACTATTATAACGCGACACATTTTAACACGTTTTTACTACAGTATGATAAAAAAATACTTACCCTCAATATCGAAATCGTGTCATTTTCGCGCTCGTGACGTCTACAGTTTAGACATCAGCCAATCAAATGCACGCAATTTGAAATTCGGTAATTTTCGGCTCAATCAGCGAACGTGATTGTCCATTATGTGTAACTGCGTGATCACGGAAATATAAGCGGATCGCATGTTTATATAACGTAGATTCGGCGTAGGTACCTAGCAGAGCCACTTAAATATCTACTGTTAGATTTCTCCGGTGCACGGAGCGCACAAACAAATCATTCCTAGAATTGTCTTACTCGTCCTTATCTTAATTTCATGAGCTCGCTTCCTCCGGCGCACGTAGTTCGTGTGGATGTATGTAGCTCTCGTCACATGCACAGGACCATTCTGTTTCTCTCTCGTGTGGAATCAATTGTGGTCGGTGCCCCCGTCGCGGCAGATTGCCATCTAGCACGCGATCCCGATCACCCGACCCTACGCACGCGACGTCGAACAAAAGAAACTTACCAATCGAAAATTATATCATTCCAGACTTTACCTCTTCATTTTCTACGCTATCGTGTTTTACGTAACGAATGATTTATGTTGTGTCGTTATCGAATAATATTTGGGGGTTTAGGGGCTTCTCATTGAAATATTTTCGACACATGCAATTTTATTTGTGCCATTTCATTGTAGTACCACTTAGCACCTAATTTTAACTCAGATGCCCGTTTATGCAACTATTTCTTTTGCATATAATTAACAATTCAAATGCGGTATTTTTTCCGTGCTCTGCAACACTTTCGAGCGGCCCTGACGTCCGCCGCCGACGACGACTCGAATGCAAATGAGCATCGATCGCCTGTGTGACGTATAGAGCGCGCACTTCTCACCCCTTTCTTGCGACTACCCGCCAACTTGATTTACAATCCCGGATACGAGTTCCCCGTTCGAATCCAACCTATACGGTTAAATTACGAACGTTACTTTTTTCACTATGTCACAGTGACACTATAATTTAGGGCACCGCCCCTTTACTTTCCAAAGCCTTTGAATATTCATACGACTATAGCAATCAATAACGGCCACAAAGAAAATAGTTTTCGCGTGCACGCACGCGATATAATGTCGCATAAACAAATAATTTCTTCGTTTTTATTGTTATCCTTGAATTATGTTATTGCCACTCGAATTTACACGGCCCCTTTCCCGCCATCGGTCAGAAGCGATCAAACGGCGTCCGATAAATTTTAAACTTCCGTGACTGGACGACGTTAATTGAGCTGCGCGTTTTTTAAAAATATCCATCAAAAATGCACATCTTAATGGGCTACAATAAAAACTGATATCGTTACATACTTTATAGTCTACGAGATAAGAAATGCGAGTGAAACTAGATCAATAAAAATGTAATATTTAGAGTAGCGGCGTCCCGTGGGTCGGCCATGTTGACGAGTTTGACGTGTGTACAAAATGGCGCGACCCGTGTTGCGTCACACGCCTGTGGAAATAACCTCAGTTTTTTGACAATATTTCGAAGCACGTCGCGGTAATTGCCCCATGCCGTTTACAGAATAACAAAATGTCTGCAACAAGATCAAAGGCATTAATAGACGTGTGTTGAAATTTATCGACGGCCCGTATGTCGAAGGATGAATATATACATACAAATCGCGTTGAGCCGTTTGTCTGTGACTTCAAATTATCTACTATATTTGCGAGACGTTTTATTTATAGAGTACTTTTATAGTTTTGTATTTACGTCCGTCCGTTTGCATGAACATTAAATTACTCGGTTCATAAGAGATAACTGCGTGCTTCACATTTTGATTCGCTATGATATGTCAAGCGGTTTTGAAGTTATAAAAGAAAACCGCGAAGACCGCCGCGAGGCGAGCCGCGACTTTGAAATCAACTAAATAATCAGCTACCTAGGCGTCGACGGCGGACGAGACACGGGTGACATTCTAATTATGTTTTGATCGCTACTTATTGACATAACCGGTGTCTTTTTCATACTAAAATTGAATTGTGAATACGGAGGCCTATTCCATCAGTGTCGTATAAATACAGAAATTACCTCATTCGCTTTTATTCGGTTCGCGTGCACTACAGATGACTAAATACATTTATATCGCCGTTTGAAAAGTTGTCTCTGCTCATTTGTATCAAAATAAATGTGACAGATCATGCGTTTCGATTTAAAATTGGAAGAAAAATCACCGTGATACAATATTATTTCGTTTTACCGTATAACTGACCGCTAGCAGATTTGTCTTTGCGGATCATAAAGTTTAAGTAGCAATTTACGCAAACATTAGAAATGTAATTAATTTATAAACAAATCACGTATATAGAGTTATTGTCTAACATTATGGTCACACAAGATCATAATCTGGAATATGTTTTAAAATTCGAATCACGTTCGCTCAGTCATAACTTCATAAGCCATTAAGTTCGCGGTTTCACAAAAAAATATTGTCTATAGAAGGACATAACAGCGTTTATTGTATGATTTGGAACGTGAGAATCACCAGAAAGTGACAACATTGCCAATGAAATTTTTGAAAGTGAAAACAATAAAGTTTCGAGCAAAAAGAAAAGAGCATAAATCTGGTGAAAGTAAAAAAAGCGCTTTGGCTGCCAAAACATTGAAATATTGCTCAAAGTACCCTATTATAATCTTGAGTCAGGATTCTTGACATCTAGTAGGGTATTTAGAAATTTAACACTGGTAACTCTTACTGGTCGAGATCGCTTCATGGTATGTAACTGTGAAGCCAAGTTTAAACTTAGGTAAACATAAGATAATGTATTTCGACAAAACGTATAAACAATGTCATTGTGCGTTATCTTAATTCATTTTTAACTCTCAATAAATAAAATACACTTTACGTTCCAATAAAAGCCCGTTGTGAGTTTTCGAAGAAAAACAATTGCATCCCAAACCATTATGCTTTTTATTGTCAAATAATTAGAGACCAACTCGGCGCAACAACCAACAAATCTAAAATAAACCAAGTGGAAATACTTGCGAGGAAATTAGCGTACATATTGTCGGTTTTAAAATAAAATTTAAGGACGCAATTAAGTCTTTGTGATCCTTGAAAATTAATACGTCAACTCACAAACGATCCGTTTTCGGAGTCGTAAAAATACCGCAAAGCAAATAACATTATCGTTTTTCTTTAAACACTTGACGGATGTGGCCGATTTTCAACGTACATCGGCTATACAGTATGTACATTGTACGTACAGACATACAAAACAGTATAGTTATCTAAAGAGATGGCGTCCAATTATTATCATGTTCATAAGATAAAATAAATGAGGGCGCCGCGCTAACACCGCTCGGATTTAACACCAAAAATTCTTTGAACTCGAAATATACTGTAACAAATATTACCCGCAAGAGATCCGAGTATCCGAACATTATGCGCGCACTTTAATTCTATAATCATCTCGGCGAACGTCTAAAACTAATTACGCGACTTAATTAAACTAATTCTGTGCGTACATCACCATCTAAATAGTGTCGTTTCATTGTGAGAGCGGAGACAATATGTTGACAGGATGAATGACCACAGTATGGCGGGCGGGTTTCACGCGTAACTTCACTTGTTTATGACTGCGCGGGCGCAGTTTTAGGATTACTGGGCTTAGGCGATGAGTGCTCGTTCCCATTCAACGATTATCTCTAAAGCGCTAGGCATCGCTGTAGAGTTTAAATGAAGCGCCTAATTTCAATTGTACCAAATATAACTCGCGTATTTATTACTTGGCAACAGTTAAAGCTACTAACACGGATGTACGCCCTGTGTGTGTGCGTGGGGAACAATTTAGCGGCAATTAAAATTGTTCGTGTGCGGATTCGAATGCAAAACGATTGCAATATATTATGTAGAAATATAGCTGTTTACAATGTATAATTAACAACATCACAACTTTTGTACCATACCTATACGTGTCGCTATTGTTTCTGGTCCGATTTCTTGGTTCATAAACAAGCTATCACAACGAAAAACTAATAACACTAATTTTGTAATACGCAAACTCATAACAAAATTCGTGGAAATCTCGCAGCGAGCAATCATAAATTTATACGCAACCTAATTTCAGGTTAGATTACCAGTTGCGCTGAACCCGAATTGATTTGAAAGTAACAATATTATTGCTTTTGTTTCTAGTTGGGACGAAGGATGGGACCGCCGCAGTGTTTGGGCGGCCGGAGGGTGAGGGTGACGATAGGCTTACGCACGCAATTCTGACTGAAGCGCATCTGATGAAGACGCCCAGCGGACCTCCCCACAACGATGACTCCAGAAGCAATGAGGACTCTAGCTCGCCGAGGACTCAGTGTCCCTCACCCTTCTCCAATAAGGTACGGTATCAGATAATCCATTACTAAAATTATGGAGCAAAACTTATAAATCAACTTTAAGCACACCAATTTACTTTAAGCGAGCAATTCTGGTATTATGGAACGATTTGGATGAAATTTTGTATTTAGATAATGTTTTAATTAGATAGGCGGGAACTTAAAAAAAAAACATTTTCTCGCAAAAAAAAAATTAAACATCTAGCAAAGCTCGGTCGCCCACGTACTAATTCATAACATGAAATAACAACTAATTATTATTTTGTCACCGTTTCAGGACTCGAGTCAAAACAGAAGACTCAAGAAGTATGAGAACGACGACATTCCTCAAGAGAAAGTGGCGCGCATATACCAGGAGGAACTTGCCAAAATCATGACCAGGAGAGTAGAGGATATTCGCCGTGAAGGTTTCCCTGGGTAAGCCTTCGATCTATTTCCATAAAATAAGTCTTAAATGGTACATGACCTTTTAATTACTAAAAATTTGAACGAGAACAGCAAATCTAAAACTAATGTTTAGCATGTTCCCCCCTTTTTTCAGCGGCGGCATGCCGCCACACATGGAGAGGCCACCGGAAGACATCCGCATGGCATTAGAAGCGTACCACAGAGAACTTGCCAAGATCCAGCCAGCTGGCAACATTCCCAACCTCCATAACTTGCCAGCAATGCCGCCCTTTCCGAACCTCCTCGCGTTGCAGCAGCAAGCGATGCAACAAGCTCAGAACCAACAGATGAACGGCTCAGGAGCGGTCCAAGATCTCTCTTTGCCTAAAGATAAAAACGCCAAAATAAATGGAATGACTGATAGTGATAAGGATAGGTCAATGGATGCCGAAGATGCTATTAGGCACGCGGGGAGTGCATTTTCATTAGTAAGGCCAAAACTAGAGCCGGGACAGCAATCAACGGGATCGTCCGCGTCCAGTCCGCTGGGGAACGCGATACTACCACCCGCAATTACTCCAAATGATGATTTCAGTAGTTCAGCGGCAGCAAGCCCACTACAGAGGATGGCGTCGATCACGAACAGTCTGATCTCCCAGCCATCGAATCCTCCTCATCATCCACCCGTACAGAGGTCGATGAAAGCAGTTCTTCCACCGATCACACAGCAGCAATTTGATCTCTTTAACAATTTAAATACAGAAGATATAGTGAGGAGAGTAAAAGAGGCTCTGAGCCAGTACTCCATTAGCCAAAGACTGTTCGGAGAATCCGTCCTTGGTCTATCCCAAGGATCCGTGAGTGACTTGCTAGCGAGGCCGAAGCCCTGGCACATGCTTACACAGAAGGGACGAGAGCCTTTTATTCGCATGAAGATGTTCTTGGAGGATGACAATGCTGTTCACAAGTTGGTCGCCTCACAGTACAAAATTGCGCCGGAAAAACTAATGAGGACTGGAAACTACAGCGGAGCACCTCGTAAGTATCATCTCTGTATGAAAACCTGACACACATCTTCATTATTTCTCAATGAGAATAGTAGATTAATTGTATTTTTCTTCTTTTGTTCTTACAGCATGTCCGCCGAATATGAACAAACCCATGCCGCCAACACAAAAGATGATTTCCGACGCCACCTCGTTGCTGAGCAAGATGCAGCAGGAGCAGCTGCTGGGCGGCGGGCACCTGGGGCACCTGGGGCAGCCCACGCCGCTGCTGCTGACGCCGCCCGGCTTCCCGCCGCACCACGCCGTCACGCTGCCGCCGCAGCACCACGACAGCAGCAAGGAGCGCAAGCCGCCGCCGCCGCCGCCGCACCACCAGCCGCCCGTCATGCGCAACCTGCACCAGCACATATCGCCCAGCGTCTACGAGATGGCCGCGCTCACCCAAGACCTAGACACGCAAACCATTACCACCAAAATTAAGGAAGCGCTGCTGGCAAACAACATTGGCCAGAAAATCTTCGGCGAAGCTGTACTAGGTCTATCGCAAGGTTCTGTCAGTGAATTGCTATCTAAACCGAAACCCTGGCATATGCTTAGCATCAAGGGTAGAGAACCGTTTATTCGCATGCAGCTATGGTTAAGCGATGCTCACAATATTGACCGCCTACAAGCTTTGAAGAATGAGAGACGAGAAGCGAGCAAACGACGGCGGTCAAGTGGCCCTGGACAAGATAACTCGTCCGACACATCTTCGAATGATACGTCAGAGTTCTATCACTCCAGCTCGCCGGGCCCCACCGCGGGAGCGCCGTGTGCCAAGAAACAACGCGTACTATTCTCCGAAGAGCAGAAGGAGGCACTCAGATTAGCATTCGCCCTCGACCCCTACCCAAACATGCCAACGATCGAATTCCTAGCCGCAGAATTGGGTCTGTCCTCGCGAACCATCACCAACTGGTTCCACAACCATCGCATGCGGCTAAAACAACAAGCGCCTCATGGCTTGCCGGCCGAACCTCCCGCGCGGGATCAGTCCTCGGCGCCTTTCGACCCAGTCCAGTTCCGTCTTCTCCTCAATCAGAGGCTACTGGAACTTCAGAAGGAGAGAATGGGTCTCGCAGGGGTACCTTTACCGTACCCGCCGTACTTCGCGGCAAATTCCAACCTAGCGGCGCTAATTGGCCGCGGGCTATTACCGCCCGAAGATCAAGTGAAGGACCAGTCTGGCGGCCTCGACCTTTCGATGCCGCTGAAACGAGAACCCGATGGTGATGACTTCGAGGACGATGACGTCGAGAGCAACCTCGGCTCCGAGGACTCGTTGGACGAGGAATCTAAGACTGAGCCGAAAGCGGCGTCGACGCCTGCGGGACGCTCCAGCAGACGGAAGCCTGCTGCGCCGCAGTGGGTCAACCCCGACTGGCAGGACGAGAAGCCGCGCAACCCCGACGAAGTGATCATTAACGGAGTGTGTGTCATGCGCAGCGATGACTTCCGGAGAGAGGCCGAGGAGACGGTGCGCGTGGAGCCGTCGCCCGTGGCGCGCGACGCCTCCCCCACCGCCTCGCCCGCGCCGCGCACGCCGCACACGCCGCACACGCCACACACGCCGCTCACGCCGCATACGCCGCGCCCGCCGCACACGCCCGACGACGTTATCCCCGAAGACAAAATCAAATCCGAGACTGACGACGGTTGGGAGTACTAAGACTTTAATTGCTCGTACTCTGGCAAAGTGTGATAAAAACGGGTCCCGAACTGTGAGGTGTTGACTGTACCATATCACGTTCGAACGATTATTTATTGCGTGACGAGTGTCGTCGGTCCGGTGGCGACGTTCAGTGCAAATGTTACTGTGTAGCTAGTGTTGTTGTATTTCGATTGTAAGGCCAAAGACTTTGTACATAATACCCTCGTAGCTTCTCGTGATACGCCAGGCGCGTCCCGACCGGGACGAGATAAACTTGCGATACAAAAAGATGCATTTTTGCTTTAATTTTTTAATGTAAACACGTACCCTGATTAGGTACAAATATCTGAGTATTTTTAAGTTACGGCTTTTTAATTCGATTGTAAATAAATATACCAAATATGTGTCGAATATTGCCCGTGAACCAGACCCTGTATATAAGTAGGTTAGAAACTATTCGTGTAAGATAACTCAGTTGCTGATAAATTTAGGAATAGGGAAGGTTCATTTAATTGTTAATGAAAAATTATAAAGTGCAATCAGATGTAAATTTAAGCTATGGTTTAACGAGCCCCAGTTGAAAAGTATTATTATGTTTATTAAAACCGGCGAGGTTTAAAATATTATAATCGGGTTATATAAGTTTAACATTTAAATTATTAATGTTTATTTTATATATTATTGTATGTTTTTTCTATTGCATTATTTTATAAAACGCCGCGGGACCGCTCAACTTTGTGATTTTAGCTGTCATTTTTATAACTTTTAGTTAACATAAACTGTCAATTCTAATTCCGTACAATAGCTATATTGTTTGTTTCTTTTCATTTTTATATATTTTTTAGAAAATGTACAAATCAAGACACAAAATAATACGGTTAAGCAAGTAATGTATTGCTTACAGTTTATAGTTTTATTTTATTTTAGCAATAAATTTGCTTTTAATCTTATTTTCTTTATTTTATTTTACCTCCTTATTTTTTATCCTTTTTTTTTCTTAGGAGATAAGTAAACGAAAATGTAAATTAAAAAGGAACCATACTCCTTGCATCACGTTGTACATAGTTATATTCAGTTAAATGTAAATATCTAATTGAAATGCCACGTTAGAGTAAAAATAGTTAAGTAGGAAAATACATAGTTTAACCCAAAAAATTTAACTTCGTAAAAGGGTAAAATCATGAATAATCGAAATTATCGTCATTCTAAAAGTGTATCGAAATTGTAACGAAATTATGTCAGTATAGATTTAGGCCTCCAGGTTTCAATAAAAAATGAACAGTTTGGAAAATTTCAATTTTACATGGAGAATATAAATTCTTTATAAATAAATACATCCATTTTTTAGAAATACCAACATACATATCGATGTTATATATAAACAGTAAGTTAGATAAGAAATAGCGTGTAATAGTCAATATTAAAAAAAAACTTAGGCTGTTTAACAGTTACAAAAACAGTTATTTTAACTCTCCAACTCCGTTGTAAGAAGTGAAGGAAATTTTTTAACTTATTGAAAATTGATTTTTAGAATCATTTCATAGCTTTTTGCTTTTTAAAGAATAATATACGTATATTATGAATATTATTGTTATTTGATATAGGTGCTTCGAATATTTTTGATTTAACAGTTACTTACCAAAATGCCTCCAAAATTTTTTGACCTTGACAAAATAGGTGAAATCCGATTTGCCATATGATTAAAATTATTCTCCCATAAAACTAAGTAAATGTGAAGAACATAAAATGGCAAAAGAGTTCAAAACGGAATTATAACAATACTTAATTGTATTCTCGCAATACAAACTCTGATTTAGATAGGTACCTACTCTTAATATCGTCGCATTTCTTTCTCAACCTCGTATCTGTCAAATCGTAGTTTTGCAGGAACGAGCAAAATTATCTAAAATTCTTATTAATCATTCATTGTTTTTGTAAAGAAACACATTTAATATATTCATCCAATCCTTATTTCAATTATTTAATTTTATTAAAAATTTATTTATTTAATTTAAGAGGTTGAGAAAGAAATGCGACGATATTATTCCAGTTTTCTTTAGACCAGGGCTGTCCAAAGCACGGCCTATATTTCTGCGACCCGCGACGTGTTTTTGATTTACCACAAATACGAAAAAAATGCCTTAAGGCCTATTCAGACCTAAGCGGTATTCGCTACCGTCTGCGGCAGAGAAAATCTAGCCGCGGCACTTGATACTAAATACTTGAGCGAAACCCGCGCGGTATGTACCTCTACCCACAGCGGCAGCGAATATCGCTCAAGTTTGAATAGGCCTTTAAAATGGTATATCTATTATTTTATTTTTATGGCATCAATTATTCAAAAAATTAAAACGACATTACGTTTCTGCGGCACACCAATCTATTTAGTGATTCATAGTGGCCCCAGATCGTATCTGGTTTGGACAGCCCTGCTTTAGACTATAAAATCAGAATATGAATAAGTATACTTTTAGGATTTAGAGAAAATAGGTACCTATACAATGTTTATAAAATATTTTTAGATGGATGGGTTAACCAATAGCCAGAACATAATATATTACGCCTTTATCACACCTCCGCCGCGAAACCGCCGTACAGTCCGCCTGACTTGTCCGTTGTACGCTAAGCGAAACTGCCTGGTTCTAACGTACAGATTTGAATAAGAGTCTATACTTTTCCCGCCTAATTTCGCGTTTATTAATGAACCGCGTGTATAAAATTTACTTAATTCGTTTAAAGGTATCGCAACATTATTTTCGCGGCGGAGGTGTGATTTATAGGCGTTATGCTTTGAAATGAGAGGTTTGACAGCGGATACAGCGATCTTTTTGAATCCATGCTATCTTCTCCTTTGTATGCCAACGGTCTCAATGGGTTTTGATAGGGAATTACTGATGGACGAATCTAATCGATTAGACTTGCACTTCACTCTACTCGGCCTTAATCAGTCCATGGCTGGACATTGGCCTATCCAAATGGCCCATGTCTTTATACACAGCTGTGGAGATTATAGGCTGTAGACGATGGTAGCTGTTAGCATCAAAATATTAGAAGCACCTATCATTTAAGATACGCCATCTTGTATTTTATATTGTTACGTTGAGTGTTGCCAGGTTAGAATGTAAATAGTAATCCGGTAGTGAATAGATTATTATTATGCGTTATATCCATTATAATAATGAATAGTATTAAAAATTATAGCGATAATTATTATTGTTCATATCATAATATTAATTAATAATGATGCTGAAAACCATTGTCTTCTTTCCGAACAATTTCTAAAGTTATTAAAATTAAAAATAAAGAAATTGATAATCAGATGTTGTTTTATTGTAAAATAACTGTGAGGTGTTCACTAAGTTTTATACCAATAGGTAGGTATCTTCAATAGATAATAAATTAACCAATAAAATTGAGTAGGTAAGTAGGTATATAACATACAAGGAAGCTCCATTAGCGCTAGTGAACCTGACAGAACTGTCAAATATCTACCATCACCACAATTATCAGCGTTCTTATCTATGACATCACAGACAGACTAATAATACCTATCAGATGTTTCTATGGAATATATACACCATGGGTAGCAAAGCAACCAGTGCCGCATTTACCCTACCTAAGGCATTACGCAAGTGCCTACAGGCGCCACGGAGCAGGGCGGCACGCAAGAGAGCATAAGGGTGCGCGCGAAAAATGCGCTTTCTTCGATGTAGCGCTCAGTCGTAATCTTCAACACTGACATTGAAACTATTAAGTTACCACTGTACGTTTACCTAGTAATTTTAAGGCCATGTTGTTTCAACTTACAGTTACGTATCTGTAACCGTCAAATATGGCGGCTTCTACGACAATTTCATACTGACTTAACGATTACGTACTGACTTACGAATACAGATGGTTTGAAGCAACCCGCCCTAAGTATAGTAAATTAAATAAGTGGCAGCCAGAGGGGTGCCGACAATGTGCTTGCCTAAATGCCTAGGGGCGCTGTAACTTTTAATCCGTCCCTAGAAGCAACTGAATTGATGATTACAGTTACTTGGTGAGAAAAGGCTGCCTACTTTAACACCTCCCTGCAATCAACGACCCATGTTTGTGAGATCTGAGAACCTACATGTCCGACGGGGTGGTGATAATCAGACTGTGTAATGGCAAACCACGAAAAAGCTCACCCCCTGCTCCTAACATCCTTGCCCTGCCGGAACGTCTGGTTGTGCAGCACCTTGCGTAGGTGCTGCACAACCAGACGTTCCGGCACACGACGATGTAGCGCAGTTTTACATTAGGTACGATTGGTAAACAGTGATGGTGGGGGCGCATTCCGGTGCAGGGGGTCTACTCTCTAAGCATGATATCCGTAGTTTCGACCTCAGTTACGGGCGTTTCTTACTCCGTATCACCCACGGACTTAAGATTAGTTCGGGGCCAGAACTAAGAATGAATGATAGCACGATTTGACAGTTGTCCCTACTCCCGATGTGTTTTTATCCGTCCGAAAAATTGTATTTGACACTTGTTTTGACGGAATCTTATGTCTATTGTACTTTCGGACGGGCCCGTATCTTCGTTGACGGACTTACAGAGTAGACCCCCAGGGCGGGCGGCTGCAGGCAGGTGCAGGGCGGGCGGCTGCAGGCAGGTGCAGGGCGGGCGGCTGCAGGCAGGTGCAGGGAAGTTCCATATTGACCGTTTATCCATCGATGGTTACAGTGGCTTGCCTAGAGGGCCTATGTGTATGTTAGTTTTTCGTGAATGTATTATTATTAATTTATGAAAAACAAACAAATACTTTCTAAAGCCAAAAAATACGTTAAGCTTGCGGTCCACGGGCAATACCCGGCAAGGTGTACCTTGTAAATGGATATAGGTACCTACCTATTGTTGGAAAAATTGAGAACGAGATCGATACTAAATCAAATAACTATTGAACTATTATACTACAAATTCGAGGATTGATCCTACAATATTTTTAAACTTGCTACTAAATAAGTATATTAATTTCATTAAGATACGAAAAGTGGCTCCTCAATCCATACGGACATAATAATTTTATTGTCGACAGAAAATTATTGATTTAGTATCGATCTCGATAGGTATATCCATTTACAAGGTACCTACACCGATTGTAAGTCTCAATAATTACTAAACTCAGCAAGTGAGAGGCAAAGACGTGGCTGTCGACCAGATAACTTAAAGTGGAAAATGAAATTCCGCTAAGGAATAGCCTAACCTAACCTAACATAACAACATTAAACATAATTAAAATAAAATCGTTTTAATAACAACAAATAAAACCTCAACATATTCAAAAGATCTAATCAACTTCTTCAATGATTGGTCCATCGTTGCCGCCCTGTCGGGTCTTGGAGCCAGTTCCATGAATTTTCTTCATAAGAGGAGCACACTCTCTGGTCACCTCCTTATATTTGTCGTCGTACTCATCTTTACTTGCCATAGAGTTGCTATCCAGCCAGCGCAAAGTATCGTCGCATTTACGACGAATCTTTGCACATTCAACCTCTCCTAGTTTGCCTCCCGCCTCCTCAGTTGCTTGCTTCACGCTAAACAGGTAAGTTTCTAACTTATTCTTGGAAGCTATACGGCTTCTTTGCCTTTCATCATCCTCTTTATATTTCTCAGCATCGTTTAACATTCTGTCGATCTCTCCTTGAGATAGACGGCCTTTATCATTCTTTATGACTATGTTTTTACTTTTCCCAGAACTATTTTCTTTAGCAGAAACGTTTAGAATGCCATTAGCGTCTAAATCAAACGCCACGTCTATTTGTGGCACTCCGCGAGGGGCTGGAGGAATGCCAGTCAGATCGAATGTACCCAGCAAGTTGTTGTCCTTTGTCATTGCTCTTTCACCTTCGTAAACTTGAATGGTGACAGCTGACTGATTGTCTGAATACGTGGTAAAGGTTTGGGAATGTTTGCAAGGTATCTTTGCGTTGCGTTCAACTATAGCCGTCATGACGCCACCGGCTGTCTCAATACCCAGTGATAAAGGAGCCACATCAACTAATAGAACATCTTGGATCTTGGAATGACGTTCGCCACTCAGTATAGCTGCTTGCACGGCCGCTCCGTAAGCAACTGCCTCATCGGGATTTATAGACAAATTCAGCTTCTTTCCGTTAAAGAAATTTTGCAGCAAGCTCTGTATTTTAGGAATACGAGTCGATCCTCCGACTAAGACAATATCATGTATAGAGCTCTTATCTAGCTTGGCATCATTCAAAGCTTTCTCGACAGGCTCTAGGGTAACACGGAACAAATCAGAGTTCAGTTCTTCGAATCGAGCTCTAGAAACTCGTGAGAAGAAATCTATGCCTTCATATAGCGCATCAATCTCGATGCTTGCCTCAGAACTAGAAGATAATGTTCGTTTTGCTCTTTCGGCTGCGGTTCGGAGACGTCGAAGAGATTTTGGATTGGAATGCAAATCTTTCTTATGCTTTCTTTTAAATTCATCAGCAAGGAAGTTGACAAGCCTACTGTCAAAATCTTCACCACCGAGATGTGTGTCCCCGGCAGTTGCTTTGACTTCAAATAGAGAGCCTTCATCAATCGTCAGTATTGATACATCGAATGTTCCTCCTCCAAGATCAAAGATTAATACATTTCGCTCGCCCTTCAGGTCTTTGTCTAATCCATAAGCTAACGCAGCAGCTGTTGGTTCGTTTATGATACGAAGGACATTAAGCCCAGCAATAGCTCCAGCGTCTTTAGTAGCCTGTCTTTGAGAATCACTGAAATAAGCTGGCACAGTTATAACCGCCTTCTTTACTGGTTTTCCTAAGTAGGCTTCTGCTACATCCTTCATCTTAATGAGTACCATGCTACTAATTTCTTCAGGGGCAAATCGTTTAGTTTTGCCTTTATATTCAACCTGTATTTTTGGCTTTCCACCGTCATTGACAACTTTAAACGGCCAATGTTTGAGGTCTTGGTGTATTTTAGGGTCATCATATTTTCGGCCGATGAGACGTTTGGCATCAAAAATTGTATTGCTAGGATTCAAAGCCACCTGATTTTTCGCAGCGTCTCCTATGAGTCGCTCAGTATCTGTAAAGGCTACATAGGAGGGAGTTGTCCGATTCCCTTGGTCATTTGCTATAATATCCACATTACCGTGCTGCCAGACGCCAACACATGAGTAAGTCGTTCCCAAATCAATTCCAACTGCAGCCATTGTAAGACTTTAATAATTTATTTAAGTAATTTAGTTTTCGTTGCTATTTGTAGTTTATGTATATTGACAATATGATGTCAATTTTCAAAATTTGAATTTTGTTCTTATCAATCTTTCTTACTAGCTATTTCAGTCAGTGTTATTAAAATTAAAAGTTTAGTTCAATTCGATAAAAAAAAAATTAAGTTCGTACATATTCGTTTCCAGAGAATTTAATTTAGAACGCGTCCTTTGACTTTGATTGAAGTCTGACGTGAATTTCATGTCATGTCCCGATGTCCGTGCCTGCCCAAGAAGGGCGAAGAGGAAAAAAAAAAAAAAAAAAGTCTTTTCTGTCAGACCTGTCACTGTCAAGTGTCAGTAAAAGCAAAACAATCTCAAATGTGTGAATTTAAATATTTATTTTTTGTATAGGCATAACTCTACTATTACTTTTCCATACTTTATTCTGATTAATATTGCCGCAAGTTTAACTGTAACCTCAAAAGTACCTACACAATAAGAATAAAAATATTGTGGTTATTGCCACATAACCTATAAGCTTAATTGTTTTTATTCTAATTTATCAATACAGAATGCGTTACGCACAGTTAGTTGTGGGTCCAGCTGGGAGTGGAAAGGTAAGAATTTAATTAATACATTAGCTCCGTTAAGAACACTTTTTACCAATAAAAATGTCCTAAGATATTGGGAAACTAAATGGTAGGTAATTGGTCTATCAAATAAACTGATTTATGCATGTAACTTTATAAAGAGCGAAGCATCTGACTGGCTGACTACTTAATTCCTTACTTGTTCATGTAACTTATTAAAAACTAGCTGTTCCCCGCGGTTTCACCCTGGTTGCTCGGCTCCTAAGGGTCATAGCATAATTTTAAATAGCCTATACTATTGCTCATGAATCTGGCTATCACATACAAAAAGATTTTTCCGAATCCGACTGGTAGTTACGGAGATTAGAGTATTCAAACAAACAAACTCAGCTTTGTAATACATATTAGTATAGATTAACAGTAATTACCTTGTATTTCAGTCCACATACTGTTCAACGATAGTAAAACATGCAAGTGATGCTAAACGTATAGTTGAGGTGGTGAACTTGGACCCTGCAGCGGAACACTTTGACTACGAGCCCCTCGTGGACATCAGGGAGCTGATACACCTGGACGATGCTATGGAGGATGAAGAGTTGCAGTTTGGACCCAACGGCGGCCTTGTGTTTTGTATTGAGTATGTCTTTTTTTAATGGCTGATACCAAGATCCTATAGTTATACACAAAATCATTTATTTATACTTGATCTCTTTAATGGACTGTTTTAATACAATCACTGTTTCAAACTACAAAGTTACTTCACAGCCTAAAGATATCTAAAACCTTTTTGTGTGGATAAATCTGTTTGAAAACCCATTAAACTTATACAGGTATTGTATCTAGGTATAACTGCAGTATTCTAACATAAGCCAATTATTGGTCGCTGTATTCATTTAGTCATAAGAATTTTTTTTTTAGATCAATCTTTACTATTATAAAATTGTAAGAATGCTGTGTCTGTACATTGAAGATATTCCAGAAAAAGCAGTCAGGATAGGGTACTGGGACGTAACCGTACTCAAAAATATATATTTTTTAATTTATGTCTGTTTATCTGTTTGTGCGCGCATCACGCAAAAAGTACTAAACGGATTTTGATATGGTTTTCACAGTTCGATAGCTTAGAGTCCAACTTAAAATCTAAGCCACGTTTTATCTGATTCCGCTGAAAAAAACCAGAGATACAGCTTGACCTCTTGGTAGTACTAGCCACCCTACACTACGGAGGTCATTTAAACTGGTCAGTTCATTGTAGTCCACGTGGACGGAGTCGGGGGCAAAAGTCTAGTTATAGAATAATTCCACTCCTATTTTCCAGGACCCTCCTAGAAAATTGCGACTGGTTAGAAGAGCAGCTAGGAGACGTGGATGATGACTACCTGCTGTTCGACTGCCCCGGCCAGATCGAACTGTACACACACCTGCCCGTCATGAGGAAGCTGGTGGACATACTGCAGAAGTGGAACTTCAGGATATGTGTGGTGTTCATGGTGGACTCACAGTTCATGATTGAAGGGGCCAAGTTTTTATCAGGTAAAAGTTTCATAATAACTTAGTTACCAGCACAAAACCTTACTTATCTTATTGATAAGGAGAAAGTTTCTCTAAATGTATATTTTTGTGAATTTGAAACATGTCAAAGCCATGTTATGCTTCTATTAAGTTATTATTACTTATTAAATATATAAGTGATTCTCAAAAATCGTAAGAAGCGTATTACAAAGGGGTCTCAAATTTCAGATGAGTCGGGCGAGACCCGGTAGCTCAGTTGGTTCAGAGCACTAGCCACGGTACGGCAGAGGTCGCGGGTTCAAATCCCGCTCGGGTCATATGATTTTTGAGAATCACTTATATATGTATTTAATAAGTAATAATAACTTAAGTTTCTCTAAACTTACTAAAAAAATATATAGTCTAAGGCCGGGGCCGCACTGGTATGGCGACAACGACGCGACGGCGATTTCGTGAAATCAAACTCATAAACATAATTATGTCGGTGGCCGCACTGCAGAAGCGACATTTATTTGTTCACGAAATCGCCGTCGCGTCGCTGTCGCCTAACACTGAAGTTCTAAGACACGTGACATCCACAAACCCGCACTAGGCTCGCGTGGTAGACTATGGCCCACTCCTTCTCACAGTGGGCGAATGGTATAGGTACCGGCACCAGTTATGAGCACAAACGTCACCTGCGCATTAGCTGATATTTCGGTCTCTTTAGCGGAATGAAGAAGACGGGGGGCGCCGAGGCTGCACGCGATTGGTTCGTCAATGCTCGTTGTCTATTGGACTATTCTTTATTACGTATTGTCATCTGTCTATTAGGCCGAAAATGTACATGCGCGATCTGTGCACATAACTGACGCCAGTACCTGTACCTTAAATCTAAGACTGCTTAAAATTAAATTACCTTTTCTGTCCATCCAGGTACAATGGCAGCACTCAGTGTGATGGTGAATCTGGAACTCCCACACGTTAACATTCTCACTAAAATGGACCTGCTCAGCAAAAGCGCCAGGAGACAGATCGATGAGTAAGTTCACATGTTACAACTAATAACATTCGCGATGGGAGGGTACGCGACGATATATAGCAACAAAAAGAAATAACACACACTCACACATTTAACACCGCGGTTCACGCGCACCTAAAACTACCCGTAAAACGATCAAACAGGATGCCGATCGACCGCGTACTATGCGATCATAATAAGAATAGGACTAACCTTACGCCATATTGTGACGTTTTTGTATTGAAAATTGAGCTGTTTGGTATTGAAAAATCTATTACAATAGATATTATGGCAAAACTAAGGGCGGGTTGCTTCAAACCATCTGTATTCGTAAGTCAGTACGTAATCGTTAAGTCAGTATGAAATTGTCGTACAAGCCGCCATATTTGACGGTTACAGATACGTAACTGTAAGATGAAACAACACGGCCTAAGACAGTTAAATAAAGTGAAAAAAAAAGTTATTAATTCACAAATCAATTTTCTTTGCAAGCCTTTTCAAAGTGATAGTTGACAGTTCGAGATCATTGACGCCCCTATTCTTAGTTGAATCGCATTGTATTTACGTAACACTTAACACACACTCACACATTTAACACCGCGGTTCATGCGCAACCGAGAGTTCGCTTGTGCGCAATAACCGAAAACTACCCGTAAAACGATCAAAGATCAAACAGGGCACCGATCGACCGCGCACACAACTGGCGTACGACGCGCGCGACATAAAACTGACGCGTCACTTGGCTCCGTCGCCCAGTCTAAATATTTGAGGGTAGATTTCGTCGGAGTAAAATGATATGTACAGTCAGGGAAAGGGTTTTTTTATCAGGTACACATAATTCATAATTATTGTCGTATATTCAAACTTCGAAGCAAATCCGAATCCGAATTGCTTCGAAGTTTGAACTTACGACCACGTATTGGTCGTAAATTCAAACTTCGAAGCAATTCGGATTTGACTAGTATTAAAAAAGTAGGTACAGAGTAAGACAGTTGACTACTATTAAAAAAGTACAAATAAATTAGGTATTTTATTTCAAAGAAGGAATAGGAACAAGAAAAAGGTAAAAAAATATTACAAATGGAAAATCGCTTTTAAAGATTTTGGAGGGAATATTCTAGTGTCCGACCGAAACCGAAACTTTGGGCCGAAACCGAAACCGAAACTTCCATATAAGGTCATAATGTGACCATAATATATATGGAAGTTTCGGTTTCGGTCCCGGTCGAACACTAGAATATTCTCTCTGTCGTATATTCAAACTTCGAAGCAAATCCGAATCCAAATTTCTTCGAAGTTTGAATAAAGAATCCCTTTCCCTGACCGTACCCACGTAATAAAATTATAATTCTATGTACATATATCTACCCAGTTAATTTATTATGTATTCCGAACGAATTTTTACGACTATTCCATTTTATTCCAGCTACCTCGATCCCGATCCACACGTTCTACTAGCAGATATGAGAAACGCGAAATCCAAATTCCATGAAAAGTACGCGAAATTAACAGAGGCCATTGGAGAAGTTATAGAGAATTTCAGTCTAGTTAGGTTCTACCCGCTCAATATAAAAGATGAAGAAAGCGTAGAGAATATAATTTTAACTATAGATAATATTATTCAGTACGGAGAAGATGCCGATGTGAAGATCAAAGACTTTGATGAAGAGGATCCAGAAGATGAGAACTGTGATTAAATATATTTTTTTTAATATGTTTGTTTGTTTTGATGATCATTTCTCAAAAATCTTGTATCGTACATAGGTACCTACCATAGAAATATGATATAGATTGGCAATGTGCGTTAAACAAGTCACTGTTATTCCCCGGAATAAAAGTGAATAATTTTACCCCAGTAAGCCAGAATTATCTAGGGGTAAACAATGAACCTTTAGCCGATTAGTTTTTAATATGTAAGTAGGTACTATAGTTCGTAAAATATAGCTTGATCTCTGTGACAGATGTCAAATACGTACATTTTTAGTCAAGAGTATTATAATCTTCTTGTTTTTAGTTCATTTTGACATCATTTGTTTGTATTTGACATCTGTCACAGAGATCGAGCTATATTTTATAAATTATAAAAAATATAGTTCGTAAAATATAGCTTGATCTCTGTGACAGATGTCAAATACGTACATTTTTAGTCAAGAATATTTTAATCTTCTTGTTTTTAGTTAATTTTGACATCATTTGTTTGTATTTGACATCTGTCACAGAGATCGAGCTATATTTTATAAACTATAAAAAAAATGTACGGTAATAATTTTCTTAATTAACCTTTATTTGACAAACATAAACATCAGTAACTTAGTTAACGCTACATTATAGTTATACGCATAATACTACACTACGTAATATGCAATAATTAGTTCTACATTAACTAAACGCCTCTATGAGAGGACGGGAACGAACGAGCATTCGTTAAGCATTTATTATAATATGGTAACAGAGAAATGGAACTACATGATTGTATATTTTCCTAAATAGTTGGTACATAAGGAGTATGTTGATAGATCGATCGATTTTTTTACATAAAGAGTATAGAGACCGTTCCACGTAAGAATTCCCCTAGAAGTTATGTTGGCTCCCCTGCTTGTCATTCCTATTTAGGTCATATCGTTTTGTTTTCTGTAGATTTATGTTTTATAATAATATTTAGGACGTTAAAAAGTGATGAAAGTGAATTGGTGCTGAAAGAAAACTTCCAACACCGTTAAAAACGTTGTAATAAATTGAGATTCAGGGCAGCCAACATAACTTCTAGGGGAATTCTTACGTGGAACGGTCTCTACTGAAGATACTAAATTAAAAATATACCTATATTTTTCTAACATAGAGTATGTAATATGTATAGAGTAGATACGCCAGGTGTATTCCTGAAGTATTAAAATTGTCATGGAGAATATATTATGTACCTATTACTACTTTTATGTTGGCTACAGAGCGCTCAGCATAACTTGGCAGTTCATAACAAACTTGCAACGGGCAAAACTAAATGAACCAGTCGTTATGGCGATGACAGAAAGTCTGAAAAAACCGGACAAGTGCAAGTATGACTTGCGCCTGAGGGTCCCGTACAAACTAAGGCCATGTTGTTTCAACTTACAGTTACGTATCTGTAACCGTCAAATATGGCGGCTTGTACGACAATTTCATACTGACTTAACGATTACGTACTAACTTACGAATACAGATGGTTTGAAGCAACCCGCCCTTAATGTAGTATGTTCAAAAATGTAAATATGCAATAGCCATCTTTGAGCAAGATGCCGCTATTACATACATCTTCTAGTGGCGCCATTTATGAACAGATGCCTCGGACTTGCCACGGACAGACGGACGACAAAGTGATCCTATAAGGGTACCGTTCTTCCTTTTCAGATACGGAACGCAAAAATATGAAATTCAGCATATTTAACAACCAGTCAAGTTATATTGAACGCACTTTGTAAAGAGGAATTAGTATGGCAGTGAAGTACCTATCACTTAGGGGCCGTCCATTAATCACGTGAGGCTCGAAAGGGACACGTATTACTGTAAAGTTTCATCAAAATCCGTTCAGCAGTTTTTGCGTGAAAGAGTAAAAAACATCCATACATACATCCATCCTCACAAACTTTCACGTTTATAATATTAGTAGGATTGTGTCTAATGTATTCTGGCAGATAAGCAAAATCACACACTACCCCTTCGCCCCTCCTCTGAACGAAGTCCTATATCCGCGACCATGGGCGTAGCCACGGTGGGGCAGGCTGGCTCTGACCTGTAAGGTACCTAACCAAACCTAAAAAATTTAATTATCTAGGTACTAACTACAATACTTAATATCCGTAAGAAAGTTCACGCTCGTCACAAAAAAAATGCGATCAAACCGCGAGTATAGTTTGCTAGTTACATATTATTTTAGACTGCTGCCCCACCCTGAGCCCATGGCTGGGTACACCCATGTCCACGACTGTTACATGGTGAATTAATAACAGAATTAACTTATCAATATCCGACCGCACGGTTGTCGCAGTGGCTGAGAGATTGGCTGCTGCGCAACGTGTCGCGGGTTCGATTCCCGCATTGCACATAGGTCTGGCTGTTTGTGTATGTGAATATTGTGTTTGTAACCCACGATACAAGAGAAATCCTAGTGTGGGGCAACGTTTTTAAAAAAAAAAAAAAAAAAATTGTCCAGTAGAGAGAGTAATTAATATGATTACTCTCTAGTGGTAGGTATAACTAGTAAAGTTGCAAGTAAACGAGCGGCAGGTACACTTAACAATATGGATGCTCGTTCATTCGGTGGCAGTGGAACACTCCTGCGTTCTGGTTCTCTTAATTTAGGAGGGGCATTCAGCTTTAAGGGTCCGCAAAACGATCAATTGCCAAGGACGTAGCCAGGTACAGTAAGGGGCCAGCTACCCCCCCCCCCCCTTTCAAAATCCAACACTTCAAAGCTTCTGTGGCTAATTAACGTAATGTTGTACGGATTTGATATTTGTAACATAATAAATTGCAAGCTAGATGTCTCTAGCTTGTATTTTATTATGCGGAGGATAGGGGGGTCGCGAAATATTTTTACCTACCAAGGGGGTCGTGCGATGAAAAAGGTTGAAAAACACTGAGGTAAACGATCAATAAGCGTCAATCACGTAAACCTTGACAATCGCAATTGATCAATGAACTGTAACTTGTAACATCAACATTATGTATTTCTATACTTACACTTTATGAGCAATTCTTTATTTTGCAAGACTTAATTTGTAAACCAGAACACAAAAGTTATTTGCATATGGCTGATTTGCGATAAAATTGCCGTCGTAATTTTTGGAACGAAGTTCCTTAACCCACGTTAAGGAACTTACGGTAGGCGTTGACTGTTAGAAATCGTCACGTAAACAAAAAGTGTTATGCCCCCCTCCATGCGACTTTTCTCACTCTGTCTCTTTCTATTATATAAAAGGCGTAAGGAACTTCGTTCTTGACGGGGGTCCCCCTACCACACACGTGTTTTTAGACTATACTGTGCCACTGTTAGACTAACATCTTAACCATATTCCTGCAAACTTCCTGTATACTACTTTCTCAAGCCAATTCCTCTCTTCCTAAGCGGCGCCTTTGATCATTAATCCTTAACTATATATCCATACTTCACTTCAGTTAAAATAACCTATAGAATAAACTAAGGGTGTTTCTTCAGTATTCCGATCCGACACCCGATAATATTATCGGATGACGGATCGGAGTAATGAAGAAATCGCATCCTTCTTTCTCAGTCTTTGTTCGAAACGTCCTAATTCAATCTATATTATTTTCACAATACGATGACTGATTTTATACCTACAAAAACAACAATTAAATAAGTATTTTAGAATTGTAACAACTAAAATCAAAGTAGAATGTATAGTTTTTAAAGAATTAATTATTGTCGATAGCTTTAACTTAGCATGCTATGAAAAGGCATTAAAGGTCATTTCTGTAGCTTTAAAATCAGTCATCAATTCAATGATCGGAGTAGGTAGATTGATTTTACGTACTTGCATCATAAATAGTCATAGAAATCATAACATGGATAAGCTTTTTTCCGGGATTTCATTTTGGTACTTAAGGGATTGAATCAAATATTGTGAATGTAAAGATTTTAAACTAAAACCTTTGAAATATATAGAATGCGATAGTTAAACTTTTAAAATTGTTTTTTTTCTTATTTGTAGTTTTTAAACTTTCGCGAATTGTACACATGTTTTTTAATTATATCGGGACTTTTCGCGCACAAACATAATCAAAATATCAGTATTTTGACTAACCTCGACGTTTCGATCAAGTTGCATTGACCGTGGTCACGAGAAGACTGACTTTTTCTTATTTATTAAGTAATAAAGTGAATCTTACTTTTGTGCGTCCATTCGTCATCCTACACATAACAATATTTAATTTCTTAAAAAATCTTAATTATTACAAAATCCCGGAATCCCGGAGGCATATCCATATTAATATATACATGCCAGCTCATTGACCCCAAATCAATCTACCTACTCCGATCATTGGCCATCATCAAATAAAAGGTTACACCATCTCTAGTTAAGGTTCATGTAACTTGTTTGTCAGATGGTTACATTCAAATACATTTATTTTTAAGTCTTTAAGTCCTTTTTTATTTTTACTGCAAATCAACCATACACCTTTACATTAGGTACCATAAGAATATACACGTAAAAGTCTACAGTAACATGTGGTTATCAAAATCGACCAAACTATACGTGGTCCGTTATGGTCTAATATTCTTAGCGATTAATAAATTACAGTAGACATCTTTCACATAACGTTAATACAAGCTGTTGTTTTGCATCCTCGTCAAATTTCAGGAGGTTATCATAAGGGACATAAATAATCAATTGATAGTACAGTACCGGGTAATAACTAATAAGCGCTGCTTTTTTTTGCTGTTGAAATTTAACAGTATTTCAGAATTAAACCCTCAAATAAAAGGGAATCACCCGACTACGCACACAGCGACAATGCACCTGTGTGCGTGAGTGTCAACGTCTTACAGTACGAAATTCTCGCGCGCGCTACCGAGTAATGACCTTCGGCGACCGCCCGTAGCAATAATTATACCTACCTAGGTAGTTTTATTTCGAAAATCACCTACATTATTGTCATAAATTTCGCTTTATAATAAACTTATTTTATGCATCATTAGAATACGAAAATCTCATTATTAACAGTAATATGCGCAAAGTTCAGTGACCTGTTATCAGATGTTAGTTTTGCTTTATTGCTATCCTTCAGCCTGAAGTTTTCGTAATGTTTTTGTTTTTATTTGTGGATTAACTTGGTTGATTTGAAATCCGGCAATAATACCTACCTTAGTTATTGTACCGATCTACTACGTATTAAAATGTTTTCTACGTTTGATGGAAACGGAAAGATTGCTAGTTAAGTGTAACTACGTGGTGATACTTTCGACTCTTAGGTATTATTGGCCCTAGTAAAAAAATTGAAATCAACTTATTTACAATAATAAAATTGATTATGCTAACAACGTATTTACAAAATGTACAAATTAATAAATTAGATAGGTAGGTACCTACTTAAGTTACCCGGAGGTATTGTTCAAAGTTACCACCATCACACTCTTGGCACAATCGAGCACGACTTAGCTGGTTTTCCCTCAGCTTACGTAACACTAACACATTCGTTTTTAAAGTGTCGAAAGCACTAATGATCCTTCCACGTAATTCTGTTACACTTGTCACTTCCTCCGTGTAAACTAATCTTTTAACGTCTCACAAATAAAAGTCTAGAGGCGTCAGGTCCGGAGAACGCGGAGGCCAGGCCACAGGTCCTCCGCGACCGATCCAGTGGTCACTAAACCTTTCGGTCAAGTACTCGCGTACTTGCCGACCATAGTGAGGGGGAGCACCGTCCTGCTGGTAGTAGAGGTTGCGATGGAGTGCCAGAGGAATATCCTACAAAATCTCCTCAACAACGTGCCGCAACAGCTCCAGGTATGTGCAAAGCGCATGCACATGCACACAGCGGCGACATCAAACATACTGTCGCGCACCGCACGCGCTAGCGGCCATCCCCGCGACCCCGACCGCGGGGGTAGCTAGGCGCATGCGCGAGACAGTACCCGTGAGTGGTTGGATGGGATTGATCTACGAATTTATCGAATGATCGTTGCGTATGTGTTGTGTATGCATTGTTTGCGTTTATTTGTGTGTGAGAGCGCGGTTATAAGGCTAGGTAACAGACGCGCTGAGTTTAAATACCGCTGGTGCACACTTACGGATATCCATTAATAAGAAAAAAAAAAAAAAAAAAAACCTACCTATTTTATTATTGATTTGGGTCGAGAATCATTAGCATAATTACGTCCTTGAATTTGACTAGGATGCAATTCAACAGCTTGTATAAATAAATGAAATAAACATGAAAAATATCGAACCAGCCGTGGTTAATTCCAAAAATATTTTGTGAATTTAATTTCAGTTAAAAATCAGGTCTTACACGCGTACAATTGGGCATACAACTATTCTTGCCAATAAAGTTATATAAAATAGGTAAATGGATTAAAATTTTAAATCACAACCGATTGTCAGACGGCGCTAACCAAAGCATTAGTAATTAGTGCAGGTCGTGTAACGCAACACAGATCTTAACTTAGATATCGTTTACACGAGTCGAGTCACTGGATGACACAGCTTTTAGTTAACGCCCCTAAATATGAAGACATTAACACCCTTACCACAAAAAAGATAGAAACGCGTTAAACGCGAATGCTACCAAAAATAATACACACTTGTTTTAGACAAGTTAGTGCTAAAACAAGTGCATATTATTTTTGGTAGCATTCGCGTTTAACGCGTGTCTATCTGTTTTGTGGTACGGTCCTAAGATTTTGCAAATTAAAATATGAAAGCAATGAATATCTAAAACCAGACATTTTTGAAAATTATAGAAGTAATATTTTGTGTTTTTTTACATTTATTATATCTACAAAGAGAAGCGCCCATTAATCTAATTATCTAAATATTTACAATTCCCGAATATTTTACCGACATACAAAGCGTATAGTAAAATAACATAGTACACAAAATTAACAGATTTACTATGATTAACGTAATTATGTTGCTTCTATTGTTGCAACAGGCATTTTTGTGACGGGTAGTATGTAAAAATTTACATGACCTGACCCGTATGACCTGAAGCCCAATTCTCGTAAATAAATATGAGTTCCGATTTAGTTTCGTAATAATCTCAATGTCATTTATGTCAGAAATGTCTCTTATCCGTTTGACGTTGTCATTTAATACATAAGAACACCATCTGTGACGTTTAAGGCATTGAGATTATATCGAAAGTAAAAAAAGTAAAAAAAAAAAAAAAATTACTTGATATAAATTTTGACATTTGATAAAATTAATTCAATAGGTATTGTTATTGTTTTATGACATTTATTATTGCAAATTAATTTTAAAATATGTATCACTTATAATAATTTAAAAACTGCCGTACCTAATTTTTATGGACATGCATGCAAAACTGTACAACAAAATTTCCACACCAAATGCTGGTAGAATATGTGCGACGAATTATGTATTTTTAAGATCTATTGTACCATGTTCTTGGAAATAAATAAATTGAAACCAAATCAAAATTATATTTTGAGCATTCTTATTTACGAGAATTGGCCTTCTGATTATAGAAACAAGGGTGATGTGTCAAGGCGCTATTGAACTTAACACTTTGACATGATTAAATTGATCATGTTGCCAACAGACCGAACGCGATCGATGATTGCTGTCACGAAAACGCCTGTCGCATCGCAAACTTTGTATTTCCATATTGCCAGTAAACTAAAACATATTAGTTTTACATAAATGAGTACATTAAGGCCCCGGTATACGCCAACGGCCTTGAGTAATTTGGGCGGTATAGCTTGAGTGTTCTGCGCTGAGCTCAAGCAACGCGACATACATCCACCGAGCAATACGACTCGCCTATCAAGGAGCGCGCTGTGCAGAATTAGACGTATTATTACTTTTTAGTATCTAAAACATAAAATAAAAAAAAAGTAACAGGTATTATTATAGGTAGTAACATAGTCTTTTCACACAAAACAAATCATGAAAATATCTTAAGCGGTTTGAAAGTAATTACGTTTTTATGTTTTGGGTAGACACGAATTCATGAATTTATTTCATTAAGTATTTTACAACAATAGTTAAATATTCACAGGTACGATTGATGTATATATGTTCTAGTTTAACATAAAAAAATTGCACAACTAACCTGCATTATTTGACGGCGAAATAAGAGATTTAAAACTGGCCGTTACCATTTACCTTCGCCTTAAGACGTATATCGCAAACCGCGCATAGACGACAGAGCGAACTATTATAATCTGTATTGTGGGCGCTAAAATTGCAACTTGAGTATATTTAAGTATATAAAAGTTCAATTTAACTGAATGAACCGATGTAAAATATCAACATAATATTATCTACATAGTTGCATGTATTCTTAAAACATTATATTATAATATAACCATAGTACAATTACACTAAAGAGTAAACATATAATTATTATATGTTAGAGTTAATATAATGCATTTATAAGGTCTAAGGGGAGTATAGGCTGTTCATTCTACTGCCGATGATATACAGAGTGTGTCTAAAAAGATATCGTTATGGTAGATTGGTAGCTATGCTAACTGTTAGAAGTAGAAAGATTTGAAGTAAGAAAACGATGTACTTTTACAAGCGTAATAAGACTGCATTTAAAGATATGGAAAATAATATTTTTTTGAGGAAAATCAATAAAATGTCGAAAAAGTCCCAGTTTTAAAATGTAAAAAAAAATACAATAGCATTGCTATACATTGACAAAAAAATAACATTATGAATTTAATAGCCGAATTTTGAAGTCGGTTAAAAAGAAAGAAAATGCATTTATTTGCGCTGACATACAAAAATTAAGTGAAACCGAGACCCATAAAAAACTGTTGGAACATGTTTACCCTACAATCAGACAGACTCGGCAGTAGAAATAAGTATAATTATACCATGGGCGTAACCAGCATGGGTTTTGAGGTCCAAACCTCCTCCAAAAATATGCAAAATTTTCACATTTCTCATGAATATAAATGTCACTTCAAGATTTCTTTTCTCCACACCCCCTTCCCCTCGATACTAAACCCTAGCTATACTCACCTCAAACATTCAGTTACACGGACACACACGGCACATGACAGCTAGTTTCTCTGGGCTATAGCGCTGGCTCCTCAGTGCTGACTTCGTAGGGGAAGGCGAGGGCGTCCGTGATGCTGAACACGAAGGCCTGGCAGCCGAACTGCAGCAGGGCTCCGTGCGGGACCAGGGCGGAGCCCTCCCACGCGCCCGACGTCGGAGGCCGGCTCGGGCAGCGGCAGAGCGGCTCGTCCGATAGCGGGGATGTCAGGTTGCCGTTTATACTGGGAATTTACAAATATAAGTTAATTTTGTTTCAAATTCACTTTATTTGTCATACGCACGCGCCTATAAAGCGATGAGTTACCTAAAATCAATCAGTGCATTACACGGACACATCGCGACCGGGTGCATTCATAACATTCCAACATTATTAACATTAAACATTAACATTTCATACGAATTCTAACAGAACATTATATTTCTACTTTTATAACATTTTAATAGACTTTAGTTTAACTTGAACATTGACCATTATTTAACTAACTCTCCAACACTCGAAGACCTCGCACCGCACAATAATGTACTAGCTTCCGCCCGCGGCTTCGCCCGCGTTTTTGGGATATAAAGTAGCCTATGTGTTATTCTGATGTATAAGCTATATTATTGTAAAGTTTCATCAAAATCCATTCAGTAATTTTTGCGTGAAAGAGTAACAAACATCTTTACATCCTCACAAAACATCTTTACATCCTCACAAACTTTCACGTTTATAATATTAGTAGGATAGATGGTGATATCGCATCGATGTCCTTTAACTTCAAAGTTAAGGTATTGAGTTAGAAGTCTGCAAAGTTTCCGACAGATATCGCCAAACGCTCATAAAGCCGCGTCTCCTGCGCCCTGTTTTCGTGTTCGACGAACATCGAACAGTGAACAGTGAACGATAATGGGGCGTGGTCTATGTGTTTTGACGAATAAAAACACTCAAAATACGTAGACCACGCCCCTTTATCGTTCACTGTTCACTGTTCGATGTTCGTCGAACACGAAAACACGTCGCAGGATACGCGCCTTAAGAGGCGTATACAAAGGGTTTTACGAGCGAGACCCGGTAGCTCGGTTGGATCAGAGCAATGCCACGGATCGGCAGAGGTCGTGGGTTCAAATCCCGCTCGTGACAGTCTATTTTTGAGAAATCTCCTAAATATTTAATAACTTACGACAACAAAATGATATCTCGCCTGTATTGCTAGAATACGCTGGCAGAGGTGTACAGTTTCACCAATTATGGTGAGTACCACCGCAGTATATAAACACACAGTACTCACCGCAGCGGCTCCCGCATGCGGGGCCGCAGGAGCG
Organism: Thalpophila matura; assembly: GCA_948465475.1. Lineage (NCBI taxonomy): Eukaryota > Metazoa > Arthropoda > Insecta > Lepidoptera > Noctuidae > Thalpophila > Thalpophila matura. The sequence goes on from OX419196.1 coordinate 14,523,996, forward strand.
CCCGCAGCGCGGCGCTGGGCGGGTCGCTCGGCCGCAGTATACAGCACACAGTACTCACCGCAGCGGCTCCCGCATGCGGGGTCGCAGGAGCGCCCGCAGCGCGGCGCTGGGCGGGTCGCTCGGCCGCAATATACAGCACACAGTACTCACCGCAGCGGCTCCCGCATGCGGGGCCGCAGGAGCGCCCGCAGCGCGGCGTTTGGCGGGTCGCTCGGCCGCAGTATACAGCACACAGTACTCACCGCAGCGGCTCCCGCATGCGGGGCCGCAGGAGCACCCACAGCGCGGCGCTGGGCGGGTCGCTCGGCCGCAGTATACAGCACACAGTACTCACCGCAGCGGCTCCCGCATGCGGGGCCGCAGGAGCGCCCGCAGCGCGGCGTTTGGCGGGTCGCTCGGCCGCAGTATACAGCACACAGTACTCACCGCAGCGGCTCCCGCATGCGGGGCCGCAGGAGCGCCCGCAGCGCGGCACTGGGCGGGTCGCTCGGCCGCAGTATACAGCACACAGTACTCACCGCAGCGGCTCCCGCATGCGGGGTCGCAGGAGCGCCCGCAGCGCGGCGCTGGGCGGGTCGCTCGGCCGCAATATACAGCACACAGTACTCACCGCAGCGGCTCCCGCATGCGGGGCCGCAGGAGCGCCCGCAGCGCGGCGTTTGGCGGGTCGCTCGGCCGCAGTATACAGCACACAGTACTCACCGCAGCGGCTCCCGCATGCGGGGCCGCACGAGCGCCCGCAGCGCAGCGGCGCGCAGGTCGGCGTGCTCGGAGGGGGGGGAGGGGGGCGCGCGCGTGACGTCACACGCGAACAGCACGCCGTTCACGCAGCTGCCCCACTCCGAGTAGTTGATCAGCTCGAAGTGACGGCTCACCTGACGGCCACGTAGGACAATACATTAACTATGTGTCATTATCAAAGGACAAGACTTATGTGGAGTGTAGATCCATAGGTCGCTAGTTTGATCCGGCTCGAAGGACCATGTAGAAAGTGTTCGGCACTATGGTGACCTAACACCACCTTTCTTGTTTTGATAGGATTAAAGGTAATCTTGAAATATAAGGGAAATAGTTATATTGGTTCACAACATAAATAACAAGAAATGGCAAAAATGGTAATAATAATGGTAATGGTTTTGAATGTGTGGTGTATCTAAAGAGCCGCCATTTTTCATTACGTGACGATTTCTACTAGTCATTGAAACTTTATTCCAGTAAAATATAACCTATTAATTGTGATATTAAATAAAAATATATAAAAGATCTTCAAAAATTGGACGACCCGAGCGGGATTTGAACCCGCGACCTCGGCCGTCCGACCGTCGTTCGATTTTTGAAGATCTCTTATGTACTTGAGAAGCATAAACATGGCTTTGACATGTTTCAAAATTCACGAAATATACACCTATTAATTGTTTCATTAGTTCAACAAAGCCAGCTACCTCGTCCATGAATATGACGGCGTGGTTGCGCGACACGTGTCGGCAGGCGGCGTCCAGGCGCACGTCGCAGCCGCTGTCGCTGCCGACCGACAGCGACGACAGCCGCATGGGGATGGGCCGCCCCAGCCCGTCGCCCACGCCGTTCCTGATGAGTTTGTGTTAATGGTCTATGTATGTTGGAGTTCTCTGTGTATAGGGTTCAGTCCTTGGATCCGGCTCGAAGGACCAAATATGTTCGGGCGATTTTTATTACTTATCAAAAGTTGCTTTGAATAAGAGTTCAAATGATTTTAAATAATATGACTACGCATTTCTCGTATACGTTGTCTACAAGGATTGGTGATATTGAAATGAAGTACCTAAATCACGTGTTTATTGGGCGTGCTAAGAACATACATATTTGCCAACTAATTGTTTGTTGCCCGCATCATCCATTTTCACACAGATGATTTTTTTTTATTTATTTAAATACTTTATGTACAAGTAACAGAATACTGCACAAAGGCGGGCTTAATGCCTTAGGCATTTTTTACCAGTCAACCTTAGGGTGATGCAAAGACAATATGATAGGTGCAACAAAATAGAATGCTATTTATAAAATAATTAAATATAATATATGAAAAATAAATACATAGATACATACATAATATACAGAATTATACTGTGTTCGGAGAAATAAAAATATGTTGAAGGTGAAAAACGAATCCAACGAAATCGCGGGCAACAAACAATTAGCTTGTGTGTTTTACCAGGTCTCAGGCTATCTCAAACTTCTTTTCATCTAAATTCATTCAGCCGTTATTAGCACACATACACATATCCACACGCAAACTTTCTTATTTATAATATTAGTAGGATTTATTTTAAAAATGTTTCTGTTTAGCTGTATATCAAAATATTTCTTTCTTAGTCAAGGAGCGGATTGTTATCTTACCTGTCAGGCCGGGTGATCGCGCATAGGGTGGCTCTAACAGTGGCATCGCTGAGGTCGTGGGCGGGCGGGCGCGGCGGGGCGGGCGCGGGGGCGGGCGGCGCGCCCCACACGGTGCGGGCGATGCGCGCGCGGTCCGCGCCCGACAGCAGCTCAGAGGGCAGGGCGCGGCGTACTAGGCCCAGGCGGGCCAGTCGCGCGCGGTCTACACTGCGCTGTACAGCCGCGCGAGCCGCTGAGGATAGGTTAGAGCCCCGCCACTGGCCCCACGACTGCTCGCCTGCCAGCACCTGCACAGACGACATCACCAATAGACTGCTACGAATCTGTATTCTACTCTACAGGGTAAAACTAAAACCAGTGCGGATATTTTAGGAGGTGAAAATACTCATGAATATGATCAACTTTTATTATGGGACTGACACTGAAATATGAAAAAAAAATCAGCTGTTCCATACATTTTGATCGTGTTGTAGTGCTTTTTTGTAGGGAACAGCTGATTTTTTTTTTCATATTTCAGTGTCGGTCCCATAATAAAAGTTAATCATATTCATGAGTACCTTCACCTCCTAAAATATCCGCACTGGTTTTAATTTTACCCTGTATACTATGTATTATAAAATTATAAAAAAGCCATGTCTGTACGTTGAAAATATTCCAGAAACAACAGTCAGGATAGGGTACTAGGGCATAACCATACCCAAAAATATTATTTTTAGAATTTTTGTCTGTTTGTCTGTTTGTGCGCGCATCGCGTAAAAAGTACTGAACGTATTTTGATATAATTTTCAGTTCCATAACTTGGAATCTAACTTAAAATCTAAGCCACGTTTCATCTGATTCTGGTGGAATAAACCAGAAATACAACTTGACCTCTAGGTAGTACTAGCCACCCTACACTACGGAGATCATTTAAACTGGTTATTATAGTTATATAGTCCACGCGGACGGAATCGCGGACAAAAGTCTAGGATACCAACAACCCTCACTGCTCACCTGCTGCAGCCTCTGCCACGCCAGCAGCTTGACGAGCCGCTCGTCCAGCTTCACGAGCTGCTCGTCCACCGCGGCCAGCAGCTCCTGCACGATAGAAATACAAATAACAACGTTTATTCAGAAAATTCAAGTCACATTTTGATCGATCAATGGTTCGAGTTCGATCCCGAGGCACGCACCGCTGACTTTCCGAAGTCATGTGCGTATTAGAAATTAATTATCACTTGCTTTAACGGTGAAGGAAAACATCGTGAGGAAACCCGCACTGGGCCCGCGTGGTGGACTACGGCCCACTCCCTCTCACAGAGGAGGCCTGTGTCCCAGTAGTGGGAAAATTATAGGCCGATTATGCATTATGCAAGTCACATTTTACAATAAATATCTTAGAAATTAAATTATGGCACAGTTTGGTTAAATTAATATTTACATAATATCTTTTTACAGCTAAAATAATTAAACGTATACTTAGTTCTCTATTTAATATATTGTACAAAAATGGGCCTAAAAATTTGGGTCTACAAACCTTTAGAGAATGGAGGAACGAGGTGGAATGTCACTCCATAGAAAATGGGAGGATCCTCCTACCAGACCGGGTGTTATCTGGCAGGCCACTGCCCCGACAGTTGATGTCGGGTTTTGTATATAATTATGGTCGCTGCGAACACTGTTTGCGCGATGTAGGATTATGACGTTAGACGTCATGTAGTGACATTTAGCAAGTTGTCACTGGTCAGCTGTCTAGCTGTACTATGCGATCAAAATAAGAATAGGACTGACATTGCCCCATATTGTGACGTTTTGTATTGAAAATTGAGGTGTTTTTTTTATAAAAAAATCTAATATAATATTTACAATAGATTAACGCTGAGTTGCAGAAAAGGTCATTAAGTTTTAAAGGAGACTTTAACGATAGAAATTGTATGAGTAATGCCTCCATTAAAATTTAATTATCTTTCTGCAACCGACCGTTAGTAAATGAAAGGCCCCGTTAAATTAGGTATGTGAAACAAAATAATGTTATTGATTCGCTAATTATTTTTCTTTGTAAGGCTTACTTTTCAAGTGATAGTTGACAGTTGGGGGGTCATTGACGTTCCTATTCTTACCGCGACCGCATAGTAGGCAGGCGCGGTCGCAGCCGACGATTTTCGGGGGGTCATACCGCAGCTAAAGGTTTTAGGGGGGGTCATACCGATTAATGCCGACGTGCTATACCGTGAATTACCGTGATTGGCGCATTTTTGTACGATTTTGGGGGGGGGTCATGTCCCCGGTGACCCCCCCCCCCCCCCGGTGTCGCTACAGACCTGCACGTGTCCGCCGGGCCGCAGCTCCAGCCGCTCGCTCCGGCCGCGCTTGTTGGAACTCTTGTCTTCTGACTGCGACACCTTCCGCTTCTTCACCGTGGCTGTCAGGTACTCGAAGTCCGAGTCTGAGAGGTCGCTTGAGGAGTCTGTGTGTCTTTCCGGCTGGAAAAAAAAAGAAAAAAAGTCAATCAGTTGTTTCTTAATAAACTAGGTTCCACCCGCGGCTTCGGCCACGTTTTTGGGATAAAAAAATTAAAAAAAACCGGCCAAGTGCGAGTCGTACTCGCACACCCAGGGGTTTTTTTTTTTTTTCAGTATGGTAAATCATCAAATGACCCCTCCCGCTCTGGGCGGAGCGGAAGGGAGTGTCAGACTCTTACTGACTAAAACCCACCCGTGTTCCTTCCTTAGCCCTTTTGTCCGGGTCAGCGGTATCCCTTTCGGACAATCCCGCTTTCCTGGCAGGCTTGGGCCCTATAGTGGGCCCCCTCTTTGATGCTGACATCTCTTTGAGGCGCGCGTGGAACACGTACGCGCCGTTCGGCACGGCACGCATAATTGTTTCAAATTTGAAGTCGATAGCATTAGTAGTTACTGAAATAACCAGGTGTGACAGACAGACAGACAGACAGACGAAGTCGCACCATAAGGTTTCCTTTTTTACCATTTTGGTACGGAACCCTAAAAACTAGATAGTCAACTAAGCTCCCGCGGGCCGAATGAATGAATGAATGATTGATTGATTGATTGGTTGGGACCACAAGTGGAGCCATCTACTCATAGATGGTGCCATTAGAAGTATGCAGTAGCGCCATCTATGATCAAGATATGATATATCTACCAGTGGCGAAGGGTCCCTACAATACGATTCCTACCGGCTTCCCTTTGAAAAATAGCACAGGCAGTATTGCCTACTTTTATTAATTAGCTTTTCGTGGCCAGATATTTGTAGCTGCGACTTACCACTTACAAAAACTGACCCTTCGCCACTGATATCTACTATGAGGCATAAAAATGGACTCTTCGCCACTGCTAACTACTACAAGTTACTTTAAGGCTGGGCTCCGAGCTGATGGCGTGCAGATCGTCGGCCGCGTCCTCCTTTGTAACACCCCTGAGAGCGCCGGCGTCGCAGTACTGAGATGGTTCCATTCATGGTCATGACAGACAGTGCCGGTCCTATCAAAATTTTTAGGTGGTACGAGATCTAAAAGTGGCGCCCCTCTAAAAAACCGGCCAAGTGCGAGTCGTACTCGCGCACCGAGGGTTCCGTATCATTTTTGGACGTATAAAGTGAAAAAATCCGGACCGCATAACAAAGTTTGTTTGTGAAGGAATTTTGATGATTTTGAAAAAACTGTACTAGTTAGGAACATCGTTTTATTTTTGGTGCCATATTTGGGTCAATTCCTATCAACTCTAATTATTTCAGATTTTTCGCCCCGCAAACTTCGGAGATGATATATCACTTTACCTAGTAACCCCAAATTAAAATTTCGGACCCCCACTCCGGCCCCTTTTGCAATGAAAATAAAAATATTTTTGTACTTTTTTCATTTGCAATAAAGTTGAACAAGCATTTTTTATAACTGTTCCAAATATCAAGTCGATAGCATAAGTAGTTGCTGAAATAAGCAGGTGTGACAGACAGACACACAGACAGACAGACAGACGAAGTCGCACCATAAGGGTTCCTTTTTTACCATTTTGGTACGGAACCCTAAAAATACTTTGTTGTTAAAGCAGTTGCTTTAATTCCTGAAGGTCGCGAGCTTGCGAGCTCGAGCAATCGTCGCCGTTGCGACGGCGACAATCGGTCGTTTGTCTCACGTTTTGGTTCGATTTCGGCGCCCCCCTCTTCTTGATGCGGTCGCACCGCTCGCACCGCCCTAGGACCGGCACTGATGACAGACGGGCTACAAAATGATCCCATAACGGTTCCGTTTTATCTTTTGAGGTGCCGAACCCTAAAAATTGACTCTTCGCCACTGAAAATGGTCTCTTCGCCACTGAAAATGGTCTCTTCGCCACTGAAAATGGTCTCTTCGCCACTGAAAATGGTCTCTTCGCCACTGAAAATGGTCTCTTCGCCACTGAAAATGGTCTCTTCGCCACTGAAAATGGTCTCTTCGCCACTGAAAATGGTCTCTTCGCCACTGAAAATGGTCTCTTCGCCACTGAAAATGGTCTCTTCGCCACTGAAAATGGACTCTTCGCCACTGAAAATGGACTCTTCGCCACTGAAAATGGACTCTTCGCCACTGAAAATGGACTCTTCGCCACTGAAAATGGAATCTTTGCCACTGCTATTTAGTACAAGTTACCTTAAGGCTGGGTTCAGAGCTGATAGCATGCAGATCATCAGCAGCATCTTCTTCAGTAACCCCTCTCAGAGCGCCGGTTTCGCAGCCGCTGTCGTACTGCGGGCAGCTGAGGTTCATGCAGATCTTGTGCTTCGGACCATCTTCGTCTTCGGTTACGTCGTAGCAACCGTTGGCTTTCAGGTTCTTGATCACTGTGGGAGATGTTGGAATTTTTTCATCACAACTGTATTTAATCGTTCATCTGTCGCACTTGACAGACACAATTGATTTCGACCTGAATGAGGAGGATTTTTTAACCGACTTCAAAAAAGGAGGTTCTGTATTCGTCCCGTATGTATGTATGTAAGTATGTATGTATGTATGTGCGCGATTTTCTTAAAAACTACTGATTCGATTTGGATGGGGTTTTCACTAACGTAATCTACATACTTTCAGGAAGGTTTTAGTATATAATACATTATGTAATCATTCCTATGTACAAAGTTATATGCATAAATGTACACACTCCGTAGAAGATTTACTGTTGAACGAATTCGTGAAAGTAATCTAACACGGAATAAAGAACTAAAAAGGGAAAAATAAAAAACTTTTTTAACAAAAAATAACCAACTTCAAAAATCCACTACAAAGAAAATAATAATTTTGGTTTCGGAAGTCGGTGGCAAAAAAAAGCAAACAAAAACCAAAGCCACCGACTTCCGAAACCAAAATTATTATTTTCTTTGTAGTGGATTTTTGAAGTCGGTTATTTTTTGTTAAAAAAGTTTTTTTTAAATACGACAGATGGAGTGTTACACTAATATTATAAAGGGGTATGTAGTGGGTAATCTCTGGAATTACGATCTGATTTTGAAAATTCTTTCACTAATAAAAAGCTACATTATCCCCGAGTGCTATAAGGCTACTTTTTATGGCGAAAAAATGCACGGTTCCTGAGAGTCACGCGGACGAAGTCACGGGCAAAGGGCTAGTAAGCATTTTGAAGCAAAGCTCCGTCAAAATTTAGCTTCCGCTCGCGGCTTCGCCCGCGTTTTTCTGAATAAAAGGTAACCTATGTGATATTACTGTCAAGTTTCATCAAAATTCGTTTAGTGGTTTTTGCGTGAAAAAGTAACAAACATCCATACCTACATCTATACATCTTCACAAACTTTCACGTATATAATCCTTACTAATATTATAAATGTGAAAGTAACTTTGTCTGCCTGTCTGTGTGTTACGCAATCACGCCTAAACTACTGAACCGATTCAAATGAAATTCGGTACAGAGATAGTCTGGAGCCTGAGAAAGGACATAGGCTACTTTTAATGCGAAAAAAGGGCTGTAAGATTTGGGGTGTAGTGTAGGTGTAGGGTAGGCGTAGGGTAGGCGTAGGGTAGGGTAGGCGTAGGCTAGGCGTAGGGTAGGTATAGGGTAGGTGTAGGGTAGGGTAGGTGAAGGGTAGGTGTACTAAACTTTACCTGTGCGAAGCCCGGGCGGGTCAGCTAGTATTAGTATAAAAGTATAGATTCCCTATAACGTATTGTAACTATTGTCCATTGGGCCAAAAATGTACATGCGCGATCTGTGATCATGATTCCTGCCGGTACCTGTACTATGTCTGAGTGGGTGTATCCTCACCATTTCTACAGCGCACGTACTCCCGGCGGCTGGGCAGCAGCGGCGGCGGGTGGCGGTAGTGGTGCCGCACCATCTCGGGCACCACCACTCGCCCGCGCATCTCCACCGGCACCTTGATGCTGGACCACACACAAAATGTTGTATAACCCGCGACAATGAAGAAGCGAATTCAAAATGGCGGCACACCCGACGTGTGTGAGTAAAGACGGCAATAACGTGTGAGAGTAAGAGCGAATGATTAGTGCCGCCATTTTAAAATCGCTTCTTCATTGGCGCGGGTTATATTGAGTGGCAAACGGCCCACCTGCACGCTTAGCATGACCAATTGAACCCTGTTAAGCAGAAAAAATCCAACCAACATTTTTTGTAAAATCGAGTTATCTACCGTATCTTTAATGTCTTTAATGTCTAAACTCGATTTTACAAAAAAATGTTGGTTGGATCTTTCTGCTTAACAGGGTCCAATTCTATCTCTATTCTACCAAAGAATAGACAAAGTTCTTTATATCAAAGCGTTATCTCTTCTGCCTGCTTATCAAGATTGAGTGCTTGGTTTATCAGGATTTTGTCTACTGAAGAATATAAACATTTCTTCTCTTCATTGTATGCATAAAACGGTAGAAATCCTTCTACAATCTGTCTCTTTGTCTATTCTTCTGTAGACAAAACCCGTTTCTATCGTGGTCATGCTAGGCCGGCTGAACGTCTGTCGGGTCCATTAGTTTCTTATATAAATTCTATTTCGGTTTAATGCTAATATACCATGTTATTGGTGTCCAGTGCCACAACTCACCGGAACGCGGGCCTGGTCGTCCTGGCCCGGCGGATGAAGTCCACCTTGACGGCCTGCTGGTCCACCGGGCCCGAGAACTTCTCCCACAGCGCCACGCGCTCGGTGGCCGAGATCGAGTTCACCAGCTTCCAGTCCTGATAGGTGATATGAGAATTTATTAAACAATACGGACTCCACTGCTTTGTTGGTCTAGTAAACTCTAGTACCTGGGTTCCAGACCTGGGGGTAATTACCCCCTCGGGGGTAAAACGGTTATTCTGCGGGGAATAAGGCTGGTAATAGATAATAAATTTTATAATCAATAATTAAAAACTTTACCAAACATTAAAAAAACTTTCAAATGCAAAAGAATACCAACCTTCACACTGCATTATCATTAATTCATCAACTTTTTGCGCAATTTATTATGAACTTTTTGTGCTATTGTATTTTTAAGGGGGGGGTAAAATGAGTGTTCCTAATAGGTCATAGGGGTAACAAGATTGAAAAGGTTAGGAACCGCTGGTCTAGTACAAGGATAGGCAACCTGCGGTGCGCGAACCGCATGCGGCTCTTTCGATATAAAGTTGCGGCACTCCAGTTCTATACGCACAAAAATATTATTTAATTATTAAAACCTATAAAAATAAAGAGGGCTCTCGCATTTGGCATCTCTCTTGCTCGCACAGAACTATATTTTAAAAAAAAATGTTAAACGAAAAGATGAATTTTTGAAAAATGTTATCTGATAGCAACAATATCTATAGATCTGGCAATAATAATTTATTCTGATAGATATACGAAATGATATTATGAGATATTTGAGTAGGGGTGACGCCACGGTGCTAAAGACGTCACGGGTTAAAAAAATCCCGCCCGTATCAGTTATTTTTGAAATCTTTGAAATATTTTTGAAATATTTACTAACAAGTATGGAAACTTTCAATACGCTAGCAGTAGAGTAATATAAAAGTTGGTGTATATTACACTCACAATGTATTGCTCCACATGATTGGGACACATCCAGCGCCCAGTCGGCAGCGCAGTCAGGGGCGGGTCCAGGCAATCCTGCAACACAGAAATGGTTATCGTATTTTATTACTGCCTGATTGCATACAAAGAAACGTGACCATCGTAACTCGGGCTATGCTCGGGCTATATTTTTTTCCGTGCTTAGAAGTTTTTTAGGGTCCCGTACCTCGAAAGGAAAAACGGAACCTTTATAGGATCACTTTGTTGTTCATCTGTCATGACCATGAGTGGAGCATACTCGCACTTGTCCGGTTTTTCGTTATAAAAAGTAGCCTTATAGCACTCGGGGATAGTGTGGCTTTTTATTTGTGAAAGAATTTTCAAAATCGGATCAGCGGCCTAGCATGACCACAATAGAAACGGGTTTTTTCTACAGAAGAATAGACAAAGTGACAGATTGTAGAAAGATTTCTACCGTTTTATGTTTTATCTATCATAGATGGCGCCACTAGAAGTATGCAATAGCGCCATCTTTGATAATTTTTTCTTAAATAATAGGCTTGCGCCATCTCGGCTGCAGCAGCGGCGCCTGCTTGCACGTGCCCTGGCACACGAAGCAGCACTTGGTAGCAGTGACCCCCCCCCGCCCCCCCTCTGACTCGAAGGTTACATCCTACCTGATGGAACAGCAGCGGGCAGTAGTCGCACTGCAGCAGCGGCGCCTGCTTGCACGTGCCCTGGCACACGAAGCAGCACTTGGTAGCAGTGACCCCCCCCGCCCCCCCTCTGACTCGAAGGTTACATCCTACCTGATGGAACAGCAGCGGGCAGTAGTCGCACTGCAGCAGCGGCGCCTGCTTGCACGTGCCCTGGCACACGAAGCAGCACTTGGTAGCAGTGACCCCCCCCGCCCCCCCTCTGACTCGAAGGTTACATCCTACCTGATGGAACAGCAGCGGGCAGTAGTCGCACTGCAGCAGCGGCGCCTGCTTGCACGTGCCCTGGCACACGAAGCAGCACTTGGTAGCAGTGACCCCCCCCGCCCCCCCTCTGACTCGAAGGTTACATCCTACCTGATGGAACAGCAGCGGGCAGTAGTCGCACTGCAGCAGCGGCGCCTGCTTGCACGTGCCCTGGCACACGAAGCAGCACTTGGTAGCAGTGACCCCCCCCGCCCCCCCTCTGACTCGAAGGTTACATCCTACCTGATGGAACAGCAGCGGGCAGTAGTCGCACTGCAGCAGCGGCGCCTGCTTGCACGTGCCCTGGCACACGAAGCAGCACTTGGTAGCAGTGACCCCCCCCGCCCCCCCTCTGACTCGAAGGTTACATCCTACCTGATGGAACAGCAGCGGGCAGTAGTCGCACTGCAGCAGCGGCGCCTGCTTGCACGTGCCCTGGCACACGAAGCAGCACTTGGTAGCAGTGACCCCCCCCGCCCCCCCTCTGACTCGAAGGTTACATCCTACCTGATGGAACAGCAGCGGGCAGTAGTCGCACTGCAGCAGCGGCGCCTGCTTGCACGTGCCCTGGCACACGAAGCAGCACTTGGTAGCAGTGACCCCCCCCGCCCCCCCTCTGACTCGAAGGTTACATCCTACCTGATGGAACAGCAGCGGGCAGTAGTCGCACTGCAGCAGCGGCGCCTGCTTGCACGTGCCCTGGCACACGAAGCAGCACTTGGTAGCAGTGACCCCCCCCGCCCCCCCTCTGACTCGAAGGTTACATCCTACCTGATGGAACAGCAGCGGGCAGTAGTCGCACTGCAGCAGCGGCGCCTGCTTGCACGTGCCCTGGCACACGAAGCAGCACTTGGTAGCAGTGACCCCCCCCGCCCCCCCTCTGACTCGAAGGTTACATCCTACCTGATGGAACAGCAGCGGGCAGTAGTCGCACTGCAGCAGCGGCGCCTGCTTGCACGTGCCCTGGCACACGAAGCAGCACTTGGTAGCAGTGACCCCCCCCGCCCCCCCTCTGACTCGAAGGTTACATCCTACCTGATGGAACAGCAGCGGGCAGTAGTCGCACTGCAGCAGCGGCGCCTGCTTGCACGTGCCCTGGCACACGAAGCAGCACTTGGTAGCAGTGACCCCCCCCGCCCCCCCTCTGACTCGAAGGTTACATCCTACCTGATGGAACAGCAGCGGGCAGTAGTCGCACTGCAGCAGCGGCGCCTGCTTGCACGTGCCCTGGCACACGAAGCAGCACTTGGTAGCAGTGACCCCCCCCGCCCCCCCTCTGACTCGAAGGTTACATCCTACCTGATGGAACAGCAGCGGGCAGTAGTCGCACTGCAGCAGCGGCGCCTGCTTGCACGTGCCCTGGCACACGAAGCAGCACTTGGTAGCAGTGACCCCCCCCCGCCCCCCCCTCTGACTCGAAGGTTACATCCTACCTGATGGAACAGCAGCGGGCAGTAGTCGCACTGCAGCAGCGGCGCCTGCTTGCACGTGCCCTGGCACACGAAGCAGCACTTGGTAGCAGTGACCCCCCCCCGCCCCCCCCTCTGACTCGAAGGTTACATCCTACCTGATGGAACAGCAGCGGGCAGTAGTCGCACTGCAGCAGCGGCGCCTGCTTGCACGTGCCCTGGCACACGAAGCAGCACTTGGTAGCAGTGACCCCCCCCCGCCCCCCCCTCTGACTCGAAGGTTACATCCTACCTGATGGAACAGCAGCGGGCAGTAGTCGCACTGCAGCAGCGGCGCCTGCTTGCACGTGCCCTGGCACACGAAGCAGCACTTGGTAGCAGTGACCCCCCCCCGCCCCCCCCTCTGACTCGAAGGTTACATCCTACCTGATGGAACAGCAGCGGGCAGTAGTCGCACTGCAGCAGCGGCGCCTGCTTGCACGTGCCCTGGCACACGAAGCAGCACTTGGCGGGCAGCGGCACGCAGCCCCACGCGTCCACCGTCACCAGCGACCCGTTGCCGTTCTTACCCATATCTAGTGACAAAAGTTGCGTTTAATTTACTTGTATGACGAAACTAGCTGTAGCTGAGTCGTTCCCGCTGCTTAATACCCCGTCGTTAACTGTATTAACGGCTGGTAATGTTTTGTCCCACTCGTTAACAGTGTTGAAAAACGCGATATTTTTTTCCACTCATTCACCCCTCGTTCCACGTCTAGTTTAGGAGTTAGGGAAAAGAAAAGTGAAATGAAACAATAGATATAACGGTAATTGAATCACGATTTTTGAGGCACCAAATTAATAACGATTTCGTTTAATGTTCAATCAGTTCAATAAAATAAGGTTAAAGTTTTAGGCATTTCAAATGTAAACATTAAAGGAAACCGCTTTTCTCTACTTTTCTTTAGGCGATTCGCACACTGCACCGCATCACGTAGCGTAGCGCGGGAGTGCGTGATCTTACGTATTTTACAAGTATTTGTATAGAAATCAGTAAATCACGCATGGTGCAACACACTGAAAACGTATTCACGCGCGTAGCTTTTGTTCGCCACGGACCCCGCAGCGTAGCGCGGGGCGGTGTGTGATTCGCCTTACCCTGACTCCTAAATTAGACGCGGAAGGAGGGGTGAACGCGTAAAAAAAAAAATCACGTCTTCAACATTGTTAACGAGTGGGACAAAACATTCCCAGTCGTTAAGTGTTAACGACGAGGTATTAACGAGCGGTAACGACCCGCTGTTCCCGCGGTTCTCGTTGCTCGGCCCCCAAGGGCCATAGCGTGATGTACTGATGTTAAATAGCCTACACTATTCCTCATGAATCTGCCTATCATATACAAAAAGACTTATTCGAATCCGACTGGTAGTTCCAGTACAAACAAGCAAACTCCTCAGCTTTATAATATTGGTATAGATGAAAAGTACAAATTAACCTACCTTTATCAGTCCCCGGGAATATGCAAGGTATCCTCATCTCTCGGGGCAGTTCAAACTGCGTGGGGTTCATAATCTTGGCCGCCTTCACGAGAATCTCCATAGGAGTCAGGTCCTTCTCCAGTTCCTTCTTGATCTCATCTTCTTCTTCTTTGCTCCTATTTTTGGCAGAAGTTGAGCGGTTGTTGCGCAGGCTATTGGACAAATCGGTATAGTGAAAATACTCTTGATACTATTATTTAATATTAGAGTGTAATTTTAGTCAGTCTTGATACGAAAAGGGGTCATTGTACTTGTACTTATCATTATGAACAACTTTCACTATGGGACCAACTCGCGAAAAAATAATCAGCTACTCACTCCACACATTTTGTTGAGATAAGTGAACATAAATGTATGCAACAGCAGATTTATTTTTCACGAATTCAAGGTTGATCCTTTAGCAAAAGTTGTTCATAATGATGAGTACAATGACCCCTTTTCGTATCAAGACTGACTAAAATTACACCTAGTATAAGAGATTTCAAAAACAACTGAAGCGGGGGGGACTTTACTCGCGACCTCTGCCGCACCGTGGCGTGGCTCTTACCATCTGAGCTACCGCTTCTTACCCGCGTCAGTTGAATTGAGTTGGAGTCAGTAATTAGTCTCCATCTCTCCGATAGATGGTGACATCTATCTGTACGGCAGAGGTCGCGGGTTCAAACCCGGCCTGTATCAGTTGTTTTTGAAATGTCTTTAAACTCATCAATCATGACAAAAAAATCAACTCTTCCATCACTGGATTAAATGCTGAAACTTTTTTCGTGAGAACATAATTACCTGGACTTCTTCTCAGTATCTGATTTGTTGTCAGCCGGTGACTGAGCCCTGCTGCTGCGTGAGCTGGCCGGCTGGTTCTCATCGGAGGCCCTGCATTCCCTGCACAACCATAACCCTGCCGGGATGTCATTCTCATCCAGGGGTGGGTCGCTGGAAGAAAAAAATATTCGTAGTGTATATTTAGTGGGTCTCAATCGATCAATAAAATTAGAGTCATTTTATATGTTGTGGTCCTAATACAAAAAAAAACCAGACAAGTGCGAGTACGACTCTGAGGGTTCCGAAACATGCAATAGCGCCATCTATACTGCATCATAGTTATCATATCTTGATCATAGATGGCGCTATTACATACTTCTATTGGCGTCATCTATGAGCAGATAGCTCCACTCATGGTCATGACAGGCAGACAGCAAAGTGATCCGTTTTTTCTTTTGAGGCACAGAACCTTAAAAAATTAAGGCCAAGGGGTTTCAAATTTTTTTGTACTGTAACTCCCTTTATATCTATACTATTATAAAATTGTAAACAAGCTGTGTCTGTACATTGAAGATATTCCAGAAATAACAGTCGTGATAGGGTACCGGGACGTAACTATACCCAAAATGATTTTTTTTAGATTTTTTGTCTGTTTGTCTGTTTGTGCGCGCATCACGCAAAAAGTACTGAACGGATTTTGATGTGGTTTTCACAGTTCGATAGCTTGGGGTCCACCTTAAAATCTAAGCCACGTTTCATCTAATTCTGATGGGAGGAACCAGAGAAACAGCTTGACCTCTTGGTAGTACTAGCCACTCTTCACTGCGCAGGTCATTTAATCTGGTCAATTCTCTGTAGTCCACGCGGACGGAATCGCGGGCAAAATCTAGTGTTGTAATATTTTTGTGACGCCCTTGTAAAAGATTCCTGCATGCAGCTCTAGATTATTTTATTTTAAAAAAAACTCCAAAGAATGTACAATCTTCTAATCTAGGCGACTTGAGCGTACTCAGGCGCGGTGCAGGGGGGGGGATCGTGGGGGTCATGACCCCCCCCAAAATCGTACAAAAACAAAAATGCGCCAAACACGGTATTTCACGTCGGAATTAATCGGTATGACCGGTAGTCTTTTTTTTTTTTCTTCAAAATCTGTACATACAAAAATTATGAAAATTCTGCCAAACTGCATAACAGTTTGTCGGCAGTTGTTCTCGTGAAACAATTAAAGAAAAAAGTTTTTGTACACACACCTATTATATAAAACTTATCTAACATATATAATGTATTAAAACTAATAGAACTTGATGCAAAATGCGAGACCCGCGACTGCGGTATAACCTTCCCAAAATCGTCGGCTGCGGCCGCGCCTGAGCGTACTGCCATGCGACGCCCCGTGGCGTACCCCCTGGCATAGCCAATGTATGGACGGGATTGAACATAAACAGGCCAATTTTAAGCAGAAAAAATCTGGTATCACTGTTTATTTTCATTTACCAACTCCATAAGTTGAGGAGACTGATTTGACTTTAATTTTTTTATGTAATGGCCACTTTTTCTAATTTTTAATTATTTTTCTAATTTGTAATTTGGATAAAAAAGTGCTTTCTTTGGAACTTTGAATAAATTATTTTTGAATTTGAATTTGAACTTGAATGAGGGGCTCGTGGCTAAATGACAGCCGCGCTGATCGATCGATCTGCGAGGTTAAGCTGCGCTTGCCGCGGTCAGTCCTTGGATGGGTGACCGTTCTTTACACATCGAGACCCCTCCATGCCTCGGAGAGCACGTTAAGCAGTCGGTCCCGATTGTCATAGGAATATCTTTGACAATCGTTACGGGTAGTCAGAAGCCCTAAAGGTCTGACAGCTGGTCTAACATTCGAATGCCGGTATTACCCATTAATTGGGTTCTGGAGGTCAGATGGCAGTCGCTCCACGTAAAATATTGATATTCAGCCTAAACTAGTTAGACTGGAAGCCGACCCCAATATAATTTGGGAAAAGGCTAGGCAGATGATGAATTTGAACTTGAATCAAAATTAGTACTAGGTCAACAGATGCCATTCGGTTTGACTGTGCAAGTCTGATTTTGAAACTAAAAGCTATTACCAAACAAATGATTGTCTTGGTTTAAGTGTATTGTTTGAGACACATACAGTGATGGATCCAAAAAAATATTTTTCCCCTCTTGCCCCCCTTGATCTGCTACTGCATACATATCTCTGGTTCCTGTTAACCTCATGTCAATTGATTTGATTGGCTGTTGTCACTTCAGTCAAGCAATCACATTCACAATATCTGATATGATGCTAACACATAACAGCAGATTGAAATTAAATAGGGATTCAGAAACTTGTTAACCATATATAATCATTAACCGATTATGCCTGCCTGTGTATTAATGCGTGTCTGTCTGTCTGGCTGGGTGTGTGTCTATCTGGCATTGTAACTCCCAAATGGAAGGACCAATTTCAATGTTTGTTTTAATTGAATGGATTTTTAGTTATATTTGATGAAGAGCTGTCCAATTATTTAAAAGTTATGAGCTCTTTTCCAAATATTCTATTATGTCTATAAAACTATCACCAATAGTTTTATTTATAGACATAATAGAATATTTTTATTATACCTTAACTTTTATATTTACAGTAGTTGTAGTATTTAGTATTGTTGAAAAGCTACAAATAAAACTTAAATTGATTAAAAAATCCCCAACACATGAAACCATGACTTAAAAGTGAAAAATAATAGTTTCAAATTAATTATTGTTGACCATAAAATGCATCGGTGACTGTATCACTGTATTAGTAGTATAAATTTTAACTACCTATTATCGAGGTACATCCAGACAGTGGTATCCACAAACAATATAATTTTTATAGTGTACCTTATGTTGCAGGTTATGGTATTAATCATGTTTAAATCTCTTTTTTATTTTTAACTTTAATACATAGAGTATTATCTTTATGTACATAAACATACAGGTTTCTTTTTATACTTAGTATTCATGGATCCACCAAGTTACTTACTAGCACCCGAGGTGGAAGCTAGCGGGGCAGCGATCACAGCATATGAGATCGCCGCCTTCCCCACACGCGTCGCAAGAATCATGGTTGTGACCTTTACCAGGCCTCTTATAGTATGGATGCTGGGGTTTCTTCGGTTTCTGCACATTCAATTCCTCGTCGGGCGGCTTTATCAGCGCGCGTATGAGCTAAAAGACATCCCAAAACCTTCATAAGTATGCCTATTTCCATACCAAGGCTGGCCCATACAAACTTAGCTAATAAAATGGCGCCAGTTACCAAGATCAAGTATTCAAACTTTAAATATAACAATTATAAACAACAAACCGGCATAAGCCCGCCCGAAGTATCGAGGTCGTAGCCAACGTTAGACATTGTTACACCTCACAATGCCTTCAATTGTTATTTATATTTAACAATAAAGATAAAATATGTAGTTGTAAAAGAGGACACTGAAATTGAATAAATTCTCAGTTTAACCACACGAGATAGGGTTTTAGGAGCGCATTTTCATTAAAACTGTATTGGATGTAGAAAATATATTGACTTTGAGACTTAATAATGAACAGAAGAGATATTTTTTAAAGAAATAAGATTTACAGAAAGAACACCGACAACCGACGACCGTCT
This sequence comes from Thalpophila matura, assembly GCA_948465475.1. Classification (NCBI taxonomy): domain Eukaryota; kingdom Metazoa; phylum Arthropoda; class Insecta; order Lepidoptera; family Noctuidae; genus Thalpophila; species Thalpophila matura. The sequence continues at coordinate 14,542,663 of OX419196.1, forward strand.
ACAAAAATGGCCGCGGATTCATTTTCCATATTGATAAACAATACATATTCAACATGTCACAAAATCAACTATTTAAATTCACCAGCCTTTATACAGGTGGGAAAAGAAAAGCGAGAATTTCATGCGAACCATTAAAACATTTCTGTAATGGAACGCAACCAAAGCGTGCGTTTTGAACGGTTTTGACAATTGACACTAGCTAGAGATGTAAAAAAAATTGGAAAACAACGTTTAATGTTATCAGTCTTATTAGTAACTAAACTAATTTGGCCTACAAAAAAATAAAAGATTGAATTTAACTCTGGTACTTTCACCTACACAAAAAATCGGTTCTGTAAATAAAACGCCCTTCATTAAATTGCTATCATTATTTTCACTATTAATAACACAGCTAGGCAAAGAAACCGGTAAAAAATAATACAAAAAAACAGGCAAACGTTTAGCCCACCATCGCCAATGTGGCAGCCCAATTAATTCGTTAAGTAACATTTTTTAATCCGCAGAAATATCGTTCAAAACGTATAAAGCCGTGTCTCCTGCGCCCTGTTTTCGTGTTCGACGAACATCGAACAGTGAACAGTGAACGATAAAGGGGCGTGGTCTACGTGTTTCGAGTGTTTTTATTCGTCAAAACACGTAGACCACGCCCCTTTATCGTTCACTGTTCACTGTTCGATGTTCGTCGAACACGAAAACAGGGCGCAGGAGACACGGCTTAAATCTTTCGCCTTTTACTAAAGATTTCCGTGGAGGAGAACACTCAAATGAGTCTATTTCGATTTTTGTATGAAAGACGAATATCCAACCTAATAAAAATAATAAAATTTATAGACCCACACAGGCACAGGTGCGATAATATCGCGTGCATTGCTATAATGAGTCCCTGTCCTGTATCTGCAGTCTCGACAAAGACAGCGATAGCTTTACGACCGAAATCGGTTGCAAAGTCCAAACGATCCGGTTATAACACAGACGTATAAAGAGTAGCAGACCAAACATTAGTCAAAAAATATGAAGTCATTACACACACATAGGCAAAAATTGTCTAAACAGCCGGCCTAGCATGACCACGATAGAAACGGGTTTTGTCTACATAGAAATAGACAAAGTGACAGATTATAGGAACATTTCTACGTTTTATGAATGAAATCTGTCACTTTGTCTATTTCTATGTAGACAAAACCCGTTTCTATCGTGGTCATGCTAGGCCGGCAGGGCCGGACTGAGGTTGGTATTAGTAATATAGAATGTTATAGGTAGGCATATCGACGGTATTGTATCAATACCTACCTAATAACTACAAAATCAATATTTTACAGGAGGCGAAAAAACGTTTCAGTTCTTTAGTTTATAACATTTTAATGAAAAAGTTACTACTCTTTATACGTCTGTGGGTTATAACGATATTTGCTGGACAAACAAAGCTATCGATTTTTATCGTTATGATAGCATTTTTTTTTTCGTTATCTACGTATCGGAATCGGAATCGCATTATTTCGCCTCCTATACATTTCCAATGAAAACGCGTCCATTAGCGTTGAGCCATGGAGCGCCGAATCGAATCTCCAGCGCGCATTGCTCGTGAGGCGAATTTCTTCGCCAATGCGTTTCGGCTCTATTCGGCGCATCTCAGTGGACCAGGCTCGGTCAACTGTGTATGGGTGACTTTGGACACAAGGTGGGTTCCAGTTCATAATAAGAATAGCGATATCGATGACTCTGTCTAACAGGCTGATTACAATGAAATGTTACCAAGTAAAATAAAATGAAATATCGTGTAACAAATTATGACCTAAACATGATTAATTTAATTTAAAAAGTAGCTTATTAACTAACACCTATTTTTTTTACGGTTATATAATTAAAATTATGAACTCTAAACGAAATTTGGAAAAATAATTATATCTTTAGAAATAAATTTGAATTTAAAAAATGGACTCTGGTAGTTTGCTCTGGCAACACCATATGATGTCTGCTGTTATGGTTGGTCGTTTTTTCTTGTTTCTGTTTATTTGTTGTGCTTTAAAACGATAAACTGTTTCTGATTTTTCCATCATAACGTTGAGTCGGCATACTGTTACGCCGTTGCGGTGAAAAAGTGTTGTGTTGAGTGAGATAGTGATTCTTTCGAGATTTCTTTGTGAGAACGAGAATTGTTTCGCAATTAATCAAAGTAAAACATAGGAAAGTGCGTCAATTGTGGATTTCCAGCTTTTCAAGATGTATTAATTTGTATTATATGCCCACCTTTATGAATAGATATTATTTTATTGTCTTACTGTCAATAAAATAATATCTATTCTAGGTGGGCATATAATTTTTTTCATTGGATTTACTGGGATCCCACTAGATGGCGTGCAAATTCGTCTCACATTTTTACTATGAAGTTGATATTCTTCTCGCTAGAGTAATATTGTTCTGTGCAGTGGACGCGGAGTGGCGGGTTTCGACCGGTGGTTTTGACACGTCTAGGCGTCTGTGTGATTAAGTTAATTTGGTTTTAGTTGTTCGTTTAATAAGTTTTCAAAATAAATGAAGAACTTTTAACATCTCTAGTTCCAAAAATATCCAGTATTTTACAATCAAGAAGCTTCCGGATATCATGACGACCGCATTATGGGAAGAAATATCGGGAATAATAAATACAAACCGTATTTATTATTATAATCTCATTCGTAACGTATCATATCATATCGCCTCGATTCAGAATTGATTGCGCTCTCGGAAGAAATGCAACTCGACTCGGCGCACCTCGATTCAGCGCGTTTCTTCTGTAATCGACGCCGGGCTTTATACGTTATCGCTAACGGAGAATTAAAAAGAATTAAAACTACTTCTTCATACTTCTCCAAACATTTTATAACGTGACGAAAAATCGTACCACGCTCCGGTAAATTATAAAAACATCGCGCGCCGCGCCGATTAGCTTTTTGAATATCTAGGTAGCTGTGTGTATACTTGCAACACTAGTACTACGGAGTCGAAAAACATGAAAATTGTACTAACTCAATGAAAAATGGCACATCACTATGTAAAAGTAAAAAATAACCGTCTCGTACCAATTTTAAGGGGAAGATATTGACACTTGACAAATACTGTCATAGAACTACTAATTTAGTAGTATTTTTCGTTCACTGATTTTTTTAGAAATTGAAGGCACCGTGCATTTTTTTAAAAAGATTTATATTTTACAAGGTAAAACGACAAAATTAAAATTGAAATATTTTTTTATTATATGTAATCGTCATTTTAAATATTTGTAGCCCATGCTATTATTTTAATTTTTATAGTATAGACCTTATACAATAAAAAGATTTAGATATGTTAGACGAAAGAGTCTTTTAAATTAAAAATTGCCTTAAAAATTCAGAGATCTGGGAGTAAACCATTTCACGGATATGGCAACAACTGTCCAGCGGAAGTTGCCATTTCTATGACGTCATGGGCGGAGTTTAGTTGAAGATCGAATTCGGATTCGGTTGGCGGGCGCGGCCATCTTGGTGAATTAGTGACCTGGCGATTCGGTTTTAGTTAGTGAAAAATCATTTGTCATCCACAATGTCGGAAAGGGAAGATAATGTGTATAAAGCTAAGTTAGCCGAGCAGGCTGAGCGCTATGACGGTAAGTACATATTTTTGTTCTATCATCTGTAGTAGGATGAAAAATCTATCGTATTTTCGCCGACAGTTGAAAGACGATTTGGTGATAGTTGGGAAAATTTCTAGATCAGAGTCGCCGATAAGCCTTCCTTTTGTAGATTTTCGCGGGGAAACATGGCTAATACATTCAATTATATTACTAAATCGGCGTATAACAAATCAATGGCATTCGCTAGGCTTGGTCAGCGATCGATGCGTCATCCGCCGGTGGGATGTCCTTACGTTTTTTTACGATGATAAATCCATGAAAAACTATGCAACCACTGTTGAAACCTTCGTTGTAAAGTAATATCCCATTTTTTATTCGTTACAACTGATGTCATTGGGTTTTACAATCGATACTTGTAGATGTGCGAGGAAAAAAAATTGTCTCCTATTTTTCCCGTCCAGGGGAAGTAAAATGCGATCGATGTCATTGGATTCGGTCATGCATGTCGTACCTTGAGCAGGTCACTTGATTAGACCTAGTGGAATGTTCTGGGTTTACTAGGCGGCGTAATTTCATGTCGCCTCCGATTTCACCTATTGTTCACGATTTAGTGGCTCGGGAACCTTACCTGAGAGTTCTTTCGTTATCGCGTTCATCTTTTTTAAATCAACGCGGTCATTGTAAAGGTTATCACTGGTGGTTACTTTGAAGCCCTGCTGCTCGATAATTTACACTTTTACGCATTTTATCTGAGATGTGCAGTTCAATGACCTTTATTAGAATTATCATTGAAATACACCATTGCTATCTTATCATGCCTGCTACTGAATTCAGGAAGGTTATTTGACCCAATTTATTAGAGAATTTAAAATGTTATTTCTGAAATTCATTGAAATTGCCAAGTTTTCACTAATTTTTACTTTGTTCATGCTTTAAGAATATAGAATGTCATTCAGAAATTATCAGTAAGTCAGTTAAATAACACATGCTGACAAGATTTTGCTGAGTAAACTTTACTCAAGGGTTACTTGACTTGCATTCTTGTTGGTTCCAGAGGCTTCCATAGCTCAGATCTATACTTTCATGACTTAAAAATGCAACATTATGATTTATAATTAACTTAAAGGTTAACAGACCACACCCTTCTCTCAGATGGAGTAAAAAATACTAAAATTTCACCGTTTGCAGTGAGTAAATAAATCAATATGTCATCAGGCTAACAATTGACACATTTTAATTGTGAACATGGATAATGGAGCTTTTAAAATGCTGTGTATAGACAAGCTGACTGCTTATGAACAGGTTAATCATGCAATGTTGTCATAAAAAGCAAATATTGATTAGGTATCTTCCTTCAATGACAAGTTTTGAAGATACCATAGAACATACCTACTTTCTTTTTTTAGAAATAAGTTAGATTAACTATGTTTTCATTTTCCAAATGAAGATGATTTGGTTTCAAGGTAATTAAAAATTATAATTTTATGCTTATAGAGAACTGTTATAATGAGTGGCTCCCATTCTCAGCACATTCTCATAATGTTGCTAAGCAAGCTTGAGTTTTAATTATTACTTTCTATTACTCATGCTGGTATGATTCAAGCTTGAAGATAGTAAAGCCTCTTAATGAATAGGTTATACCTACTACTTTCATGAATAATGAATATTGATTCTATTATTCGGCAAATATCAATATGAATAATAAGGAATTAGTGGAAAGGCAATAATAAAAAATGCTATGTAGTCAATATAATGCAAATAGGTGCTTTAAAAATCATCAATAAACAAAATTAACTGTTGGTAAAATTGTATCATGATAAAGCAAAATTGTAATTAAATTACTTTTATTTCAAGTTAAAAATAGCTTTCCTGAGGCCACAGTAGTAGGATTAATGGAAAAATATTTCCGAGGTAAACTTTTAGGGTTCTGTAACAAGGAACTCTTATAGTTTCTTCTGTCTGTCTGTCTGTTTATCACACATTCATAAAAGTTTTTAACTAATTTATTTGTATGAAAGTCTTCTGTGAGCTGCTACAAATGAAAATTGTGAAATTACAAAAATAAATTAGGGGTGGCACCTGTGGCACTACTTGACATATTTATAAGTAACTTTATTTAGGTGAATATTTGGTGAGATATGAGCTTTGACAGTCACAAACACATGGAAATATAGAGAGGGGTTGACACATTATTAAGTATCAGCCAAGTCATAAAATAATTAAGCAAGGATCAATCTATTGAACACTCACATTTTAAACATTTTTGAACAAGTTTAGTTAACACTTTCCAGGACAGTGAAAGGCTACAGCAGTAATAACAATGAAACTTCTATTGTCTATTGAATGTCTTCAAAAGGGTTAACAAGCTTATAAAGCATCCACTATTTTTTTTTTAGTTTTGAGTTTACCAACCTCAAAAATAACTTGATTTCACTGTAAAGACTGACTGTAATGAAATACAATCAATACAGTTATAAATAATGATTGTCAAATTTTATTGCAAATGAAAAAAGTCAAAAAATATTTTTATTTTCATTGCAAAAGTGGCAGTGGGGGTCCGAAATTTTAAAGTGGGGTTACTAGGTCATGTGACATATCATATGAAAGGGCTGGATTTGCACATTTCAAAATATATTTTCATTTAATTTTGTGTCACAGTTTTTGATATATCATGAAACATGTTCAAAAACATACCATTCCCCCCCCCCCCCCCCTTATCTCCGAAGTTAGCGGAGCGAAAAATCTGAAATAATTTGAGTTTATAAGAGTTGACCCAAATATTGCACCAAAAATAAAAAGATGTTCCCACATAGTGCAGTTTTTTCAAAACCATCAAAATTCCTTCACAAACAAACTTAGTTATGCGGTCCGGTTTTTTTCACTTTATACGTCCAAAAATGATACGGAACCCTCGGTGCGCGAGTACGACTCGCACTTGGCCGGTTTTTTAAATATATGCACACACATTTTATTAAAAGTAGGGGATACATACATACGAGGGTAGACCTGCCTGTTTGTTGTGGAGGATGTTGGAGGCAGAATCTCACCGTGACATTCTCCCTCGAACGTTCGCAAACAAATTGGCCGTTCTCGCGGTGATATCGCACGGCGTGTCGGTTCAGAATACACAGGCTGGGCTGCCACCACCTAAACTACCGACATCGAACAAACTTCAAAATTCTCGGACTTTTGGTCGAAATCGGGATTCTTCCCTGGACGCCCTTGAAAATATTAAAAATCCGGACAAGTGCAAGTAGGACTCCCGTCCTGAGGGTTTCGTACAAACTTAATTATTTATGTAGATAGGTATATTAAATAAAATATTCTACTAGAAATATGCAATAGCGCCATCTATGAGCAAGATGGCCGTATCACATACTTCTTCTAGTGGCGCTATCTATGAGCGGATGCCTCACCTCCAGCGCGGGCGGCCAGCGCGGCTCGTAAGCCATATGATCGTACGCGTTTCACTATGAAACGGTATAAGACACATCTATCTCGTGCGCGTGCCTCACGCCACTTCCTCGCCGGTGTAAGCGCGACTATGAAATCACCCTTATGTGAAATGTAACAGACGAGTATAAAACTGTGTTACTAAAGTCCCTCGGTTGCATAAAGTGTGCCTTTATCAATACTTCCTGTCTGATTCGCTGTAATCCGGAAAGTCGCACAATCGCACATGCAGAGCGTGTTTGCGACTTGCAGATACCTCGTGAAGGCCTTACGCAAGGCTCTGTCAATACGACCCAGCCGGCCTAGCATGACCACGATAGAAACGGGTTTTGTCTACAGAAGAATAGACAGTGACAGATTGTAGAAAGATTTCTACCGTTTTGTGCATATAGGTAATGAAGAGAAGAAATATTTTTGGAACGAAGTTCCTTATCGCGCGTTACGAAAGGGGGCTAGACGAAAAGTTGTACCGACACTTTCGACACTTTTTGCTATAGTAAGCTATTGTAAGCCGTGCGGCGCAGTTAAAGTTATAACGACACTTTTTGCTATAATAAGCTATTATAAGCCGTGCGAGTTCGTCTGCGCGTGCGCGTGTGTGTGTGTGTGTTTGTGTACATATTTTTTTTTGTACATAATAAATAATAAATAATTATTCATTAATTTATCGAAAGGAACTTCGTTCCATCCGGGTGTCCCTTGACACCTCTCAAGTTTTTTTATTCTTCAGTAGACAAATTTTAATAAGCCAAACACGAGTCGCTGCGTGCTCGGACAAAGAAAGAGATAACGGTTTGGATAGAAAGAACTTTGTCTTTTCTTTGATACATTCGAGATAGAATTGGTCGTGCAGATTCGTGAAGGCCTTACGCAAGGCTCAGTCATACGACCGAGGTCACCTTTTTATCGGAAACTCCATCTACAAAATGGAAATGTCCCGGTTCCGTCGCGGTGCCGCGTTCCATTTACAGTGTCAACATTTTTAGCGCACGCATACTAATTGCAATTTTCGTATACCCAGAGAAGGCTATTGCGCAAAAAGCCGGAAAAACGTAACACATTAAAAGGATATTGTCCTAAATAGGGGTGCCAAATGGACGGGGCGCAGCTGGCTTGGTCAGATTCTTAAGATGGCTGCTCGGTCGCAAACATACTATTATCCCTAAATAATTTCATAACTTTGGACCGCCCTTTTTGTTTTACGATCACTCAGTGACGCCTGAATAATACAACACTGCTCCAGCATTTTTTGAGTGAACCTCTACAAAATCTAGTGTGTCATTTTATTTCAGTAACCCTGCTTTATTATTCAAAGTTATTCTGGGAGAGAAAGAAATACGCGACGTATCAGCTGTGTCACCGAGAACCGCATGGCTCGTGAGGCGAAACTTTAGCACCTGTTACACCGCAACCCCGCCGCGATCGCTAAAATCGATGAGAGTGAACTCTGTACCGTTGTACTAGCGCTAAACACAACAAAAGGAGCTTTCCGCCGGCTCGCATTCGAGATTTGCTCCCTCCTGAATGAGAAATGAGCACTGCGTACGTTTCCTGGATTACGTGTGCATTGCATGTCCTAATGCGCCAGTTATATCGCAGGACGATCGTAAACGTCAAAATTAAAGCACATGCGTGAAACATTGGTTTGGCAGGCCACTCCGTCTGTGCGACCCCCCCCCCCCCCCCCTTCGCTAAGCAGACTAAGTTCCCATCGATAAAAGAATAATTTTATCTAATCCGACATTCCGAGATAGCGGACAACTTTGTAAAGAATCGACGTTTAAGTATTAAGGCTCTCTGTCGCCATCAACTTATTTCTTCCGAATGGCTCAACAGTTTGGAACTTCTAAATGAGGCGTACTTGCGCTAATACTTTATCGATCCAGCTATGACTAACCTGTCGACGCGATGTTTTTGCAGTCTCTCTGTCCTTTGAGGAGGAATTATTGCATATAGTAACACTTTCTTCCCTTTCATTTCGTAAATCAGTCTTGAATTTGTTGAATATTCTAATGAGCTGTGTTATAGTGACACATTGTCAGGCCATGATGACATCATTAATTATTACTTATTCGTAAAAGATAACAGATTCATTAGAAGCGTATCGTTTATACCAGTTACAAAGAAGCTACCTACCGTTGTTGAAATCGCTAAGCACGTAATCGTTATTCACCTCTCAAATATGTTAATAGCTTTACCGGTACCCAATCTCTAATAATTGATTTTATTAAAGTCATTCAGGTTCAAATTTCGTAAAGGGAACTGGCTCAGTATAGGAACCTATCTACATTCTTTTTGATTCATCTATGCCATATGGAATACTGAAGCTACCAAATAAGTAATGGTCAAGTCTCAAGTACATAAAACTCAATGCTTCCAGCCGGCTCAGCATGACCAATTCTATCTCTATTCTGACCAATTCTATATCTATTCTGACCAATTCTATCTCTATTCTACCAAAGAATAGACAGTTTTTTTCTATCAAACTCGTTATCTTTTCTGCCCGAGCACGCGGCAACCCGTACTTGACTTAAGAGTTTTGTCTACTGAAGGATAGAAACATTTCTTCTTTTCATTGTATGCATAAAACGATAGAAATCTCTCTACAATATGTCATTTTGTCTATTCTTCCATCGACAAAACTCGTTTCTATCGTGGTCATGCTAAGCGTGCTGAACGTTCCATAGCGACAGAATCAATAGCCAGACTGAGATGATTTCGTTCTATATTCCAGAAATGGTGGAGGCGATGAAAAACGTAGCCTCACGCAACGTGTCCGACAATGAACTGACGGTGGAGGAGAGGAACCTGTTGTCCGTCGCCTACAAAAACGTGATAGGTGCCCGCCGCGCCTCGTGGCGGATTATATCCTCCATCGAACAGAAGGAGGAGACCAAGGTAAGGACCATGAGACCATGACCTATTTTCTTTAGGTCGGTGGCTTGTCGGTGAACTCAAGATAACAGTCCGATATATTGAAAACGGCCGTTTAACATGACTTTTCATATAGCAAAAGATATGTTAAATGGCCGTTTCCAATTTATCGGACTGTTATCTTGTCGGTGAACTCAAGATAATGGTCCGATAAATTGAAAACGGCCGCTTAACATGACTTATTATATAGCAAAAGATCTGTTAAACGGCCGTTTTCAATTTATCGGACTGTTATCTTGTCGGTGAACTCAAGATAATGGTCCGATAAATTGAAAACGGCCGTTTCACATGACTTTTTGTAAAGCAAAAGATATATATTTTATGTTAAATGGCCGTTTCCAATTTATCGGACTGTTATCTGGTCGGTGAACTCGGCCCTTAGGCCAAGATAAATAAACATAACAGCATTATTCCTGTCACTGTCGCACAACTGTTAAATTATGAGTGCAAGATAGAAACGGGAACATAATTATCTAATCTAAGCTAAAGCATGAAGTAACGTTTATCAATCTCTGCCTTACGACAAAGCGGGAATTTTTTTAAACACAGCATGAACTTTTACAGCTGTTGTCGCAAGTTTATACCGATATGTAAAATATTCTAGATTTTCATAAAATTCTAGACGCCATTGACGTAACCACGACTGAAAAGTAACGATCGTGTATTTGAGTGTATTTACGCGTCAATGTGACCGTCCCTTTAGAGCGTCTGGAGCATATCGATTGGTATGAGTGACGCGCGTGTATCTAGCCTGGGGACGGGACGCGTCACGCGGGCTAGTTTTTCTAATGAATAGGCACCCATTAATATGACAACCTTTTGTAAATTGGTCCCATTTCTGTGATATAAAGAAAGAAGTGATTTATCTCTCATACATAGAGGTGATATTTTTTCTATACAGGTGGACATTGTGAGTCAGAAGCGCCCATAGAGAGTAGAGTACTGCTAACTAAATCAATACCGACCCTGTAAGCTTTCAGTTAGCGATTCAGCCTCTATCTGAAGGTCCCGGGTGATTGATGATATTATGGCATCAAGGAGAGCTTTTATGTTCAGCAGCTATAAAGTTGCTAACAGTATACCTACTTACTAGACTTTTGCCCGCGACTCCGTCCGCGTGGACATAAATTGACTATTTTAAATGACTCCTTAATGTAGGGTGGCTAGTTCTACGGAGAGGTCAAGCCGTATCTCTGGTTTTATCCCACCAGAATTAGATGAAATTATTATGTAGCTTAGATTTTAAGTTGGACCCCAAGCTACCAAACTGAAAATTACATTAAAATCTGCTCCCTACTGTTTGCGTGATGCGCGCACAAACACAAAAATTCCAAAAGTTTTTAGCATGGTTTTGTTACGTGATTACCTACGTTCCAGTACCCTATCCCTACTGTTTTTTCTGGAATATCTTCAATGGTACAGACAGCCTTTTTACAATTTAAAATAGTACAGATTTGTCTTTCGCTTGGGTGCAATCAATAATGGGGATACACACTGCATTCGTCGAGTTCCACACGACCCGCTAGCTTGATTCACCGGGTTTTTTTTACGTGGCACGAGCGCCTATTGTCGTCAGCCGACTTATTTAGGGGTTATAGTCTAGTCAGCGCCTAGCGGGCTACCCGGCGACCCCATTTACCGTAGTGGGTATAAGCTGGGCGCTGCGCTTAGGGATGCGTTTGAACACTGCTCGGGACAAATATTGTTCAGTTTGTCATTTAAAGTTCAATGTATAATATTCTATAAGAAACGGTGTATAAGTAGTACTGTTTATAGGACCTGTTAATTTTACTACTACGATAGGTGATCGATCGAGTATTATTTTGATGAATAGTGTGGCACGTGCCGAACTAGACGTACGGCGTGGCGGGCTCGCAATCTATGCCAACTACCTACCTATATAGAAATAGCAGATCGTAAAAACCAATGAACAGTCGCGCGCGTTTCTCTGTCATGGCCAACTTTATGGTCACTTTCCACCTACATGTTCTACTGAAACAGTAGGGACATACCTACGCGTACCTACTTGCTCAAACGACTGGTTGATATCGATATGACCGAACTCGCGCTTTCATGCTGTCCTAATAACCAATCGATATGTAGGTACGAATGTTTGTGGCGAATTCTCAGCTCTCCCACGTTGGAACAAATATTTGCACCAATGATGGCTCTTTGTGCCCTTTCACGTGTGGACCACCCTGTTCGAGATGACGTAATTTACGGTTTACGCCTAGCGTGCAACACTATTTTTTCGCGCGACATTTTGATCGTAGAAATGCACTCACGAGAAAAAAATCGCAGCGACTTTACAATTGCGAGCGATGCGATTGTCGCAAAAGTAAATTGCAGCATTATAGCTGAGCGGTCACAACTCTCAGAGGGTACTGAACTAGATGGGAATCACTATACACGGTGAAATTTAAGTGGATGTTTTCCCGTAGCGAAATGATTTTGTCTTGGCAGTACATTCGATTGATATATAAAAGAAAAATTAGAATCAAAAAATGGCAGAATGGTGTGATGAGAATGATGTGAAAAACAAAATCTCAAACCAATAGTAGGTACCTCACGATAGCTACGCAAGCGCGGCGACGACGCGAGCGGCCGCGGCCGAGCGGGGCGCGCCCGCGTGGTCATTGCCCTCCGTGTTTATCAATCAGCTGATAACTATTCCTGAGTTATTGATAGACAAATTACTGAACACGTGAACACGAAACTAAAAAAACAAGATTACTAGGTAGGTAGGCACCTATCTTAGAAAACGATATTTTCTGAATTAGATACCTATTACAGTATTTAAGCCGTAGGTATTCAAAAAAATGGAATAAACTTATTTACAATGATTTTAATTACTTACCTACTTTTAAATGTTCGGTATTTAATACAAAGGTACAAGTAGGTACTTACGCTTAGGCCTGGTAACGGAGTAATTTTTCAAATTGCAAGCCACTGCGTTCCATACACAATAACACAATCGAGCACGTTTTATTTGATTAAGTTTACGAAAATGATAGGTACTTAAGCAGTCTTTCATTGTTGAGCACTTTCCAAACGTAGTATTGACTTACGTTAAACCCAGCCACCACAGCCATACACATAGGTAGGTACTTCGACGAGGATCCTGTTTGAAGTAGGTACCTACTTGTGGATTTCCTCGCCGAACTCGGGCAAACGGGTACATGCACTGTAACTCGCCATGATCGAGTAGCACTGTGTCGCCGCTACGATCGTCCGGGCCTACGGGACTTGGGGGTTCAGAACACCGCGAAGATTGAGCGACTCCAAGTTGTTGCGGCTCCGCGTAAACACGGCAGCATGGGAGTCATAATTAGCCCTAGCGTACATTTGCACCATAGCGACGTACTCTAAATTGGAATAATAATGTAATGTCGATCCATTTTTGCAACGATAATTCACTAGTTCACTACGCATGTTACGAGATTCGCGTTCGCGGTACAACTGGCGGCCAGTCGGCCGGTCGGCGTCGCGGCCAACGGTCGGCGTGGAGTGCGGGTCGGGGGGGTGCGGTGCGGTTGCAACGGGCGATCAGTCTGTTTTATGCCGTATCACTATGCGCGAGAGCTGATTTTGCTCTGCACATTTATGAATCGGTCGCCGCTTTTGTCGGCACCGCCGCTTTGATTCGCGGAATCGGGGCGCGCGGCGCGTGTCGGTTTGACTAGATAACTATACCTACGTTAGATCTAGTGAGTTACTATTGTTTTTCACACTTTCGAGTCTATGAATATTTTTTTTGATTATTTGAAAAAAAAAACATAATATTTTTTAAATTGAACTCTATGTTTCGATAGTACTACTGATGGCAAATCGTTCTGCTTTCGGAAAACAACCACTAAAATTTCAGCGTGTATAGTATAAAACAAAGTCTATTCCCGCTGTCTGTCTATCCCTATGTAGGTATGCTTATATCTTTAAAAGTGCGCAACGGATTTTGATGCGGATTTTTTAATAGATAGAGTGATTCAAGAGGAAGGTTTATATGTATAATTCATCCCAAAAAACGCGGGCGAAGTCGCGGGCGGAAGCTATACTGTATAAATTAAACTCAGACTTCACTTAGTTATATTCTGTATCCCAAGAACAAAGAAACTGATATAAATTCACACTTGCTTAGGAAGACTTGGACCTATGGCTTCGCGCGCACCGCGATTATGAAATCGCACCCTCTGCCCCGCGGCAATGCTCAGTCGGCATTCTGCTCTCCCAAGTGTAAACATAATATCGGCGGCTGTACGGCTCCAGCGGAGTTTCATGACGGGGAACATCATTATAGAGCCGCGGAATACAGAGATTATTATTAAACTAGACTTTTGCCCGCGACTTCGTCCGCGTGGAATGACCAGTGTAAATGACCTCCGTAGTGTACGGTTGCTAGTACTACCAAGAGGTCAAGCTGTATCTCTGGTTTCTCCCGCCGGAATTAGATGAAACACGGCTTAGATTTTAAGTTGGACCCCAAGCTATCGAACTGTGAAAACCACATCAAAATCCGTTAGTACTTTTTGCGTGATGCGCGCACAAACAGGTAAACAGACAAAAAATCTAAAAAAAATCTTTTTGGGTATGGTTACGTCCCAGTACCCTATCCCGACTGTTTTTCTGGAATATCTTCAATGTACAGACACGGCTTTTTTACAATTTTATAATAGTATAGATGTTACTTAGCACGTGCTTGGCTTAGCATTATTTCTGTCACTGTCGCACAACTGTCAAACTACAAATGCAAGATAGAGACGGGAACGTCGAGAACACATCTAAGCCAAAGCACGTGCTAAGTAACGTTTATTAATCTCGGCCTAAGCGTTGGTTGAATTACATTAAGGTGCGACGCAGACGACAGACTTTTTGTGCGAACGAGTCTGCCGCGCTTTGCAGCGCTCGAACAATCTCTTCACTAAGTTTCGCAGATTGTTCGAGCGCTGCAAAGCGCTGTAGACTCGATCGCACAAAAAGTCTAGTCGTCTGCGTCGCGCCTAAGGGTAATTCGCACTATATGCTACGAGAAAAGATGCCTTTTGCTCCTGTACTTACCTAACCTATAAGAAAATTTCTGCGTTTTTAAAGATAAATAACCTGTTATGCCCAGAAAGCGAAATTAAGTTATCTGAAAGGCTTTCTTGCTCGTTTAACAAGATGAGACAATCTGGTTATCGTACATCATATTTATGTCTGATGCCGTGACATTAAGTCATTATTAATTTCTTCTTAATTTATGTGGATACACGGGTTTAGGAACCGTCAGTGCTTCTCGTATAGGATGGTTTATAACGTTATAAAACAGAAATCGACATGAATAATAATAATTTTACTATAAAAACATTTATAACGACCCAAGTTTGAAGCCACAAAACCGCTCTACGAAACATTTTTTCAAACTTCCTTGACCTTATTCATAGAGGTCCTGCTTACATTAAATTGAGAACCTGTCTCGGCTGATTTAATCGAAATTAGACAATTATTTTTGGGGTTTATAAAAAGCACCGTCTCCGTCAATTTTTGACTCGTTTGGTATTAAAAGACAAGCACTTAGTACGAAATACACGATGAAAATGAATAAACCATCAATTCTTTCGTCGCAGTGCACGCACTGAATTTTCTGCGATTCTCAAATCGTGTCGCAAAAAGTAATATCGTGGTGCGCGCTGGGCCTTCTCATACAATTAAAGGTTCAACGACCAATGATAACTTACATAGGTAGTAACCTTGTTGGAGCTCGACCAAATTGTCCAGCTCGGCGCTAATGAGAGAACAGGATAACGGGGCTGTGTGACCCTATTGTTGCGCACGAAGTTTGCATACAATAACCCAGACTACGTGTTCCAATTTTTCTTTATGCGGTCGTTAATGTATTGATTTGAAAACCTGAATTCAAGGCAGCGTACGAATAGCGAGCTAAAAGGTCACAATCATGACGTGTTATCTAGGGAAAACAGAACCATAGCCAACCCTGTGCAAGTGAGTCATTTTCCTCATTACGCCGTAGGTACTTTGGCGTCATCTAAATTCCGTTTTTGTGTCACTGTCGAAACTTGAATACGAAAATATACTTGTTTAGTGACGCGGTTGTGTACTTTCCCGTGACTAGTTGGTTTAAAATTGAATAATCAGACGAACTTACCTTAAGTGAAGTCCGATTATAATTTTATGAACGGTGATCTGAAATATAATTGATAACATAGTAGTTTCTCATTCGCTAGTAATGACATCGCATTTTTTAGAGTTGATGATTTTTTGATATATGGAATGGCAACCCTGCTTTGACACTTTTTTAGAGATAGCGTTGCTTTGTTGGCCCATTCGACAAGGGACTGTTATTCCAATACAGGATGGGCTGGGTGGGTAATTATATTTCAGATCACCGTTCATAAAATTATAATCGGACTTCACTTAAGGTAAGTTCGTCTGATTATTCAATTTTATTTCACGGTGATCTGAAATATAATTGATAACATAGTAGCTGTTTAGAGTATTAAGTCGACATGGGCTAGTATTATTTTGACTAAAAGGAGAAAACAGCTTTATAAGAAGCAACTTTTATTTGAGGTTTGAGTATTTGCTTAAGTACTCATAATATTATTAGCACTTCTGCTGAATTTAGTTTATATACTTAATCAGTATTTATCAAATAGCAAATAACTGAAAACATTCCACAATAATTACATAAACTTTCAAAAGAAAAGCTCCATTAGGTAGCTTAGCTTAGAAATAATTATCATTCAAAATAAATAAAATTTTATATGTTTCTTCTTAATATTTTTATGAATCTTGTATCATAATAACTTAATTAAATACTTTGGTAAAATTTATTAGACAAAGTACTTATAAATAATAATTGGCCAATTACCGTTGTCATAATAACTAAACCATAACACTATTTTTAAATATTTGAAAATATAATTAACAATAAACCTTTGAACGTTAGGTAAACATAAACGTTATACCTATATTTATTTTATGTGAACGCAAAAAGCTAGGTAGGTACATCTTTATGTTGGAAGTAAAGACAGCATTAATAAAGCTGTCATGTGGAACATTACATGTGGAGCAATTAACTGGTACATCACGAAATTTCGCAAACGTGAGACAGGTGTCCGACCAACCTGCCATTTTCCTAATGGTAAATATTTAATATTTAATTTATTAAATAATATTTGTGAATATTATTGGTGAATATTTTTGTGTTGACTCCGCTTTCCTTCATGTTCATGACTGATTTAATCCACTTTCTAATTGTTTGTTTGGATCTTATTAATTTGTCTACTAGTTAATAGCAAATATTTTTCATCATTCCTAATAGTTAATGTTTGCCCAATGTTTGTTTTAAAGCTCTAGCTGGATAAACTACGGGGTTTTGGTCACAAAATGGTAATTTAAGTGATGACATTGATATTTTTATAAGATCAGAAATTTTTATGTAGGTACCTATATGTATAATGTTTTGATACATGGATGTATCTTCTATTTTAATTACCGACAAAGTCTGCACCCTTTGAGCAGTAGCAAGAGCTAATTAAGTGACAAGCTTTTTACTTAATATTCCTAAATTTAAATCCTTATTAACGGCCTAATTTGTCAGGAATCTTAGCACTATCGAAGGATCCCAAGTATTAACATACTTACAAAGTGGGTTTAATTCTATAAAGGCCTTTAAAGAAAAGCTTTATGCCTGTGATCGTCACTAACAAACTCTTCATTTATTCAGAAGGGAGAGTGCCGATCTAGCAGAATTTAACGAGCTGTAGGCTAGATTTCTTTTATTATTTCATTGAGTTAATTTATTACATCCGGTATTGAATCTGTATAGATTTCTATCCCGTGGGGTTTGCAGAATGACTACCAGCTCTTGCATGTTGTGTTGTATTGCTTTAACATACCTGGTGAAAAAAAGATGATAACATAATATTTTGTGAGCCTTCTGGCAAACCTCTGCATCTGAATGTTTCCCGCAGAAGATGCTCACTGCCAGAGTAAGTGAACTGCTCAATGGGTGTTCTGTACTGGAAGGGCATAGTAACAATTGTAGTTAGTAGGTAGAACAATTAACCGGCAGGTTGAAATATTGCTGGTTTGTACCCATCAACATTTTTGCCAATGGGGTACCATGGCTGAAAAGCACCATAGGTACTATGGCTGACAAGTCCACAGGGAAATCTCCTTAGCTTTGTCGTTTTTTATTTTTTAGACATTTTGTAATTAACGCAAAGGGTGGAAATGCCTAAAAGAAGTACCTAGTATATTCTATCTATCTATCTATCTAGTTGCTACAGTGTAGTGTAAAGGAATCTATTTGAAATGCATATACATATAGGTCTCTATGTCATGATACACAGGTATGTTTTAGCATTTTGCGTTAATCCTGGTAGCAAATAAATCAATAGGTAGGTACTTGGCTTGCCTAACCTTCTCTCAATTTGATTGAATGCATCTATTAATAATCCCCACTCAGAGTCAATGTTAGTCAAATTTATTTATTCCTCATCTGCCAAATTATCTTTAGATTTTATGTAAGATGCCTGAATAAAGACATAGCTTTGCACCAATCCCATATTTTTCTACTAACATTATTGAGATGTGGAAATTGAACCCTAAGTACCCGTTTTAATAATGCATGTTATGGTGGTGGTGTTGTCAATCCAAAGAAGAATATCAGTTATTTTTTGATTTTGCAAAGCATTTTAAGCCAAAATATACAGCCATTAGGTCTAAGTGGTATATGTGATATTTTGATTATGACCATAGGACTCCAACACTCTCACCATTGCAATGAACCCCCAACCTGATAGAGAAACATCTGTATACAGATACATATGTGAATCGAGATCTCTTGGCTTAAAATGTTTGCTGTTATGCGTTATGTTATCCGTCCACCACTGGAGGTCTGACTTTAACATAATATTTTAGTTAATGCCAAGTATTTGTATATACCATACCATATAGTATGGCTGGGCATGCTGCTACTAAAGTGCCCAGTAACTTAGCAAATTCTCTTATTTAGCATTTTGTAATTTTAGGAATTATAATTATATTTCATTTTCCCAAAGGTAGCTCAAGGTACATGGGGTTTCTAATCCAAGAAATTTGCAATATTTACTAGGTAAAGTGTTGGTTTTTCAAAATTAATAATGAAGCCCAAGCACTTCCGAACAAAAATATTATATGTTTGGCCGATACATCAATAATCATCAATATGGATTGTAGATAGGAAGCCTAAATTTTTTAGATTACCAACCACTGGTTTTAATAATTTGGTGAACACAATCAGTGCCATACACAACCCTTAAGGTAATGCTGTAAATTCATATAAAGTTTCATCAAATTCGAAATGGAGGTACTTCCTATGTTCATTGGCTTTATGTGCTAATAGGTATGATACCTACCATAAGATCTATGTAACACATACAATAACCATGATCAATTAACCTTATTGCAGTCCTTATATTATCCTCTGTGGTTAATGGCTAACTTCTATGAACTTATTCAAATGATTTAGTACCAATATGTATTATGTTATATTTAGTATAAATATTTGTATGCCATTAGGTTTAGGTACAAATAAAATCTTTGAAATGTATTCTCTTTGTATGACAGCATGGTGTCATAGCCCCCAACTGTAAAAGATTTTTACTATTTTATAAATTATTTTTAGGGGCTATATTTTGATGAGGATTAGACATAAAAGGAATATAGTATCCTTTAATTCACTACAATATAATGGGGTCATTTGTCAATGACATCCAATAAGCAAAGTAGTTTTAAATTGGCAGCATGTACCTTATGTCCTGCTGAGTTTGTGGTGGGCACCCCGGGTTCTCTCGGAACGCTGTGGGTTGTAGGTCATCTTGTGGTGCAAAGGCTGTGGTTGGCTTCATGGCCCACCTCATGTCATCGGCTTGGCTGGTTGGTGCTGATTCATTTGTTGGGATGAAACACTCCTGTTTCCTATGTATTATTTGTGATCTTAGCTGCTCTCCATAGAGAAGTTCATTTTTGGTTGTATTATGAGTCATTTCTAGGAAATGTCTAACTGGGGCCACTAGTGACCTTCTTGTTTAGTTTCAATTTTTCCACTTTAATAAGAGATTTGAGCATGTTTTTTCTATAGAGTCATTAATTATGTTTGACATGGTCTTGTCTACAAATTGGTGCAGTACCCATTTGTTTCTGCTGGTAAACAATACACTTGTCTCTAATCTTCCCACTTTCAGAGATCACTGCCCCTACTTTTCATATAGTAGGCATCCAGAAGTTGACAGATTACAGACAAATTATGCAATTTTAGGATGTCATCTCTCCCCGTCTTAGATCATGTTATATGTATATGTTAGTTCCAACATTTACAATTATCATTATTTAGGTAATAATACTTTTTTATTTTATTTGATCACTTCATACTCTTGGCCCAGCAATTGTAATGACTCTTCATTCTGCTTCTGGCGGTTCCAATTGTTGTTCAACCTCTCGGGTCTGGACATTTTGGGTCTCAGTCTGATCCCCAAGGGCCAAGTTTTGAGGGATGAATTCACACTGACCGATGACTTCATCTGAAATATGAGAAAAACCTTGGAGGTTTTCTCAAGAGCATTTTGCTTGCATTATACCGTATCTCGTACAGTTAAATGCGCATGTGATGACCTGTGCAAGCAGCAGAATCGGTATCTCGTACCGACAACAGAATTCTGTTTTACATCAAAGTTGGTATCTCGTACCAAAGTTGATCTTCGTGTTTAAAGTATCTCGTACCAACACGGTATATATGCTCGTTAACATAGCCAGGAACGTTCCTTGATTTCGTTGCACTGTAAATCCTGCAAGAAGACTTACCTTCGTTAACCGGAGTATCGGTACGCTCACGGTCGGTAGGTACTGCGTCGATTAAGGCTGCGACTGCGGTTCCGCTCACTGTCGTGACTCCAACATTTGTTACGATGATGCCGCTCCAACTTTTTACTGGATTTACACAATTTTCTAAATAGTTTTTCTTCCGAAACCATTTTTGCATGCGATGCCGAGAACGCGCGAAAAAAGAAGTGTCAAAGCAGGGTTGCCATTCCATATATCAAAAAATCATCAACTCTAAAAAATGCGATGTCATTACTAGCGAATGAGAAACTACTATGTTATCAATTATATTTCAGATCACCGTGAAATAAAATGCAATTATTTTTTTATTAAGTTCCAAAAGTCATTAGCAGACTAGATGGTTGTAAATCATTGTCTATTAAAATATTTACTTAGAATTTAGATGGTCAAACTTACAGGTCTTCTAGTTGATCATACATCACTAAGGCTCGTATTAAGAACGATACTCGAGCACAGATCTCTGCTTGAGCATAGATGTCAACCAATCAAATGGCTTTAAATGTATGCTCAAGCAGAGATCTGTGCTCGAGCGTCATTCTGTAATACGAGCCTTAGTCACAGTTCAGAAAACTTCATGAAGATTTCTGTGTCAGAGATCACCGACATTCAGTGAACAAGCGATGAGAAACTTTTAACAGTCGTGTCGAATAGAAGTTACTGAAACAGCAATGACCTCCAATCTAATTGTTGCAATACATTTGTCATATAGGTACCTACACTGTCAATACGGCGTAGAAGGTCAACTCACACTGCATATTATAGGAAAACTATGATCATAGAAACAAGGAGATATATTATCATAGCAAATTAGTACGGGAACAACTGTCGCCGTTTTTACAGCAGCGTGCGTCACAACTACAAACGCTCCTTTGTAATTATATTATAGAGATCTCCCACACATTAAAAATTCCGTACACCCTCAATCTAACATTTGTCACTCGTCACTCACTAACTGTATACATATATATTATAAATCATCGATCGCGTTTAATCCATCGGCAACATGATCTCATTGGCCATGTCAAAGCGCAGGCGCGGTCCCAGGGGGGGTCATGACCCCCCCCCAAATCGTACAAACACGCGCCAAACACGGTAATTCACGGTATAACACATCGGTATGACCCCCCCGAAAATCCTTCGGCTGTGACCGCGCCTGTCAAAGCGTCAAGCTCAATAGTGCCTTGGCACATCTCCCTTGTTTCTATGATCTGAGTCGGGAACCCTAGACTGTACTTGAGTTCTTAATTATGACGTCATGAAGCGGTCGCCAATAAGGTCATGCTCGTTCATTTACGTATCGATCGCGATTTAAAAAGTTGTGGGAATCTTTATTGAATAACCTTTATGTCATGCTCAGTAGTTAATTATAAGTTTTTATTTCGATTGAATCTGACTGAAAAATGTTCTAGCCTCGCTACAGTTTTCTAAAATTATGTTTTTCTGACTTGGTCGTCTTGAATTTAATGAGAAATCTGAACTGGCAAAAAGTCATCGGAATCTGCATTTATTATTTTATTAAGTTTTTTGCTGGACAAAAAACTGGTTGCATTCCTTTGCCGCATTAGCAGCCAAATACCGAATACGACCGAAACTGTAAAACCGTAGTTATGCAATGTATAGTAAAACGTCATTAAGTATTCATATCTCTACTATAAACTTTCCATTATTGTATATTGACACGGAATCACGTAACCTGCATACAATACAACTAGCTACAAAGTGGCATACGGTTGAAAGTCAACGTCATATTAAATCGATTGGCCAAGTTACGTCATTGAAATGCTAGGTACTAACATTTTGGCTCCAAATTGCAATGCGCGATTTTTAACTATGTATTACTTGATCAACTCTAGAGAAACTTGTTTTGACTTTGTGAAGTTTCCAGCCATTTCTTGAGAACATCTGCTTGCAAGCTCGATCCAATTTGTTACATAATAAATTTCATAGACGCTGCGATTTTTCAAACTTATTAATCAAAGACGTCTAATGCACCACAGCGATCTTTGAGAGAGATGCATCATCCGCGTCTTTAGAAAACTTTCTCTTTGAAATGCTCACTACAACTTCAATAAGCAACTCCAAGAAATGTACAAAAGTTTTTAAATTTATATTACGACACATGGAGACAAAACTAATAAATGCGTCTGCGAAATTGCACCTAATGTGTCTGATAAACTCGTTAGCTTTTACAGTTTAGTTAAACTACAGACATTTACCGTAGCATGCCGTAGACTAAGCGTAGCTTTCAGTAACGGTATAGGATTCCGTTTGCAAGTGAAATTGGATCATCCGTCAAGGTTTTGTTTTTTGGTTTGTATTAAAATGTACAATGGCAGTTGCATTGTGATTGTGAGTGGTTTTCCTAAATTGTGTCGTCAGCGTTACTTGTGGGTGTAGGTTGAGTAAACTCGTACAAAAGGACATAGGTATTTTGTGACGAAAGGGCGTGGCACGACGTACGTAATTATGTGTTAACGATATAAACTAACGATGTGGACTATTATAGAGATAAAGTACATAAAATTCAAAAAAACATTTAATAAATTGTAATTCGCACTTTCTGAACGTCCAAAGGTTATAAAAGATAACCCTCAAAACGCTCACCCTTCACCGCTTCCTACTGTTTAAGCTCGAATAAGTGTGCGAAACACTCAATAACGAAATAAATAATTGAGAGTCTAATAAATAATTCAATTCAATAGTTATTTGATGAACAACATAACATAATCACGTCATGCTCATGTCTGCAATCCCTGTACGATAATGTCGAGGTATACTCATATACCGCTAAACTGTGCTAGGCCCCATGTGAAAAAGGACAACCCTATCAAAAAACTTAATACCATTATGATGACTAAATAGAAATACCTACGTAAAATTAAACCAAAACGAGCTCAATCCAACAACAAATCAAAAACTAATTATGTTAATCAAAAGCGATATCATTTGACGTGACACAAAAAAGTCAAATCAAATTCGATTTTTCTTCAGGTCACACGACCGTCGCTCGTCAATTTAAATCTAAGGAATTCAAAGCACAAAGGAATAACACAATAATATGATATACTGAAATATACATTCATATTTCTTTAGGTCTGATTTTTTCATCGCCAGATATCTTTTATCAAAGAAATATTATTGTCGTTTGACAGATTTCGTATAAAAAACTGCCAAAAATTTATAATTAATCCTTGGATCTGACAATTGAAAAATCGGCCCTTAGCCGAATCCCTTTGTAGGATTTATGTAAGTATTTTAATTCACAAGCTTATCACTACTAACTACTACTCATTAGGGAACTGGTTTGAGAAAAATCGTAAACTTATCATTATCAGTTAAGCTAAACCGGACTAAGTATTGAAATCACGTACATCCAGCGTGTCTGATTTCACATGCATGCTGCATGTGAAATCAGACGTATCTTGATAACACAGACGAAGACTTATCAGTCAAAATTATATTGCATTCACTGTGAATAATGACGTTTTGCTTATCACGCTAATACCCCTGGCGGGGCCTTCAAAGATAATAATATATCTACATATAAAATGTCCACCCATTTTGAACACGTGGTTACGCAAAGGTGAATAATCCCTTGGTCTTGCATTAACATTATTAAATTCCTTGTGATAGAGGCTATCCCACAGAGGATTTATTAAATAAATCCGATTACAGATGCCTAGGTAGTCCTTTGATGCAAAATGTGCAGCCATATTTGTTACCAGAAGTTCCTTTTATTGATTTAATACTAGCTGTTCCCCGCGGTTTCACCCCCGTGGCTCGGCTCCTAAGGGTCGTAGCGTGACGTTAAATAGCCTATACTATTCCTCATGAATCTGGCTATCTTATACACAAAGAATTTTTCTAATGCGACTGGTAGTTCCAGAGATTAGCGCGTCCAAACAAACTCACACGCCATTACCACAAAAAAGATAGACACGCGTTAAACGCGAATGCTACCAAAAATGATACACACTTGTTTTAGACAAGTTAGTGCTAAAACAAGTGCGTATTATTTTTGGTAGTGTCTATCCTTTTTGTGGTACGGCCCTTCAGCTTTATGATGTAAGTATAGATTCTCGCTATTGTTACAAGTTGTTTGCGTTTGTTGCAGGGTGCGGAAGACAAGCTGAACATGATCAGGGCGTACCGCAGCCAGGTGGAGAAGGAGCTCCGCGACATCTGCTCAGACATCCTCAGCGTCCTGGACAAACACCTCATACCCAGCTCACAGACCGGCGAGTCCAAAGTGTTCTATTACAAAATGAAGGTACGAACACCACTGATGCGTCACCACGACGCTAAGCACACCTTAACCTAGAAATATTCTCTTACAATAGCCTGCGGTAAATATTACACATCGAGTTTGAGAAAAAGATAATCAGCTAGCTTCGACTTGTAGAGCGTGGTATTCGTCACCTCCGTCACTTAGACTGCGGCCGCACGGTACAGCGACGCGACGGCAATTTTGTGAAAACAAACACAAACTCACATAAACATACTAACTTCCGCCCGCAGCTTCGCCCACGTTTTCGGATAAAAGGTGCCCTATGTTTTATTCTGATGTATAAGCTATATTACTGCAAAGTTTCATCAAAATCCTTTCAGTAGTTTTTTCGTGAAAGAGTAACATGAATTTTACTCACACATCCTCACAAACTTTCGTGTTTATAATATTAGTAGGATAGTAGGATGCGTCAAATTTTTCATATGATCAAATTAAGCTAATGCCTGTACATAAATTACTTTGAAAAGTATACAACAATTAATATTAATTTGACTATTATGCGCGGATCTCTCACACGATAAAGATTCGCTTTGAGATGCAAAGACGGCAAACTGTTAATCCACTATTTAATTAAATCATGAAGGCACGCAAACAAATCTCTTTCGATGATATTAATAGTATAAAAAACCGGCCAAGCGCGAGTCGTACTCGCACACCGAGGGTTCCGTATCATTTTTGGACGTATAAAGTGAAAAAAACTGGACCGCATAACTAAGTTTGTTTGTGAAGAAATTTTTGATGATTTTTAAAAAACTGCACTAGTTAGGAGCATCGTTTTATTGTTGGTGCAATATTTGGGTCAATTCCTATCAACTCTAATTATTTCAGATTTTTCGCTCTGCAAACTTCGGAGATAAGAGGGGGGGGGGGGTATTTTTTCAGACATTTTTCATCATATGTCGAAAACTGTGAGAAATAAAATGAAAATATATTTTGAAATGTGCAGATCAAGCCCTTTCATATGATCACTTGACCTAGTAACCCCACTTTAAAATTTCGGACCCCCGCTCCGGCCCCTTTAGCAATGAAAATAAGAATATTTTTGGACTCTTTTCATTTGCAATAAAGTTGAACAAGCATTCTTTATAACTGTTCCAAATTTCAAGTCGATAGCATAAGTAGTTGCTGAAATAAGCAGGTGTGACAGACAGACAGACAGACGAAGTCGCACCATAAGGGTTCCTTTTTTACCATTTTGGTACGGAACCCTAAAAAGGAAGATAAATCATGAGAATTACTAATGAACTCTGAGCCATTGAATTTGCTAGCTAATAAATTAAAGCTCGCAAGATATTGTTAGGTTAGGTTAGTAGTTATTATAAAAAAAAATCCATGAAATACTCTGACGTATGACTTACTAGCCAAGTTCACTTTAAAAATATTACGTGATTAAACTTATTTGTGTCCCAATGACGTGAATGCGGCGACGAATATTCCTAACAACTGCAAACAATGGCTCTTAGAAGAATTGAGCGATGACGCACTTTTTAATAAAGAAAGGGTTTTTGTATGGTTTCAGGTATAATTAAACTTTAAAATGTCCTGTAAGGTGTCGACATAACTCTTTGGGAATATTGCACTATCAAATATCTAGGATCATCATATCTTTTAATTTAATCAATATACAATAGAAAGGATTTAAAAAAATGTCTAGTGTCTACATTGCATTGTCTGTGACTCATAGATATATGCTCATATTGAGGTGTGAAATGATTCTGAATCATAAATGATAATTATCATATGATTTAGAATCATTTTCGTCCAAAATGTCGCTTAAAACAAATACGGCCTTACCACAAAAAAGATAGACACACGTTAAACGCGAATGCTACCAAAAATAATACACACTTGTTTTAGACAAGTTAGTGCTAAAACAATTGCCTATTATTTTTGGTAGCATTTGTGTTGAACGTGTGTTGAACAGACGTTTATTTTTTTGTGGTACGGCCGGTTGACTTTCACCCCTTGAATTATACAGGGTGGCAGATTAAACAGTGGAAATATTTTAAGGGGTCATTGTACTCATCATTATGAACGACTTTTACTATGGGACCAACCCTGTAATCGCGAAAAAAAAAATCAGCTGTTCCATACATTTATGTTCACATAACTCAACTAAATGTATGGAACAGCTGATTTTTTTTCGCGATTTCAGGGTTGGTCCCATAGTAAAAGTTGTTCATAATGATGAGTACAATGACCCCTTAAAATATTTCCACTGTCTAACCTGCCACCCTGTATTTGATAGTGTAATATCCCATAAGCAAATGTGAGTAGAACTTGTTCATAGATAATACCGCGATCATAGATCAACGATTGTCCTGCTTAGTACCTATGATAGTTCTAAATATACCGATAGGAGGATAAACATGATACGATCACTAGTCCGTTTGGTCAACATGATGACTACGGCAATTTGATGTTAGCACAGGTTGTTTATTACAGCCTCAGATCATAGAAACAAGGAGATATGCCATTATAGCAAATTAGTACGGGAACAACTGATGCCACTTTTAGTAAATTTTTCGACACAATTACGCGCATAATTAAGCGCTCCTTGTGAATAAAAAGATCTCCCACGCATTAAACATTCCGCACACCCTCAATCTAACACTGTTAATCGTCACTCAACACTAGCACTAAAACACTGTATTTATACCATCGATCGTGTTCGGTTCGTCGCCAGCGCGTACGTTTTTAATATGAGCAATTTGCTCAAAATCAGGCATCAAGCTCGATAGCGCCTTGGCATATCTCCCTTGTTTCTATGATCTGAGGTGGTTCCTATACGTTATCTATGAGATTGTGTGAAGGTACATTCCGAGCGCGGCGACATTTGTTCTGGGGCCCTAGCCAAGTAGTTTCTGATAGCGTTTACGCCAAACGTTAGGTACACAATGTATGGCAGTGACATTAGTGAGGTCGCGTTTCTTTCCCGCTGAAAATTTCATTGCCAGGCATTTTGGACTTATCGTTTGGCATAAACGCTAACAGAAAAGCTACTCGGCTAGGGCCCCTGTGCCGCTGTCGTCTGCTGCTATGGTCGGTCGCTATCGCCGATGTCCGAATTAACCTTTAAGATGTATGTAAGCTAAAATAATTATAGTGTCATTCTATACTGTGTTATTTATACTGATGTGTGTTGTGCACTCCAGGGCGACTACCACCGGTACCTGGCGGAGTTCGCGACCGGCAACGACCGCAAGGAGGCGGCCGAGAACTCGCTGGTCGCGTACAAGGCCGCCTCCGACATCGCCATGACGGAACTGCCCCCCACCCACCCCATACGCCTCGGCCTCGCGCTTAACTTCTCAGTAAGTACATCAGCTTGTAGTTACTAGCTTTAAGGATCGTAAGGTGTGGTGAAGCTGTCAGCAAGAAGAGATTGCTTCATAGGGGCCAATTTCGCGTGAGTGGACTCATAAGGATAAAGTGAACTAGGCGGGTAATATAATAAATAATTAATTATAATCAACTTCTAATCTCATTAAGTAGTACAGTTCTTTTGAATTACAAGTCTATCAGGAAAGATTATAAAACAAAAACAAAAATTATCAGAATCCATAGAAAACAATATCATAGATTTATTTTCTTATTAGATACGATTATAACCAGGCATTATTTAATCGAACGCTATCCATAAATTAATCCAGGATTTTTGAACGAAATCCCTGACTATAAAATAATGCACTTGAAATGTGATAATGTGCTGTAATTTCCCCGATCCTGACCAAGGCAATACATTGTAGACGTATGTTAGAACTTACGACGCATAATTCTCGAGTGACGCGCATATTCGTGTGCATATACATATTTACAGAGTTAATCACGGCGACACGTCAGCGCGTGTGATGTCACGTCGCGAACTAACATGACAACTATAAGCAGGGCTGTGGATAATTTACGAAGAAATGTATGATTAACATAAGTATGGTTGAAGGTTTCCACGCTGGAAAGGCACAGATCACATTTTTACGGCGTAGTGGGTGACTAAGCACGCATAGATAACATGGAGATAAGCTGTAGTTGTATTAAATGTAGAGACACCGCAAAATAGAGGTTTTGAGACAACAGACACTTCCTTGTATAGTTAGATAGTTTTTTTATCGATGAAAAACAAACTGACCGCGCTTAATCCGTGCTAAGTGAACCCTGACGTATACAGTCATGGTTTTTTCAATCCAGGAAGGAGATCAGAAATCTGAACCGGTATTCTTAGTATAATCATGTTTTAGATGTAAAATGTTGTTTTCGTCTTTGCGATTTTTCCGCTAGACATTTATGACTTTTGCATACAATTCTAGCGCAAAAGTCGCAAAATTGGCAACAGTAGTCTCTTCCAGAGACTCCGACAGATTTTTGCGACTTTTGCGGTAGAATTGTACAGTTTTAGTACTAAAAAAACAAGAAATACGCAGACATGGGCAAAAATTTGCATTCTGTCGTATATCTTCCACAATTACATGCCGTGCAGACGTAACCCTATTGCCTGAGTTAGGATTGCTCGTAAATACGTACTAAAGACGCAACGACCACGACTTTATGGGGGATTATTATGGCACTGTGTACTTGCTTTAAACACCGGTATTCTTAAGTCCTGATGAGGGGCTCGTGGCTAAATGACAGCCGCGCTGATCGATCGATCTGCGAGGTTAAGCTGCGCTTGCCGCGGTCAGTCCTTGGATGGGTGACCGTTCTTAACACATCGAGACCCCTCCGTGCCTCGGAGAGCACGTTAAGCAGTCGGTCCCGGTTGTCATAGGAATATCTTTGACAATCGTTACGGGTAGTCAGAAGCCCTAAAGGTCTGACAGCTGGTCTAACATTCGGATACCGGTATTACCCATTAATTGGGATGTGGAGGTTAGATGGCAGTCGTACCTCGTAAAATATTGATATTCAGCCGAAACTAGTTAGACTGGAAGCCGACCCCAATATAATTTTGGAAAAGGCTAGGCAGATGATGATGATTCCTAAGTCCTGATATCGATTGGAAGACAAGAGACCATCCATTTATACCATATCTGCGTAGAACGCGAGTTCCACGTAAAATTCTAACCTAAATACGTGTGGCTGCATATGTACATACAATATTAAGTGTGTATGCATACATGAATATGTAATTATAAGAAATAATGAAATATAATAC
Organism: Thalpophila matura; assembly: GCA_948465475.1. Taxonomy (NCBI): domain Eukaryota; kingdom Metazoa; phylum Arthropoda; class Insecta; order Lepidoptera; family Noctuidae; genus Thalpophila; species Thalpophila matura. Next base: position 14,572,957 of record OX419196.1, read on the forward strand.
AGAGGACATGCCGTTGGTGCCATGTGTTTAATATCCTGTAATTTATTCGCCATAACAACGTTAGTGTCGCTCTCTGTCTAATTTATGCGGTGGCCAGATATTTGACAGTTAACGACTGATTGTTTGCGATATATTCCATGGATTTACATAGCCTTAGCTACGCTTAATTTGTATTAGTGAACTTCTACCTAAGTTCTTCAGTTCTTCCGTGATCATGGCGCATGCAACTGCGCCGAAATATCGGAGTCTCAAAAATAAACAGGTACATGGTGTAAATCCCGACATAGTTTATTCTTCTACCTAAGTCATCGATATAAAAAGTCTGCCCGCGCCGTAAGAACTTTGAACTGCCAATTTGTTCGCCAACGTTCGAGAGAGAATCTCACCGTGACATATGGGCAGTTCACGCAGTGATATCACTGCGAGTCGGTACAAAATAGACGTGCAGTTCCCGTGAAGTCCTTCCCAAGGTAAAAGGCTAGGTCCTCGTGGACAGTTTTAACATTAGTATACCGTATGTTAATGTAACGCGCCGCTGAATTAATGAGCCACTGAACATATTGACGACCTTCAAGCAACGTACGTATTTATGTATCATACGCGTTCTTCTCCGAACTGCGAGCGAAACTAAGCTATCAGCTCGTCGCTCTGTGTAGGTGATGTAATCGAATTGTAATACTGCCAGATAAAGGATATTGTGACTATTTTAGAACCCGATTATCACGTTTTCCTTTAAACGTGATATGCGTAAACAAGCGCTAATCGCTTGGTCATACCGTAACGGAGCAAACGAAATAACATTATTATATTCCAAAATATGATGTATCAGTGAATGGCTTCCTTTTGGGGACTATGGTTGACCTAGTAACAATTTGACGTCGCAGTAAGTCCAAGGGAAGAAATTAGTCCTGAAAATCTATTATGTTTCTAGAACGTAAGGTCTATGGGCAGAAGCTTTATAAGCGTCTACGCTTCAGTGAACCTATCGGTTTCGGTCATTAGAGGACCCATCTAATTTAATATTAGAACAGCTTATTAACAATTTTCCAGTATTCAAATTAACCGGCGCCGGTGATATGAATAATCTGTTGGTCAGCGCGTCATGCGATAACTTATCTCGTATTTATGTAGCCAAACGCGCCGAGTTCAAGGTCATCGGACATTCCGAATTTTTACCAATTGGAATTAGCGAGCTGCGTAATATCGCTTAGCTACGCCGAGTGTTTAGGGAGGTAGGCAGTAAAAGATAAGATAAATGTATAGATTTTGGCAGAGATTTTAGTTTTGGTTTGACAATTCAATTAAAAATGTTACGCCATCACTCTTACAATTAAAAAATATGTTTTATGAGAAGGCGATTCCTTCTAAAGTTCCGACCCAAGATAATTCAGTTTTATTAAATCTTAAAACGGTTGAAATATTATTTCATCATTTCATTTGTTATTCGATTTTATATTTAGACAAGACTTCGCAGTCATTATAAAAAGATAAAAAAGTATCTGTGCTTAGAATTTGAGCGTGATTATAATGAACTCTCGCTTGGCAACAGTAACAGCATCGAATTATACTTTACGCCCAAATATGATATAATGCTGTTAGGTACCTCAGTAACCTGTATTGGTATAGCGTATAGGTATAGTTAGTCAGTCCATTCGATCCACCTTCCTCCTCGAGAAAGGCCAGCAAGCATTTAATGTTGTCCATAATCTCGCGGAGATAACCTGGGTTTCCGACGTACTTCGCCCTGTATGTGGCGATCTCAGGGCAGTGTAGGTAGCACATGAGCTGCCGTTTCATCCCCCTCCATGCAGGTCCTGCAGAGGGGGCTGTCTCTAACTCCTATAACATAGATATTTATTACTAACCTGTGGCGTAGCCAGGTACAGGCAGGGGGGATGGGGTGCCCCCCCCTGGCAACCCCGAACCGAAAAGTAAATAATTTTAGAAAAAAAAAGCGTTTTGATTATTTCGCGTCAAGTTTAATATCAAACTACGAGCATTCTCCCTAAGGGGGTCATCTCATACACCTTTCCTCTCTACCTACCTCTATGTATGTTTTCCTTGCCTGCCCCCTAAACAAAATCCCGACTACGCCCTTGGTAACCTGTATGACAGTACTAATTGAAGGTGTATCTTTGCGCAGGTATTCTATTACGAAATCCTGAACAGTCCGGACCGCGCGTGTCGGCTCGCGAAGGCCGCGTTCGACGACGCGATCGCCGAGCTCGACACGCTGTCCGAGGAGAGCTACAAGGACTCCACGCTCATCATGCAGCTGCTGCGGGACAACCTCACGCTGTGGACCTCCGACATGCAGGGCGACGGCGAGTCCGGTCAGTAAATAGCCGTAAACTCTGCACTTAGCTGGTTTTCGTAGTAAACCCTCGTATAGTTGGGTTTTTCCCCAGGAATAAACCCGAAACGGGGTTTTTCCCGGACAGAGACCCAACCATACAGTAATTCCATTCTTGTCCGTTTTGCCCCAATCTTGACTTAGTCCAAAATTAGATATGGAGTTCTCTTCTTGCACTTCTGCAAATTGGCTGTCAGCTCGACATGTTGGTCGCTAGAAGGAACGGTTCTAAGTTGACGATGCCTGTTCTATGTCTATCATCGAACGCCACGCCTTCGTACGTGTTGCTAGAATTTACCAAAGTTTCTAGCGAGGCTTGTCGTGGCTGGTCCTATGATAGAGATCTAATCGCACTTTCAATGATAGTGTACTCATATAATCGTAGATACAAAATAACTCCACACAGGTATACGAGAATGCTATATCTACCATTTAACTTATACATTTGAGGAGTTGCTTTAAGTAAGGTAATACATGAAAAGTATCAGTAAAAGTGAAAATTACCAGCCTGCATTTATCGTGACAACAACTGCGATTGCAGAGCCATTCAAGATGCCAAAAGCTGGCTAACAAGTTTACGACGAAACGCATATTAATATGCTTTTTTTCGATCGATCCCAAGGCACGCACCGCTAGGTCATGTGCGTATTAGAAACTAATTATCACTTGCTTTAACGGTGAAGGAAAACATCGTGAGGAAACCTGCATGCCTGAGAGTTCTCCATAAAGTTCTTGAAGGTGTGTGAAGTCTGCTAACCCGCACTTGGCCAGCGTGGTGGACTATGGCCCTCTCAGTATTCTATATCTATGTTTGTTGAAATGAATCCAATAACCGTATGTTTTGTCGCATTCCAGGTGAAACGGAACAGAAAGAACAACCGCAGGATGTGGAAGATCAGGATGTGTCGTAATACTTTTTAACATTCTATTTAAATATAATAAAAAAAATAACTATAGTATCACGTAAGACCCAGCCCCCAATGACAACCGGTTGTATGGTACTCTCCACATCTCGCCCCCGACGAAATTGTCAGCTCCAGCCCGTTGTAACAACACGCGTATTGTATTGTATACATGATAACGTTTCGTTTATGTATCGTGTCAAATTATCTACGAGTTATATACATTAATATGTACTTCTTTTGATATATTTGTTTTGAATTACGAAAAAAAAATAATATTTAAGAAAAACGTACTTTGGTATTGCATTTTAACTGTATGTTGTAACTGTAACCACTCGATGGATCTCTCGCCGCCGCCGCCGGCTGGCACTCACACTCCGACTTCCGTGCGGCTACTTCTTAACGTGGGAATTGTAAATTTTCTAAGTATTTTATACCGTGTGTAAAATTAATGTATTTAAAAACTCTGTTGATACTTGAACAAGCACCGTAGCGTCGAGGATGTTTAATGAGATATACAAACAAATATGATAACGATATAATAGTTGGATACATTAGCGAGTTGCGTATCGTACGTATGTCGATATAGTGTTTACTTTGTAATCGCATCTCCGTGTTGATTCGGTCTGCACAAATAGTAGTTTTATACAATGGACGTTTAATCTCGTGGCTAGGTTGTTCTGAGACTGCTGCTAGCTCGCGCGTCGTCCGCGGCCGCGAGCGAGTCTTCCGCGCCCTCGCTGCATTTGTATACATTTGAATCATTTATTGATATATTTTAAACGATAAACTTAGGGTGGTAATGATGTAGTAACTTGCAATATTTAGCTAAGCGATAGCGGCGTCACCCTGTTGGTCTTTGTGTATCTATCTCCTATGTATCGTACATGTATGTATTTATTGCAACGGATAAGTTGGTGTAACCTGTGACTACTGTGTAGTACACGCGCTCGCGAGTCACACCGCTCGCCGGCCCCACCGGCGCTGGCTGAGCTTAGAGTTAAAGACATGTCGATGTACCCGCGCTTCGTTCGTATTACAACATTTGGAGTATTCACATTTGAATTGCTTTAATTACTTACGAGTATTGTGATAGAGATTTTGTATATTTTAATTTATTTTTTTTAATTTCGCAAGTTCTCGAAAATTGCTGTAGCGCTACATCTCTTACGATTTTTACAGGACAAAAGTTGTGCTAGGTTAAGGTAATGCACTTGGGGAAATTATTTATTTGATGCGCGTCGCGAACGGCCGCGACCGCGACAGTAATGCCTACTCGAAGACATTCCATCTTCACGATACCTGTTAACTAAATATCTGGCCGATGTTCGCTGAACTCCAAATTGTAGTGTGGCATAGCGGCGTGGAGCAAGTGCGTGCCCGAGTAAGATATTAGCGTTATTTTTATTTGAATTTGTAATATTGCATATATTTTGTTAATTTATCCACAAAAATACTAATGCAATTAGCCTTAGTGTTATGCAATATTGATTTATGTCCTACCAACTACATGGAAATTTATTGTAAATGACAGTGTAAATCTAATAATAAAAATTCAAAAGTCCACATTTTGGTTTTATTGATTTTACTTTCACAACCAAGTACCCAAGAATTATGTTATCAGCAGACGAATCAGCCGAGGCCTGTGCCTGGCATGGGGAAAGGCGAGCACTCGCTCCTGCCGGGCTAACATGCGCGCCGCGACAAAATTTTGTCGACGCTTTTATCGTGCCATTTGTCTCGTATTTGCACGGGAAAGAGCGAGACAAAACGGTCGACAAAAATTAGTCGCGGCGCGCATGTTAGCCCGGCTGGTTGTGGTAGTTGAAATGGTAACATGCCGTCGCCTACAAGGAATCACCAATAAAAGCCATGAAAACGTCTCAACCTGCAGCAGACGCATTGGGCACTATATCTTGATCATAGATGGCGCTATTGCATACTTCTAGTGGCGCCATCTATGGGAAAAAAAACCGGCCAAGTGCGAGTCGTACTCGCGCACTGAGGGTTCCGTATCAGTTTTGGATGTGCTACTCTCCAGCAACGCCACCATAATCGATAGCGATCTATCATAGCGGAATATAATGTACTTTGAACGTACATAATGTACGTATACCGATAATTAGTGTACCTAGAGTAGATAACGAGATAATGAACATTGATTGTGGCGCCGCTGCAATGCGTACTCTCTGGCGGCGCCACTAAGATTTCGTATACTCCGTGATGATATTAACATCTATTCCCTGTTGAAAAGTAATGTACGAACGCTGTTTAATACGTACGTGTTCATAAATATCATAAATATATTGCAGTTTCGTTTATTTCAGTGAATATAATTTACATTGGGAACGCCTTAATATTTTATGTTAGCAAAATATTGTGTTATTGAAGTTTTGTAATGATAACTTTTATACGTCATAATTATCAAGTCAGTTGAAGGTATTTGTGGAAAACAATATTATTACATTAATTAGGAAATGCAATGCTGTAAGATTAATTTGATTTGCGTAATTGGACATTCTGAATCCCGCGGAATCAAGGCGTTTGCTGGATCCCGTATGGATAAATTATGAATAGGTTCAACATTAATTGAAGGGACTTTTATGAAACAAATCATAATGTTTTCTAAAGACAGTTATTAGGTATTATCTACTAGACTTTTGCCTACGACTCCATCCGCGTGGACTACAATTAATTTATTGACCATTTTATTAAATTACCTCCTTAGTGTAGGGCGTTTAGTATTTCGAAGAGATCAAGTTGTATCTCTGGTCCATCGCACATTCATCCCACCGAAATTAGATGAAATGTAGCATAGATTTTAGTTGGACCCAAAGCTAGGTTTTTTTAGTGATAAAACATTAATATTCTTAATTTTTTTCATAATCGGATATTTAATTTTTTTTTTTGGTCGTAAATCGACCAAAAAAGGTATGTAGGTATGTAGGTAGAGGTACAATAGCTGCTATACAGCATGTAACAAAAACCTAAAAATTTTATACTTATCATTATGAACAACTTTTACTATGGCACCAATGCTGAAGTCGTGAAAAAAAATCAGCTGTTCCATACATTTTGTTGAGTTATGGTGAACACAAATGTATGGAATAGCTGATTTTCTAAATAATTGAAATGGGGCTATTTCACCAACCTATCAATATCTGTTCAATAAGCGAAAGATAAGATAAGCTAAAGGTGACTTTTAGGCGATTCGCACACTGCCCCGCTTCACGCAGCGGAGTGCGGGAGTGCGTGATCTTACGTTGTTTGCAAGTACCTATGTTTGTATAGATATCACGCGTAGTACAACACACTGAAAACGCATTCACGTGCGGGGTTGCAGATCACGCACCTACATGCGGAGAAACACGCACCCCCGCGCGTGGGTGCGGGGCAAGACGCAAGGTATGGCACACTGAGACCTGCAGTATCGTGCGTGATTTCGTGTTGACAGTTGAGATCTGCCGACAATATACATATGGTTGCTAGGAAGTTTGTTTTATTTTAAATCTGCCAGTATGAAGAACAAGACAATCCAACATCTAGTGTAATAAATTAGATACTAATTAACTGCTTTATAAAATGTCAAGTTGCTAAGACAACACTACTAGGTGGCGTATCGTTTTTTCCTCTAGGCTACCGCATGACAATATTGCACCTACGCGCGTTTGTGCGGAAAAATCTGCATGATGATGCAGATCTGCACTCCCGCACCCGCACGCGTGGCGCCGTCGCCACGCACCCCGCTGCGTGATGCGGGGCAGTGTGCGAATCGCCTTAGTAAATTAACTTTTCCTTCAATAATGTTGTCATTAACACATTATTGACAGGTGGTGAAACGCAATTTTTTGCTATTGAATAGTTTAGTGATCACATTAGCTTAATGAACAGACAATGATAGGTTGGTGAAATAGCCCCTTAATGTGTTATTTTTTTTGTGTTTTATTTCAATTACCTATATTCGTACATAATACCCTAAACTGAGCAGAGTATTATGAGTTATGAACTTATGACGTTTAAAAGTCATCATCATTCAATTTATTTAATAACAATATGTTTTGCTAACATAAAATATCAAGGCGCTCCTAATGTAAATTATTTTTACTGAAATAACGGAAACTACAATATATTTATGATATTTATGAACACGTACGTATTAAACAGCGTTCGTACATTACTTTTCAACAGGGAATAGATGTTAATATCATCACGGAGTATACGAAATCTTAGTGGCGCCGCCAGAGAGTACGCATTGCAGCGGCGCCACAATCAATGTTCATTATCTCGTTATCTACTCTAGGTACACTAATTATCGGTATACGTACATTATGTACGTTCAAAGTACATTATATTCCGCTATGATAGATCGCTATCGATTATGGTGGCGTTGCTGGAGAGTAGCACATAGTTTTGGACGTATAAAGTGAAAAAAACCGGACCGCAAAACTAAGTTTGTTTGTGAAAGAATTTTGATGATTTTGAAAAAACTGTACTAGTTGAACATCGTTTTATTTTTGGTGCCATATTTGGGTCAATTCCTATCAACTCTAATTATTTCAGATTTTCCACTCCGCAAACTTCGGAGATAAGGGGGGGGGGGAATGGTATTTTTTCAGACATTTTTCATCATATGTCGAAAACTGTGAGACATAAAATTAAATAAAAATATATTTTGAAATGTGCAGATCAAGCCCTTTCATATGATATGTCACTTGACCTAGTAACCCCACTTTGAAATTTTGGACCCCCACTCCGGCCCCTTTTGCAATGAAAATAAAAATATTTTTGGACTTTTTTCATTTGCAATAAAGTTGAACAAGCATTCTTTATAACTGTTCCAAATTTCAAGTCGATAGCATAAGTAGTTGCTGAAATAAGCAGGTGTGACAGACAAAGTCGCGCCATAAGGGTTCCTTTTTTACCATTTTGGTACGGAACCGTAAAAACGAATTTTTAAAGGCACGGCGACGATATAAGCGAAATGTGGGTATGTGTATATTTTTGTCAAAAGTAAAACCTAATCTACCCGCATATTTTATTATTTAGGACGGCAGCGCTGGCGCCGTCAGTACCGTCGCTGCTACGGTCGATTGCGACAGCTCGTGTTGACGTTTCCTACGGATATATTGTTGGAGACTGCGCCCGCGCTGAGTCTAGTATTGTCGCGAAGTGTTCGATTGCGCAGCATCCGCGGTGTTAGTGAAAGTGTAACATTCCCACAATATTTACTGAATTACGACTTAGTGTAGTGGCAGTGGCACGCGGTAGAAAATCTTGAGGCAGTGGCCACGCGGTGAGTGTGGCGCTGGGTTCGCGGCTGGATAGACTAGCACTCTTGAGTAAGTACCCCTCTGTATCTGTTTTAGTCGTAGCTATAAACAACATGTTTGTTTGTGTCTTGGGGGTATCCCTGTAGAATACACTATTTAATATTAAAAAGGAAGTGACTCCGCGACCGCCGCCGTGACCTGAATTTGCAGCCGGCGGCGGTTGCTAAATTGGCAGCCGGCGCTGACTTGAAAAAAAGCGGGAATGGGGTTGGCAATTCGGCATAAATAAAAAAACATTTCCACCCTTACCACAAAAAAGATAAACACGTGTTAAACGCGAATGCTACCAAAAATAATACACACTTTAGTGCTAAAAGTGCGTATTATTTTTGGTAGCATTCGTGTTGAACACGTGTTTATCTTTTTTGTGGTACGGCCGTTCATGTTTCATTTGAGTAACATATCTAACTAGGGTCCAAGAGCGAGCGAAGCGAGCTCGGGACACCCCGACACGGACAGGGAACTTGGACACCCCGACACGGTTACTTTTAACCTTGCAGACAGAAATAGGAGCCCCGCGTAGCGGGGCTCTGTCGACCATCCCCCTCCTTATAAGTCCAAGAGCGAGCGAAGCGAGCTCGGGAACTTGAGACACCCCAACACGGACAGGTTAGGTTCGAAGGGGTTGACGGGGGCTTCAGTGAGCGAGCGAACGAAGCCCTCGTCAACCCCTTCGTGTTAGGTTACTTTTAACCTTGCAGACAGAAATAGGAGCCCCGCGTAGCGGGGCTACGTCGACCACCTCGCTCCCCCTTGTAAGTCCAAAAAAGTTGTATTTTGTTTTACATTGACACTGTAATTTAAAAATCAATCTAAGGTAGATAATTTAACTTAAAACACGGCAACATTAATCTGCTGCTACGGTAGTTAGCAATTATTTTCGTCTGGTATCACTGCTACTCCAAGGCTACTCCGGTTCCCAACGGCGTTATTTTTGGGAGCCGCCGCCGGCTGCGGAGGTGCTCCCTATTAAAAAATTTCAAGTCAACCGAACACCGGGAAGTGGATCAAATTTAACTTGTAAGATACCCATTCTTACCCACATACAGCTTGTAAAAACTGGACAAGTGCGAGTAGGACTCCCGTCCTGAGGGTTCCGTACAAACTTAAAATGGATGTAGACATATCCCTCCAACTGTACAATTGACAAACAATTGATTTCGACCTGAATTAGTTTCATCGATAGAACTAGGTACCTATTAAATAAAATAACCCACTAGAAATATGTAATAGCGCCATCTATGAGCAAGATGCCGCTATTATATACTTCTAGTGACGCCATCGAGCAGATGTGATTGCCACGGACTAAGTAATCCTACAAGGTGACGACAAAGCGATCCTACAAGGATACCGTTTTTCCTTTTGAGGTCCAGAACCCTAAAAATCAAAATAAACCAATGGAAGTAGAATATATTTATTGGGAAGCATATTAGATAGGTTCTTATAATTATTGACATTTATTTGGATCGTACATTTATCTATTGCCTTAATTCATACAATCTCTTGTAAATGCATTTCAAGATTTGCGGGTCAAGTTGGTCAAGTTTTTCAATAGATAACTCACCGTAACTGGAGTATCCTACAAAGTCTTGTATAATATGTATTATATGTATATCTAATGGGGAATAAGGTTATGTTATTACACAATCAACTAGTCACAGATTTAAAATCTAAGAGAATAAATTTGTATAAGTATATTTTATAAGATACATAATTCACTACATACCAGACAATGATCTGCTATCACAAATAGGGGGGCTCGTGGCTAAATGACGGCCACGCTGATCGATCGATCTGCGAGGTTAAGCTGCGCTTGCCGCGGTCAGTCCTTGGATGGGTGATCGTTCTTTACACATCGAGACCCCTCCGTGCCTCGGAGAGCACGTTAAGCAGTCGGTCCCGGTTGTCATAGGAATATCTTTGACAATCGTTACGGGTAGTCAGAAGCCCTAAAGTCTGACAGCTGGTCTAACATTCGAATACCGGTATTACCCATTAATTGGGTTGTGGAGGTCAGATGGCAGTCGCTCCACGTAAAATATTGATAGCCAAAAACTAGTTAGACTGGATGCCGACCCAAATATAATTTGGGAAAAGGCTAGGCAGATGATCTGCTATCACAAATAGTTTATGTAGTAAGTACGTTGAAATATTTCACTTAGGTATAGGTAGCGGCGTGAAAGATGATCACAAACGTCACCTGCGCATTAGCTGGTTTTTTGGTCTCTTTGGCGGAATGAAGAAGACGGGGGGCGCCGAGGCTGCACGCGATTGGTTCGTCAGTCGTTGCTCGTCGTCTATTGGACTATTCTCTATTACGTATTGTCAACTGTCTATTGGGTCAAAAAGTTACATGCGCGATCTGTGATCAAGATCCCTGCCGATACTTATACTAAACAAAAACATTTCAGAGCTAAGTCATCCGATTTCAAAGTCAAAGTAAATGAAAATAGACGAGATTGTCTTCCGCCCCAACCAATTATTATTTTTCTACACTTTTTAGAAAACTTATTGATGATTCAGCCTAAAACGCACATTCTAAAACTGAATTCATGCTTGAGCATTGTTAAAGAATACTGTTTTATCCACAATTAAACGCGAAGGTCAGTCATGGAGGCCACACACGTCAGATATAGAGACCGTTCCACGTAAGAATTCCCCTAGAAGTAATGTTGGCTGCCCTGAATCTCAATTTATTACAACGTTTTTAACGGTGTTGGAAGTTTTCTTTCAGCACCAATTCACTTTCATCACTTTTTAACGTCCTAAATATTATTAAAAACATAAAGACAAAAAACACAATACGATAATTATGACCTAAATAGGAATGACAAGCAGGGGAGCCAACATAACTTCTAGGGGAATTCTTACGTGGAACGGTCTCTAGAGAGCTATGTTCCTTCGACGCTATGTTGGCTGCCCTGAATGTCAATATGTTACAACGTTTTTAACGGTGTTGGAAGTTTTTTTTGAGTACCAATTCTCGTTCACCACTTTTTAGTGTCCTATGCATTATTTTAACACCTAAGGGCGGGTTGCTTCAAACCATTGTATCCGTAAGTCAGTACGTAATATGAAACTGTCGTACAAGCCGCCATATTTGACGGTTACAGATACGTAACTGTAAGATGAAACAACATGGCCTTAATCTACAAGAAACATAAAACGTTAAGACCTAAAAGGAGTGACAGACAGCCAACATAGCGTCGAAGGGACATAGCATACGTGAAACGCTCTATAATGCTCATTGACCTATATGTCTAGACAAGCAGTTCCGAACATTAAACATGTCACACTCAAGTGTTGTGCGGGCACAACACAAGCCTCACATTCACTTTGACGTTTGATGCGGTGAGCAACAGACAAGTACCCGCGTATGGGGCATGATTTTTGTTCGGAACTGCTTGTCTAGGGACATATAGGTCAATGATAATGCTACATCTAGTTGATTAGATCGACAACTATATGGGTTTGACAACACTACAGCGGGGCCAGAGATAGCTTCAACGTTTGAAGACTTTTTTTGCAAAAATCCAAAAATCAAAGCATTCAAAGTCCGAAATCCGAGAATGAATAATGCAGCTCAAACTTTAAAGCTATATCTGGCGCCAGCATTTTATTGAATAACTTGACGTAATTCTTGCAATAAAGAGACGTTAATTTTATTAGTTATACAGGGTGGCAGGTTAGACAGTGGAAATATTTAAAGGGGTCATTATACTCATCATTATGAACAACTTTTACTATGGGACCAACCCTGAAATTACGAAAAAACAATTAGCTGTTCCATACATTTATGTTCACATAACTCAACAAAATGTATGGAACAGCTGTTTTTTTTTTATTTCAGGGTTGGTCCCATAGTAAAAGTTGTTCATAGTGATGAGTACAATGACCCCTTTAAATATTTCCAGTCTAACCTGCCACCCTAAAAGGCATAAATTAATTGATGTTTTTAAACTATGTACTGACAAGTATATTTCATTTTAAATAGGTACCTACCTACCTACATTCCATTTAGACAATTATAACATTAAACACAATTTATTACACATTGCACAAGAGGGTCCTACAACTAATCTAAGATTACATTAATAACAATAAATCTAGATCTTTACTTCATATTATAAATGATTACAGTAAGGTAAAGGTTCACAGACAAGTCAAAGTTGTTCCTAGCAAGCAATGTTTGAATCTACTAGGGTTCGATGGACCCACTAAATGTAATATAAAGTATAGAACACTCAGGGGTTAAATGCTAAGCTTAATTGGTACATAAATGCCATACAAGGTCTATAAAAATAACCATAAATATATAATTATTGCATGTTCAAATTTTAATGGTATAAATTCATTATTACCAATTTATTTTTGTAACAGAAGATATTCATAGCACAAGGAATTATCACAAAGAAGACACACAAACACGGTGATAGACAGATAAACCATAGTATCTGAATAGAATAGAAACGTTCAGCTATAAGGAATAGGCCCTGTGTCCGATATTTACCGTAAAAAGAGGCAAAACTCCAATTAGTTGATGGATGTTAGCGAAATTTTCACTGCCCTCAGTCGGCCCCGGATCTACGATTTTTCTGAACTGGGACAGAAACTTGATAGTGGCGCCCCCTCTAGCATTTAAGATAAATTATTAAAATAGCTCACAAATACTGGGTGGGATTTTTTATGACCTATTTTTTCTAGATGCAACGGGGTTTCCCCTGGCAGAGACATCACATACTATGCACCTATTCAAAAATGAACTAAGGATACGTTAAAAAACCAACTGTGGGACGCGTTTCAAAATCAATTGAATAATCGATAGAACTACCTGCGCTTGGATGCCAGGCGCTTTGTGAAATAAGTTTTTTTTTAAACATTTGAATTGGGCGCCCTTTGAAATTGCCGCCCGGGGCGGAAACCCTCCATGCCCTTCTCCCCTAGATTCGGGGCTGCCTCAGGTCACATCTTTATAAAATATTAGACATCCACGGACTTGACACATTATAGCAATAAAATAAGGCCCAAATAACAACAAATTATAAATAAAATTATACTAGGAAGTACACCTACGTATAATGCGCCACATTCAGTAAGACTAGGATGCATTTGTACACAGCACAATGAGATTACACTTCAAGTACATTAAAAATTCTACGCTACTATAATAATGGTGGTTATAGATGTGTACAGAAAATCACGTTTATTTATATAATGGTCAAAGGCTACAATTTAAATACTTAAGAGGCTTACAAGACCCAATTTTATCGATTCACGCAATTCCCGCCCGTAAAAGCTGACACGTTCGGGTCACAATAGAGTGAACGGAAAACTGTCAAATCGTGTTCATAAATAGGGTAAAATTGATTAAAACTTTATGAGAAATCTAACACAGTACTGTATTAGTATCATGCTTGTAGAATAATTTGACAAAAAAATCTGAATTATTGCATGGTTTTTATTCATTAAAATGAATTTTTAGAGGTATCTTCGTGATTTTTTTCTATCGAGCGAAAATAATTGAATCGTGTTTTCAGCACAGCACTTAACTAGCATATTATATCTTGAAGAATGACATATATTTTTCAGATTATTTTAACTGCAGTGGATCATATACTTTGAGACATTATAAAATTTGTGTTTGGCTCATGTAGGCGCCTTAAGTACGAATGACGAACTTTAATATATCTGACTGAAATATAGTGTTTATAATGGTGAAAAAATATATGTATAGTGATTAAAATATTGAAGCCTCCGAGCGACAATGTCATTACAGATGTCCTTTTTTTAGTACGAAAGCTATGATGTTCAGTGTGCGTAAGCGCAGTTCTTCAACTATGAATCGCCCGCATTCGTCAGATAGAATATCTATCCGTTATTATTTTGGCATAATTTTGTTATAAATATAACTGCTTAGCTGCCTGTGGATGACTTTAGAAACTCACCCAGAAATAGGCGAAGTTTGTAGAACTATCCAATTGCTGCTTTTTAGGAACGAAGTTCCATAACGCGGCTAGCGGTAGGAGTTGAATGGTGGAAATCGTCACATAAGGAAAAAGCGTTATGCCCTAACTCACAGCCGACAGCCTTGAGCGCTAGTCACTGATAAACGGCGCTAGTGCAGCTATTCGCAGCATTCTAATTTCCTAATTTCTTCCTATCGCTTCGAGTAGTACCTGCCTTACCTCATATCTGTAGCACCACCATACAATTTACAGGTCAACGTTGTTCAAATTGGACCCGGAGTGCGTGGGCAGGTCGTCGCGGAGCAGCAGCGTGCCGATCGGGACCACGGCGTCGTCCCGTTCGCGCAGTTTCCGCATCTCGTTGCGCAGTTTGTCGAGCACCGCGTAGTTGGGCTCGTTGTGGCGTGCCTGGTCTTGGAGTAGGGTGATCTGCTGTTCTTCCAGCTTCTTCTCCTTGCAGCTCTTGACGGAGCGGGAGCCGTACAGGCGCAGCAGGGAGCCCCAGGACCGCACGTGCGGGTGCAGCGCCTGCAGCGGAAGGGGAGTGTTATGTTCGGGAGTTTTTGGAACGAAGTTCCTTAACGCGGCTTGTGGTAGGAGCAGTGGCGTGCCTAGAGAGCTAGCCGACGCATTTTTATTTTATCATTATTATTTTTTCATGAATGTAAGGGGTTTTCAATGTACGTACCTATACGTATTGCTTTAATAATGGCATTAACTCATTTGAATTCATGAAAAATGATCAAAAATACTTCCTAAAACCAAAAAAATGCGTGGGGTTTGCCCTTTAGGCATGCCACTGGATAGGAGTTCACTGCAAGAAATAGTCACTAAACTTTACCCGTGCGAAGCCGGGGCGGGTCAGCTAGTGGGTAATAAAAGAAACGTTCATACGAATTTGTACCTATGTACATCATTATTGGAACTTCGTTCCTGACGGGGGTGACAATAATTACTAGTGACTTGTACGACAGGAACGAGTCGAGTGTACCTGCAGGATGGCCTGCGAGGCACGCTGCTTGGCCGTCTTCTTGTTCTTGCTGACGACGGTGGCGGTGTGCTTGCCCACCTTCATGGTCAGCTCGATCTTCTGGTACTCCAGCTTCTTCATCTGTACGTATTAACATGCGTAGTTAGAATAGAATAGTCTTTATTTGCAGTAAAATGTGGTGGGTACAGTCAGGGAAAGGGATTCCTTTAGCAGGTTCACTATCAATTATAATAAAAAAAAAAAAACAACCGAATGCAGAACCTCCTCCTTTTTGGTTTTGGAAGTCGGTTAAAAATTGGTCGTATATTCAAACTTCGAAGCAAATCTGAATCCGAATTGCTTCGAAGTTTGAATATACGACCAATAGGGATGTTAACTACTTTTTTTTTATTGTGAATCTGTAAACTATTTGAAAAAAGACAATGAACACCAAAAAAACCGATGAAACATCTACAAAATTGGCAAAGTTATAAGCGTTTTAAAATGATTTGCTAGACACGGATGGCACTACCTACTAGTGACATAACACCACCTACGTCCGCTTGCGCGACAAAGACGGAGCTACTCCCTCCAAAAACTTTAAAAGCGTCTATGTTTTCCATTTTGTGATAAATTATTACTTTTGCTTTTACTTTTTTGTTAGGCCTGTTCCTTCTTTGAAATAAAATAATTTATTTGTACTTTTTTAAAAGTAGGACACTACCGTATTATGAACGATAGTGTACCTGCTAAAGAATCCCTTTCTCTGACTGTACATAAGTTGTTGTTAGAAGTAATAGTTAAGATTTTAATATTGTCACAGAATTATCAAGTCATACTATCAAATAAATTGTATAGTTATTCGCGGCTCAACTAAAACATAGTTCCTATGTTTAATGCTCGTACACGGGACGCGGTAACTTGCGCATATTCTGTGCGAATTGCGCAGATTTTGCACATATTCTGTGCAAACAATGGCGCAGATTTTGAGCATATTTTGTGCAGTTAATTGGGCAGATTTTGCGCATATGGCGTGCAAAAAATTGCGCAGACTTTGCACAAACAATTGCGCAGATTTTGCGCAAACGCAATACGAAAAAGCGCATTACTCGCACCGTGTATAAGCAATAAACAGTAATTTATTTAACCACTAGCTGTTCCTCGCGATTTCACCCTCGTTCGTTGCTTCTAAGGGTCGTAGCATGATGGTAAATAGCCTATACTATCCTACTAATATTATAAATGTGAAAGTTTGTGAGGATGGATGTGTTTGTTACTCTTTCACGCAAAAACTACTGAACGGAATTTGATGAAACTTTACAGTAAGATAGCTTATACATCAGAATAACACATAGGCTACTTTTTATCCCAAAAACGCGGGCGAAGCCGCGGGCGGAAGCTAGTATTAGTATAGATGTAGTGCAGCTGACCTCGGTGTGTATGTGGCGGTCGCCGGCGCCGAAGTTGCGCAGCAGGCAGGTGCGCAGGATGGCGTGCGGCGCCGGCTCGCACGTGGCGGCGCAGAACTCCGTGATGCGCGGGTCCTCGATGCCCACGTAGTCGAAGAACTGGCAACACAGCTGCAGCTGCGAGCCATACCGACTGCTCTTACCGACTCGGTGCCACATGTACACAGGGGGGCAGGTGACACAGTGGAAATACGAAAAGGGCTCATTGTACTCATCATTGTGAACAACTTTTACTATGAGACCAACACAGAAATTGCGAAAAAAATTCAGCTGTTCCATACATTTTGTTGTTCATGTGAACAAAAATGTATGGAACAGCTGATTTTTTTTTCGCGATTTTGGGGTTGGCCCTATAGTAAAAGTTGTTCATAATGATGAGTATAGTGGCTACATTGCCGGATGAAAATGTCAGTGTATATCTACTCAGACTTTTATATACTGGATTTATTCAATTGAATGAGATATTTGCAGTAAAAAATAGACCTCTTCAATAGACTTTATTACCTTTGCTTCCAGCAATCTAAAGTAAAGTAATGGCAAAGTAATATTGTACCATTTTCTAACATAGTGGATTTTAATAATATTCATACAGAGTAAATTTTTTAAGTGTGAGTGGATCAAATCCGAAACTTTAAGAAATAGCGAAAAATACTCCAAGGAGTCTCGGGGCTAATTTAGATAAAACTAAAACAGCATCATTCGATTTTTGATTAACAGTGAAGGCAAACATCATGAGGAAACAAGTCCTTGAACCAAAAATCGAAGACATGTGACGTCCACCGCACCGACGACGTGGTCGTGTGTGACGCGCAAAGGATGCAGTGGTATACACTTAGGCGATTCGCACACCGCACCGCAACACGCAGCGTAGCGCGGGAGTGCGTGATCTTCCGTTGTTTGCAAGTACCTGTATTTGTATAGAAATCACGCGTAGTGCAACACGCTGAAAACGCATTCACGCGCGGGGCTTTTGTTCCGTCGCCACGCACCCCGCAGCGTAGCGCGGGGTGCGTGCGCCGTGCGTGCGCGGGGGGTGTGTGATTTGCCGTACAGTAAAGTCGTGTGGTCGTGCGTGACGCGCAGAGGATGCAGTGGTATACACTTAGTGAAGTCGGGCTCGTGGTCGCTGGGCGGCGCGTGGTGCGGCGCATGCGCGTCCAGCTCGTCCTTCATCTCGGGGATGAGGATGTGGATGGAGTGGGGCGTGGTGGTCGTGTGTGACGCGCAGAGGATGCAGTGGTATACACTTACAGTGAAGTCGGGCTCGTGGTCGCTGGGCGGCGCGTGGTGCGGCGCATGCGCGTCCAGCTCGTCCTTCATCTCGGGGATGAGGATGTGGATGGAGTGGGGCGTGGTGGTCGTGTGTGACGCGCAGAGGATGCAGTGGTATACACTTACAGTGAAGTCGGGCTCGTGGTCGCTGGGCGGCGCGTGGTGCGGCGCATGCGCGTCCAGCTCGTCCTTCATCTCGGGGATGAGGATGTGGATGGAGTTCCGCGCGGCCGCGGACTTGGCCTGCCGCTTGCTGGAGCCGTGGCCCACGCCGTACTGCATGCCGCCGATGAACACCGTCGCCTGGTACGGGGTCGACGCGTTCTCTGTGTCGAGAACATTGTATTGACGCTTCGTGTATACCCCAGAATACTTCTAAAGAACTTGATAGGTTTTGATGCAGTTTTCATCATCATTTTGAGAAGTTATTATTTAAGGTTGTGTGTAGTGTTACACGCATAAGTAAGAGGTCGACGCGTTCTCTATCGAGAACATGGTTTTGACGCTTCTTGTATACCCCAGAATTACTTCTAAAGTGTTTCATTGATTCTGATACAGTTTTCACCGTCAATATGGAATTTTGTAATTGTTTATGTGTCACTTGTCACGCAATTCAATTGCACCCGTGCTAAGCAATGACGGGTCACTAGTACACAATCATATAATGTAACAAAGTTCGTAGTTCAGAAGCTAAACATGCTGGTGATAGTCCTTAAATCACGAAGAAATAAAACACAGGTACCTACCGACCGACGGGCCACATGCAACTCTATTCTACCGCAAATTATAAGTAACACAACTTAATGTGTCTTGTAAAATAACCTTCATAATTATTTGAGTTCACAGTTTCCTGAAATCTTTCGTGGTATTTGAACTACCTAAATCTGACGTAAAAATGTTCGGTTGCGTATTTGCACCTATTCATTCATGATTTCAAACTTTCAATACACGTTTTTATCACGCGAATACAAATTGAACGTAAAGCAGCCCGAGTGGGTGTTCCCCGACAGTTATAATCTGGGTGTCTTCAAGTCACGAGTGAATCGGTTGCTTCTAGGCAAGCGTGCTCCATCGTAGACCGCATCATCGCTTAACATCAGGCGAGATGGCGGTCAAACTTGCGTTTGACCGCCTATTAAAAAAAAAAAAAACCGGCCAAGTGCGAGTCGTACTCGCGCACCGAGGGTTCTGTATCGGTTTTGGATGTATAAAGTGAAAGAAACCGGACCGCATAACTAAGTTTGTTTGTGAAGGAATTTTGATGATTTTGAAAAAACTGCACTAGTTAGGAACATCGTTTTATTTTTGGTGCAATATTTGGGTCAATTCCTATCAACTCTAATTATTTCAGATTTTTCGCTCCGCAAACTCCGGAGATAAGGGGGGGAATGGTATTTTTTCAGACATTTTTCATCATATGTCGAAAACTGTGAGACATAAAATAAAATGAAAATATATTTTGAAATGTGCAGATCAAGCTCTTTCATATATGTCACTTGACCTAGTAACCCCACTTTGAAATTTCAGACCCCCACTCCGGCCCCTTTTGCAATGAAAATAAAAAAAAAATCTTTTTTCATTTTTAATAGTTTGGCAAGCATTTTTTATAACTGTTTCAAATTTCAAGTCGATAGCATTAGTAGTTGCTGAAATAAGCAGGTGTGACAGACAGAGAGACAGACAGACAGACGAAGTCGCACCATAAGGGTTCCGTTTTTACCATTTTGGTACGGAACCCTAAAAACAAAGCTCGAGCTGTTTGTTCGAGTTATGAAAGTGTAAGCGTACTCACCGAGCTGCTTGAACTCGTAGACGGGCTGCTTCTGCAGCGCGCGGCGAACGTACTCGTGGAACACGGACAGGTAGCTGCGCCCGTTCATGTTCATCACCCAGTCGCGCTTGTTCGCCTTGCCGCCCGCTGCAACCACTACCGTCATCAGTGGCGGCCGGGGTTGTAGGCATCATGATCGGTGAACGTTAACTAACGTCATAGTCAACGACCAATCGTACATCGGTTTGCTCTCGAAAGTGAAGACGTTAACGCACGTGATTGTTCCAATCACTGATTACTCGATTAAGGCTGCGCTTCCACCAGCAATGTGCGACTACGAGGATGCTTGCGAGGGATATGTTTGTTAAGAACATATCTCTCGCTACGCGTCCTCGCACATCTTTGGTGGAATCGCAGCCTTACGCGATAGTTCGCTACTCGCACTAGGTGCTCAGAACACAGCAATACTTTAGCGGCAGAAATAGTTGGGATATGGTGTACTTCCTTAGAATATGCCAATAATGTGTATGAGAAGTCTCTATTCTTGCATAACTGCTGAAATTGGCATAGGGAAAAAAAAAAAATTCTTGCAGCAACAAAGGCTGAATATACCAGTAACGTGTATGTGTATGTAATGCAGTGCATATAGGCAAGTAGGCAGTGCCTACCTCATATGATTCAATAAAACTATTTTAACTGTTACTACATAAATAAAATATATCAATCATGACTAATTATTGATATATAATGATGTATATTGATGTAGTAATAGTTAAAATGGTTTTATTGAACCTTAAGAGGTAGTCACTGCCTACTTGCCTATATGCAATGCACGCGCCTGATGTAACGGACAACTTACCAGCGTTCTCTTCCCCGGGGGCGGCCGGCTGAGCGGGGATGGTGATCAGCTTAGTGCCCTCGGGCAACGTGGGGTATTGCAGGGTCTTCCTCGCCTTCGTGTATTTACGGCGGTCAGCCCAGCGCCTAGGGGAGCATTCATAAGGTGTAAGTAATAAAGCACCTAAGATCTTCAGCAGAAGGTATTGAAAATACTGAAGGTAAATTGGATGCAGACTATAGAATTTCCATCCGTTTGCACGGCGTACATGCTTACACTGGGAGTGTTAAATCGCGGATTAACGCCCGTATGTACTAGTGGTATGCATTGCGTAAAGGAAAGTAGGCACTGCCTACTTGCCTATATGCAATGTACGCCACTGGTATGTATATACAAATATTACTACGAGGAACTCAGTGTACAGAAAACTCATACGAATATAAACCTTAAACTAATATAAATAATGTTCACATTCGTATGAGTTTTCTGTACACTGTGCGTCAAAACCTCATCGTAATGTTTGTGAATACGGGTGTTAATGTCGTTCGTGTAAGTAAGCCGGGCCGCACACCAGACACACACTTGTATTACGATAATTTTGGCGCCACATTTGATACGCGGCACATGTAACGCCCCCGTATAATTCTGCGCGGAAGCACGCACAACAAGGACACATTTGTAGCGGGTGCAGTTATCGTAATACAAGTGTATGTCTGGTGTGCGGCCTGGCTAAAACCTAGCGTAACACTCACTTGAAATGCATGATATTAACAGTCTTGAACTTGAATAGCTTCTTGCAGTAATCGTTGATTTGTTCAGCGGTGAGATGCTGGGTCTTCCAGCTGGTGTTGATGGTCTCGACTCTGGGCGGCGGCATCACGATGCCTCCTGGGAGAACCACGGGCTGGCGGTTCAGCGGTACTTCGATATCTCCGTTAGTTGTTGCATTAGCTTCGCTAGTAGCACTTGTTCCAGCTCGAACTTCAGGCATTTTAACAGCTGTTTCAGGCCTTTCAACTATTGTTTCTTCGGCCGATCTTTCAGGCTTTTCAACACCTGATTCGTCAAGCATTTCGACGGCTGGTTCTTCTGTCTCATCACCTGATTCTAATGTTTCATCAGCTGATTCTTCTACTGTATCATCAGCGTTTTCTTCAAGCACCTCAACTGCGTCTTCAACCCCTTCAACTAATTCTCCATTCCTTTCCACAGTCGATTCTTCAAATCCATTTACTGTTATTTCCTTATCTGTAATATCACCGTTAAGGAACGGACACTTTAATACTTTTGTCACAGAAACTTCGTCCTTCATAGGCATCTCGTCGTTGTTAGATGACTCGGCAGCATCACTGACCCCATTAATACTTTCCTGGCTGTTCTCATTATCAGTTCTCGAAGATTGAGGGTTGTTGACCCAATTGCCAGTACGGATCTGTTCTGCGATCTTGCTGTCGATCTCTTTTTGTTTGTCCTCTTCTTCAAGAGCCCGGCGGTACGCGAAGCACGGTATAGCGCTAATTGGTATCTCGTGGCGCTGCAAAAAAAGGTCGCGTTGATTGGTTTTGTCGAATTGATTTGGAGGATTTTCTGAGATCCTACGTCAAGGGAAGGAAAACGCATACGGAGGTTAAAAAAAAATAGTAAATTAAAAATTAAAAAAACCCGACTGCCAAAAAACAACTAAAAAGTTCAAAACAAGAGCACTTTTCAAGCAGTCTGATGCAGTTGGTGGCAATTATTTGTGTTAATAATCTTAGATTTTATGCCACCAACTGCATCAGACTGCTTGAAAAGTGCTCTTGTTTTGAACTTTTTAGTTGTTTTTTGGCAGTCGGGTTTTTTTAATTTTTAATTTACTATTTTTATTTTTCACTTTTTAGTTTTTAATGTATGTTTTCGTAATCTTCTTTTCGAGCCCTTCATTTTGATACCCCACATGATAGGTTTTGAGGATAAGTAAGAATTAGCGAGAATGATTGCTTTGTTAAACAACTTTAAATCGTTATACATCCTAAACTATTATTTAAAATGAAAAATGATAAAAGGAACCTAAAGATGATTTTATACATTAAAATACCTATTCAACGACACCCCACTTGACATAGTTCATCATTTTTTTTTTTTTTCATTTTGACAATATGGCGTCTGGTTGTCGCTGTGGTGAATTTTGATTACTGTTATGTCTTTAGTGACACTCGCAAGGTTAAGACGAATCGATTGACTGATAAACACATTACCCTCCTTTGCGTCTCGCAGTCGGGTAAAAAACCGGACAAGTGCGAGTACGACTCGCACCCTAAGGGTTCCGAATGACGTAATACAGCGCCATCTATGCCGCTATATTACGTCATAGTAGATATATCAAATCGTGATCATAGATGGCTACTGCATACTTCTAGTGGCGTCATCTATGAGCAGATGACTCCACTTATGGTCCGGTGACAGACGGACAACAAAGTAATCCTATAAGGGTTCCGTTTTTCCTTGTGAGGTACAGAACCCTAAAAACTGTGATGGCAGCTAATATTTTTGGTCCATCGAGTATCAAATATGCTGCTCTCTTGATTATATTCACAGAACACCCCTAAAACCTTCCTTCCGTCTTTAGATGCGGACTTACCCTCGTATTCCCCTTGCCAAGGAAGTACGGCTTAGAGAGGGTGCACACCCGGGAAGCGCGGTGCATGTAGATGGGCATGCCGCTGATGTGGCGCACCATGATCCAGTCCAGAGGCAGCACCTCGAAGTGGTTCACGCCTTTCTCTGTGGACCAGGAAGGTGTGAGTAGACCCAAAATTCATGCGTCTGCTAATAAATATACAGCAAGGATCCGCAGCGGTGCGGGTGTCGCACTGCGCTCTCGACGCGTCAACTGTAAGGAAGAAGCAATCGTCCGTTCGCAATACGACACCCGTATCGCAGCAGTTCAACAAAAACCAGACAGGGGCGGGGCTGAGGGTTCCGAATAGACATTCAAAGATCATCACTAATTACTAAAAGTGGGAAAACCTCGCCGTAAACGACGGGGTCGGCACTTCCGGGGTCGGCACTTCCGGGGTCGGTCCCGTTAACTGGACACGACGACCGGGGTAGCTGGGAGTTACTCAATGAAGAGGATCCCTACCTTCTAGAACGATCTTTTGTCTAGTGATGTAGGCCTTCTCCTTCTGCTTGGGAGCTCCCTTGAAGTCCTCTGGCAGGTCCTCCTCCAGCATCTTCTCGATTTCCTCTTCGGGGACACCTTTGGATACATCTATAAATTTTACTAGCCTATCATATTATTTAAATTGAACAAAGCTAAAAAAGTGATTACATATTATTGCCTATGGGTTAATGTGTTTTTCGTAAGGGTAGAACCATGCCAAAGATGGCCTATCTGCGATACCTCGCGATCGCGGTTCAGATCGCAATCTTGATGTTACCTTGATGTAAAGAATGGGCTTCGCATTTTATAATTGCATTGCATCAAAAAGATATCCAAGAATCTGGAAGGTCATAGCTATTTGAACCGAACTGTGAAAGGTGGAAATGTTATCGAGACTGCTAACATCCATAAGTGCATGACAAGCATAGTGTCGCATTTAACAGCGTTGCCGTGTGTGGAGCATAAGAGTTTTCCTAAAATATTATAAAAGATGAAAAATTATAAAATAAATTGGATAGTATACTCCCTGATATTCAGGCACAGTATTGCATGTAAATTTTTAAGAAGAAACTGATTAATTACTATTCCTGCAGCTTAATTAATGCCAGACCTATTTCATTGTTATCTGCTGTTAATCTCATTGTGATTGGTTGATCGAGATCACAACAGCCACTCAAAATCACCTGATGTGATGTTACTTACCAGCACATTACAATTAAATAGCCTTTTAGAAACCAGAGGATAATAACCTCCCAAACTATAACAGCATTCTTTAACTGATAATGACCTCCCAAATTAAAACCCCATTCTTTAACTGCATGGAATAATTATGTACATTCTATCACAACAAATTAATGTCATATCATGCAAGAAGGAATAAAATCAAAGATACAACTACCGTCAGAGCTGTCAGACTCTTCATCGTTGCTGTCTTCGTCGTTAGACTTCACTTCGTCCAACACCTTGAACTCCTTCAGCCTCTCCAGTTCTTCATGACTTACGAAGTTACCATAACTATCTTCGCTTCCAAACTTATCGTCTCCATTTTCATGTACGGACTCATTGTCTACGTCTGGGGCATGGCTACAGGAGGGATTGCCATCGTTAAGCTTTTGTTTTTTGGATGGTGGCATCTCCAACTGGGTTTCTTCGCTCATCTTATTCTGTCTAAAAATATTTATTAGTTTAAAATGCTTATGAGGTAAGCATGAGCGAAGCCAGGTTCTTCATAAAAATTGTGAATATTGTATTATGACAGTTTTATTTTAACATTAGCAATGTTACCATAAAAGTTATGATTTTTTATGACAAATGCAGGTGCATATTTATTAGCATTATTACAAAATATTTTATATGGTTACATTGATTGATTTTAATGAAAATACTAAATTATAGAACATTAAACTTTTAATATTAGAGATACCCCTGGCTTAACTCATACACAACATCAGCAAAATGTTAATACAAAAGACATAACACCAATAACTAAATTACTGTAAGTAAATACTCAAAAAAAAGTGATTAAAATTATCTAGTAAATAAAATTTATTGCTGAAAATACTGTGAAGTACTGTGACATAGTGAAACAAAAAATGCTAATGCTGCAAAATTACCTTCCCTGTCACAAGAACTTATTGATTTAATATTACTCTAGTTTTGAAAATGAGGAGAAAACTCTATTATGGATTCATCATACAGTTGAATACTTAAACAGGAGTAATATAATTTAAGAATTAGAATACTCATTACAGTATTTTAGCAATGACTCTCAGTAAACACCTGAAGGCTTTACCTTTGAGGTTATTCACATAATATAAAGCCCAAAAGTTGTTGAAAGATCGTCCACAACTAGCGATGGCACTTAAAATCCAATGTGCAACAACAGTTGGATTCCAACCATCGCTCGATGTAAACTTTCGTTAATTCTGTGACCGCGTGTATGGCGTGCGCTACGGCCGCGGAGGTGTGGCAGAGTTGCGACAGGCTAGGGGCTCTGACCATTTATACAGAGGCTAGTCTGTAGCAAAACCGCTTTAACACACCCGCAGAATACCACCTCGGGCAGCGCTGCTTATGTATCCCCGTGTTCTCTGCAAAGACAACTTGAGACCTCCGACTTGCAAAAAGGTCAAATCAGATAGCTGTATAACGCATCCAAGGCTCGGCATTGTCTAATCAGTCAAGTATAATCCAGGTAATCGGCAAATAGGTAATAGAATATCATTGAAATCTGACCGTTTTGCAAGTGTGCAAGAAAATATTTTTACTTACGTGACAACGCATGCACTCAAAATAAAATAAAAGCAATAATTTCGTCAAAATAAATGGTTTCGCCAATTCTGCGAGTGCTTCAAATCTAGTAAAACAAATATAGATAATTTGTAGGTCAAAATATGAATAAAATTGAAATAATTTTATCAAAGAACGATTTCAACAGCCGACTTGATTACTATACTACGTTCCGTTTCAGCTGTTAATTGTTACGTTCGCAGTACAAACGAAAAATATACGACCAATTTTGTGAAATAAGTAATATATTAAATAGGTAATAAGTTATTATGTATATGAACCGACATAATTATTAAAAGTTCAGTTAAATAGATAAGGCGCATATAAAAATATTACATAATAATATTAAATAAACTATCTTAAATGACAGTTAGTGTCGTGAAATGAAACGTAAAGCATAAGAAAAAGAAAAGATCAGGTACGGTGTTTTCACAAGAAAAAAAATACCCCATAAAAGGTCTAAGCATAAAAAAAAATAAGTTGAATTTACATACATACTTACATAGTTTACAAAGTCAACTCATGACGCGAGGCTTTACACTCTCGCAGTAGGTATCAATGAATCGAATATTTTTACAATGAATTAAATAATATTTACACACCATAGATTGCAGTTTTGCACATTAACTTGTTTCTGGTAAGTAGGTAGGCATTTATCATAAAACAAAAATAGGCCATTATGCTATGTATAAGCTGTTTGTGTGACTATTAGAAAATAGGGTAAAACTTAACTGATGGTGGAAACACCAGGAGGAAATTTTATTTTATACCATTCCCCCTCTAAAAAGCTTATTTTATTCACTGAAAACAGTGAATAAAAAGCACTTTTACTCACTGTTTTGATGTTTGAAAATGGAACACACCAATGTATTCGACCACAGATTTAAAGAACCTATGCTAGATGCGGCAAGTTATTAGATTGTATGAAAACCGAACGTGTCATCTTTTTAGGGTTCCGTACCAAAATGGTAAAAAAGGAACCCTTATGGTGCGACTTCGTCTGTCTGTCTGTCTGTCTGTCTGTCTGTCTGTCACACCTGCTTATTTCAGCAACTACTTATGCTATCAACTTGAAATTTGGAACAGTTATAAAGAATGCTTGTTCAACTTTATTGCAAATGAAAAAAGTCCCAAAATATTTTTATTTTCATTGCAAAAGGGGCCGGAGTGGGGGTCCGAAATTTCAAAGTGGGGTTACTAGGTCAAGTGACATATCATATGAAAGGGCTTCATCTGCACATTTCAAAATATATTTTTATTTTATTTTATGTCTCACAGTTTTCGACATATGATGAAAAATCTCCAAAAAAATACCATTCCCCCCCCCCTTATCTCCGAAGTTTGCGGGGCGAAAAATCTGAAATAATTAGAGTTGATAGGAATTGATCCAAATATGGCACCAAAAATAAAACGATGTTCCTAACTAGTACAGTTTTTTCAAAATCATCAAAATTCCTTCACAAACAAACTTAGTTATGCGGTCTGGATTTTTTCACTTTATACGTCCAAAAATGATACGGAATCCTCGGTGCGCGAGTAGGTACGACTCGCACTTGGCCGGTTTTTTATACCTACGATAACTTCACCCCAGCCATTTAGTGATGTGCTCAGAGTAAACAAAATTGTTTCAATCACTAAGCGTCACTGAGCTAACAGACTTTTTTTAGTACGAACAGTCGATCATGCAGGGCACGCTTGGTCGTGGCTTGCCGTATCTAGTGTAAGTGTAATCTGTGTATTCGACCTATATTGATGTGTTCTAAATTCAATTTGATTGGTCGACATTTTCGACAAGGAATTTAGCATTAGAATAAAAACTGTTTTGTGTTCTTTGCTGTCCTTAGTAAATTGGCGCTATTTTGAATACTGTAAGTTGTACGAACACAAAGTTTAGTGTTACTTTAATCTTTAATTTTGTGTTTGTTTAGTGTTGTTCTAATCGATTAAAAATGCATTCTAGTGATGAAGATGTGTTAACACCTGAGTTTGTGAAAGAGAGGGCGGCCGATATAGTGGAAAGGTGGAAAGCTTGCTACCCAAAAAATCACGGCTGGTTTACATCAAAGCCAATTTAACTTTACTTTTTCTTCATTATATGTATATTTTCACTTAAATCTTTCTTTTTCTCGTAGTCATGGTATAAAGTATAGTATGCAACTCTTGAATAAAACGGATTTATATCGAGGGCCATGAATCGCTCGCGTCGCTCAGGATTCTAACACTTGAATCACTCGCTACGCTCGTGATTCAATCATCATGAATCACTCGCTACGCTCGTGATTCAATCATCATGAATCACTCCCTACGGTCGTGATTCAATCGTTAGAATCCTTCACTAGCTCGTGATTCATCTATGGCCCTCGCTTTAAATCCGTCCTTTATTCACTAATTGCATAATATACTATTGTACCACAGAACCTAAATAGCAAAGACTACTATACATTTAGACGGTACTCTCAACCATATTTTCCGTCATCGTACAAGCAGCGCCATCTATCCGTGGTAGGGCCAATTCAATTCATAATCTATACCTACCTATAGCTATATAGTATACAGCTATAGCTATAGCTATACAGTAGGTACCTACATACCTATATCTTCATATATTACTTGGTAAAATTATTGTCATAGGGCGTTTTGCAGTTATCCGTTTCTAACCCATTTTTTATGACACGTTTTTTTTTCATACATTTCAAAAACTGGTAGGTATCGAAATGTATGAAAAAAAAACACGTTGGTAAAAAAACGTGTTAGAAACGGATAAGTGCACAAACGCCCTATGACAATAATTTAACCAAGTAATTTAAGAGGCGTAACGTATAATGATGTAATTATTGTTTTACATAAAAATACGTCAGGACGCGTGACAAAACATCAAGTTACCTACTTCTATGTAAATGGAAATAATACAATTTATACGGAATAAAAAAACGTTTTAGATTACACACTTTTATTTTCGAACTAAGAACTTCTTTTTTAAATATTTAAGTTTGCCTGCATGTACCTGAGAGTCTATCGGCGGTAGGTATTAGGATATTTATGATGCTGGTTTAAAGAATCTTCTTGAAGAGGAGTCTTGATAATAAATAATTTCAGCGGCTAACTTCGCTACATCATTGATTTCCTGATCTGACCATTTCAGTGATCTTCGTCCACCGAAGGGCTATCAGGGGCTGGATAGCTTTTCCAGCTCTGAAGTCTTCTGTTCCCAGGGCTTGTAGGAGCTCTTTAGGCAAATCTTCTTCTGAAAATGTCAACATAAAAAGATATGTAATACTTGTCTATCTGCTTAGTGATAGCGCAAAAGTCATGTAATATTCCTATGTGGAAATAAACATTTTGCATTGTCTATCCGCAATGTGATAGCGCTTGCCATGTTTATATGACACAGTGTCCACCTGCATGTGGAATTTACATAATCTCTCATTTGGGATCCGCCAGGCGTTTGAAGTTATGACATTTAAGGTAGGTACATTATGTCTTAGGTACTATAAGTAATGAGTGTTTTACAGACCTGTATTAGGGTCTTGATCCAGATCATTTTGAGTAGGTTGGTTATGCACTGTTGGCGACGGTAGTTTGGGCAGCTGTGAAACTGGAGACAGCGGCGTTGGTGAAGTAGGTGATCGTAGGCGACGAGTCTTCTGAATCCACTTCGACCGGTATCCTCTTCAGTTTCCTCAACAATTGCCGTATCTTTTTCTTTATATACTTCCCCATTTCTAGAAACTCGCGCAGGAGAAGAAAATCCAGGGCAAAACGTTTTCAAAGAAACATCTCACCCGAAAATCCGAAATCTCGAAATAAATAAAAATAACGCATTTTTCTATGTGACAGATAGGGATGTAAAAATTATCGATTATGGAAATAACCGTTAAAAAATCGATTTTTGAAAAGTAAAAATCGATTTAAAACATGATTTTATTTTTAGGGATCGATTAATAATCCATTTTCGGAATCAAATCGAAGCGTTGTGAATACGGGGGTTGGTCTTCTGGCCCGGAGCCCGGAACGCGAACTGCCATAGAATTTGCTTTTGAATCAGTTTAGTTGGTTAATTTAATCAAACATTCACTACATGGAGTCAACGAACTTGGTTGATATGTCATTCATTATTCGTTGGTGAAACTTAATTTTTCAAACGACAAGTTTATTTTTAATTAATTTATCTATTGATATAGGTAATATTTATGGCGTTTATATTAAAACATATTGACAAATTAGGTAAAAAACAATTAATAATCAATTTTGTTAAAAATCTATTATTTTCTTAGGAAAAAACGATTATTTATTAATCGATTTTTTATGCTACAAAAAAACCGATAAATTAAAAATCTATTTTTTATGTACAATGTAACATCCCTAGTGACAGACAGTTGACAGTGTAACCATATGACCACATAATAAATACGTTTTTGTAATTGATTAAATTAATTCTTTTATATTTTCTATTTACTTCTAATAATGTAAATTAAATTAATGTGATTTATTATCCTAATTAATATATTTAATGATAATTTTGATTATATCATAACACTGTTATAAAGTGGTAACCCAATCAGTAAATAGTTTTTTCACCACGTCGGATGGATGGAGCTAGTTTCCATACAAAAGTTTCGAACAGGCTACAATGTTCTAAGAGAGCATAGCATGCTAAATAGCAGATTTTGACGGAACTTATTGGATAGAACTTTGGGCGCTTTAATTGAAATAATTCATCTTTTGCTAAGCTTGCTACAGTATGACGCGCCTATATTTTAACGCATTTTGACGGACCCTTCATACACGGGGGTGATTCTCGCGGGTGATATATGGATATCGAATTCGATATATATCGCAGCAAATGTCAAAATGGTAGGGATTTTGACAGTTGTTGCAATATATATCGAATTCGATATCAATATCGAACCCGCGAGAATCAACCCCCAGATGTTCCTCCTGATCATTACACTCCATAGCAAAAGAAGGGATATCAGGGACACCTACTTAATTACGATATTTTAGGTTGATACTTAGTGCAGTCCCGAATCAATCAATATTCACAGGGAACGATAGGGGAAGGTGAGATACGGGTGCATCTCTCTCTAACTACGGTGCAGTTACAACCACGCCTTAAAATTGAAACGCTGACCTATTTTTATTATAGTAGATAGTTATTTAGTAGCTGCTTTTCGAATAATTAAGGCGATAACTAGTTACATATTCACGGCGCTTCGTATAAGTTACACTAACTTCCGCCCGCGTTTTTCGGGATAAAAGGTAGCCTGGGTTATTCCAGAGACTATAATCTATCTGTGTGCCAAATTTCAACCAAATCCGTCCAGCCATTTCAGCGTGAAGAAGTAACAAACATACACACACACACGCACAAACTTTCGCATTTATAATAATGTGATACCTACCTTTCCTAATAAGTGGGTACCTAGTTGTTTGCTTTCGAGTCTCTTTTACTCTAATTTGATTAAAAGGAGTAGGGTTCTGTAGCAATAAGTATTTCAGTATT
The DNA here is from genome assembly GCA_948465475.1 of Thalpophila matura. Taxonomy (NCBI): domain Eukaryota; kingdom Metazoa; phylum Arthropoda; class Insecta; order Lepidoptera; family Noctuidae; genus Thalpophila; species Thalpophila matura. The sequence continues at coordinate 14,604,765 of OX419196.1, forward strand.
TCAGTCTTTCAGCCGGAAATATAAGTTTGTTTTCCATAATAAGTACAATATTATTTTCAGACCTATTCAACGACACCCCACATGAAGGGGTGTGTGAAAATATTTTTTTTGTCCCTCAGTTTCATGTATGTCCTAATTATTTTATTTTTCGTTATTTTACTACACGCCTTTATGGCGGCTTCCAGAAGACATCTAAGTAATGCAAAGTTGCATACAAATTGGTTATGAACTGTGAGAGAGAGACAGTTGACGAGGGTGTGACAGACGGACAGACGCACAGGACGAAACTATAAGGGTTCCTAGTTTTACTACGGAACCTTAAAAAACAGAAAAAAAAGTCATAATAATTTATAAATTACTTTTATTAACCATACAATAACTAAAATGTTTTAGATCTACAATTTACCAAGTATTACACAACATAGGTCCTCGATGACTTATTCATGTAAGCACAAAGATTTAGACACGAACAAAATACATCGAAATAATATTTTCACTTACAACCTAGAAGCATTATCACAGTGATTTGCAGCAGTCGAGACAATCGAAGAAAGCTGCATACATTTTACCCTCATATAAAGAAAAATATGACTATCCTAATCGCCTGCAGCTGTCAGTAGTACGTCAGTCTACTGCTGCAGCCGTCAGTAGTACGTCAGTCTACTGCTGCAGCTGTCAGCAGTACGTCAGTCTACTGCTGCAGCTGTCAGCAGTACGTCAGTCTACTGCTGCAGCTGTCAGCAGTACGTCAGTCTACTGCTGCAGCTGTCAGCAGTACGTCAGTCTACTGCTGCAGCTGTCAGCAGTACGTCAGTCTACTGCTGCAGCTGTCAGCAGTACGTCAGTCTACTGCTGCAGCCGTCAGTAGTACGTGAGTCTACCGGCGGCGTCGCCGGGGCTTGGGCGGCGGCGCCACGCTGACGTGCGCGCCGGCCAGCTCGTCCGGCGACGCCGACGACTGCTGCTGCAGCTGGCCGCGGGCTTCCACGAAGAACATCACGTCGCGGAGCTGTTCCTTCAGTTCTGATACCTGTGAAAACAGACTAGCTATAGGAAACGTGATGATATCACTATGTATTCATAGTAAGAAATCACACAATATTAGTTTGGAAGGAGAAAATCGATGACCAGCAGGGGGACCTAAAAAAATCAAACGGAAAAAGGATACATGGATATACAGGGTGAATTTTTCAAATCGGCTTGGATGGCCAAATTCGAAACTATAAGAAATAGCGAAAAACACTCAAAGGAGTCTCGGGGCCGATTTTAATTAAAAATAAAACTGCATCAATTGATTTTTGAAAAATCAATTTTCCTAGCCAGGAATCGAACCTATTGATTTTGGAAAAAAGATACACACGCTGTATTATTGCACTATTCGATAGTGTCTAATAAGTATCAAACTGAGAAGTAATGACATAATGGCAAACTAAAGAAAAGGGGTCCTTTTTATCATTTTGGTATGGAACTCTAAAAAAGTTTATCAATTGAAAAGTGACGAAGGTTTTCGTACCGTGACTGTGCAGTGAAAATAAAAACGATGACACCTAGTTAGTTTACTGTAGCTCATACCTCTTTGACGAAGTTCTCTTCTCGTATCTTGGCCCGGGCCTGCCACTCCGCCTGGCTGCTGGCCAGCGCCGCGGCCAGGCCTCTCTCTTCAGACAACTCGGTCTGTAGTATTGATAGTCTGGAAAATTGCGTACGTGTAAACAATATAATAGACTAGACTGTTGCCCGCGACTCCGTCCGCGTGGACTACAACGAAATTACCAGTTTTAATGACCTCCGTAATGTAGGGTGGCTAGTACTACCAAGAGGTCAAGCTGTATCTCTGGTTTATCCCACCAGAATTAGATGAAACGTGGCTTATTTGTTATGCCGCGCCTAGAAACAAGTGAAAATGGTGAGGTGAATACCTAACTAATACTGACTATATCTCTACATTAATATAAAACAAAGCCCCTCCACCGCATCTGTCTGTCTGAACGCGATAAACTCTACTGAACGGATTTTCATACGGTTTTCAGCAATGGACAGAGTGATTTATGAAGAAGTAAGTTAAACAAACAAACGCAAGCCTATTTACAAATAAATAAAAAAAAAACTATTTTTGTATATTTTTTATGAATGTGTTATTTTTATTAGCCGAGCTGTCACAATTTTGATCAAGGAAGTCAGAAAAAATATCGGTTTGAAAGGGCTGTTTGCGCGTGCGCTGCCTAAGCCGTCTGATATATGTGAGAATAATGTACAACAAAAATGTTGGCTTTAAATAGTTCTACAAAAAAGTCCGCGACAGCATTTATTTAACTTTTATATTTAAGCTACAAAAGCTGCTTTTATGTTTGAAAAAATAACAAAAATTATTAGGTTATGTTTAACTGGACACATTATCAATAAAATAATAATTCTTATCAAAATAAGTAGTTTCATCGCTACAAGTATTTAATGGAGATGATTTTTACACTTTACAGTATGTTATTTGAGCGAATAGTTTCAACGCGCGACGGAGAGATTTAATATAATTTGTGAGATTGCTTCAAGAGCGAATTTCGCGTGACTCGACTCATAAGAATAAACTAAACCAAACCTAAATCGCGAAAAAAAAATCAGCTGTTCCATACATTTTGTTCAGTTATGTGAGCATAAATGTATGGAACAGCTGATTTTTTTCGCGATTTCAGGGTTGATCCCATAATAAAAGTTGTTCGTAATGATGAGTAGAATGACCCCTTAAAATATTTCCACTGTCTAACCTGCCACCCTGTATAAGAGATTTTAAAAACAACTCCCTTCCGCGTCAGTTGTTTTTGCAATCTCTATTCTTAATAACCGTACTGACTTGTTGGTAACTTGGTGCAGTTTCTTCTCGAGCGTCTTGTTCTCCCTGGTGAGGGCGGCGACCTGCTCGCTCAGCTTGGAGGAGCTCGCCTCCGCTTCCGACGCTCGGAACCGAAGCTTCTCCGATTCCGCTATGTGTTCTGCTTCTAGTCTGTGACAAAAAGAAATATAATTAAAAATGATTGAGTCTCTCATTCACTTAGAGCTGTGGTTCTCAATCTTTTTTTGTCCAGGAACCACTAAAAGTTTTTTGTTCCGTGCAGGGACCCCAAATGTTAAAAATAAAGATTCTGTGAGCGCTTTCTGGCGTAAATATTAATTTAGAATGGGTTTATAACTTTGTTTCGCGGGCCTTACTTTAGTTTTGGTACCGCCCACCGGCGAATTTGTCTGAGCGGCATGCGCACTCTTATGGCAATATCATCAGTAGTCAATTGCAGTTCACGGCTAGTACGCTTTCATGCTAAATGCAAAAATCGACTATTGCGCAGTCAAGGTCAAGATGTTGGCCAGTTTCTGTAACACTAACTTGTTCATCCTCTCCTCATAGAACATCCTCTGGCTATCGAGCTGCTGCGTCAGGATGTACGTGAACTCCAGCTGCGCAGAGTCCAGCTTCTCCCCCCCACACGCCGAGTCCTCAGAAGTGAAGCCCCCTTCCGCGGCCACCAGTTTGCCATCAGCTTTGTTCTGGACGAGGCGATGGACGAAATTGTCGCCTGAGATAGAAAGGTTAAGATTATTGAGTATACGAGGTGTTCCCCGTGGTTTCACCCCCATTGCTTGGCTCCTAAGGGTCGTAGCGAGATATTAAATAGCCTATACTATTCCTTATGAATCTGGCTATCATATACAAAAAGTTTTTTACGAATCCGGCTGGTAGTTCCAGAAATTAGCGCGTTTAAACAAACAACTTTTCAGCTTTATCATATTAGTATAGATTTATTGTAGCGCTTCTAGCTTCGAATTCAGCCTGTGCTGACGAGCTTAGGCTGACCTGATATGATGAAAAAAGGGAGATTGATTCGTGAAATAAAATATTAAATCGGACTATTAGTTAAACAATAGTGGCACAATATTCCCAGGATTGTCAATTATATTTGTTTATTAATTTACTTATACCAATGAAAGTTTAAAGGTCTATAAAGTTGTGATGCTTAAATAGAGATTGTTTCATGAAATAAAACATAAAAAAAAATCGGCCTACGCATTTGGTATCTAGAACGCCACATAGAAACAAACATACATACATACATACATAGACTGATAAACACATTACCCTCCTTTGCGTCGCGCAGTCGGGTAATAAGGCCCCTATCGGAATAATGAAGGTCATATTCCCAAGATTGACAATTAAAGTTGTTTATTAATTTGCATAGACCAATGAAAGTCTAAAAGTTCTTTGTAGTTGTGCTATGGTGGTATTATGATAAGTAAAAAGGACTTACCCGCGTAATCCCAGACCCGGTTGGATCCCAACTGCAAGGCGTATGTATGATTTGATGCCAAGAAATGTTTCGCTGCATGACCACCTTCATACCTAATGTTTAAATATAAATATATGTATGTAGCTTAATTTTAGAAGCAGAAAACTTTGAGTAAAAACATCATATTCAAAAATATTATAAGTTACAGAACGCATCCAACCCAACGCAGTCCAAAATTACGATCAGCACTAAAATTGATAAAATGAAGGTACATTGCGACTGTGAGCATTCCACTTGTCCCGGAGTCGCTTCGTCTCGGTCCTTAGCTAGCTCTCAGGGGCCTCCGGATACAACTTGATAAGTAAATCAACTTGGGGAAGTAGGTAAGTATTTATTTATTTTACTTGTAATTTGGTACTGTATGTACTACACTTTGACACTGTTTTTAAAAGTACCTAAGTATAAGGCAGGGCGCAAACGTGTGTCTTGTGTCAGATACTGTTGTAATAAAATACTTTTTGCTATTACATCTAATTAAAACTTCATGTTCTTTTATATTTTTTGTTTTTGTAGAAAACAAAATTGTTATTATCACTCAAATAAATTTTTCTTCACCGACAAGGTCTTTTCTATTCTCTATATTTTACAACACGTTATCAGCACGAAATTCTGTGATTTTATAGTGAATTTACAGTAATTAGGCTTGTTATAAATAGTGAAATATAAAAATATTATTTGGAGTCGTATAGTTCGTTGCAAAGATGTCCAGTGGTGACTCTGGTTCCACCAGATGGTCTCCATCAATTATACCATCGCTCCTCCTGTCAAATAGAGAAGGATATTCTTCGTGGAAATTCAAAATGAGGAACTATCTGATTCACGAAGAGTTGTGGAGCGCAATCGAAGGGTACCGTGATGGAGATACCACCACTGAACAAGTACGATCGAAGGTAGATAGAAGAGCACTAGCAAAAATTTGCTTAACATTAGATGGCTCGGCTATAACACACGTAAGAAGTGCAAAATCGGCCTTAGAAGCTTGGAAAGCTTTGCAGAATGCCTATGAAGATAAAGGTATGGGTAGAAGATTGGCACTTGAGAGAAAATTGTACAGGCTCTCGTTGAATGATTTTCAAAATATTGAAATGTATATAAATGCTGTCCTGAGTACAGCCCAAGATTTGGCTGATATCGGTAAAGTTATAGAAGACGCCTCGATTGCTGCAATTTTATTAGGAGGTCTCACTTCGAGATACGAGCCACTAATAATGGCATTGGAAAATAGCAATGTGGAAGTTAGTACCGATTTAGTCAAAAGGAAGCTACTGAATGAAATGTCAAAGACGGACTCCACAGAAGGTGATGCAGCTCTTCAGTTGAGTAATCGTTCAACTAATGTTCGTAAGCCTAAGAAGAAGACACCAATATGCTACGAATGTAACAAACCTGGACACAAACGGCCTGACTGCCCTTTACGCAGTAAAGAGAAGAAAGGCGTTTCTTCTGAAAAGGGAAATACTTCGCTTAGCGCTCTAGGTGTGTCTTCGTGTTCGGAGAGAGACATGTGGTTTATAGACTCTGGCGCGTCAAAACACATGACTCTGAGACGGGATTGGTTTAAGGACATCAAACCATTAGAAGGTAGCACTGTTACTGTTGCCAATGGTAAGAAGATCGACTGTGGTGGTATTGGTGACATATGTATCAACACTGCGTGTAATACAATAAATAGTATCAAAGATGTAGCGTACGTACCTGAACTCACAAGTAATCTGATTTCTGTTAAGAAAGTTGCAGATAAAGGTTTTGTAGTACTTTTTGATAAGGCTGGTTGTAAAATTTATAAAGGTAATGATTTTTCTGTTAAAGGTGAAGCGGTTCTGCATGGTTCTGTTTATGGTGGACTGTACACTCTAGATTGTACTACCAATTCCTGCCTAAATGTGGCGTACGATGTGCATTCTGACTCGTTAAGTAGGTACCAATTATGGCACAAACGGTTAGGTCATTTATGTCGCATTGGAATGGACCAATTGAAGAAAGCTCACGTTGGTATTGATTATACTGAAGTAGATAAATTAAGTTGCATAGCCTGCGTCGAAGGTAAGCAGGCTCGCAAGCCTTTCAAGTCGGTTGCTTATAAGAAAGCTACAACAAAATTAGAATTGATTCACTCGGATCTATGTGGACCAATGTCGGAGACATCATTCCAAGGTAATAAGTATGTTTTAGTTTTTGTAGATGATTTTTCGCGGATGATTTATCCTTATTTTATTGCTTCTAAAGCACAAGTTAAGGAAAAATTTATTGCTTTCCAATCATTAGTGGAAAGACAAACTGATGCTAAAATCAAAATACTTAGAACAGACTGTGGAAAGGAGTATGTTAATAAAGATCTTGAGGATTATTTATTAGCAAAAGGAGTAAGGCATGAGACGACGGTAGGTTATAGTCCTCAGTCAAATGGGGTCGCAGAGCGAACAAATCGCTCTATCGTCGAAAAAGCGCGCTCTATGTTAGCTCAGAGCTCACTTTCCAAAGCATACTGGGAAGATGTTTTCAAGGTAGCTGTTTACTTAAAGAATAGATCGCCTCATCGTGCATTAGAGCGAAAAACACCATTTGAGAAATGGAACGGTCATAAGGGTGATTTGAGCCATTTGCGAGTGTTTGGATGCAGAGCGCTGATACAAGTTCCCGCTTGTCATAGAACGAAACTGGATCTGAAGACAAAAGAAGTAATTTTTATTGGATATTCAGATGATCCAAATGGGTATTACTTCAGAGATTGTTCTAACCCAAGACATATACTGAAGTCGAGGGATGTAACGTTTTTTGAAGATCGTTTTACACAGTTAAAAGGTAATGCTGTTGAGTCTGCAAAAAATGAGCCTATAATCTTGATGGATGAGCAGCAGGAGCAGGAGAATGTGGTGCTTCAAGAAAATCATTCTGTATGCAGTGACGATGACATTGATTATAATTCGGCAGAATCAGAAGGTCTTGTAAGTCCTGAACAGGTAGAACCAGCTGTGAATGAGCAAGAACGTAGATATCCTACTAGGGTTCGTAAACAACCAGATTTCTTCACCTCAATGGTATCCGCTGAAGGAATTTATGAGCCAATGAATTATCTAGAAGCAGTGAATTCAGAAGATGCTGAAAAATGGCAGCTAGCAATGACTGATGAATATAATTCATTAATGAAATTGAAAACATGGGAGCTGGTAGACCGGCCTATAAGAAACAAGACGGTGATTCCATGCAAATGGGTCTATAAGTTAAAGACGGATGCTGAAGGAAACATTATTAAATATAAGGCTAGACTAGTGGGCAAAGGTTTTAAACAGGTAGAAGGAATAGACTACAATGAAACCTTTGCCCCAGTTGTTCGTCATTCGTCACTCCGCACCTTATTTGCTTTGGCGGCAGAATTAAGCCTAAAAATGAGGCATTTAGACATAGATACCGCTTTTCTTAATGGAGAAATTGAAGAGGAAGTTTACATGGAACAACCTCAAGGTTTCGTAAAGGAAGGACAAGAAAGTCAAGTCTGTCTTTTGCATAAATCCTTATATGGTCTAAAGCAAGCTCCACGAGCATGGTATAAAATGTTAGATAAAACATTATTGAAGTTAGGTTTTGTAAAAACTCCTTCTGAACCATGTGTGTATAAAAAGTTTTTTGATAAAGAGTTAGTCATACTTTCAGTATTTGTTGATGACTTAATTGTTTTTTACCAAAACGACATGACATTTGACAGTGTCAAATGTGATTTGGAAAATATTTTTTCAATGAAAGATTTGGGAGAATTAAAGTATTATCTTGGATTAAATATCAATAAAAGCAAAGATGGTGAAATAAAAGTTAGTCAGAGAACATTTATTTCCAATTTGCTGGAAAAGTTTGGTATGGATAAATGCAAGACTGTTGATTCACCATCAAGTCTGAAAAAGTTGAGTATTGGAAACGGAGAAGAACCGTATCCATATCAGAATTTAATTGGATCCCTTATGTACTTGTCAGTAAATACTCGACCTGACATAGCATTTGTGACTAGCTATCTGAGTCAGTTCAACACAAAGTACAGTAAAGAACACTGGCTTGCAGCAAAGAGAGTTTTGCAGTATTTACGAGGTACTATTGATTATGCTCTTACTTACAGAAAGTGTGGAGATTATTTTAAGGGATACACTGACGCAGATTGGGCCAACTGTGTCATGGACAGGAAATCGTATACAGGATACTATTTCACATTGGCTGGAGGTCCTGTAGCATGGCAATCTAAAAAACAGCAAACAATAGCGCTGTCTTCCACTGAAGCAGAGTACATGGCTCTGACAGCTGCGGCAAAGGAAGCATGCTATCTAAGAAGATTTGTTGCTGAATTAACAGGTAAGTTAGACACGATAGTATTGCATAACGATAGTCAGAGTGCACATAGCTTAGTGCATAACCCTGTCCACCATGAGCGAACCAAGCACATCGATACCAAGTATCATTTTATTCGTGAAAAAGTGTCTGATGGTTTTATTAATTTGAAGTTTGTTAGATCGGACAATAATTTTGCTGATATGCTAACTAAACCTTTAGGGCGTATAAAACATAATAAGTGCGTTGCTGGAATAGGTTTGTCAAGTTTAACTTTAGCATAGATTTTTTTAAAGTGGTACTTTTGTTTATGAGAGTTTTAATTAAGGGGAGATGTTGTAATAAAATACTTTTTGCTATTACATCTAATTAAAACTTCATGTTCTTTTATATTTTTTGTTTTTGTAGAAAACAAAATTGTTATTATCACTCAAATAAATTTTTCTTCACCGACAAGGTCTTTTCTATTCTCTATATTTTACAACAGATACAATAGCTACCGATGAATATTTTATTTCTATAGAACCAGTATGAAATCATCCACTCCCTGTGCATACGTTGTGTCCAGTTGCTTCGACTTACTCATGACGATCAAAAAGTGTTCGGTGTCGGTAACTGGGAACTGAAAGTGTCTACGTTTGCGCAGCGCCTTAATTGTTATAAACTGACCTGCCGCAGCCCACGTTGCCGCAGATGAGACAGATCCACAGCGTGCCGGCCTCCACGCCGTCTAACAAACCTTCGGCTACACCACTTATATTCTCCCGTGTCTCGTCACCATCTTCTTCTGTTAGTAGGAGTTGAAGAAACCATTCAAATTAGTTGTTTCTTACTTACCCATCATAAGTGACATAGAATACTAACAGACACTACCAGTAAATCAAATTAATAAAGATTTTACCACATTTTTTAAAAAGCTGAATATGATAATATCTTAGCAGCATAAATGTGTGAAGAAACTAAAAACATTTTCATTGTTAAAAACTTGAAAGAGAACAGGTCCTAAAATCGAGCCCAGAGGTACGCCAATAAGTAATATTTACTCGTGATTAATGCCCGGTTCCTATATTTGAGAAACGATCCGTTTTAGTTACGAATAGTAGTTTTTTAGACGAGCCGTAAACTAAAACCGTTCCTATAAAAAACGACTCGTTATGCAACTTACTGACGGCTTGCTACTAACGGATGGGAGGGTTACCGGTAATGGACGGTAAGCGTATTGTACGGAGATGAGTGTTTGGAGTGTTCCTATAAATATTTTAAACGTCAGTAAACTGTCAAGATTACTATTCGTTATGTCATTTGGTTACCCGTCAATTTCGGTCGGTTAGAGTGTGGTTAGGAGCAAAGTTTCTAATGTGTTCACTGTTTTCGCTTTTTAATTTTGAAATGTCGAGTTCAGATAGTGATAGAGAAGTGTTCGATATTATATCAAACTCCAGTGAGACTGATTCAGAAGAAGATAATAGGCGCGTTAGAATATATAAAGAAAGAGTAGATTATTTAGCAACGCTGGATTCTTACGAATTTCAAGTAAGATTTCGACTCGATAAAGAATCTACTGAACAGTTACTTCTTGAAATTTATCCACATATAAGAGTAACAGGATCCAGGTTAGTAATTTGAAGGCATTTGTATCTGTTGCTGTATCTGTACTTTGTTGGAACACTACTGGAACTGTATGTACTGTATATTTATAGGTATTGTACTACACTATAACTATATAATTTTTGGCCACAACAAACAACCGTATTATCAGCGAGCTAATTGATTATCCGTAAAGAAAAGATGCAGAACCGAAGAAACATTTTTGATGCCAAATGTCAGTTCGCGCGCTGAACTTATAACGTTCCGTTCTTGTTGTGCACGCTGCAATCTATTGTATTTGGTAAGAAAATTAAAAAATAACACGCAGATGCCTGCGATCGTATAGTTATTTACACATCTTACAAAACTTATAGAACTATTCGTATGTAAATCTAACATATTTTGTCTTGATTTTTGTATTATTAAATTTTAATTTTACCTAAAACGAAACGTGAGTGAAGAGGACTTGGTATTATAATGACCAACAGATGTTCGTCAATAGCAGGTATAGAAAGTAAATTGTGGAACGGTATTTACGACTCGTAGTCGGTTCTAGAAAAACGGATAGTAGCTTTTATACCATGACGATCCGTTGAATATAGGAACCGGGCATAAATAATGCTTTACTAACTACACGTTATGGTTTGTTACTAAGTTAACACAAATAAACGTACCAACTGCAATGATTTTAACGCTGTGATAATTTCGTTTACGAACAATAATTACGTGCTCTACATAGTCAAAAGCTTTTGATAGATTACAAAACATGAGAAGTGCAGAATTACAGAGAGTTTGGGGTAAAGTCATGTAAACTACATCGTGGTTTTTACCTCAGATCCACCAGTCAACATGTTTGACATATTGGAATTAAAATGAATAGTCAGAAAAAGAAACAACATAAATAAGTATAGGTCGCGGCGTGAATTATGAGCACAGATCGCGCATGTACATTTTCGGTCCAATAGACAATAGACAGTTGACAATATGTAATACAGAATGGTCCAATTAGACGACGAGCATCGACTGACGAACCAATCACGTGCAGTCTCGGTGCTCCCCGTTTTCTTCATTCCGCCAGAGACCGAAAAATCAGTAAATGCGGAGGTATCTGCTCATAACTGCTGCCGCCAGTTACATCAAGTACGTACCGGCTAGTGCGGCGCGCTCGCACTGGAAGCACGTGGCCTGCCCGCGCGGCTCCGGCGTCTGCGCACAGCGGCACACCGGGCAGCGCGCGTCCCGCCAGCGCACCAGGCACTCGGCGTGGAAGGCGTGCGCGCACTGCACGCTCAGCACGCCTGCTACGCTCTCGTCCATGCGCTCTACACACACACAGTAACATCAACAGCGCACCAGGCACTCGGCGTGGAAGGCGTGCGCGCACTGCACGCTCAGCACGCCTGCTACGCTCTCGTCCATGCGCTCTACACACACACAGTAACATCAACAGCGCACCAGGCACTCGGCGTGGAAGGCGTGCGCGCACTGCACGCTCAGCACGCCTGCTACGCTCTCGTCCATGCGCTCTACACACACACAGTAACATCAACAGCGCACCAGGCACTCGGCGTGGAAGGCGTGCGCGCACTGCACGCTCAGCACGCCTGCTACGCTCTCGTCCATGCGCTCTACACACACACAGTAACATCAACAGCGCACCAGGCACTCGGCGTGGAAGGCGTGCGCGCACTGCACGCTCAGCACGCCTGCTACGCTCTCGTCCATGCGCTCTACACACACACAGTAACATCAACAGCGCACCAGGCACTCGGCGTGGAGGGCGTGCGCGCACTGCACGCTCAGCACGCCTGCTACGCTCTCGTCCATGCGCTCTACACACACACAGTAACATCAACAGCGCACCAGGCACTCGGCGTGGAAGGCGTGCGCGCACTGCACGCTCAGCACGCCTGCTACGCTCTCGTCCATGCGCTCTACACACACACAGTAACATCAACAGCGCACCAGGCACTCGGCGTGGAAGGCGTGCGCGCACTGCACGCTCAGCACGCCTGCTACGCTCTCGTCCATGCGCTCTACACACACACAGTAACATCAACAGCGCACCAGGCACTCGGCGTGGAAGGCGTGCGCGCACTGCACGCTCAGCACGCCTGCTACGCTCTCGTCCATGCGCTCTACACACACACAGTAACATCAACAGCGCACCAGGCACTCGGCGTGGAAGGCGTGCGCGCACTGCACGCTCAGCACGCCTGCTACGCTCTCGTCCATGCGCTCTACACACACACAGTAACATCAACAGCGCACCAGGCACTCGGCGTGGAAGGCGTGCGCGCACTGCACGCTCAGCACGCCTGCTACGCTCTCGTCCATGCGCTCTACACACACACAGTAACATCAACAGCGCACCAGGCACTCGGCGTGGAAGGCGTGCGCGCACTGCACGCTCAGCACGCCTGCTACGCTCTCGTCCATGCGCTCTACACACACACAGTAACATCAACAGCGCACCAGGCACTCGGCGTGGAAGGCGTGCGCGCACTGCACGCTCAGCACGCCTGCTACGCTCTCGTCCATGCGCTCTACACACACACAGTAACATCAACAGCGCACCAGGCACTCGGCGTGGAGGGCGTGCGCGCACTGCACGCTCAGCACGCCTGCTACGCTCTCGTCCATGCGCTCTACACACACACAGTAACATCAACAGCGCACCAGGCACTCGGCGTGGAAGGCGTGCGCGCACTGCACGCTCAGCACGCCTGCTACGCTCTCGTCCATGCGCTCTACACACACACAGTAACATCAACAGCGCACCAGGCACTCGGCGTGGAAGGCGTGCGCGCACTGCACGCTCAGCACGCCTGCTACGCTCTCGTCCATGCGCTCTACACACACACAGTAACATCAACAGCGCACCAGGCACTCGGCGTGGAAGGCGTGCGCGCACTGCACGCTCAGCACGCCTGCTACGCTCTCGTCCATGCGCTCTACACACACACAGTAACATCAACAGCGCACCAGGCACTCGGCGTGGAAGGCGTGCGCGCACTGCACGCTCAGCACGCCTGCTACGCTCTCGTCCATGCGCTCTACACACACACAGTAACATCAACAGCGCACCAGGCACTCGGCGTGGAAGGCGTGCGCGCACTGCACGCTCAGCACGCCTGCTACGCTCTCGTCCATGCGCTCTACACACACACAGTAACATCAACAGCGCACCAGGCACTCGGCGTGGAAGGCGTGCGCGCACTGCACGCTCAGCACGCCTGCTACGCTCTCGTCCATGCGCTCTACACACACACAGTAACATCAACAGCGCACCAGGCACTCGGCGTGGAAGGCGTGCGCGCACTGCACGCTCAGCACGCCTGCTACGCTCTCGTCCATGCGCTCTACACACACACAGTAACATCAACAGCGCACCAGGCACTCGGCGTGGAAGGCGTGCGCGCACTGCACGCTCAGCACGCCTGCTACGCTCTCGTCCATGCGCTCTACACACACACAGTAACATCAACAGCGCACCAGGCACTCGGCGTGGAAGGCGTGCGCGCACTGCACGCTCAGCACGCCTGCTACGCTCTCGTCCATGCGCTCTACACACACACAGTAACATCAACAGCGCACCAGGCACTCGGCGTGGAAGGCGTGCGCGCACTGCACGCTCAGCACGCCTGCTACGCTCTCGTCCATGCGCTCTACACACACACAGTAACATCAACAGCGCACCAGGCACTCGGCGTGGAAGGCGTGCGCGCACTGCACGCTCAGCACGCCTGCTACGCTCTCGTCCATGCGCTCTACACACAATAACGTTACCGTACATAATATAACAAACAACACATCGCCGCGTCTGAGGCATAACCGAAATATGCATGCTAGGAAGGCTGTACACATCCATGAGCGTTAAAGAACACACTATGGAAAAAATTTGAATGTCTTGGATGTGGATGCAGTAAAATGTCTCCAATTTCATCTTTACACATGAAAAAATACAGAATGAAACCTCGTCGATTTTTTGTAAGCAAATCCTTTAGATTTGCTTAGGGCTTAGGGAACCTTATACAATATGTCTTACAGTACAAAGTTTTTAGCGGCAGTTTTTCTAACATATTCGATCGGGTGGACGTTAACGAAGGTCGTAGCCAATGACAATCGAATCGATAGTAAAGACGCTAAGGCGCGTGATGGTTTGCAACTCAGCACACGTGAGCCGTATTATCTGCTAACTAACCCAGACACACGGGGCAGGTGGGCAGTTCGGTGTGCGAGGGGGGCGGGGTGCCGTCCCTGGCCCACTCGACGCGCGACACCCACGCCATGTGGCACAGCGCGTTGGGCTCCAGGCTGCTGTAGGGGACGCCGTCGAACGTCTCGTGGAACTCGCGCGCTGCGTCGCTTGTGCGGAATCTGAACAATAAAGTCAAATCATTTATATCAATAATAATTAGACCACAGGCACTCTTGAATAAGAATTATATTCAATTAAATTATTAATTGAAAAATCCCAATTTATTCAGTTGTTTTTTATAACAATTTTAGCCACTTACGTAAATAAAGCCATGTAATGATCCGGGGAGCCATCCCTCAGTACTCTCACATGGGCTATGTCCTGCTGGCAGGCGGCTGCAAACGCAAGCAGATCAGGAGCTCCCAGAGCCCCTGGGACCGACAGCAAGCACAGGGTCTTGGCTTCTTCTGCTTCTTTCATTTCACTGAGAACAAATGAATTGATGAGCTGCTGTGAATAATTATTTGAAGCAGTTCTTATTATCTTGACAACAAGATTAAAATTACAATACGATTACTAAAGGTACTGAAAAACATTGAATCAAAACTCATTGTCATGTGTATTTGGATTAATTGATTAGTGATGAAATAGGTTAGAAAATTAGTTTGTTACATAAACGTCAAGTTTCTCCCAGAAAATTAATAACATGACATGTTTCACCCAAACACGACTTGTCCAGACTAATATTATGATTAATGTGAAAGTAACTCTGTCTGTTACCATTTCACAGTTAAACCATCAACCAATTTAAATGAAATTAGGTATGCAGATAGCTTAAATCCTGGGGAGGGATGTCAGTAAATTTTTTTCAGTTACCCCAGGATATGAGTGTTACTGCAGCCTGCAGGGTGCAGGCATCAAGAGTAAACAACTAATCCATAAACTTACTTCTCTTTGTAGAGATGTAAGACACCTTTAGTGACTTCAACAAGCGGGTTTCCACAAAAGAAGCTGATGGTATCCTCCTCCTCAGAGATGCTGTTCTCAGGAGGGGATCGCCTGGTGCTTGTCGGTAGGATCCCAGTGTCAGTGTTGGGGCCTGTGAGGACGCTAGCATACGTCTCTACTGTTATGATCTTCGACTCCCGAGCTCCACGGTCTTTCTTTTTCTGTTCTTTAGCAGCTTCTGAGAAAAAGGGAACATTACAACTAGCCAAGTATCAACTGGACAGTCCTAAAACCTTATGAGATGCACTTGTGAACAAATAGGACCTCCTGGACTTGTGGCAGGAGCTGAGTTGGTATGTGTGACCAGGAGTTCGCTCTTGTGGTCACACATGCACCAATATATCAATAATGACAGTATTTGCTACTTTTAAAAGGCTGCAGTCCTTAAAAGTGATAATTTAATGAAGGCTACATACTCAGATTCTAATAGGTAGGTAGGTTTTTAAGATTGATACCTATATTACTTAATAAGTGCTAATTAAATTGCAGGAAACCAAAGAAAACATAACATAAAAAAATCATAACATTCTAAATTAATAATCTTAAGACGACTCTGACCAATATTATTTTTCAATTTCAATTCATCTTAATTAACAACATATTGGGATCTTCAAACTAGATAGATTTCAGATATTGTTAATACCACGTCGAGTTGGCTTCTAATATTGTACGTTGTTTGTAGTCTATCATTGATGCAGCTAAACATTGTTTGTCCCGACAAAAGGTAACATAATCAGTTTACCCACGGTTGAGTAAAGCGGTCATATAAGTATTTCTTACCCATTTCAGGAAGATTATCGGCCATTTCGGGCAGATCTTCGTCAATTTCAATACGTAGCACACACAAAGACACAGACATTTACAAGCAAATTATTCAAAACAAAAATAAAGAAACGACTCGATACAGCTTTTACACATCACTTGTATTTATCAAAATCAGTCAAAATACTCTATCATCTATTGCGAAATTGGCACATTGAAAACAAAGCAATAAACTCGAGATTTTTTATAAATGCGAATCACAGCAGTACAAATCAGACGACAAAGGCACGGACAAATAAAAATATTTTTGGATGATTTAGGGAAAATCTACGATGAGACAGCGTAACCTATCAAATGTATGGTAAAAGGAGATGCAAGAACAAATTGTGCTAAAGATGTACATAGTAGGTGACAGACAGCCACTTTTGACATTTTGATGTCGGAATCGGAACAACAGACAGCTCAGACAGTAGCGGACCAGTATTGCCAACTTTTTTTTGGACAATCCGCGATAATTAACTTTTCAAACCACCAGAATCCACTATTTTAAAATTATCCATTTCCTAAAATTATTGCAGAGTTTTTTTTCTTGTCCAATGTTTTTAAGTTGACATTATTCCCTGTTCAAATATATCCAAGTGTTGAAAAAATACATCGTTACATAATATTTCATAAATCATTCATACAAAAATTCAAAATACGTCAAAACTTAAAAGAAAAATAAATAAAAAATAAAATCCGAATCCCAAAAAAATCAAATGTATGGAAAATTGGCTGCCCATTTTACCCGACTACGAAAAAGGAAGGGTAATGAGTTTAACAGCCTATGTATGTATGTGTCTATGTATGGATGATCGTAGTTCAAAAACTACTGATCAGATTTTAACAAATGAGGTGTCGGTTGATTTGTATTTACAGTAAGAGTGTCATAGGCAGTGTCTCCATGTGTAAATTGAAAATGACCGTGTGTTTGAGTGCCAAGCTCCAGGTGTGCTGCTGGTGGTCTTGGCTTGATAATTAAAAGACTAAGACTTCAATGAAAAAGACTATAATTATTGCCATAGGTGCAAGTAACAAAGAAAACGGCCGATATGCGCGCGTACAATACAGCGTCGGCGAGTGAGTGGCGAACCGCGGACGGTCGGCGGCTTAAGCTAAGGTGGGGGCATTGCACTTGAAGATTTTTGAAGGTCGTTGAACCGGCCCGTTGCAACCGCCTCACGCGGCTCGATGTGACGTCAGGAACATATTCCCCGGGTTGAAGAGGGAGGCTTCAAGATGATGTTGAAGTGACGGGAAGAGGGCATATATTATTATAGGCACGTGTGATGGTGCCCTTCTTCGTCAGGATGTCTGCGACTCTGCAGTGCCCGTCTGATCCAGGCTTGACGGCGACCACTCTGCCCAGCAGCCACAGAAGAGGAGGAAGATTGGCGTCTCTCACTAAGACCATGGCTCCTATCTTTAAGTCATGCCCGGCTGTCTGCCATTTGGTTTTCTGCTGCAGAAGAGAGACGTACTCATTAGAGAAACGCTGCCAAAAATGTTGCCGCAGTTTCTCGATGCGATCGAAGCGCTGTAGCCGTCGGAGGTTGACGTCAGTGATCTGAGGACGAGGGACTGATGTGAGAGGTCGTCCGATGAGGAAGTGTGAAGGGGAAAGATAAGAAAGATCAGAAGGATCAGTGGATAGAGGCGTTAAAGGTCTGGAATTTAAAATAGCCTCTATCTGAATCAGACACGTTGAGAGCTCTTCATATGTTAAATGAGTTAGGCTCATGACTCTACGTAATAAATGTTTTGTGGATTTTACTGCTGCCTCCCAAATACCACCGAAATGTGGGGTATAGGCAGGTATAAATTTGAATTCTATGCCCTTGTCTGCAAGATCTGACTCTATATCGTTAGATGAAACCTGTAAGAGGCGTGAAAGCTCATTGAAAGCTCCCACAAATGTAGTGCCGTTGTCGGAGTACACGCGCTGAGGCTTGCCCCGACGACTGATAAATCGGCTGAATGCCGCAAGAAAAGCTTCCTTGGTAAGGTCGGAAACCAGCTCTAGATGAACGGCTCTGACTGCAAAGCACACAAAAACACAAATATAAGATTTATGAAGCTTACATCCTCTACCTTTACGGTCGGCTATCAGCACCGGCCCGGCGTAATCAAGACCTGTGTTCAAAAAAGGGTACTCGAGATGCGTCCTGTCGCTAGGTAAATTACCCATGATGACTTGAACAGGCTGAGCTTTAAAGCGAGTGCAGCGAACACAGTTACGCACTGTGTACTTAGCTAAGTTTTTACCTGCTAAAGGCCAGTAGGTGAGCCTAATGTGTGCTAAAAGTAATTGAGGCCCTGCATGAAAAAGTGTTTTGTGTTCTTTTTCAAATATGATTTTTGTTAAGTTGTGTTTGCTACACAATAGAATAGGATGCTTGACATCGTAGCTGTAGTTGGAGTTATGAAGACGCCCACCTACGCGTATTAAGTTCTGAGAATCAATGAAAGGAGAAAGACT
The DNA here is from genome assembly GCA_948465475.1 of Thalpophila matura. NCBI lineage: Eukaryota > Metazoa > Arthropoda > Insecta > Lepidoptera > Noctuidae > Thalpophila > Thalpophila matura. The sequence goes on from OX419196.1 coordinate 14,623,483, forward strand.
TATCAATCGATTCTTTTTATGTAAGGTCTGATTATTTTTAAGACATATATATTCCTCAGGGAACATTTGCTGCTGAGAAATCTGTAATATAAGATTCTGAGATGATTGTAATTCTGAATATGATAAGTTAGATGATTTTTTAATATTATGTTTTCTGCAATTATGAATAAATCTTTGTATATAAGCTATGATTCTAATTAATTTTGTAAATGATGATTTATTATGTATTAAAATTGAAATTATATTGTTATTATTATTTTGATGTGTATTAATGTCAACAGCTGTATGTAAAGTTAGTTCTGGTAGAGAATGAAGTTGTGTATTAGGTGAAGTAGGAAATTGTATTTCACGCTGATTAAGAAAATCAGGACCCGACCACCAAAGAGTGGATGAGCTGATGTAATCAGCCTTCACCCCCCGAGAAGCGAGATCAGCGGGGTTGCTTTTAGAAGGCACATAGCTCCACGTCTGGCCGGTCGTAGCTTCTTGAATTTCACTTACTCTATTTCTGACAAATTGATCGAGCCGACTTGGCAATGTCGAGAGCCAACCCAGCACGATCGTAGAGTCACACCAAAAGAAACAGTGATTGAATTGTAGAGTAAGCGATTTGCGTACCTTTAGAAATAGTCGTACACCCAGTAAGGCACCACACAACTCCAATCGTGGAATGGTTGTAGGTTTTATAGGGGCCACCTTGTTTTTGGAAGCTAACAGGCGAACGCAAACTGTTCCGTCGACTGTCACCATCCTCACATATACACACGCACCATAAGCACGTTCAGAAGCGTCTGTGAAAGTGTGAAGCTCTAGTAAAGACGAACTACTACAAGATACCCAACGAGGAATGCGCACAGAGTTGAGAGCTGAAAGTGACTGTAAGAATTCAAGAAACTGCGATTTTATTTCTGTAGGTACTTCATCATCCCAGTTGCATTTAAGTATCCACAGCTGCTGTAACATAAGCTTGGCCTGAACTATGCAAGGCCCTACGAGGCCAAGAGGATCAAAAACTTGACTTGTTAAAGACAAAATATTACGTTTTGTGATTTTAGAAGGCAATTTTAATTCCATTAAAAAAAATAATTTATCTGAATTACAGTCCCAGTATAGCCCAAGTGTTTTACTAGGAGTGTTATCTAAGTTTAACCCTTTATCTGAATTATTTGCACTAGTGCTTGTGAGTGACTCTAATATTTGTGGACTATTTGATTGCCATTTCCGAAGATGAAATTTTGCAGATTCGAGAGTATTAACTACGCCTAAACATAAATTTCTAACTGACTCAATCGAATCACCGCCACTCAAATAGTCGTCTACGTAGAAGTCGCGTCTGATGGACTGACTAACCTCTGGGTCTGAACATTGATCTGCTAGAGACACTAAACATTTTGTGGCCAGATACGGGGCTGAAGCAGTACCATAAGTCACTGTATTCAGTGCATATGTTTTTAAAGGGTCTGAGGAATTAAACCTGAATACAATTTGTTGTAACGGGCGCTGTGATGGCTCGATCAGAATAACTCTATACATTTTTTCGATGTCACCCGTTACAACAAACTTATGTTGTCTGTATCTCAAGAGTATAGATAGTAGATCATCCTGTACGGTTGGACCTACCATCTGAATATCATTGAAGGACTTGCCTGAGGTGCTGGACGCTGAAGCGTCAAATACTACACGCATTTTTGTGGTAGTACTAGACTCGCGCACAACACCATGATGAGGCAAATAATAATTAAATTTAGAATGAGCTGATTTTGAATTTTCTGTCATATGATTAAGGTCAATGTATTCTTGCATAAATTGTAAATATCTGTTTTTAAAGGTGGAGTCTCGCTCAAACCTACGCTCTAGGGAAAGAAAACGACGCTTGGCCATTGCGTAAGAGTCACCTAAGCACTCGGGCGAGTCCTTCAATGGTATGGTGACGATGAATTGGCCATGTTTATTACGACGTGTAGTCTCTTGAAAGAGCTTTTCACAAGACTGTTCTTCTGAAGAGAAACAGCTAGCAGACGACACGGAATCAAGTTCCCAGAAGCGAGTCAGCTGATCAGACTCCTCATGTGAAAGAAAATGACAGACTGAAGGTTGTATACAATGACGAGATTGACATACGTAGCCCGAAATAAGCCAGCCTAGTTTGGAAGACTGTAATCTAGGTTGGTTTTTACCTAAATTGATTGTATCGGAACCTAAGACGTCCCAGAATACCTCAGCACCTACGAGAATGTCAATAGCTGAAGGTACATTAAATGTAGGATCTGCAAGCTGAAGACCTGGCGGGATAGTAATACGTTTTTTATCAATATAAGAGCCAGGCAGCGATTGTGTGATCTTCGGTAAGACGAAACAGTTTACTTTCGCCCGATAATCACCATAACAAGACTGTAACTTAAGACTACAGCTTTCTGAGGTACTAGAAATCTGACCGTTAATACCTGAGACGGTGGAGCTAGTGCTTCGTTTTACCAGGCCAAGCTTCCCACAGAGGTCTTGGGTGACAAAGTTGGAGGTGCTGCCGTTGTCCAACAGGAGTCTGACAGTATGAAGCTCTCCATTGACGTCTGCCACCTTTGCCAAAGCTGTGGATAGTAAAATATGAGCCTGATTAATTTCTGAACAGGGTAATACGACACTAGAAGACAATGCTATGTTATCCCCTGTCTGAATTTCTGAAGGTGATTCCCTATGTAAGAGGGTATTATGTTTATACTTGCAATATTTGCAATGTGAAAGACTGCAACGTTTCACTGAATGACCAGGTCGTAAACAGTTCATACAAACATTGCTTTGTGAAGCTTTTTTGATACGAGATTCAATATCAAGATTTCTGAAAGTTTGGCAAGTGAATAAAAAGTGATTCTGAGAACACATAGGACATTTAACGTTATCAGAATTGTAAATAGGTTTAGTTTTTGTAGTTGTAAGATAGGTTTTAGTTTTGTTAGTTTCTTTATTATTATTATGTTTAGTAGCTGTACAGTTAGGAAAAGTTAAGTTATTATTGTCATTTAAGGTTTCAAGTAAGTCTGCTCTGTTAGATAAAAATTTCATGTAATCTTTTAAATCTGGAAAGGCTTCTAAATTATTTTTATATTCTTCCCACTCACGATTGGTCACGGCATCTAATTTTTTGGACATTATGAATATGATCAATGTGTCCCAGTGGTGAGTGGGTTGTCCAAGTGTATCAAGCGCCCTTAAATTTTTGTTTGTGACATCAATCATGTTACGTAATGAGCTACTAGATTCTTGTTTTATGTGTTCTAAGTTAAATAAAGCCTGCAAATGATTATTAATTAAAAGTCGTTCATTATCGTACCTTTCGGACAATAACTGCCAAGCTATAGCATAATTATCGGCTTTAAAATCAATGCTTTTAATCACAATAGATGCGCTGCCGGTTAAGGCCGCGCGAAGGTAGTGAAATTTGTTGATGTCCTGTATGCTATTATTGTTATGAATAAGCGAAATATACGTATCTCGGAATTCAAGCCAGTGCTGATAGTCCCCGTTGAAGTGAGGCAAGTCTATCTTTGGCAGCCGGACGAAGTCGTGCTTGCAGTCAGAGCCGTGGCGCGGGATATCGTCGATGGAAGCGGCAGAAACAAGCGCGGGCGAAGGGGCGCGCGATGGGCATTGAATAGTTCGCGCGCGGGCCACAAGCGCGTGATACTGCGACTCGAACTGTTCCCTCTCGGCATACATGTCGTCCGCATTCTCCGACAACAGCTCCAACTCGGTCTGTAACACGTCGAACTCCTTGTACAGCGTTTCCATTAAACTAAGACGGCCTTGTAATTCAGCCTCTTGGAAACTATCTAAGTCAGTACTAGGTAGTAATCTTAAAAAGTTGGCAAAATGCGTTAGCTTAGCCTTAAAGCCACCACGCCTCTTTACAAGTTCCCTCAATTTTGCATCAGACATATTAAGAAGTAAAGGCAAAGCAAAGGTCTAAAGTGCAAACAAGGCGAAAGAACTAAATAAATGTTATAGTTAAAAAAAATAACTGCGTGAATAGCCGGCAATGCAAGTAAATCAGCTGATATGAAGACAATGAACTCGGCGCAAACCGGTTCGCTAAGTAAAAAAATAAGTAGCTAAAAACACTAATGAGGTGTTTACGCGTTTAAGTATGCACTCATCGATGCGACGAGCGAACAAAAGAAATGTATTAAGGTAAAATAGATAAGCAACTGTGCAATATGACGTTGATTGACTAAGGTATGCAAAATTATTATGATTGAAGAAGCTATAACAATGAAGAGATCAATTTATGCCTGATCCGTATAGCACTATTTTAAATTCCTGGAAAGAAGAAGTTAAAAGGCAGGAAATTAAGGATAAATGGAACGGACTCACTCAGAATAATGTCCCTCCCTCTGGTTAGACTGTCCTCTAAGTGTCCTTTACGGCTTAGGCGGCCGGACGGAACGACTAGTCCAAAGTCCACGGGCGGTGTGCGCAGCAAAAAGACGGCGATCTTCTTTTCTCGAAGGACCACTGTTTGAGTGCCAAGCTCCAGGTGTGCTGCTGGTGGTCTTGGCTTGATAATTAAAAGACTAAGACTTCAATGAAAAAGACTATAATTATTGCCATAGGTGCAAGTAACAAAGAAAACGGCCGATATGCGCGCGTACAATACAGCGTCGGCGAGTGAGTGGCGAACCGCGGACGGTCGGCGGCTTAAGCTAAGGTGGGGGCATTGCACTTGAAGATTTTTGAAGGTCGTTGAACCGGCCCGTTGCAACCGCCTCACGCGGCTCGATGTGACGTCAGGAACACCGTGTTAAAAGGGTAAAATTACGGTGGTTCTAGACAAAATTACGGTGCATACGCTAAAAGTAACCGTGTAATTTTTCAAAGAAAAACAACAAAATCAAGTCCGAATTATATTTTTTATGTACAAAGAAAATTTAAAAAACATGTGAAACATGCAAAATTTAACCTAATAATATTCTGAATCTTGAAATTTTAAACCGAAAAACCTCCACAACTTTAAAATTACGATTATTTGACTTTTTAAATAAGTCGAGTTGAGATAGACGTTTAGATATTCAGGGATTCCCGGCAACCAAGAGTAGCTTCGTTGACTGAGATTCGTTTTAAGGTTTTACCGAGTATAAAATAATGAAATATTCACAACGTAATTTATAATGGTAATACGGTGACATAATGACTGACACGGTCAGGATAATACCTTTTTACCTTGACGGTAGATTAGGACCAGATTACGGTGCATCCGCGGTAAGTACAGTGTACATGGAGACACTGGTCATAGGCTATGTTTTTTTGGAAAAAATAATCAAGATGGACGACAAAACGTAAAAAAGAGGACCAGAAAAAATAATATTTACCCGATTCAAACAAATGGGGTGTCCTTGGATTCGTCTTGATCCAAAGAGTATCGTGAGGTATATGGTATTACAAGAAATCCAATATAGCAAACACTGGATGAAATTGAAAAATGTACGATCTGTTACTTTCTTACTACTACCAGCGCCATCTCGTTACTTGACGTCATACAACTTATGTTTTGTTCTACTATGACCGATTGAATTACGTAAAACGCATAGTATATTATGTACCTACTGCATACCCAAGCCACCAAAAACTGTCAAATAAAAACAAGAGTTAAAAAAACTAAAACCCAACTACGGAAAAAACCAACTGAAAAGCATAAAATAAGAAAATATTCAACACATCGGTACAGTGGTGTCCAGGTTATAGCCGTGGTCGCATGCCGCTATGACCTATGATGGCTGCTTGGCATGCGACCACGGCTATAACCTAGACACCACTGTACCGATGTGTTGAATATTTTCTTATTTTATGCTTTTCAGTTGTTTTTTTCCGTAGTTGGGTTTTAGTTTTTTTAACTCTTGTTTTTTGTTGTTCCAGACACTCGAGTGCATATTTTCCAATGATTTTCTTAAACATGTAGAACGTTATTTATTTGAAGATTTCACAACATTGAAGATTATAAAAAGTGCTGTGTAAAGTATTTCATAAAATAAAAAGTATTTTTCAAAGGCTGCGACCCATCGATTCGTTACCTGGTTTTGGTTATTTGTCACTAAACCCGTGCAAAAATTTTAGGAAATGCACTAAAAGCTACACATTTTACATAATTTAATGAAAAAAATATGAAGCATCGATTACTCGACATTTGAATGTTTGATTGGTTGATTGGTTAAACCTAGCATAGAAATATTGCAGATGTAACATTATTTGGGGAATCCTTGAATCGAAACCCCAGTGTGTCAAAGGGGCTTTTCATAACAAAAACATACATAGTTTAAATGTTAGTGGTTAAATGTCTTGCTTACCGCTAACTGTGGTAAACTAAACCACTAATAAAAACCACAAGCCATAACAAAATTCCTCCGCTGAAAGAGGGGTCTAAACCACCAGTTTTAGTGGAAAATCCACTGAGTTGGCAATATTGCAGTGGACAGCAGACAGCAGCAATGACAGTGACAGTTAAATCAAACATTGGAAATGGAAAATATTACAAAAACATTTTTATAAAATTACAAAATATAAAAACAAAATGCAATTCATATAAAAAATGTGTAAAAACTAGTGAAAACAACATCGAATCTTTGTTGAAGTGATTTTTTATTTAAAAAGTTGTCGATTGTTGGATAGGACAGTTTTGTTGATTTTCTGTCTGAATGTGTATCCGAATAGAGATTACAATAGAAAAAAAAAGGCATTCATATGTAGTTTCTTATTTATATATTTTTCATTGTACATTGCGTATTTATTGAATAAGAAAGACTGAATATGAGATACAGAAAACGCAATTGATAACAATTAATTACAAAAGTCGTTCCAAGTCGTTCTAATTGGATGGAAAATAGAAGTAGAAGAAAAAATATTCAATATGGCTACAGATCATACGACGTGAGCTGTCAGCTGTAATAATTTTTGTTTCTTTGTGTTTATTACGCCTTTAAAAATGTTATGATCGTTACGTACTCGCGAATATGGGTGCGAAAGACTCAAAACCATCTTTTATACCATACGAGGATGCAGTGAAACGAGGTACGACGAGTGCATTAAGTTGATCAAAGTGCGTTGTAGGAATGTGATGAATATCGGTTTATTTTATTTGCAGTGTCTGATAGTGAGTTGAGACGTATACGCGAAGCGTTCAAGAGATGTGCCGGTGCGAATGGGACGGCCTTGAGCTTGGAGGCGTTCGTCCACGAAGTGCTGTGTGATGGAGTTCCTTACGAGGTGGCGGAGTGGCTGTACCAAGCGTGTGGCGGTACCAAGCGGGGCATCGCCTTCAGGGAGCTGCTCTGCGGGATAGTGGTCCTCACCAAGGGCAACATCGAAGAAAAAATAAAGTGAGTAGTACTCTACCTGTCCATCGTTAGTTGTAAACAATTACATCACTGCAGTTATCAGATGGTGTTATGCTGTGATGTTAGCGCCAAAATATTCACTCGCTCATTATTGCGAAGCTGAGATTTGAAGTGTTAAGTAGCAAGTATTTACTTACAGAAGATAACAGGTAGGTAGTTGTTTTTTTTTATTAGTAGTTGATTTATTAAATTCATGGTATTTAGTTGCTGCTATTGGTTTTAATGATATGGTTGAGCAAAGATTTGAATACACACAATGAGTTGTCAGTTAGTTGCTGTAATTTTCCAAGATTGTATTCAAGTTGCAATTGGATTGGTAGGTACTTACATAAAACTGACCACAGGAAATATACTTTTGTGGTTTAACTTATCTATACTTACTAATTTATTCTAGCTGAAGAGTTTGTTTGTTTTTTTGAATGCGCTAATCTCTGGAACTACTGATCCGATTCTGACAATTCTTTCACTGATAGGAAGCTACATTATTCTTGAGAGCTAGAGGCTACTTTTTAACCTGAAGAAAGGAACAGTTCCATTGAATCAATTAGAGGAAGGCAAAGGGCTAGTTAATATGAAATCAGGATGGATTAATAATATAATTGTACATAAATGTGATAATATTTGCATTTATATCTCACAGTATATTGAATTGACATACAAATAATTTTGATATTTGTCTATAGTATGAAGTACTAGCTTCCGCCTGCGGCTTCGCCTGCCTTTTTGGGATAAAAAGTAGCCTGTGTTATTCTGATGTTTAAACTATATTACTGTAAAGTTTCATTAAAATCCGTAAGTAGTTTTTGCGTGAAAGAGTAACAAACATCCATACATCTTTACATCCTCACAAACTTTCATGTTTATAATATTAATAGGATAATATCTCCACATACCTACTTGATTAAATAATGTGGGAATTTAATTAAAGCGGCTTAACTTCTTCAATACTGGAATTACAGACCCCATAAAAAATCTATTATCTCACGTAGATCTACATCCCAGCATACTACAGGTTAAACAGCAATCTTATTTAATTAGTCTACCTCTGGACATGGGTATTACTCAAGTTGTATGCTACAATTACACTCATTACATAAGTACAGGTAATCTGTGGTACAGGTTACAGTTCAAGTATTTGTTCATTGTCCTACTAGGTGTTTAAAAAAATCTAGATAAGGTAACTGTTCATTTTTCTCTCTAACGTGAAATAATAGTAAAACAGGGGGACATTATAATATTTTTGGTATGTATTATGTTTACGGAACTTCATAAAAAAGATGAAATGTCAAGAGCTATCATACAGTGCCGCTAATATTATAACATTATGTAGTGTTTATCTACATTTTGTCTGAATTTATTATTTGAGTGGTTAATTTGCCACATCATCGTAATTACCAAAATGATTGGCAATGTTCAACCTCTAAATTAAAATAATGCAGACTACACTCAAAATAAAATACAAGTATTTAAACAAGGAACATCACTAAAAACACAAATATAACTATGCATTGTTGACCAAATTAAGTGTGATTTTCCTCAATTTATTTTTATTGTATGTTAAGATAATTTTGGTACAATTGTTGAGTATTCACATAATCTATTGCGGATTTCCTGCTGGACTTTTTGATTTGCTGGACTGGATTGACCGCACGGTTGTCGCAGTGGCTGAGAGATTGGCTGCTGCGCAACGTGTCGCGGGTTCGATTCCCGCATTGCACATAGGTCTGGCTGTTTGTGTATGTGAAATTTGTGTTTGTAAACGCACCCACGATACAGGAGAAATCCTAGTGTGGGGCAACGTTTTTTAAAAAAAAAAAAAAAAAAAAAAAAACTGTTTAATCAATCAATTTTGCATATCTCCTGATTATTCCGCAATCAATTTGTGATTGCTCCGCATCATTTATCTATATTATTGTTACATCTTAGTCTTATTTGTTAAATCATAGTCTTATTTGGTATGATATTGTTTTGTTACATATTTCTAGTTTAGTTTTACATGTTCATGAATTTTGGTTAGTATTGATGTTTTTAAGTTTAAATGTCAATATTATGATGTTTTGACTGGTAAGTAGGTATGTTATTGAACTTCATGATTGTGCAAATATTTCATAATTTATTTTTGTATCACATTTTTTTCTGAATAGATTTTATTTTTTCCTTGCCTTGTAAGATTTAATTAGTAGGTATTTTTAAACCTTAATCATTAATTCTTTATAATAATCTATTCGAATACGAAGCGCACACGAGGAGATCATCTCGTAGACGCACGCGGCGGGCTTGCTGACCTATCGACTCGCAAGAAAAACGTTCACAAATCGCTAGGGCAGTGGTTCCCAAAGTGGTGGAGACCGCGACCCATCTTAAAAAAAATCTAAATTAGGGACCCACCCCATGCCTAACATGAAGATTTCTTTTTTCTAAAGAAAGTGTTTTCTCGTTTGAACAATTATTATTATTAGTAACCTAACCTGAACAATTAGTAGTAGCTGCCGAATCTGCCGATACCGGTCAACGACGTTTTCTGACTCAGTTGTACCATCACCATCAGTTTTAAGGCCCATTCAATATCCACTTGCATGCGACCTACCAATGGGTCGCGAGTTCGCGACCCATTGGTAGGTCGCAAGCAAGTTTGGGAAAGACTGCGCTAGAGTGATAGCGCTCTTAGTGACATTCCATTTTGACGCAAATAACAGTAATAACCTAATAACACAGTAATTAACAATACATTTTCAATAAAGATTTAAGTAGTTATCACCATGCAATCCTTTCATTATCGTCTTTTTCAGCTCGTATCGATCCTGCCTAGGTATTCCTATTAACTTCGTCGTTTTTGTGTCGATCCTCGTTGATCTGCGCCGTTGCTGTGCTGTGCGCAGTTGCGTATTTACCCTAGGGCCATGGGGGCCATGGCCTGGGGCGGCAGACTGTAAGGGGCGGCATAGCCACCATTCGCGCCGCCCCTTGCGCTCAGCTTTTTGCAGAACCCTAAACTGTGCATAGTCTGGCAGGCACTTAGTCGGTATTTTTGTTAATTTATGGGGCGGCAAACCTTATAGGCCTTGGGCGCCAAATTTTAAAATACGCCACTGGCCGTGCGAGTTGATAATGATCGTCTTTGAATGGAAAGTCTGATTGGCATTGATTCTACAATGTGTTTTAGAAAAAGAGGTTAACAAACTTATTTATTTATAGGTTCCTTTGGACGCTCTACGTGAACAATCAAGGCGACAATGGCACCTACATATACAAGCGAGACTTCGCTCGCAATCTGCACCTGGAGTACACCTCCCTTCCCCAAACTGGGGCCCAGAGGAACGCTGAGATTCTCCTCAGCCTCTTCGGGCCCGCGGAGAAGGTCACCTTCGACCAGTTCCGGTCGTGGCTGCTGATACACAAAGATGCGACGGTGCTGTCCAAGTGGCTGCTCTCCGAAGTAAATGTGGCCCAGGATCTGGAGACGCCGACATTCTATCAGAGTCTGGCCGGAGTCACGCATTTGGAGGAGCGGGTGAGTGGATACTGTGTTTTATTTTTAAAGAGATAAGGTTGTGTTTGTTGTGTGTTGGTTTAGAATCAGGGCTTGCTTTACCATAAACCTTATAGGTACCTACCTATTTGCTTACATGATAATTACCTATTTAGATACAATATACTTGCGCTATGAGGTAGTGAAGTCATATCAATCCACCAGCATAGACGTCACAAATGAATTCCAAAACAACGGTTTCTTTGTAATAATACAATTCCAACTATCTATCACTCGGTATTGCAATTTTATCTAAATCCAAAGCAATGTTATAGTGTCAAATCGCGTTTACACAACTGAAATCTTTGGTTATCATAATAATCCCGATAGATAACAGCTCGTCCCAAATCGACCGATACCTACTTGGAATCGGGATCAATTTACCGCCACTAAGTAGTTGTCACACACTGGCCGCACACCAGACATACACTTGTGTTATGATAATTTTGGCGCCACATTTGAAACGCGACACAACATATTACGCTCGTATAACTGCGCGCAAGCACGCACACCAAGGACACATTTGTAGCGGGTCCAGTTTGCGTCCAATGCTCCCGAACATATCTGGTACTATGTCAGGATAGTAAAATTAAGTTAATAATCTTCACTGATTAAAGTTATCATGTCTAGGAGTATTTTGTAGTAGCAATGCAGAGAAAGCAATATCTAAATTAAATTCGGCGCAACAAAATCGATTGGATAATTTAATTTGAGGTAGAATTTGCGTAGTCTTATTTTATGCTCTGATTAAGATTAAAGTAAATGAATGTACATCATTTATTTAATTAAATCGGCCTTTGAAGTGCACGCATAAAAACTCAAAACTATGCTACGCCTACAATGATTACTGTACAGATGCTATTTGTTGGCAAAATATATGTTTTTTAATTATTCACTTGAAAATGGGTCTCATATACTATTCGTGCAGATACAGAATGGGCATTGAAAATAGCGTCGCCCCTATTCACCTCTCGCTCGCACCCCGGCCGGTGTGAGTATAGACAACGAATAGAGGCGATATCCACGGGAGTTGTATACAAATAAAACAATCTTTTAAACAGTATGACAATTTTCGGAAGAAAAAGAACAAAGAATTCTGAAGTCTCGGTTAAAGAAGTAGGGATAGGTCTAGAATTATCTGCTGAATCGAATCGAGACGAGGAGATCGAATCAACGAAGTCAGCCTTATCTTTGTGCAATATAATTTCGGGTTTGTGTCTCGAAATCTGTCTGAAGATAAGTTTCGCTCAGACACGATAATTTTTATTACACTTAGGTGTGAGATGAATGACTAAGCGACAACTAATGCATTTTGCACACTTAGTAGGTAGTTAGTCACAATTATCTCAGTACGTGAATATTTGTGTGCACCTGTCTATGTAAATGAGACATGTTTGTGTTCATGTTTGTAAAGAAATATCTGAGGATCAGGTAGCGCCAGAGTGCTCATTGTACGACACATGTATTTTAAAACTGTTTGGGCGATGAATATTATTTAATGAAAGTCCATACAGTCATCATTTTTGGCTTCTCCAAGTATTAGAAGCAAATAAAGCACCATCTGGGAAAAGGGGAAAATTACTTGAATTACCACAATTGGAACTGATTAGATGCTGCCCTATCTCTCGATTCAATTGTTAAGTCACCTTATACCCACGGGTGTAGAAAAATAACACTCCATATACAAGCGAAACTCCCGCACGGAAAGGCGTCCAAAATTGCGTTATTAGCCAACAGTTTCGGGGCGCATATGATACGCTCAGTTTTACTTGTATACGAAGTATTATTTATTGGGTAAGAAAACAGGGGGATAACGGCCTGATGCGCTATGACGAAGTTAATTTCAAATTAGTACACCTTTTTCGCCTGCACATCCGGATAGTAAATTAGTAAGTAACGCGATCGTTTTCGCGTTGTCATAGCGAATATGGCCACAGATGTCTCACTTTCTTTTTAACGAAACAAGTGTTTCCCTTTTCCCAAAGACAGTATCTTAAGGAAATCTTTAACGCCCCTCGTAGGGAAACCCCGAGTGCAGTAATATGAGCTCAATATCGAAACAGTCAGGTTTAATGTCGCAAGCACAGCCGGCCGGATCGGTAGTGACACACTTTTCTTTCACACATTACTTGCAATGGTTCTCCATTACTGATATTATCATGTTAAACGGTTATTGTGACTGAGACAGTCACTTATGGCGTATTGTAAAACTTTTTTTAGATTCACCGTTCTCTTCTTTTTTCACGTCGGCAGAAGTTATAGATGTTTGGGGGAATGGAGGGACGAGGTGGAATGTCCTTCCATTGAAAAGGGAGAATCCTCCTACCAGATCGGGTGGTATTGTCTGGCGGGCCACTGCCCTGACAGTTGATGTCGGGTTTCTGTATTTATGATGATTGCGCCGATAACTCTTCTTGCGCGATGTAGGATAGTATTTGATGTTGCCGAAAGATGTCGCTATAGATGAATTGGCTCGTACCGTGGTAAATGAATTAGCCAGTCAGCAAGTTTTGAAGCAACTGTGGAACCCGTATGGTGCAATTCCGACAGTGTCACCGACTGCAAGCGACACTAGTGGTCCTATACATTTTCCTTGAAATTGTATGAAGGTAAATTCTGCCTGCTGCCGGGGTCGAAATTGTATTTTTAAGGCTAAGTTAGCGGTTTACTTGACACTAGACGTGCCTGACATCCACAAACGAGCAAAATGTTGTTCTTCAGAGTTAGTTTTATTAAACAAACATCGCGTAAAGCTCGCTCGTCTAACGCAGGCTTTACAGCAGTGGTTCCCAACCTTATTTTGACCAAGGGCCACTAGGACATTTTAATTTGGTGTGGGGACCCCAAAGGTCAACAAAATAATTTATTACGGAATATAACTTTGTTTCCCGGACCTTATTAACGTGGACCTCAATTTAGTTCCCGCGGACCACCGGTTGGGAACCATTGCTTTAGAGAATTACCCCCTTACTTCTATAAGTAAAAGTCATACGGCCGTACCACAAAAAGATAAACATCTGTTTAACACACGTTCAACACGAATGCTACCAAAAATAATAGGCAATTGTTTTAGCACTAACTTGTCTAAAACAAGTGTGTATTATTTTAAGTTAAGAGGCGTCTATACGCCTCTTAACTTTAACCACTGATCCTTGTCATTTGTATGATTATGAATGGAGATGACAATTGACATAAGAGCTGTGTAATTTAATCATCGTCTATAAGTAAGGGTTAGTCGACAAATTGAGCGAATTCTTGTATGACTTCTTTCCAAGTTCAATGTCAAGAAACTATCTCGCGTTAAAAAGTATTAAATGTGCCTACGATATCTGCTATCAAAATATTCGGTGTTTACCTACCGTCAATGTTTTTACAGAGGCTGTCACTTAAAATATACTATCTGCTTGAGTACGTTATCTTGACTGTACTAGCACATTTTGCATGGTAGTTATCTGCATGAAAATACATGTAGTAATTATACATGCATTTTGCTCTCGTATATTCGAATTGTGACGTAGTTGTAACACCACAGAGAATTTTCCAAAAAAAAATTGTAAACATTGTTTTCTTCTGTGTGTGACTTTTTTTTGTTACAAATAGGTTCATATAGATATAATTATAAACTTCATTTCAATAGAATTTGCGAACTATGTAAACAAACTTCCTATACAAATCAATCAAATTATGACAATTTGCCATACTGACATTGTTTACATAGTTCGCAAGGTCTATTGAAATAAAGTTTACTCTGTATCATTTTCGTATCATGTCCACAATCATTATCGTTATGTTTATACCCGTAATAATTTACTTGGGCCGCCTCCATAGATGGCCCTATTGATTAGTTCTACGCCGTTTGAATCCAACGGCTCCCCGCGACATTATCAAGGTCGCTGTCTAGGACAGGGATGGCAAACCTGAAAGGTGGCACCTGACAGAAAAAAGTACAATAACAAAAGTCACATTGAGATTTTCATTATCTTTTCCATAAAACAAATCTAAAGATATAACTATAACATTGTCGATTTGTGTTAAAACTGTCTGTAATTAAGGATTTGAATGTGAGTAATTTTGTTTTTATTTTACTTACTTTTCTAAGATACCTATATGGCAGCCGTATATTTTTTTCAAGTTAGTGTGGCACGTAGTTGTAAAAAGGTTTGCTATCCCTGACGTAGGGCATGGCTCACTCAGGTCGTAGTCATACGGGTCGTACCATGCTGTGTTTGTCCCACAGATTAAATAGATAAGACGTTTCAAACACACTAATATTTAATTTTGTAGATACGGTATTAGAACTTTTTTTACAAGCTCAATTTTAGACCATTACCCTCCGACCGATTGAGTGGAAATTTGAAACGCATATACCTATATGTCACTTCGATGACAATGCAATAATATTATGGTGCCACGGAGGTGGTCTCATGGTGGAGCCGTGAGGTGGCTATAGGAACTCCTCAACTTCTTAACATGGGCTCATTGGATTTGTCTTGAAAAGTACTATAGACATAGATGATGTCCAGGATCTCATGATGGAGTTGGAAGGGGTCATTATAAAAGTTTATTTTGACAAATGTTGGTCAACACTCAGATCATAGAAACAAGGAGATATGCCATCATAGCAAATTAGTACGGGAACAACTGATGCCACTTTTAGTACATTTTTCGACACAATTACGCGCATAATTAAGCGCTCCTTGTGAATAAAAAGATCTCCCACGCATTGAACATTCCGCACACCCTCAATCTAACACTGTTAATCGTCACTCAACACTATAAAACACTGTATTTATACCATCGATCGTGTTCGGTTCGTCGCCAGCGCGTACGTTTTTAATATGAGCAATTTGCTCAAGATCAGGCATCAAGCTCGATAGCACCTTGGCACATCTCCTTGTTTCTATGATCTGAGGGTCAACATAAAACTTATTCTAACAATGTAAACAAAGTAAGGTCCTGAACGTGTAGGTACGTCAAAATAATTGACGATCCAGCTTTATTCAGTAAACGTGATGAAATTAAATATGATTATGACTGGTCAGTATTAGATAGCAATACAAATGCTAACAGAGTCAGACATCGATTAATTAATTTATTGAACAATTTCATAGACCTTCTCTGTTTACATAGTATTAAAATCATCTATACTGTAATGATGATAAATAATATTTTTATTGTACAACAGTATTCATTTGCAATAACAACAATAAACTAAATTATACTGTTTGTTTTTAATTCAGGTCAGGCAATTATTGGCTCATATGTTCACAATCTAAACAAATCGATAATGTTGGAAAGAATTTCAATTAGTTTAATGTTGGTACATAAATTGCTGATAACCTGCAATAGTACTTATAATTATGATAATGGTTGGGTAATCAAATTGATAACACAATTTGCATATTGCATACAGCATCATCGGTTGAGTTTTGTGTAGGAAAATTCGCAATAGCATCCGGAGTTTGGAATTGTGGGCCCATACATGACAATTAGGCCATGTAGGGCCTTATTACAAGGAATTAAATACCGTCACAAATTAAACCTGGGTGAACAAGAAACTACCTCGTAAAGACTATTAAGTAGTTTTAAAAATATCTTTATACTTATGAGACCTACCAATGTAATAGTTAAAGGACCTACTAAAGGAAGTGGCCTATTACGGTGTTGACGGACAATGGGATAGGAACCTGTTACTACTTACGAGTCGTACGTGATCTTTGAACCCGGTAGAGAGTCCACGAGGCAATCAAAAGAACGCTCAGACATTTCCATGTGTAATCAGTAGCTCATTACGCCACGCTTGAATCACCGAAAGGGGTAGGCGAAAGTGAAAGAAAGAAAGAAAAAAAATATTTGTTAGAATATAGTATAACAGGTATTAACAGTATTATTATACAGGGTGGCAGGTTAGACAGTGGAAATATTTTAAGGGGTCATTGTACTCATCATTATGAACAACTTTTACTAAGGGACCAACCCTGAAATCGAGAAAAAAAAATCAGCTGTTCCATACATTTATGTTCACATAACTCAACAAAATGTACGGAACAGCTGATTTTTTTTCGCGAATTCAGGGTTGGTCCCATAGTAAAAGTTGTTCATAATGATAAGTACAATGACCCCTTAAAATATTTCCACTGTTTAACCTGCCACCCTGTATAGTATCATATATTCTGGTATGGTATACCTACATTTATTTACCCAGATTTAAGCGAGTAATCGAGATATCCCGCTGCGCCCGCCCTACCTCTCTTTACCTTAGCCAGTTTTGTTACAAGTCCCGCTTAAAGAGAGAGAACCTTATTTGAGTCGGGGATCGAACCCAGGACCTCAGGCCAAACAGTTGTACGGTTATGGCTAAGTAATTTCAGACGACCTTCGACACTTCCTTTTGCATCGATGTCTTAAACAAAATCTATCCCCATAGTCCTCAAACTTTCGAAAAGGGATAGTCAGGGTAATTAATCATTCTATTGTTTGCGGCCGCAGGAGGCCGTAGTTTAAGACAGTGAAATAAAAACATATTTGTGCTTTACTATGATCATGCAAAAATAACACAAAAATCAAGTACTTACCGAGTACTAAGTTGCATAACATGTTATTCAAATAATCAAGTAACATGTAATTGCAGTAGTAATTTCGATTCGGCCATATAATTTGCTGGTTACATTTGCAATTACAAAATATTGGTAATCAAAGGGAAGTGAAGGCCCAAATACGGATAATGTCATTGACAAATACGTAGAGTTTCGATCTAAGAACAGTCAAGTGGACAGACATAACCCTATCCTATCCCAAGATGGAAGGTCTATGCAGGCCAATGCATAACACAGTAATTACCGTAGACAATCAGCTTCATTTTGATATCCTACTAATATTATAAACGTGAAAGTTTGTGAGGATGTAAAGATGTATAGATAGATGGATAGATGTATGGATGTTTGTTACTCTTTCACGCAAAAACTACTAAACGGATTTTGATGAAACTTTACAGTAATTATAGCTTATACATCAGAATAACACATAGGCTACTTTTTATCCCAAAAATGCGGGCGAAGCCGCGGGCGGAAGCTAGTTCAATAATATACTTACATTGCGTACCTAAATCGAGTTGTCAGGCAGCCGAACTTTTCAAACAAAGAAGCAATGGATGTTGTGTTAGAATGAAAACGATGATTCAGGCGAAAAAGGATCGATGAAAAATAATCCTTTGACTGTCGACTAATGACACATAATTGAATTTCTTTTGTTGCCAACCTTTAAAAAACCGGCTGACAGACTCGAGATTAATACAGGTACTGTAAGGATTCAGGGGGTTAAAGCGGATCCAAAGCTATCATTGTCCTGTTGCGAAAAAGGGCTTCAATACGTCATACGGACCCAGTTCGCATTCACCAAACCATTTGGCACAACTATTCACAGTCCCGTACAACTCGTAAAATAAACCGTATAATTGAGTTTCCGAACGTGACTTCACATCAAACGATTTATTCGAACTTCGACCCAGAGCACTATAAAACTATTTTCAGTAGCAAAAAAAACGACACAAACACATTGCGGGGAAAACCACTTAAAAAGACTTTCAGTCCCGCTAAAAGCCTGAAATGAAAAAAAGCGCTTAACTTTTACGTCATATGCTGTTGAACTTGCTTTGAAAGCGTTAAAAGCTGCGATTTTGAACTAAAGCCATACCATACGATAATAATTGAAATGATGATACGTATCTTATGATTAAAATCAGATTATGTCCGATAATTTTATTGGCGATCGAATCGACCCCTGATCGGCTTCTATCACTTAGTACTTAATACCGCCATTAATAAATTGTGGGTGTGGCCCAGTGGTGCCGCTTAAGAGAGGTTATGTCCAGCATTGGACTGTGATAGGTTGGGTTCGCGTAGGTAGGTTTTACTGCATTGATGGGTCAGTGGTGGGAATGGGCTACGGTATAGAGAAGATCGCAAGGATTCTCTCACTTGCTCCCATATAATAACAACTAGCTGTTCCCCATAGTTTCACCCCCTTGCTCGGCTCCTAAGGGTCGTAAAGTGATGTTAAAGGCTACCATTTAAACGGTCAGCTAATTAAAGAGGATTTAGTCAGCTCCAAAATGTATTTTGTCAGCAAACAAAGTGAATTGAGCTGCATCTGGTGGTCAGCAAAAATAACTAAATTGATCAGCAAGTAACGTGATATTGGGCAGTAAATCAGCAATATTAGTAAAGCCGAGTTGACACGGTCCGAGTGTGCTCGGACCGAGTGGACTCGGATGACTACTCGGACGTAACTCGTATTGTGGCAACCTATCATCCGAGCGCAGATTACGGGTTGCCACAATACGAGTTACGTCCGAATAGGGATCCGAGTTCACTCGGTCCGAGCATACCCGAGTATGCTCGGACCGTGTCAACGCGGCTTAATAGAGCAGCAAATCGTGATTCGTATTATACGAATTTTTGGCATAGATACTGCGATCGCAAATCTGCCTATTATAATTTTATTCGTAGCCTATAATACCCACGCAAAATTCCTTGCTCTCCGGATTCACAAGTGCTATGCTAATTTTTCGATGTTATACAATATATTTTTTTGGACCAAACTACTAAATAAACAGTGGGTAGTTGTATTTTTTAAACTTTTGCGAATTGTATACAGGTTTTTTAATTAAATCGGGATTTTACGCGCACAGAACATAATCAAAATATCAGTATTTTGACTAACCTCGAGGTTTCGATCAAGGTGCATTGACGGTGGTCCCGACAAGCCTTCTCGTAAAGTCTCGATTTAATTTAAAAAAACCGGTCAAGTGCGAGTCGTACTCGTGCACCGAGGGTTCCGTATCATTTTTGGACGTATAAAGTGAAAAAAACCGGACCGCAAAACTAAGTTTGTTTGTGAAGGAATTTTGATGATTTTGTAAAACGGTACTAGCTAGGAACAACGTTTTATTTTTGGTGCAATATTTGGGTCAATTCCCATCAGCTCTAATTATTTCAGATTTTTCGCTCCGTAAACTTCGGAGATAAGGGGGGAATGGTATTTTTTCAGACATTTTTCATCATATGTTGAAAACTGTGAGACATAAAATTAAATAAAAATATATTTTGAAATGTGCAGATCAAGCCCTTTCATATGATATGTCACTTGACTTAGTAACCACACTTAAAAATTTCGGATCCCCACTCCGGCCCCTTTTGCAATGAAACTAAAAACATTTTTGAACTTCAGTCACTTGCAATAAAGCTGGGTTTCTTTATAATTGTTCCAAATTTGAAGTCGATAGCATTAGTAGTTACTGAAATAACCAGGTGTGACAGACAGACAGACAGACAGACAGACGAAGTCGCACCATAAGGGTTCCTCCTCCATTTTGGTACGGAACCCTAAAAACTAAACAGTAGTTCTACTTGAACTACTGCAAAGTATAAATAAGCCTATTGTCTTTCGTGAGAACTATATTCTTATTCTTGAGACTTTGTTCTCGCGGTTCGACAGTCTATGTCGTAATCTGTATTGACCCGCGTAAGTCTGTAGCTTGGACGGGGTTAAGATCGTCTTTGGGATTGATTACCTGATGAATATGATATCCAGATGTGGCATAAGTATCCTAAGTTGCACTTGGAGAAATCGCTACGTTCTAAGATTTTTTTCCGCCAAACTAATTTACCTCCGAAGGTTTTCTTATACTCTTGTACGACCTCGTCATGACCTGGAATCTACATGACCATCAAATAGTTCTCACCACACTATAAGTATAAAAGAAATGTCAAAACCACGGTACAAGGCTGTTATGTCTATGTACTTACATAATGGCACATGACATTTCCCATGATTGTCCAAATTCCGAAAACATTAGGAATTTTATAAATTTCAATGGCATTACCATTATTACCGTACCATGGAGTAGTTGAATGATAAAAAAATGCGCACTTGAAAGTGGGTGTTAATTGTACACGCGTTTAATTGTATGTTACACAATCATCGTGATACGCTATCTGTGGCGCTTAGTGCTCAGTGTCGGTCTTAGTTCCTGTATTGGCAAATTTTTTCTTGAAGTTTACAGGTATTTGGACAATTTTCCGGCGACTTCAGTAAATTAATTATAATAGGATAATGGCTAATAGTTACATGATTATACAAATAGATCTCGGTGCACAAGCGACGCAAGTGACAATGTAGAAGATGGAATGTTCTACAAAAACCTATAGAATTGTCCCAAAAAGCGAAAATGCATGTATCTATAATTTGATTTTGACCAAAAATGTTGCTTGGATCACTTTTGCACCATATTGCCAAATCATTAAAATATCACTGTATCTACCTATTAGGGCAAAAATATGGGATCTGGAGGCGATAGTCCTCGCGCGCCTGTGGGACTGGCGCGCGGAGGTACTACGCCGGGGGGAAACTCCGCTGCCGCGGCAAATCGTCGCTCAGCGGACAGACCTCCGGCGCGATCTCATGGCGACATGGAGAGAGCGACTGTCGCAGCCCCGTGCAGGGCACGCCACAATAGTGGCGATAGTGCCCCTCTTTGAGGAGTGGCTAGAGAGGCGCCACGGCGCCCTCACCTTCCGCCTGACGCAGGTCCTCACCGGACATGGGTGTTTCGGGAGGTTCCTGCATCGAATCGGGCGGGAGGAAACGCCCGGGTGCCACCACTGCGTGGATCGACCGGAGGACACGGCGGAGCACACTGTAGAGGTGTGCCCCGCTTGGGCGGAGCATCGCCGTGTCCTCGTAACGGCGATCGGCGGCGGCGACCTCTCGCGCCCGGCCCTGGTCCAAGCCATGGTCCGGGGCGAGAGGGAATGGGAAGCCGTCGCCTCCTTCTGCGAAGCAGTCATGCTAGCGAAGGAGGTGGCGGGGCGTGAGAGGGAGAGAGCCTCACGTCCCAGCCGCCGCGGCGGTGGACGCCCCGGGCGTCGGGGGTCACTTGATGGCCCCCGGCCACCGTAGGCGCGGGCCTGTGGACGGTGAGTTGGGTATGCTCACCGTCCGTCCGTCTCATGACGACAGGCCGTGTCGACGGCGCGTTCGTGTTCCACGCGCGCAAGGGCCGAAGCCTGCCAGGGCTGCGGGACTGTTCGAAAGAGACACCGCAGCCCTGGAATGTAACGGGCAACGAAGGAACATGGATGGGTTTTAGTCAGTACAAGTCTGACACTCCCTTCCGCTCCGCCCAGAGCGGAGGGGGTCATTTGATGATTTCCCATCCAAAAAAAAAAAAAAAAAAAAAAAAAAAAAAGGGCAAAAATATATTATGTTCTATTTTGGTTAAAAAACTGACCTTCCGTTTGTTGGTTTAAAAAAATGACCTATTGAAGATAAACTTCAAGCACTACATAAGTTCCAAATTAGTGGTCGTTACATTACATTTTTGGAAAAGTTTGACTATTCCACTCCTAACTTAGGTTAGTATAATTTTCCAAGGTCGCCATTATATTTACACAGTTTAGTGAAAAGTATACATTTTCCGTGATATGGTGGCATGAATAAGGAAACTCGTCGAAACAGCTACAATTTATGTACAAAAGATATTACATAAACGAATTTTCCTTGATCATTTACATGTCAAAGGAAAACTTGACTCGTAAAATAATGATATTAGAAGACTGAGATAATTTGTTATAGTCAAGTAACCTAGTCTATTACAAATGCGAGAGTAATACTGCTGGTCTCTCTGTTATGATTATTTTGTTATTTGGGTACTTATGGACAATAATGGAGATAGCTCGAATCCTGGGTTGGAAAGGACATAGGATACTTTATATATGGATATATGAAGAAGTTTCCATGCGATATTACAGCAAATCTAAAATTATAGATGAAATTGTTTTGTTGTAACATCTGTGGGCAGTCCTATCCGATTGTTATGAAACCTACGCATTGCATTACATTAAACAGAATAATAGTTTCCTCTTATGGAATTGGTATTCAAAACAAAACCTTTTATATTAATAAAAGGTGCGTGCACTTATAATAAATGTTATAGGACAATGAATTCCAAGATCTGCCTAAATCTAAATACAATGAGGTTTACTCCAAAATATAGTTTCTTTTAATAATTAGAGTGAAACAAAGTATCGGATAGTGCCAAGGATCCTGCTTAGTCAAAACACGTGCTAATTAAATCTATTTCAACTTATGCGATAAAGAGTGCAATATTCTGTAAAATCTAAAAATTATTTTGTCCAGCACGCTTAGCATGACCAAGTCTATCCCAATTCTATCAAACAATAGCCAAAGTTCTACTTCTACCCGAGCACGCGGTGACCCGTGCTTGGTTTATCAGAATTTTGTCTACTGAAGAAAAGAGACATTTTCTTCTCTTCATTGTATGCATAAAACAGAAAAATAGACAAAGTGACAGATTGTATAAAGATTTCTAATCTTTATACAATCTGTCACTTTGTCTATTCTTCTGTAAACAAAACCCGTTTCTATCGTGGTCATGCTTGGCCGGCTGCTTGAAACTTTTGAACTAACTGAAACCCTTTTCCAGGATATAATAGAGCTGGAGAAATGTTTCTGGACGCTCCGCAACGCTGCCCCCACCGGCCAACTGGACGCGGAGAGTCTGTCTCCGCTCCTGTCACCCCCACTACCTGCGGCCGCGGTGGCTGGGGCCTTCCTAGCCTTCGACGAGAACAGGGATGGACATGTGGACTTCAAGGAGCTGTGCTGTGGACTCAGCGCCGCCTGCAGGGGGCCTAGGACTGAGAGGCTGAAGTGTGAGTACATTAGATTGGTTTGTTTTGAGTGTCTGGAGAACGAATTTTCTTGTGTAAATTTTAAGGTGCCTAATGCCTACGGACGACTCAACTTGATGTCCGATTTCTACAGCTTATCCGGGCGAGTTTCGACAGATTGGCACGTGAATGGCTAAGTTAGGCTAATATTAACGTTCCAATCTGTCGGGAATCGCCAAAAAGCGTTTTTTTTCTTTTTTTTAGGGTTCCGTACCAAAATGGTAAAAAAGGAACCCTTATGGTGCGACTTCGTCTGTCTGTCTGTCTGTCTGTCACACCTGCTTATTTCAGCAACTACTTATGCTATCGACTTGAAATTTAGAACAGTTATAAAGAATGCTTGTTCAACTTTATTGCAAATGAAAAAAGTCAAAAAATATTTTTATTTTCATTGCAAAAGGGGCCGGAGTGGGGGTCCGAAATTTCAAAGTGGGGTTACTAGGTCAAGTGACATATCATATGAAAGGGCTTGATTTGCACATTTCAAAATATATTTTTATTTTATTTTATGTCTCATAGTTTTCGACATATGATGAAAAATGTCCAAAAAAATACCATTCCCCCCCCTTATCTCCGAAGTTTGCGGGGCGAAAAATCTGAAATAATTAGAGTTGATAGGAATTGACTCAAATATGGCACCAAAAATAAAACGATGTTCCTAATTAATACAGTTTTTTCAAAATCATCAAAATTCCTTTACAAACAAACTTAGTTATGCGGTCCGGATTTTTTCACTTTATACGTCCAAAAATGATACGGAACCCTCGGTGCGCGAGTACGACTCGCACTTGGCCGGTTTTTTAATGAACGTTGGCCCACACTAGGCTTTCTCCTGTGTAGTGGGTGCGTTTACAAATGTCACATAGGTACACAAACACTCCAGACCCGGAACAAATATTTGCTCCCTGCGGGGATCGATCCCGCGACACGTCGCGGATCAGCCAATCGCTCAGCCACTACGACAACCGTGCCTTCGAAATTATGCTAGTTAGATTGCATGTGTTGTAGTATTTGTAGTTAATTGTATCATTGTCTACTCGTAACTTCGTAGTGTAGCAAATTTTCCGGCATCACCTTCCCGCCATTGTTAATTGTATTGATCTAAACATAGAGTAAACAGACAACGGAACATTCTGATAACATTATTTTGTATTACGCTGAGTTGCAGAAAAGGTCATTAAGTTTTAAAGAAGACTTTAACGATAGAAATTGTATGGTTAATAAATAATAATAATAATATCAGCCCTGTATAGAAACTGTCCCACTGCTGGGCACGGGCCTACTCTCAGAATGAGAGCGGATAGGCCATAGCCTACCACGCTGGCCAAGTGCGGGTTGGCAGACTTCACACACCTTCAAGAACTTTATGGAGAACTCTCAGGCATGCAGGTTTCCTCACGATGTTTTCCTTCACCGTGATAATTAATTTTTAATACGCACATGACTTCGAAAAGTCAGCGGTGCGTGCCTCGGGATCGAACTCGAATCATTCGCCGTGGGAGGCACATGGTTAAACCACTAGGCTATCACAGCACTTAATGGTAATGCCTCCATTAAAATTTAATTTATCTTTCTGCAACTGACCGTTAAATTCATAAAATATTAACATAAATAAATACCCTCTAAAACCAAAAATAGACTGATAAACACATTACCCTCCTTTGCGTCGCGCAGTCGGGTAAAAATGCGTCGGGCTTGCCCTCTAGGCACGCCACTGCTTCCGCCCGCGGCTTCGCCCGCATTTTTAACCGACTTCCAAAAACGAGGAGGTTCTGCATTCGGTTGGTTTTTTTGTTTTTTTTTTTTTTTCCTCTATGTACACCGATTACCCCGTGGTGTATAAGCCGATTTACGTGATTCTTTTTTCATATGGTAGAAGAACCTCGCGCGGTGGTCCCATATAAATTTTATTAAATAAAAATCTAAATGCATATTGAAGTCGGCGGGGCCTAGCATAAATATAAGCAACATTATAGATTAAGGAGGAATGAAAGGAAATTTTAATTTGTCGAGGCGCAAAGCAAGCTGCTCGTTCGCTGCACACACTGCGCACGTTCTTCCTGTTCAAAGGCTGAGAGGTAAAAACCTGAAGAAGAGGCCCCGCCGACTTCAATATACATTTAGATTTTTATTTATGGAAGTTTAACATTTTTATTTCATAGTTTTTAGTGTAGTTTTTGGAAGTCGGTTTTTTTTTAATTGGGATAAAAAGTAGCTTAAGTGTTATTCTGATGTATAAGCTATATTAGGTACGCAAAGTTTCATCAAAATCCGTTCAGACGTAGATTTTGCGGGAAATAGTAACAATCATCCATCCATACATCCTCAAACTTTCACGTTTATAATATTAGTAGGATTTAATTGCGCACGGTTGTCGCAGTGGCTGAGAGATTGGCTGCTGCGCAACGTGTCGCGGGTTCGATTCCCGCATTGCACATAGGTCTGGCTGTTTGTGTATGTGAAATTTGTGTTTGTAAACGCACCCACGTTACAGGAGAAAACCTAGTTTGGGGTAACGTTTGAAAAATAAAAAAAATCTACAAAAATGTTAACGTATCAACGTTTCTTCCCTAAAAACAAAAATTCTTGGGACCTCATTAGAACAACAAAACAAAAGTATGTTAATAAACCTGCTTGCCGAAAATAAGCGAATACATAATATCTGTAAGAAACCAGTTTATTCGCGTGCTTCTTTCCTTTATCACGCGCCACGAAAGTTGGCGTGCGCCCGCGCAGGTCGACGATAAAAATAAAGTCAAAGTAAATAATTATGGTATAATACAATACATTGTAGAGAACTTGATTTGTGATACAAGATGTATGTTTTAACACTAGCATCACGGCAGATTTCAATTCCCTACGTCACGTAGTTATCGAGAAAAACGTCTGTGACAGACAGATGGACGCAAGAGTAATCTTATAATCCCGATTTCCTTTAAACAGTAGGTAATTTAACTTTCATGAGACACATGCATGTTTAATAAGTAATGTTTAGTTACTTGTTTGTTTCGGAATTGCAAAAAAAATTGCATGTACTTCCCCAGTCGGGCTGCTCCAGTTTTAAGTGCGATATTCTGCTGTACCTCTCTTATCTTTTGAAGTTCAATGTTAATTACAATAATATTTGATTAACTCATCCTAAATGGCTATCTTTAGATTGACAACATGATATGAAACCCACGCGCATGTACGGTCAAGGAAAGGGATTCTTTAGCAGGTTCACTATGATTAATAATTGCTTGTAAATTCAATCTTCGAAGCAATTCGGATTCGGATTTGCTTCGAAGCTTGAATATACCCACGACCTATTATGAATTATAGTGGACGTGCTAAGGAAACCCTTTCCCTGCACTGAAAAAAATGTTAGGTTGGATTTAACAGATTCTGCGTAAATGTTACCAAAGTTTGCGGTTGATTTCGGTCCTATCACAAATTTTGATTGATTTTACCAAACATATTAAGTTGGTGTTGCACCAAATTTATTTGGTAGATTACACCACTATATTTTGTAACCAAACTAAATTTTTGAGATTTGTTTGGTAAAATGTACAATACTCTTTGTTGATTTACATCAGAACTCTGGTACCAACTTCAACCTTTTTATTTGTAACGTCAATAGCGAGGTTTTGTTATATTTATCGTAGTTTCCATGTAATTCAGCCAACCTTTGCTAATTTGGTAAATCCGACAAACCATTTTTTTCAGTGTGACTGTACATTTGTCTGTCTATCACACATAACGATCAGGATCGGTCGTACGGGGTAATGACTTATTCATTCAGCTAAAATCAATACCAAATAACAGTTTAACAAACCAGGTCGTAGTCGTGTAATCTGTACATGTAGATATGAATCCTACTAATATTATAAACGTGAAAGTTTGTGAGGATGTATACTGCCGTGCATTCCCTAAAACGCAGTAACAGGGTTTTTTGCGTTTTTGAGTTAAATATTGAGTTTTGACGAGCATTTAATAAGGAACACATTGGACTAACCCAGTTTTTGATTCGATGATTTAAACGGCCAAAAAACCAAATTTATGAAAACTGTAACCACGCAGTAACTCAATATCGCATGTTAAAATACAATGTAATACTAACTAAAATACAGTCAAAGCAGTTACGTTGCAATCGACGCCCGACGACCCGTCACTTCACCAAGATAAACGCAGTAAATATCGTTATTACTACATAAAATTTGTCATCTACACCTAAAAAAACATTTAGACATATAAAATAAAACGCAGTAAGCAGTTTTTGTACCAAAAATGTTAATACTGCATGGTTGATCACTGATTTATTTAAGAATGAACTACAGATTAAAATGCAGCAAAATGCTTGAATGTGGTACTTTAATTAGTGTTATTTAAGTAGGTTTATTTAGTGAAAACCAACTAAATTGCAGTACGTTCATTATTTACTGCACTATAGTTGGTATTGTTCTAAAGCTGAAAAATAACTAAAATGCTAATTAAATTGCAGTATGAGTCACTGTTACTGCATTATAATTAGTAACTCGAACAATGATACAAAATTTCACTGCAGTCGAGATCATACTTTACTGCGTTCTAATCAGGATCAGGTTATTGGAATTATAAAAAAAAACCTTTATATCATAGTGATTAATTACACAAGATTTTAAATAAAACACAAACTCACCCCCTATTTGGCCATATAATTTTTCACACAGACCATCCATCGCTTCTTTGGTCTTCCTCTATTCTTATAGCCTTCCACATTTATACTCAAAACTTTTCTCGCGACATTTTCCTCATTCTTCCGCATTACATGCCCATATCATGACAAACGATTTCCACACAACTTTTCGGTCACCGGCGCTACTTTCAGACTTCCTCTCACATACTCATTTCTTATTCTATCCATTCGCGTAACACCACATATCCCTCTCAACATTCTCATCTCAGCTGCGTGCACTTGCCCTTCATGTATCTCTTTTGTAGCCCAACATTCTGATCCATACAAAACAGCAGGTCTTACAATTGTTTTATAAGTTTTCCCCTTAAGTTTAAGGAGAATTCGGAAGTCAACAAATTGTTCTCTTGACCTTCCGCCATTTCATCCACCCTGTGTTAACTCTGTGCTTGACAGGCCGGTCAATTTCGCCATCGCTATATACGAGTGGACCGAGATACCGAAAATCGGAGCAGACAGCCCACCATTTAACACACAGTTTTGGAACCATAAAACTGCAGAGACGGCCGAAATCGCAGAACATATACTCGATCTTGGTTCTGCTGATTTTCTGCAGCTTTTGTTGCCATTTCTGTAATCTGCGCTGGATATCAGGTCCATCTTCACCGACAAGAACAATGTCGTCGGCAAACAGCATGCACCAGGGTGCCTTTTCCTGTATTTTCGATTTTAGAGCGTCTATTATCAATAGGAAGAGGTACGGATTTAAAGCCGACCCTGGATGTAAGCCTACAGCCACACTAAACTCATCGGTGTTGCCAGCAACTGACCGGACGTAGGTACTGGATTGACTATGCATAGTACGAATTAACTCCACATACTTTGCAGGCACACCTTTCTCTTTCATAGCCCACCACAACACATATACTCTATCATATGCTTTTTCCAGGTCGAGGAACACTGTGTGCAAGTTCTTGTGAGCACGTCTGCACTTCTCGCACAATTGGCGGAGTGCAAATATGGCATCCGTTGTTCCTCGACTTGGCATGAACCCAAACTGGTTTCCGGTAATCTCACTCTCCTCTCGCAATCTTTTCTCTGTCACCTCCTCCCATACTTTCATATTGCGTAAATGCACCGAACAACGTTAGGTCAGAATTAGCTCAAATGGTTAAAAACTAAACGTTATTCTCATACTTACAAAAATGTCTGTTTGTTTTATAAATTCCTACATGACATACTCGTAAGTTACATTAAATTTGTTACATACATTAGGTACATGTACTGCATGTACAATCAGTTGAAGACACAAATTAGAATGCAGTAAAGAAAGTCTTATGCTGCATATTAGTCTGCAAAATAGCGTATAAATCAATAGTTTTTGCAGTATAAAGTATTTTTACCGCATTTTAATCTGCATATGTGTACCGTTTTGCGTGCAGTAACTGCTATGATTTTCCATGATTTTTAAAAAATGCTTTTTATTTTTAATGTAATAAACTAAATAGTATGTTCTTTATCAAAATTCAATCTTTGTTAACACCTTAGTCCTTGTGGTAACAAATATTCCACCATGTAAATGTATTATTATGAAAAAAACAGTGTCAAAAAGTTTTTTGCGTTTTTCTCGAAACCACTTTTTTGCTCATACTGCGTTTTAGGGAATGCACGGCAGTATAGATGTATGGATGTTTGTTACTCTTTCACGCAAAAACTACTGAACGGATTTTGATGAAACTTTACAGTAATATAGCTTATACATCAGAATAACACATAGGCTACTTTTTATCCCAAAAACGCGGGCGAAGCCGCGGGCGGACGCTAGTAGAATATAATAGAATGTTTATTCGCCAACGAGGCAGTTTTTTTGCTAACATTCATGTTATAATATCACAACGAGGAAAATGGGCAACCTTGTTCCCAAGCCTTCCACAGATTTGTTCGTCGTTTGTAACGTTAATTAACGTTTATTTGAGTTATTGCGATTATTTTCCTTCCTACGCTAGGTACCTATCAGTGGCGAAGGGTCAATTTTCGCACGAGGTAAGCCGAGCAGGAAATGCTCACATTGCTTACCTTTGACAAGCGTGACGCATGCAGTCCAGTAACTCTAAAGCTGTGGCTGACTTCCTAGCCTCAAATTATTGGAGAATAAACTAGAATTAATTTCATTTCCATTAATTCATATTTAGCAATAGTAAACACTGCTGGCTGTGCTATTTTTCAATGGAAAGCCGGTAGGAATCTAGTTGAATGGAGCTTTCCCCACTATTACCTATGTAGTGGGTATAAAAACCACTTCTTCACAGTTTAAATTATGTTTCTGGTGTTATTTAAACTGTTAACGAACCACAAGTAACATTTTGCATTGCACCATCTTACTCAAGATTTAAGTTTTATTACAAAAGTTTCCTTATGAACGTTTTGAAGTGGTTGCAACAGTCCTAACATAATGAACGCAGCAGTTTTTGCGATTAGAAAATCCTGCATACAATCGTGATGCGACATTTTGCCCCCACCTTAGTTATTTACTGTAAACTTCCTTGCCTTGACGCATTCCTTATTCAAGCAAAACCAAAGGTTGTGCAAAAGAATCTAGGTATACCATTTTAAAAGTGTAAAAAAGCCGTGCCTGTAGTAGTATACATTGAAGATATTCCTGAAAAACAGTCGGGATAGGGTTCTGGGACGTAACCAAGGCCAATTTTTTTTTTTGTTTTTTTTTTTACTGTTTGTGCGCATCACACAAAAAGTAATGAACGGATTTTGATGTGGTTTTCACAGTTTGGTAGCCTGGGGTTCAACTTAACATCTAAGCCACATTTCGTCTAATTCCGGTGGTATGAACCAGAGATACAGCTTGAGTTCTTCGTAGTACTTAGCCACCCTACGCTGAGAAGGTCATTTAAAATGGTCAATTTATAGTAGTATAAGTTTGTAATAAAAAATACTACGGCTGCGCAGAGATTGAGGATGTCTTCCAAAATCAAGTCTTGTTGAATACATTTTAAGGCTGAGTAGGTATCGAACATTTACATAGCAGGAAGGAAGGAAAACACAATGACGTAGGTAAACGCAGGTAAGAGTTAATTCTGCAAAAAGGACAAAATTGTCGAGAGTAGGTTTATACGCAATAGTCCGACGTAGTAATAAGTAATAGTCCAATAGTTGGAACAATAGTAAAAAAAAAATATTTTGCTTTCGGCACTTCTTCTCCATATCAACTTTAACTACCTATACCAAATCTCCCAAATACCCAATCCTTCGTGCGCGCAATATGCTTTAAAAGAGGAACAAAGTTATCTCTTAATAGAGTTTTAATACACGAGTGTCCCATATACCAAATACGCATGACATGTAGTATCTAATTAATTCTTATGTGTTTACTTAGGGTGTTCTAAAGGTCGCTATAAATAAGCTTCTTTGTAGAAGGCATTTGAAAGCAAACGTACAGGAACTGGCAAACATCTTGAGCAAAAGCTGCTTAGTGGGGGAAAGTTTGCGCACGTACGCTTTCATGCAAAATGGAAGAGATTGACTATTGCACAGTCAAGGTCATTTATCAAGATTTTTGCCGGTGTATGTACTAGAAGTTGCTTTATTTTATACATTTGCTATATCACCGGAGTAATACAGCACATAAAAGGACTTATGTATATTTTTTGATGTCCCGAACACTAATCAGGGCTGTGACGGTCTGGTCGTTCAGTCTAATGGTTCCTCTTTGATGATGTAGTTTTGTGCTTTACCAGGCCACAAACGTCCTAAACAGAGGCCTGCTAAAACACCGCTATTTCTAAACAAAGTTGCTCGGGAAACATATAAAAAGAAACGTCAAAGCATTTATTGTAATCCCAAATCGGCACGGAAATACAGCTTTAAACAAAAAGGCTCCTTGACACAGCTTGACATTATAAATGAAGGATAATATAAAAAGTGTAGTTTACTTCGGTCATACTGCTTGCGACGGGGTCATTAGATCAAGGCTGTTCACATACGTCACTAGGTTTTTAGAGCATTGCGTTTGTATTGTGCTATAGTAGATACGTTTGCACATGCATACCTTAAAGAAAGAGGAGAAATGGTATAGAAGTTGGGCAGGCTTGGATTTTTCAACTGTAAGATAGACCGACGATGTCAATAGGCGGCTGGGATAGGCTGGATGCATATGATGGACAATCGGGGGCCCTAGTCCAGTAGCGTTTCTGTTAGCGTTTACGCAGTTTGGCAATAACATTAGTGAGGTCAGGTGACTATTCCGCAGGTAATGCCTTTGCTATATATTTTGTACTTATCGTTTGGCGTAAACGCTAACAGAAAACCTACTTGGCTAGGGCCTCGGGTGTCGTGGCGCAGCGTGGAAAACCTATATCCAGCAGTGGACTGTGATAGGGTTCTTGCATAGATCGCTCGCCTTTCGCAATGTTATACCTAAACGCAAACTTTTTTGCTGTCGGTATCGTAAGATATATGACCATTATTTAGATATCTCTCGTTTGCTTGCAACATCATCGCCATCATATTATTATTACCTATTAGCCTTCTTTAGCTCCAGTGCTAGATATCTCTAGCACTGGAGCTAAAGAAGGCTCTCTCCAACAGGTCTTCCCAATAGATCCGTGCAATCGTTCGAGGCGTTTGTATCTAACAGCTCTGTGCGAGTTTTATTAGATTGTCTTTACTTCTAGAGCGTTATTCAGCTCCTAGTTTAAGGACGCCTTTCTTCCCTTATGGGTTTTGCTTCTAATCCACAGATTTTTGTTGGTTTATTGCATTTGTATAACTTGACTGGCCACTTGTAAGTAAAAGTCCACTACAATACTGCATACTAATTGACTTCCGACTTAGTCACAGGATGAGTGTGTTAGTGGTAGAAACTGTTGACGCAGGGTTGTCAGCGGACTTCCCGTCCACTGTCCTCATGATCATTGGCCCAAGATACACTTCCGCGTTGGACAGCCTTCATAGACTTAATATAATAGCGTGTATTCAATCAATAAGTAAGCTTAGATTAAGTAGTTCTATTCTTTTGGGGATTTGCGGAAGAAACGCTGATAATTTTAGTTTTTATGTGACAAATTAAGATAGGTACCGCCCGCGGTATTACTTCGTTTTCGCTAAGTGTTACTTCTGACATTTTTTTCTTTTTACTCGGCTCTTAATGGTCGTAGCTTGATGTTAAAGAGCCTATAACCTTCCTCAAGAATTGGACTATCAAATGCAAAAATATTTTTTCAAATCAGACTGTAGCGCGTTCATACAAACAAACTCTTCATCTTTATTATGTATAGATGTTCCCTTTATTTTTTTTATCTTTATGACTTCATTTTAAATCAGCTTGCGTAAATTTGTTAGGGGTCAAGTTTATGATATCTATCAGACACGGGCTTTGTCAAGAATGGATCTAAAAAATAATTTTACTACTTTTCCCCGACTAGGGGATGAAATCCAATTACCAACGCCACGTTTATTATATCTGTCTCATTGCTGTTGTTCAAATAAGTTGGATATTATGTGATAAGGGTCAATGACATTTAGTCTTGTGGGAAATTATTTGGGTGTAATACGCCTCGCCAGTGTTGAGCGTAAATTAATCAGATTTGAGTGAACTCAATTTTGTTCAGACTTAGACAGATTAGATGGCTCTTGTCAAGGTCAACGCTCAATGTCATGAACTCTTATCGTTTCATTGCCAAATAAACGGCTTTATTCAGTATTCATAAGCTGTTTGTTTGGTAATAAACTAACAGACAGAGACCTGTCGCTGGGGACTTTCTAGTGTCACTTCTTAGGCCTTAAACACTAGGAAGTTGTGAAGGGCGGGCGTTATAGGGGCTGGCTTTTGTAACTTTCGATGCCCAAAACTTGATGATTCTGTGCCTAATTTGAATAAATGCCTTGATTTTTTTACGTCTATTAAATCTACATCAACGAACCTTGAATTAGCTCTCATACATATAAGTCTTCACATATAAATTCCTGCGTCATAAGGGTCCTATTGTGTACACAATTGCAGTGAAATGTCAGAGCGAGGAAGGTCATCTCCGCCTCGTTCATCTCTTACGCCGCGACTAAGCACGTCGTCGAAGCACGTGCGACGCGACTGTGTCTCGTCAACCATTCACCTGTTGTGTGTATTGTCAGTTGATTCGTCTTTGTGCGGAGCGTGGCGACAGGTTTATTATGGAGTACATTGTACAATGTATTATTAAGCATGCAGCACTGCTGTATTTAGGTTACTCGGATTTATCAGGCACATGAGACTGCTAGCATCTTGGTGTGGCAGCTTGCTTGGTGCTTTCTATTCAGTAGGCCGTCGTTTCATCATCATCTTTAGCGTGTAGGTCTACTGCATGAGCATTGGTTCCTCGAATCAATCATCAGTCAATCAATCCACCCATCCATTATCAGTCACCTCGCGAATACAGTTGCTACAACTAGCCGTCATTTATTACATCAAAAACGAGTAGTGCCTACATAAAAGTTCTCAAGATCGAAATTAAAAAGTTGTGAATTAGGGCAGACTGTTAGTAGTTCAAGAATGATGTCTTATTCTGTATTCATATGTCGTAGTCAGAATTTCATTATGAATTCCAGCCTACTGGTTATGATTTTTTCATTTGTATGATATCGTACGCTTTATCCCTGTCTGATGTCATTCGGAACCGTGGAACTCAACATTTTTGATCGGGTCTTGATTTTTTTAAATTATCTTAGATATTTTCTAAATATTAATAAACCTATCTTATTTTTTTTTAAAGGAAAAGTCGATCCCTATAATGGATTTCTCCTGCATTGTACTGTGTGGGTGTATTTACAATCTCACTTATTGCTTTTTTTCACCCCTGACGCAAAGTTATAAGTTTAACGTGTGTATCTGTCATAGCGTAGCTCTCATACGGATGAATTTTGATTTGGTTTTTTTCTTCTATAATCTTCTCCCTTAAATGGCATCTTACAAGCAATTAGTGCCCTTATCGGAATCTTGGCATTTAAGTATACATTGCTCAAGTAATTAAACCTTAATGCCGTGCAGTGCAGGTGACATACCCTGACGTTACCATAACTATTTATATGTCGCTGTGCATCGTACAATACGTGTATCATTCCAACTGAGGAAAGGTGTTCTTGTATTGTCGCTATCAAATACTACATTGTTGTTCTAGCGAAATGGGTTGTTGATGAATTTGTGACTCAGTTGAGGAAGATTATTAAGATTTGTATGAACGGATGTAACAAACATTAGCATAAAATAATGATGATAAATGATGATAGGTTACCACCTCAGAGGTCTTTCTTTAAAATATTCTCAACATATTTGAGCAGAAGCTACGCAGATTGGTTGATAGAATTGGGGTAGGGCAGTTGGTCGTTATCATCACCACACCATGCTTGCAAGCGGATTTGTATGTAGTTACAGTTTGTTATCAAACTTAATTGCTTGTCGATTTCTGACAATATGCGTGTCTGGCATTTTGCGTATCTGACATAGGGCGTATAAATCGGAGAGAAGACTGCCTATTCTACTGTGAAAATCCCACGGCTAGTGCCATCTAATTATATTAAAAGAATTTATAAAATCTATTACAACTTCGTCTGTCCGTTCTATTCAACCGATTTGCTTGTTTTTTCTTTTTAAATAAAAGGTACTTATTTAATTATTGATGCACAGATTTGTCATCAAGCATTAGAATGCTGCGGAGCAGCACGGGTCCTCTAGTTAACTCTTGAGATAAATATCTCGTAGCGGCTGACGCGATTCAACTGGCAAAATTCCCCCGCTTTTTAATAAGATAATTTATATTAATATAATTCAGCTGAGATGATAATAAACACCACGATATCTGGGCCGAGTGCGTGTTGCGAATAATCGCGTCATTAATTCTTAGGACCTTGGTTTTGAATCTGCTAAAAGGTTATTGGAACAGCAGTGAGATACTAATATGGAGATGTTTATGTAACGTGTTATTTAACGGTCATCTGGTGTTTGGTGTTCTAAGGTAGGCCTAAGGCTGCTAGATACAGGCTTATCATTTCATTGACATCTCTAGGGTTACAAAAATAGTTTTCCTTATACGATGATGGTGAAAAACAGGCGTGCGGCCCGCCTTGTAAGCACAAACGTGTGAAACAACAACAGAGGCCCGCATCAATCATGTTGCCGATTCGTCAAACGGTTGCGTTTTTATGCCTTACTCTATCTTAATTTTTGGTGGGAACTAAGCTCGGCCTCTGCTTCGCTGATGTTTGTCGAGTCAGTGTCTAGTTTGAGTTGCACAAACCATCGCGTATCGCGTTAATCGAGTTGCGTTAGTCCGTTCACTCAATTAGTGTCGCATTCCGGTGCCTTGGATGTCTGCGGCAGCGCCGTTGTCGGCGGCGGCGGTGCCTTTGTCGGCGCCTTTCAAAGGCGACACTAAATGAGCGAACAGACTAAATATCTCGCGAGGTGATTGGAATAACCAATCACGTGCATTAATTAGCGTCTCAACTTTCGAGCGCGAGCTGATGTTCGATTGGTCGTTGACTATAGCTTAGTTAACGTTCACGCGATCGAATATTTAAGAAAACTAGGTACTCTAGTGATGTCTGCGGCGCGTATCATTCGCTGAAGGTCTGTTTCCGTTATACGCGATTGACGGCAGCGTAGGAGGAAGGCCGGCCTTAAAATTATTAAAAGATTACAGTACGATTCACGAAAGATGACCACAAATGGCGGCCGTCTGCGCACGTACACTGGCGCGGACCAATGGCGTCGCTCCGGTCTTGACGCATTCCGCCCGCCCCTCACCTCGCACCTCCAAAGGGACCTAAAATATGCCTTCTGCGCAGTGGTCATCTTTCGTGAATCTTATTGTACTGACTATGCAACAAAAAATGCTACAGCAACGAATACGTTCTTATAGCTTTCCGAAAGAGTATAGAGCTACAGGCCTATACCGGTTATTTCTTTAATTGAATCAATATTTTCATTGAAAATTCCAGCCTGATATTTGTAGTAATTTCGTCCT
Source organism: Thalpophila matura (assembly GCA_948465475.1). Taxonomy (NCBI): domain Eukaryota; kingdom Metazoa; phylum Arthropoda; class Insecta; order Lepidoptera; family Noctuidae; genus Thalpophila; species Thalpophila matura. The sequence goes on from OX419196.1 coordinate 14,660,808, forward strand.
ACAAAGAGCCGCTACATGTATGTTGACATGTGCGACTGCCGCCTTATCTCTCGATACTAAAAATAGATAAGGAAATATAGAAATAGCCATATTTAAAGGAAATAGATTAGAGTGAAGAACGCAATTATTGTGATGGTTCTGTCAAGTCTTATATTGAGACTGTGGTTGGTATGTTAGGCGTGCTACACACTTAGGGCTCTTTCAAATTAGACGTTAGGGGCCGTACCACAAAAAAGATAGACACGCGTTAAACGCGAATGCTACCAAAAATAATACGCACTTGTTTTAGCACTAACTTGTCAAAAACAAGTGTGTATTATTTTTGGTAGCATTCGCGTTTAACGCGTGTCTATCTTTTTTAGGGTTCCATAGTAAAACTAGGAAACCTTATAGTTTCGTCATGTCCGTCTGTCTGTCCGTCTGTCACAGCCTCGTCAAATCTACAGTTCATAACCAATTTGTATGAAACTTCGTAGGTAGGTGTCTTTTATAAGCCGCCATAAAGGCCTGTAGTAAAATTACGAAAAATAAAATTATTAGGGGGAGGCTCCCATACATGAAACTAAGGGGAGAAAAAAAATATTTTCGCGCACCCACATTATGTGGGGTATCGTTGGATAGATCTTTAAAAATAACAAAGGTTTCTAAATGACTTTTTTATTTACGTGCATATTGAGTGAACTAGGAGCTCCGAAAGTCGTTAACAATGTGTCCGCCCTGTAATTTTCCAACCGCGCTATCGAAATATCTGAAAAAAATCATGCTTATAGCATCTTATTCAAACCAATTTAATCGAAAGTATTTATTACTTTCGATTAAAATTGGTTTGAATAAGATACGTCAATAACTTTTTGAAATATTCACTATTTTCAGTTTTGAGTTTGTAACCGCAAAAATAACTTTGTTTTTCATAATATTCTTATATTTGCGGTTGAAACACTGAAATACTTCTTGCTACGGAACCCTACACTGTGCGTGGCCCGACACGCTCTTGCCCGGTTTTTGTGGTAAGGGTGTAGGCACGGAAATTCCGTGGGTGTAGGTGTTGGACTGCTGACGTGCGGGTATCGTACTGACGCACGACACCATCGGTTGTTTTTGTCGTCGAGAGTGTCGTCCGGTTGTCGTGCGGCAGCAGTCCGACACCAAACGTCTAAATTTAAAGAGCCCTTGTGGGTGCCGGCACATTCGATTCGGCATTATTTGCTAAATAACCACCAATTTTGCCACCCTGGTGGTGCCGAATAATGCCGACCATCATATAGGTATGTATAACACGCCTAATTACCCGATTACGGCAAAGCCGAAAGGAAGGTTTCAGATTCATTAATCTTAAAGGCTGTGCATGTAGGAAGTGAGAACTTTGAACGAAATCAATGCAATAAGCAATGAGGTATTATTGGATTTGTCCTGAAATATCCGGGTAAATTCAATATGGCGGACACTAAATATCATATGTTTGACCGCCATCTCGCCTGATGCTAAGCGATGATGCGGCCTACGATGGAGCACGCTTGACTAGAAGAAACCGTGAAATATTACTGTGAAACATTATTTTCAGTTCATATTTCCCGAAGTCGGCTTTTATTCATCTCAGTCATCTCTTGACTGCCTAAACAATGTTTTTTCACTTGTCTAGTTGATATTATTATTATTTTGTACCTTACTAAACATAGTTCTCACATATTAGGGCATCACTGTCATCAAAGAAATTGTAACAGAATTTATTGAAAAAGAGTAACCATGGAGTTTCTTGTCCGTTCTTCTCCATAGGAATCTACGTTTTGGAACGGACAACTAGCTTCAACTAACGGACAAACCGACTGACAACTATTGTAATATTGTTTGACATTTCAAAAGTGCCTGTAAATGGTCTAATTGAAATAAATGTTTTGACTTTGACTTTGACTTTATTAGGCGTTTTATTCTTATCAGGTCTCTATTAGAAGTCTTTTAGATTACGTTTAGGGTACGCCATATCATGATAATAGCATAATAATAAGATTAGCGAAGAACAACCTTTTTACTATGATAATAATCGGAACTTGCAATCGGAAAAGACTAAGCCGTTAAATTGTTAATATTGATAGATTGACTCAATCGCTATGAATACAATTAATCATTTAAAATATTTAATAAAAACCTCTAGCAACCTTTTACATTACCTTCTGAAGTACTCCACGGTACACAACACCCACACTCCACACACATTACACACACATTGAAAACTGGAATACCTTAACTTAACCTAATTTACTGATGTACTTGAAAATTGTTAATAACTTTAAACAGTCGGTACTAACTTATTTGAGTGAACAATATTCATTAATTAGTTCATATTTTTTATTTAGAGACAAAACTAATGTTGAATGATTCTTCGTTATCATAATAATTACCTTGAATGTTGTAAAAAACTAAAGAAGTAATGATGTATCTGTACATACTATTTTGAACAATTCGGTATGCTGTAAACGTTCAGTACCGAATATGGGAATCGATCGATCGCCACAATAAACTGTAGTGAACATCGTCATAAACACCATGAACAAACCCCATTATTATCGCAATATATCTATTGCTATATAAAATTCGATGCTGTCTTTCCTTTATACACTAACTCCACCGTTCCCTTCCAGTCTGCTTCAAGATCTTCGACTTGGACAGCGATGGGGTGCTCAACAAGAAGGAACTCATCGACATGGTCGGGATCCTCTGCACCGTCGCCAACGAGAGCCTCAAGAACCAGAGCTCCCGGGCCTCTACGCCCTCAGACAGCAATGACTCCGAGGGCACGGAGAAGGGGTTCGACCCTGAGGTGATCCTGGTCAACTTGAGGGACAAGCTGGTGACCGTGCCCAAGAATGGGAGGAAGCCGGTCTTCCAGTTGGGGCCTAATGGTGATAATAAGGAGGATATCATTGTTTTGAAGGAGGTGAGTTTTTACTATCCTACTTTCTATTACTTACAGAATACCACAGCCAAATAACTCTACTCTTTAGTAGTGTTGTGTTCCTGTGATGAATAAGGTCACCAGAGCTTCTGAAGGTGAGGTGTGTTGACAGCGGGGAACCTGCTTCTCCCCTAAGCTGTTGGCACAGCAAATCCTTATTTTAAAGGGTCGGCAACGCGCATGCGATACTCGGTGTTGCAAGCGCTTCACAGGCTACGGTACTGCGGCTACTGCTTACCATCAGGCGTACGCCTGTTTGACACCGAGGTTGACAGCAATCTAAACTCTTTGTGCTATAGACTTAAATGTAGCAATCGAACTACAGCTGTATTCTTATTTTTCCAGCAGCAACAGCAACAACAGCAGCAAGAAGAAGAAGAAACAGAGAACGAAGGTCTAATAGCCAACGACATGGCGCTCACGTTAGAAGACTTCCTGATATGGAGCGTGGAGAGTGCGGAGGCGCTGGTGACGCCCTTCCTGGACCTGGTGTTCGAGGTGTGCCACATAGTGCTGGGGCTGCGGCCGCAGTGCAAGCACCAGGAGCGGGACATAGGTGAGTGGACTGTAGGGAGCTCTTGTAGGAGTGTACTCCAGACTTGTTGATGTGGAGCGTGGAGAGCTGGACCTGGTGTTCGAGGTGTGCCACATAGTGCTGGGGCTGCGGCCGCAGTGCAAGCACCAGGAGCGGGACATAGGTGAGTGGACTGTAGGGAGCTCTTGTAGGAGTGTACTCCAGACTTGTTGATGTGGAGCGTGGAGAGCTGGACCTGGTGTTCGAGGTGTGCCACATAGTGCTGGGGCTGCGGCCGCAGTGCAAGCACCAGGAGCGGGACATAGGTGAGTGGACTGTAGGGAGCTCTTGTAGGAGTGTACTCCAGACTTGTTGATGTGGAGCGTGGAGAGCTGGACCTGGTGTTCGAGGTGTGCCACATAGTGCTGGGGCTGCGGCCGCAGTGCAAGCACCAGGAGCGGGACATAGGTGAGTGGACTGTAGGGAGCTCTTGTAGGAGTGTACTCCAGACTAATTCCTGTCGCTAAGTAGCATTGCTCTAGTGGGGCTCGTGGCTAAATGACAGCCGCGCTGATCCATCGATCTGCGAGGTTAAGCTGCGCTTGCCGGCTTGCCGTGGTCAGTGATGGTTGACCGTTCTTTACACATCGAGACCCATGTTTACAGAGTCGGACTGGGCTGGAGAGGCCCGGGTGGCTCCTCACAAGCCTGGGTCCTATTTCGAATTGGGCAACCACCATTTTCGATTTTTTCTATTTCATTTCTCTCTAGTTGTATGAACGACCTATCTGACCTAGTTTATATTTAGCGCGGGCCTCCTACCCTACCTACCGCCTGGCCGTGGGAGGCCCGCGCAGATTGAGGCCCGGCTGGCAAACGCCGCCTCGAGTATATGGCTAGTCCGACGCTACAGACTTAAACTTCTCCGTAAAAGCAAAGTTTAGTGTGTTGCTTAGCCGGTCGACCTTGTAATCATTATCAAAACGAATGACGATCAATGACGCATGTTATGAATTCGCTCCTAGAATCCATTAAATGCGTCATTTGCAACATTCTAGAAATGACGAAGTAACTTTCTCGGTTTCTCCATATTGCATACTACGTTACTATATCGCCTCCCCCACATTGGGCGTGCGCGTTCCTCGAGCGTGTGAATGACGCGAACGTTCACGCACGCGGCGTTCGCGTCGTTCACACGCTCGAGGAACGCGCACGCCCAATGTGGGGGAGGCGTATCAGCGTCAAGCTATGACGGCGTTTTTGAAGTTTGTCCGCTCATAAAGTTTCGTAAAAATTGACAGCTACTTTTCAAAAAACAATTGCTGTACTTTATTGTCAATAGTGACGCGGAATATAAACTATAAAGTAGAGACCGTTCCACGTAAGAATTCCCCTAGAAGTTATGTTGGCTGCCCTGAATCTCAATTTATTACAACGTTTTTAACGGTGTTGGAAGTTTTCTTTCAGCACCAACTCACTTTCATCACTTTTTAATGTCCTAAATATTATTATAAAACATAAATCTACAAAAAACACAAAATGATATGACCTAAATAGGAATGACAAGCAGGGGAGCCAACATAACTTCTAGGGGAATTCTTACGTGGAACGGTCTCTACCGCAATTGTTCTTTCAAAAGTAGTTGTCAATTTTTACGAAACTTTATGAGCGGCATTAAACATTAAAAACGCCATCATAGCTTGCTGATGATATAATTCCTAATCTCCGAATGACCGTGAAGTATAAGATTGTCCAAGCGCAATTAAACGTTATACAACAATCAAATGCTTATATAACAGAACTATAATTAATTCCTTCCATTCAAGTGCTCACAATCAAACTCGCTATAATTAGCGAGCACTCCATACATTCCAGTACAGCTACTGCACAAATAAACTCTCAGTAAACATTGTTATACAATACTTAAGCAATTAACATTATATATAACAATAGTAACAAATATCAACTTTGAATACACAAGAATACAGTTAAATTTAGAATAACAAAAGCATTAACATATCTCTAAACAGCTGTAACAAAAATTATACCATAGTGTATCTGAAATAAGGTTCCAAATCCTAAAACATGTTAATTTAAATCGGTTTTCATTCATTGCGTAGTTGCAGCGAGTGTAATAAAACGCTTGTAAACATTGTTATCTATGTATATCAGTGTCGCGATACACTTGACTTACAGGGACATTATCAACCGCTATCGGACATGTCAACCAGAATTTCGTATTATTGTACGGTTAACGCCGAATTGACATTTTGATAATGTTACAGTTAATATAATACTTTGTATAGATGTCCCATCTCACGCAAACCGTGACCGCCGTAACTCGGGCTATCTTCGGGCTATAATTTTTTTGGTGATTGGTGGATTTTTTTTAATTTAATATTTTTCATGGTCTACTTTTTCCTGTTCTGAATTTTACACAAACTTCAATTATAACAAGTCGATACATACAGGTAAAATTAAAACCAGTGCGGATATTTTAGGAGGTGAAAGTATACTCAAATGTACTGAACAGCTGATTTTTTTTTAATAATTCAGTGTGTCGGTCCCATAATAAAAGTTGATCATATTCATGAGTACTTTCGCCTCCTAAAATATCCGCACTGGTTTTAATTTTACCCTGTTTATTGGATCGATACACAAAATCGTTATATGTATCGATTTGTTATTGAAGTTTGTGTAAAATATGGCCAATACTCAGATCATAGAAACAAGGAGATATGCCATCATAGCAAATTAGTACCGGAACAACTGATCCCACTTTTAGTACATTTTTCGACACAATTACGCGCATAATTAAGCGCTCCTTGTGAATAAAAAGATCTCCCACGCATTGAACATTCCGCACACCCTCAATCTAACACTGTTAATCGTCACTCAACACTAGCACTAAACTAAAACACTGTATTTATACCATCGATCGTGTTCGGTTCGTCGCCAGCGCGTACGTTTTTAATATGAGCAATTTGCTCAAGATCAGGCATCAAGTTCGATAGCGCCTTGGCACATCTCCTTCTTTCTATGATCTGAGGGCCAATATAATGGCCAATTCACTGTCCGCTCCGCTACACTCCGCCCAGCTCCGCGTCCGTGGAAACGCATCCTTATCATTTAAAATTCAAACCACTTACCACTCAAAATACCAAGTTACTACTATACATTTCCAGTATAAGCTGATCTCGCATTGTATAGGATTTCCTTACAGTGAGAGGTCAGTGTAAACTGGGAATGTAGGTATAGCTTGATGTGTAGCCGTGTGTACATAATACTAATTCATGTGAAACACTCACATAGTCCTCATGTTTAGTATTAAAAACAGCTGTTATCACGAGTACCTAGTGTACCTACATGCTGATAGCGTGTACTGCAACTTGCTGCCGATGCTTCACATTGATTGTTGCCACTTAAACTCACGTTTTTATTGTAGTGATTAGTTTACAAGGAAAATGTTGTACTTAGCTTTCGCCCGCGGCTTCGCCCGCGGCTTCGCCCGCGGCTTCGCCCGTGTTTTTAGGGTTCCGTACCTCAAAAGGAAAAACGGAACCCTTATAGGATCAATTTGTTGTTCGCCGTCAGTCACCGGACCATAAGTGGAGCCATCTGTTCATAGATGGCGCCATTGGAAGTATGCAGTAGCGCCATCTATGATCATATTATGTCGAAACCGTTAGGGCGCGAGGCATACTCGCACTTGTCCGGTTTTGGGATCAAAAGTAGCCTATGTGTTATTTTGATAGCTATATTACTGTATTTTCATGAAAATCCGTTCAGTAGTTTTTGCGTGAAAGAGTAACGAACATCCATACATCTTCACAAACTTTCGCATTCATAATATTAGTAGGAAGTAGGATAGTAGGATTATGCGCCGATACACAATAATAACATAGTCGGGTATCTGGAGTAGTGGAGTACATGTCAGTATATTTCCTAACCATACCTCACAATCACAACGTAACATTTCTAGATTGAGCTGTAGCGATGGGCAAAACGTGTCACTGAACTGAAAAGAGAGATATATCTTTTAGTTCAAAAGATACGGATCACTCATTTGTCTCAGTAGTTCATCTATCTGTATCTATCTTTCGCTCAGTGTCTCAGTGTTCACGTATCTGTATTATTGTTTGTTGCAAATTAAGCCTTATCTTTGAAGTCAAAATGATCATTACATTGCCTATATTTTTGTACGTTACTAGTGATTGGTTCGGATACGAAGATACAGTTCGGAAACAGGTGAACGAGTGATAGAGAGATAGATACTAGTGAACTAGTTCATTTTTATCTTTCGTTCGCGAACTACCCATCTCTATTGAGGTGGTTACAATTTGCTTGTGGAGACCCTTAACAGATAACACATGTTGTTTAAACGTAATTACATTAACTGTCGCGATAGGTGCGTAAGTGGGTCGCACGTTTAATTACGACGCATCATTTGTGACGCACGCATTTGTGTACATGTTACTGTAATTGTGATAGATGACATTGTGCTGATTGTCTACACCAACTATACATATACTTAACTCGTTTAATGAAAGCTTTTTCAAAGTCATAGCCCCCATCATTTATTTCAATAAGACTATTAGTACCTATTAGCTTTTGAAAGGCAAAAAATAATAGGGTAGATAGCTATTTGCCATTTGAAAAGAACAATGTAACTTTTCCCTTAGGAGCTTGGTTGAAAAGTTTAAATCATTTTGGAATTTTAAGGAAAGATATAGGACTAGCTATTTGAAGTCGACAATTTAATTATTTTTTCCTAAAACGGAAAGAGCGATTGGTCTATTTTTCTTTACATGTCCAACAATGCAGAAGTCTTTCCTAAGATGTTAAATTAGGCATTGAAAATTTTAGATTATTTGCATAAAACGTGAAATGGCTCATGAGTGATTTTGATATAAAGTTAAATAAAAAGATACAATTTTACCTAGTGCCCAATAGAATCAAAGCCATTGTATTATTAACGTTGATTTATTAAGTTTTTCATAACACTGAATTCCTAAGTCTAGAGAAGAATTTCAGGCTATCAGTATCAGTATTACAATACAAAACATTCTTTACCCAATCATGAACGCAAATATACTGACTGGTAGCAAATTGATATCTACTTTGTAGTGTGTGGGCCTTGCAAATATGTGTCCTCATTATTTTATGGAGCTGATTGATCAGTTAATATTCCCTCCTATCTAGATCAGATACTTCGTCCGTTTACGGAACGTAGTGTTCCTAAAATGCTTTAAGTATTTCTGTGTAATGAATAAAAAAAATGTATAGTGTTTATTAAGGCGCTGATAACTGCCAACGGCCTTGAGTGATTTGGGTGGTATAGCTTGAGTGTTCTGCGCTAAGCTCAAGCAACGCGACATACGTCCAGCGAGCAATACGACTCGCCTATCAAGGAGCGCGCTATGCCAAATTAGACGTATTATTACTTTTTAGTATCTAAAATATAAAATAAAAAAAAAGTAACAGGCAATATTATAGGTAGTAACATAGTCTTTTCACACAAAACAAATCATGAAAATATCTTAAGCGATTTGAAAGTAACGTTTTTATGTTTTGGGTAGACAGTAATTCATGAATTTATTTCATTAAGTATTTTACTACAATAGTTAAATATTCACAGGTACGATTGATGTATATATGTTCTAGTTTAACATAAAAAAATTGCACAACTAACCTGCATTATTTGACGGCGAAATAAGAGATTTAAAACTTGAGATTTACGGCCGTTACCATTTACCGTCGCCTTAATATTAGATTTGCAAGTTATGATAACACACCTCACAAGTTTGGATATGGTTATGCAGCTCCAATTCTTTACTGGTAAACCTAATAAAAAAAACCGGGCAAGTGCGAGTATGCCTCGCGCCCCAAGGGTTCCGAAATATGATCATAGATGGCGCTACTGCATACTTCCAATGGCGCCATCTATGAGCAGATGGCTCCACTTATGGTCCGGTGACTGACGGCGGACAACAAAGTGATCCTATAAGCGTTCCGTTTTTTCTTTTGAGGTACGGAACCCTAAAAACACTCAAAATGAGTAGTTAATAGATTTACCGCAATAAATAATTATCTCTATCGCTACACGCTACACACAATACATGGTTAATTTCCGTAGTAGTTAATTACTCGCGGCGCTTGTATATATTTCACATGGTCGGTCGCAATTAATCGGTTTGATGCACTACGATATAATATCGATAATGGACTTCATTACACTATTTCCTTTTTGTAACACTGAAAACGTTTTACTTTATGTAATTCTTTCCATGCCATCGGTGTTTGTATGATTTTATGGAAGTTTATTTAACTGTAGCCATAAGAATAAGTATTATTCTGATTGTGGTTTTGCTCTTTACATACCTAAATCCTACACTGTTTTGTGTAGTTGTGCGTTGTCTGTCAGTTTTATTAAGTAGAAGATAATTTTCCACAGTTGTTAGGGTTCCGTACCAAAATGGTAAAAAAGGAACCTTTAAGGTGCGACTTCGTCTGTCTGTCTGTCTGTCACACCTGCTTATTTCAGCAACTACTTATGCTATCCACTTGAAATTTCGAACAGTTATAAAGAACGCTTGTTCAACTTTATTGCAAATGAAAAAAGTCCAAAAATATTTTTATTATCATTGCAAAAGGGGCCGGAGTGGGGGTTCAAAATTTTAAAGTATAAACAGGTAACAGAACGTATAAAGTGATACGGAACCCTCGGTGCGCGAGTACGATTCGCACTTGGCCGGTTTTTTTTTTTTACAAGCTTTTATTTAACTTACTGTGTGTGTACAAGGCGAAACCTTGCAACAGAATTCCAGACCAGGTCCCCCCAACCGATTGAGCCGAATTGACAAGTAATATAGACCTAGAAGATGTCCAGGGTCTTATGAGGGAGCTGGAAAGTGGTCATTATCAAAAATGTTTTTCAACATATTTATTTCTACTGTTGTTTTCTGTTCCAGTGCTAGGCTGGCTCCGTCGCTCAGTGCAGCGCGGCTACTCAGTGGGCCAGTTCTGGTACCTGGTGGCGGCGGAGTGGTGGGGCAACTGGCTGGCTTACACGGCCGGCGCCAGCACCGACAACTGCTGCCGGGTACCGCAGAGGCACATCGACGAGGCCATCGTGTGTGACGAGAGCTTCACCAGTAATTCTACGGGTGAGTGATTGTGCTGAATGGAATGTGGTGGGAAGAAACTGGGATGAGTCTCAGTGGTGTGCCTGAAGGGCCAGCCCGACGCATTTTTTCGGTTTAGAGAGTATTTATGTTCCTTTTTAGGGTTCCGTACCTGAAAAGGAAAAACGGAATTCTTATAGGATCACTTTGTTGTTCGTCTGTCACCGGACCAGAAGTGGAGCCATCTGCTCATAGATGGCGCCACTAGAAGTATGCAGTAGCTCCATCTATGATCAAGATATGATATATCTACTATGATGGAATAGCAGCATAGATGGTACTATTGCATATTTCAGAACCCTTACCCGAGGGCCACGAGATTCGACGATGCGATTATTAGAAATACATTTGTTTTTGACGCTCGACGTTGACACTTGCAGCATAAGGCGAATTCGCTTGGAGCGTCGTATTTCGTGGCCATCGCATTAGGACGCGAGCGCCACTCATACTCGCACTGGTCCGTTTTTGTTTGTATCAGATAGTTATTTCCGTGTACTGCACTGTCGTAGAATCCATGGGGTCTCTGCTGTGGCGTGCGGAGACGGCGTCCGTGGGCAGCGCCGGCAGCAGCAGCGGCGTGAGCAGCGCGGCCGCCGCGCGGGGACACCGGCATCCCGGCCCGGTCGACAACAAGCGACTGCTGGCACCTAACTTGTTGAAGGTAACACATACTAAGTGGGCAGCAGCAGCGGCGTGAGCAGCGCGGCCGCCGCGCGGGGACACCGGCATCCCGGCCCGGTCGACAACAAGCGACTGCTGGCACCTAACTTGTTGAAGGTAACACATACTAAGTGGGCAGCAGCAGCGGCGTGAGCAGCGCGGCCGCCGCGCGGGGACACCGGCATCCCGGCCCGGTCGACAACAAGCGACTGCTGGCACCTAACTTGTTGAAGGTAACACATACTAAGTGGGCAGCAGCAGCGGCGTGAGCAGCGCGGCCGCCGCGCGGGGACACCGGCATCCCGGCCCGGTCGACAACAAGCGACTGCTGGCACCTAACTTGTTGAAGGTAACACATACTAAGTGGGCAGCAGCAGCGGCGTGAGCAGCGCGGCCGCCGCGCGGGGACACCGGCATCCCGGCCCGGTCGACAACAAGCGACTGCTGGCACCTAACTTGTTGAAGGTAACACATACTAAGTGGGCAGCAGCAGCGGCGTGAGCAGCGCGGCCGCCGCGCGGGGACACCGGCATCCCGGCCCGGTCGACAACAAGCGACTGCTGGCACCTAACTTGTTGAAGGTAACACATACTAAGTGGGCAGCAGCAGCGGCGTGAGCAGCGCGGCCGCCGCGCGGGGACACCGGCATCCCGGCCCGGTCGACAACAAGCGACTGCTGGCACCTAACTTGTTGAAGGTAACACGAATAGATCAATAAACTTTTCTGGCTCGTTCTGAAGTGCCCTCTTCCTCTCTCTTAAGTTGCTGTGCCCGACTGGGTCCATAATGATCAACTTTATAATGATATAGTCCATCTTGTACACTATGGAATGCAATAAATGATTGAATATTGAGTTAGTGGTTTGGCTGCCCAATAGACAAATTTATACCCTAACTAAATAATACACAGCGCATTCAAACGGCTAACTTCAGAACAGGCCAGAAAAGTTTGTTCTCTATTCATTGGCATAGAAATGACAAGGTTAAATTAAGAGGCGTTTATAAGGGGGTCTATGACGTCGCACGACTAACGCAGTGCAATCATAACAAAGTGTTTTATTTACTAACATAAAAAACTTTGTTATGATTGCACTACGTTAGTCGTGCTGTCGCCACGGCTGCTCGGTTAGAGGTGCGAGTGCGGTGCCTTGCCCCGCACTCCCTCCACCGTACAACTCCACCACAGCACGCATAACTTGTGTTTTGGAGATAAGGTACACTTTGGTCTGCAGATGTAATGAAAAGTACGTGTTGAGGTGAATGATGGTTTATTGCGACTGGTCTGTACAAACAGTTTTTAACTATTCGTTCATACACACATGCAAAATCGTCTCACATAGGTATATAACTATGTAAACATACAACTTTTTTATTAAACGTTTTAGGGTCTGTTAAACTAGAGTGCGCGCAAGATCAGTCTGCGCGCGGCCAAAATCGGAACTAATCGGGGTCCGCTATTGGTAATACGAGTATACTTCAAGCTTTTCTTAGCAAGCAGCGCCCTCAGTTTTGTGCAGACTTGGCGCGCACTGTATCACCATCCGGCCCCTGATCTAGGGGGGGGGGGCTAGCCGGGACCCATGCCCCGGGCGTTAAATTCAGAGGGCGGCAAATTCAAGCTTGGTAGACGAATACACTGAGTAGTGTATTCTTTTACCAAGCGTAATAATTTTTTGCCCCGCCTCGAAATAATTCAAGATCCGGGGCTGTCACCATCCACAAATCCCTGTTGTCCCAGGTGCGCACGCTGACGGGCGAGGGCGGCCACCTGCGGCGTGACGTCACGCTGGCGCAGCACCGCGACTTCGAACTGGTGCCCGATGCGTTATGGCGAGCACTCGCGCTGTGGTACGGCGCGCCCGACCCGCTGCCCCGACAGGTAACACGAGGACTTATATACAGCGTCTCACGCACTGAATGCTTTTAGTCAAAGTCTTTCTTTATAAATCTCGACTTTGTTGATTATAAATTAAAGGCGATTTTTTTACAATCCAAAAGAATGCTTCGCAGGAATTTAGTTGAAGTTCAACGAAGCAAGCGTTTCTACTAGATATCTGATTAAAATAAAGGAATCTATAGCAGTACCGATAAAGAGGAAACAAGCAATTTCCTATGTCTGACATAACATTAGGCTAGATACCGCATGTACACTAAATAGCAGTGGCGAAGGGTCCTTACAATACGATTCCTACCGGCTTTCCTTTGAAACAGGCACAGGCAGTATTGCCTACTTTTATTAATTAGCTTTTCGTGGCCAGGTAAGCATTTGTAGCTCGGCTTACCTCTTACAAAAACTGACCCTTCGCCACTGCTAAATAGTATGAAAACGAGCGTGTCACTTTTTCCTACCTACTATGCTGTCGCGCAAGTCATTTAAAGGCCTTGGGCAGCCCTTTATGGGTTTTTACAGTTACTATTGGTACAATTTGGCATTTTTATGTCTTCAACGACATTATTTGTCACGTTTCACCGGCGCGTTTGGAAGTAAACTCAAGTAGAAACTCGGCAAGTAGGCGCATTGCACAAACTTTCGGGCACGCTAGGATGGACCGTTTGCGGTATTTAGTCTACTCTAAATCTGTGGTTTCACGTAAGTAGTCCCTACGACGCTACGCTGGCTGCCCTAACAAAAATAATTTTCTAGGTGATCCGCCCACCGAACTCTGACGTCGAGTTGGAGTTGTATCCTCTGCATCTGAAGCTTTTACGACACGTGCAGAGCACACAGAGTACGTATGACGTATTTAGTTAACTGATTGTATAATTTTAGTGAAGTTTTGACTAAGTCTCAGATGTCAAGTGTAAGTATAAGTATTTTCTCTCACACATTGAAACGGTCACGTTTGGAGTTCAGTTTTAGATTAGAACAGTGTTTCACAGATATTGTATTTGACCCACTCAATAGTTTTAACCCCCCTCACCCCTTCCCCCTCTAGTTACATGTTTGTATTACACTAGAAATATTCCGACTGCTGACCGAATAATATATTTCCACCTCAGCGGAATCAAAAGTTTAGTTAATCAAAGAGTGAGAGTGAGAGGGACCCGACTGATGAAAACTGGTCTCTGTACAAGAAGCTGCGTAATCGCTGCGGTCGTATGTGTAGGGATGCTAAAAGGCGCCACATCCACGACTCTATTCAAAAATTCAACACAGCACAAGTATGGCAATTCCTAAAATCCCTTGGTGTTGGCAAAGTTACAAATGACAGCACACCTGATATCGACCTTAATGCAATTAATTTACATTTTTCCAAGTCTCCAGTTACTCTGGATGACAATGTTAAATCTTCCACTCTTAGTAATCTCTCTAATCTTCCTCTGCCATTATGTACTTCTTTCTCTTTTCACCCAGTTACAGAGGGGGATATTAAGCGGGCCATCTTATCCATTTCCACGAAGGCGATGGGTGATGATGGTCTTCAGCTCCAAATGTTCCTTCCTATCCTAAATGAACTTGCGCCCGTCATTCTACACCTTATCAACTATTCCCTCTTCACTGGCTCCTTTCCTTCTGCTTGGAAGAAGGCGCATGTTCTGCCTCTACCCAAAGTCCCAAATCCCTCTTCGGTATCTCAGTTCCGTCCAATTTCCATACTTCCAATCCTATCCAAAGTCCTTGAGAGTGTTGTTAACAATCAACTGTCTCATTACCTTTCCTCTAATAGCCTGCTAAGTCCTTATCAATCTGGTTTCCGTCCTGGCCACAGCACTGTATCGGCTCTAGTTAAAATAACTGACGACATCCGACTGGCCATGGAAAACAGGCTCCTTACAGTGCTGGTTCTATTGGACTTTAGCAGTGCATTTAATTCGGTTGATTTTGACATCCTCCTAGGTATCCTATCCTCTCTAAATATGTCTCCGTCTGTAATTGCTTGGTTTAACTCTTATCTTCGGGGTCGCTCGCAAACAGTTCGCTCAGATGAGGCTTCCTCTGATTGGTGCAATCTTGATGCGGGTGTTCCCCAGGGTGGTGTCCTCTCTCCTCTTCTTTTCTCTGTGTTTATTAACGCCATCACTAAGGTATTAGATTCACATTACCATCTCTATGCAGACGACTTGCAGCTATACCGCCATTTTAAACTTGAAGAGCTTCCTGGAGCTATCCATGCCATCAATAATGATCTTAAAAATATCAGTCAGTGGGCTAAAAGTTTTGGACTTTTAGTTAACCCAACAAAATCACAAGCTCTCATTATTGGTGGCAGGTATTTCATCAATTTGTTGAGTCATCAGTCTCCCCCTCCAGTCATGTACGATGCGGTCGCCATAGCCTATTCTAGTAAAGTTAAGAATTTAGGTGTATTCCTTGATTGCAACCTATCTTGGAATGTCCACATTGCAGAAGTAAGCAGGAGGGTGTTTTGCTCGTTTCAGTCTCTTAAACGTCTCCAGAAGTTCCTGCCATTTCCAACTAAAATTACTCTTGCTCAGTCTCTTCTTCTACCTCTTCTGGACTACGCTGATGTCTGCTTTCTTGATGCTACTGAGGAACTTTGTGATAAGCTCGAACGTCTGCAGAATTTGTGCATTCGCTTCATTTTCGGCCTTCGAAAGTACGACCATGTGTCGGAATTTCGGAAGCGGTTGAGGTGGCTGCCTATTCGGCGGCGTCGAGATACTCACATTCTTTCTTTTCTCTTTTCTGTTCTTCACAATCCTAATTCTCCTTTATATCTTCGGGAACGCTTTGAATATCTTGTTCCCAGAGGAAAGCCTTGTCGCTCTTCATCATCTCTTCTCCTTCGTAATCCTCCCCACACCTCAAGTCGGTATGATGGATCGTTTACGGTTCGTGCTATACGCCTTTGGAACTCTCTTCCTCACTCGCTGCGTGATAGTCCATCGTTAGATGTTTTCAGGAAAAGAATTAGGGAACATTTCCTATCAACATGACCAATTTATATATATGTAGTTTATATATTATATTATGTATTACGTTTATGTGTTGTGTACTATACACATATTTGTTTAGTTTATATTTTATTATGTATGTAAGTAAAAATATTATATATAATTTGTATTGTGATACACGTCTGTACACTTATTTAGGTACTATCCTCATTTACAGAGCTCTCTATCGCACTGAGGTTTGCTGTAAGAGAACCCAATTCTGGGTTAAGCTCGCCTTTGTACATATCTTTTAATTTGTAAAAACTTGTATTTGTAATTTTATGTGTGTACAATAAAGAATAAGAATAAGAGTGTCAATTAATCAGATGGTACAGAACTTAGAAGCGGCGAAAAATGGATTCTGACGCGGAAACATTGTTGCTTATGCTTTTGTTATTACTCCTTGGGCGCTATCGATGACGCGTAATTAAAAAAACCTAGGTGCCTTAGTAAAATAATAAAAGATACCTGCTGCATTTTTTCGGGCCCACTTTTATTTTCAAAGTTTGGAATAAACAATGGACATATAATTCTTGCCCGTTATTTCTTTTAAGGTACAGGTTGTTGTAATCGTGGCTTTCGAGACCCTCAAATCAGGACGCATTTGAATTTCATTAATAAATTATTCGTTGTCAAACTCGCTCACTGTGCAGTCTATAATCACGTGCGCTTGCAACCACTGTTGCCAATTTTGCAATTTTTCCGCTAGACATTTATGACTTTTGCATACATTTCTAGCACAAAATTTGCAAAATTGGCAGTGGTCTTTTTGAGAGAGTCTTTGGAAGAGACTACAGTTACCAATTTTGCGACTTTGTCGCCAATTTTAGTGCAAAAGTCATACATGGCAAAATTGGCAACAGTGCTTGCAACATTGGCTCGTCGGATGTGGCGGCCGCGCGCGACTGTCGCGCTTCTGTCATTGTAACTGGGCGACGCTGGTCGCGCGCCTTCGCGCTTTTTTAGCAGCGCGACAGTCGCCTAAATGTGAAAGCGCTTTACTGGATGATGAGTGTGTGTAAATAAGTGTGTGTGTGTCGCAGGACTGGCGCCGCTTTCAGGCGGCGGTGCGGGCACCTCGCTGTACAGCAGCGTGCCGCTGTCGCCCGCGCCGCCCGACCGCCAGCTCGCGTACACCGCCGCCTTCTCCAGGCTCGCTACTGTGCGACAGGTACGTGATACACACACTGTGACACTATGAACAGTAACTGCAACTTGTTACAGAAACCGTACTTGTTACAGAATCAATAATATTACAGAATCCGTAACTTTACAGTAACCCTAACTTTACAGTGACCCTAACTTTACAGAAAGCGTACACTGTATCTTGTTATAGTTATCAGAACCGTAACCTGCTACAGTAACCGAAACCAACAACTTGTCACAGAAACTGTAACTTTACAGTAACCGTAACTTGTTAGAGAAACCGCGGTGAAACTTTACAGCAACCGTAACTTTACAGTAACTGTATTCTTGATACCGTTACTTGATAATAAATCCCCAACCTGTTACAGAAATAGTTATTTGTAAAAAAAACGTATATTATTAAAGAAAACGCAACTTGTACAGAAAACCGTGACTTGTTATAGAACCCGTAACTTTTAAGAAAACGTGACTCGTTACAGAAACCATTACTTGTTATAGAAACCATTACTTGTTACAGAAACCGTACACTGTATCTTGTTATAGTAATCGGAACCGTAACTATCTACAACTTGTTACACAATCCGTAACTTTACAGAAATTGTATAATGTATCTGTTACAGTAACCGTAACTGAAAATTGTTTTAGAAACTGATGTTTTTCAGTAACCGTAACTTGTAACAGAAACCGCGGCGTAACTTTATAGAAACCATTACTTTACAGTAACCGTACCTTTACAGTAACTGTATTCTAGATACCGTATCTTGTAAAAATCGTTACTTGATATTAAACCCACAACTTGTTACTGGAACTGTAAATTGTAAAGAAAACGCAACATTTAGGAAAACCGTGACTTGTTATAGAACCCGTAACTTTTACAGAAACCGTGACTCGTTACAGAAACCGTAACTTTACAGAATCTGTAACTCGTATTAAAACCGTTACTTAGAAATAGTACGGTAATTTGTCACAGTAACCGTAAATACAGTTACAATACTTTTTCTAGCTACCGTATCTTGTAAAAACCGTTGAAAATAAACCCCCAACTTGTAGAACCCGTAACTTCACAGGAAGCGTAATTTTACAGAATTTGTAACTCGAAAAAGAAACCGTTACTTGGAAATAAAACCGTATTTTGTTACAGAAACCGTGACTTTGCACAATCTATAACTTGTTACAGTATTCGTAATTTTACAGAAATCTCAACTTTTTACAGAAACTTTGTATTCTATAGCTACAGTAATCGGAACCGTAACCTGATACAGTAACCGTAACTTTACAAGAACCATAATTTGTTACAGAATCCGTAACTTTACAGAAACCGTTACATACTTGTAAAAATGTAAAATAACCGTAAATTGTTACAGAAACCGTAACTTGTTAAAAACCATAACTTGTAAAAAGAAACCGTACCTTATTACAGAAACTGTTACTTTTTAGTAACCGTAACTTGCTACAGGAACCTCTACCTATAATTTTGACGTTGTTAGGTGTGCGAGTTCCTGTGCGCGGCTTTAGGGCTGGCGCGCGAGGATATGCGCGTGTGGTCCGTGGGCAACACCACCGTGCTGCTCGACGACGAGCGGCCCACGCTGCACGAGCTGGGCCTGGACGAGCGCGCGCGCCTGCTGCTCGAGGTGCGCAACCCCGACCTCACCTGGCCCGAGGAGATCGGCGCGCTCAGGTACACTAGCCACATCTGACACACTGCGTCACTACTGCCACACGGCCGTGCTGCTGGACATAGAGCGGCCCACGCTGCTCGAGGTGCGCAACCCCGACCTCACCTGGCCCGAGGAGATCGGCGCGCTCAGGTACACTAGCCACATCTGACACACTGCGTCACTACTGCCACACGGCCGTGCTGCTGGACATAGAGCGGCCCACGCTGCTCGAGGTGCGCAACCCCGACCTCACCTGGCCCGAGGAGATCGGCGCGCTCAGGTACACTAGCCACATCTGACACACTGCGTCACTACTGCCACACGGCCGTGCTGCTGGACATAGAGCGGCCCACGCTGCTCGAGGTGCGCAACCCCGACCTCACCTGGCCCGAGGAGATCGGCGCGCTCAGGTACACTAGCCACATCCGACACACTGCGTCACTACTGCCACACGGCCGTGCTGCTGGACATAGAGCGGCCCACGCTGCTCGAGGTGCGCAACCCCGACCTCACCTGGCCCGAGGAGATCGGCGCGCTCAGGTACACTAGCCACATCTGACACACTGCGTCACTACTGCCACACGGCCGTGCTGCTGGACATAGAGCGGCCCACGCTGCACGAACCCGTAACTTTACAGAAACGTAACTTGTTACAGAACCCGTAACTTTACAGAAACCGTAACTTGTTACAGAATCCGTAACTTTACAGAAAACGTAATTTGTAAAATAACTGTAATCTATTACGGAACCGTAACTTGTTAAAAGCCGTAGCTAGTTACAGAAAGGGTTACGTTATAGTACCTTTAATTTTGACGTCTGTGAGCCTAGCTACCTGCTGCCTGAGTGTAGCTACCTGCACTAAGGGGGCGTCCATTAATTACGTGAGGTGATTGTGGCTATTTTTCGTCCCCCCACCCCCTCCCCCCGTTGGTGAGATGCCGTGAGATTTGGTTCGCCTCCCCCGCCCCCTAGTCTCACGTGAGATTTTTCCAAAATAGTAGGTATTTTAAGTGTAAATACGTTAATCAGTGCTTGTTTGCGTTGGACTTTAAAAAAATATAATTTTTTTTAATTAAGACAGAATCACTATGTGAAAATCGAACAATAAAATACTTAAATAGGAACTACTAAAATTCGTAAAAGAATATTTTAAAAAATACGTGATTTTCGCCCGCTTTCCCCTACGTGATGGATGAGATTTGGCTCGACCCCCTCCCTCCCCTAAACGCCTCTCGTAATTAATGGACGCCCCCTAATCAGTCAGCTGGTCATTATCGGGCCGAAATAACAATAACAATGATATTTTTATCAAAAGGAAAAATTTGAGTATTGTATTCAGCTAATTTCATCAGTGTTTTCCTACAGTGTTCGACTGAAGATCGTAAATGGATTATTTAATTTTAAGCTAAGTTTAAAAATGTGATTATGGAGTTTTGTGATAGGTTTTCTTCAAAGAAATGAAAATCTGTGCGTTGTAGTTGTAACGTGCTATTTTCGCATGTTTTGCTACGTCACTTCCTCTTACATAATCGTGAGTGAAAACTATGTTTACGTGCGTGTATGATTTTACTCGTGTTTTTTTGGGTAAACGCAAATAGCTGAAATAAGTTTAAAGTAAAAAATAATCCCTAAATTCAGTTCCGTCAGATCAACTGCAGCGACAACTTCAAAATCTCGACTTGAAATTGTAACATTAAATCATAATAGTGACCCATGTTTCAAAACTCAACCTGCATACAGGGTGTCAGGTTAGAAAGTGGCATTACGAAAAGGGGTCATTATACTCATCATTATGAACAACTTTTACTATCAAACCAACCCTGAAATCGTGAAAAAAAATTCAGCTGTTCCATACATTTATGTTCACATAACACAAAATGTATGGAACAGCAGATTGTTTTTTCGCGATTTCAGGTTTGGTCCCATAGTAAAAGTTGTTTATGATGATGCGTACAATGACCCTTTGTCGTATTGCCACCGTCTAACCCGACACTCCGTATAATATATTTATAACTAGCGACCCGCCCCGTCTTCGCACGGGTGCAATGCTGAAAACCTTCTTGAATCTATCTATTAAAAAAACCGCATCAAAATCCGTTGCGTAGTTTCAAAGATCTAAGCATACATAGGGACAGACAGACAGCGGGAAGCGACTTTGTTTTATACTATGTAGTGATGATGTTTGTTATGTGTTCAGTATGAGCAGTGGATCGAGCCGAGCCACCGAGCGCCGCGAGACGTTGGTCGCGCCCAACCTGCCCGGCGCCACCGGCCTGCACAACCTCGGGAACACTTGCTTCATGAACGCGGCCCTACAGTCCGTGAGTACCTGCTATTTGTGCTAGTACACCTTGAAGTACTATTAGCCTGCCTAGCATGACCACTGTGACGTCGTGGCTATAATAAATAAAACACTTTGTTAAGATTGCACTGCGTTAGTCGTGCTGTCGCCCTGGCTGCCGGGTGCGAGAGCATTGCTCCGCAATCCCTCCACCGTATAACCTCAGCACAGCCCGCATAACTTGTTTATTAAACATCAGTACATCACAACCATGATACGGGTTTTGTCTCAAGAAGAATAGAAAAAGTGACAGAGAGACATTTCTACCGTTTTATGCATCGTAAATCGTAAAGTCGTTAAAATCTGTGTGTGGAAAAATTCAATATTGCAGAACCTAATAAATAGATTCAATAGTTTGAACGAGATACATCAACAAGTTTTTTTGCAAGCGCAAAAATATTATTATTGTTGCGACCGGATAACTGAAATAGGTACTTCCTGCTATTTAGTACATGCTAATGCTACGGAACCCTACACTGTGTGCGGTCGGACTTGGTTGGTTTTAGCTTTATACACCGTGATATCATCGCTTTTATCCGGCGATGTAGCCACTATACTCATCATTATGAACAACTTTTACTATGAGACCAACCCTGGAATCCAAAAAAAACCAGCTACTCCATACATTTTGTTGAGTTATGTGAACATAAATGTATGGAACAGCTGTTTTTTTTTCTTTTGTATTACCTTGATGAAGTCCCTATACCACGAGATGAAAGCGATAAAGAAGTCAGCTAGTATTATCTAGCAATTTTTTGTTGGTTTTAGGTATGGAACACGGGTCCTCTGACGAGGTATTTCAACTCGGGCATGCATCTGTACGAAGTGAATACAACGAATCCACTCGGTACCAAAGGAGTGTTAGCGTTGAGATACGGAGAATTATGTAAAGAGGTATTCACTTTAGTTTTTAGTAAGTAATAAAATAATACATGATATATTAATATGAACACCATCGAGCATTTCACATTAGAATTTCTTTTGATGCTATGTTGGTTCTCCTGAATGTCAATATATTACAACGTTTTTAACGATGTTAGAAGTTTTTTCTGCATCAATTTTCTTTCATCACTTGTTAGTGTTCCAGGTAATACTTTTTATAACGCAGTTGTCTCGTATTAGTGAAATATTTGTATCAAGTAAATTTTCTTATAAATTCAATTGTCAAAAGAATAATTTGTAGTGATGTTGCAATAGTAATATTTTGTTTTGAAACAGTCTTAGGTTTGTAAAAATAAAGAATTGATGTTGTATAGCACTTCTTTAAAAGTGAGGTTCAAAATGAATGCAATTTATCATCACATACCTGTACCATAGTAGTGATAGTACCGCTCGCGTGCAGGTGTGGTCGTGCTCGGCGCGCTCGGTGGCGCCGCTGCGCGTGCGCTGGTGCGTGTCGCGCTGGGCGCGCGCGCTGGCGGGCGGCGGCCAGCACGACGCGCAGGAGCTGCTGGCGTGGCTGCTGGACGCGCTGCACGAGGACCTCAACCGCGCCGGGCCGGCCGCCGCGCCGCCCGCGCCGCCCGCTGACGACTCCGACACGAGACCCGACCAGGTGCGTCACACAACACTGAACTACATCACACCACTTATGGAGGCCAACAATGATGCGCAGGAACTTCTGAAGTTGGGCTCTCTGTATTTCTAGTTGCTTACTTAGTAACTTAGTCGCACGGCTGGAATTTTAATATCTGAAATGGATTAATCACAACGTACTTTTTGTAAGCTCGTTCTGGATTTTATTATTAGTCAATACTCGTTGTTAGTTTAGTTAAATTTTTCGCTTACTCAAATTCATACCACTCAAGTTATTAAAACAGTATTTATTTTCATCATCAGTCGCTAAGTTTTTTTTTATTCGACCGTTTTATAATTCCCCAATTTCAAATAAGCTTAACTATCAAAATAATTATCTACTATAGTGTTCTTTACACCTTAATATCCTGAGCGACTCGCCGCTGACAGTGACAATGTCATAAACAAAGCAAAATTTTGGGTTAACTAAAGTCTTACGGCTTGGCCCGAGACATTGAACGGCGGAACGTATTGCGACTTAAACAAATGTATGTAAAAAGTACTGGGCGTACCGTACGAGCATCGGGCGGTGTGGCGGGCGACTGAAACAAATGTATGAAACAGTACGGCGCATGCCACGGTGTCGAGCGGCGGACGCGGCGAATAGTGTAACAACCAAAACAGTTTAATTATACTGGTCGTGGCGGCAAACTGTGCCGCCCCACCCGCCGCGCCGCTGTTCGCGACGCCCGTTCCCGTGGCCTTAGTGTTATACTATCGATACAACAAAGAACAATCGAAATGAACAAAACTCTTCCTACTCTTCAGGTAGTAGCAGCCGAAGCCTGGGAGCAGCACACGGCCCGCAACGCGTCCATCATGACGGAGCTGTTCTACGGGCAGCTGAAGTCCAAGGTGGTGTGCGACACGTGCGCGCGCGAGTCCGTGCGCTTCGACGCCTTCAACATGCTCAGCCTGCCGCTGCCCATGGAGTCCTACGTGTGCTGCGAGCTCAGGGGTACGCACACAGTAGTACAGTATAACAGCCCTAAACTACACTAAAACCTGTGATTGATTCAATCAACACCGTAGCCAGGAATTTAGTTTGGGAAGGTGAACCCCGAAAAGAAAGGGAATTAACAAAAACAACATTCAAAAACATTACTTTTATTTTTATTTAATTACACAATAATTTAAAAACTTAAACAAAAATACAAAAGGAGAAAGTTTCAGACGCTTACAATATTAATTTATAATTATTATGTGGGTTTTTAGAGATAAAACGAATATCCGGCAACTCTCGGCAATAGTTAATCAATATCCAGCCGGATACCGGATTTTCAATAAATTACGAATATTTAATAAAATAAGACAGATTTAAAAACAAAACCACAATAACTTTAAATCTAAACACCGTTTACTATAGGTAATCTCACTTGCAATCGCGTTTGTTTGTTGACCGTGACTCTGATATTTTCATTTGCCACCTTGTTAAAACAATCCTAAAACATGTGAGTTTTCGCGAGTCACTGTGGGGTCAAGTCAAGGGTTACAACGCGCCTGGTGGCAATGTTTGACCGGGTATCTGGCCGCTAGATATCCGGCTATCCGGCTTATAGGGTGGCCGGATATCTGGTATCCGGTATCCAGCCAAACAGCTATCCGTTTCATCTCTAGTTTTTTTTATGTGTTTGTTTTATAATGTTTGCAGTGATGCTGTTGGACGGGTCGGTGCCCATCAAGTACGGCGTGCGGGTCAACTCTGAGGGCACGTATTTGGATCTCAAGAAAAAGCTGTCGGAACTGTGCGGACTGGCGCCCGAGTCGTGAGTATCTCTGATCACAATAAAACTGCTATTAAATAAAACCTACAGCGATTAAAACGTGGCGAGGTGAGTCTAAAGGTTGTAGCTCATTTACACGACTCCGCTCCCGCTCAACACCGCCTTAAAGCGAGAGGTCAACTATCGAGTGGTACAATGGTGGTAAGCTAGCTTACAGCGAGCTGTCTGCTAATGTTGTCAATGTAAAATATGTCTACAGAGGACGCCCAGAAGCTCACATTTCAATGAACATTATTTTGCCGGGTGGGAGCGGTATTGTATGTCATGTCGGCTACGACCGTTATAGTTCGCAATAATATGGTTAAAGAGGTTGATAATAGCTTTTATGATTCCGAAACTGAAAAAAAAAACCTATAATTAAATAATTAGTAATCGCAAGCAAACGCCTTCCCGAGGTCGTTCAGTGGGTTTACGACACGTCAGAAGAGACAGAGTTACGCGATAGGGACTACCTTTTAGGTCAATATAATTGTAGGCTCGCAACGCTGTGCGAGCTGAATTACACTTGTAACGTTGTATACTTATTAATATTAAATACCTACCAATAAAACAACAAACATACAAAAAACATCTCCGTACTAATCAGCTGTAGGAACAAAGAAATATTTTTTCTATGTATGTAGGTGATGCTATAATATTTCGGCCGCAAATATAAACCTACCCGCGCGCGAGTAACAAATTGCGCCGGAACAGACCGGTCGAGGTGCATAAGCTCCGCCTCCATACTTAGTGTTATTGTGTCAGCCAATGACGACGGCTAGTCTTTCGATTTTTCTGGAACGAATCGCCGTTCTTTCGCGAAGATCACCTAATATGGTAATCTTCAAAATAGGTGAACGTCCCAGGAGGTTATAAAAACCTCTGGGAGTTGCCAGGTGCATTCCAACCTGTACTCTGCGCCTGCGACTACGTACTTTGACCTACCTAGTCACCAAGTCTAAACACTAAGTAAATTACCGTGTTGTGAAAGTAATTGTTTAACTATAAAAACAAAGTAAATTCTATTGTGTGAACCCGAAAATCGAGTTCCAGTTCCAGTTCCAGTTCCAGTTCCAGTTCCAGTTCCAGTTCCACTTCTACGCCTCTATATAGTACGACGCGTACTCATCCTGCGCTGCTGCCGGGTGTGGCTGGACACCTGAGCTGCTGTTGCATCTACCTACCTCGCGAAGCTGCCGCGAGCTGCGCGCGCTGCGTCGACTACGCTTCACGTCGGCCGGCCGCCTACCTCCTGTGGACTACCAGGAGAGTACCGTCTGCACAAGAAGGAAACTAACGTCCTAGTTCTTCGAACCCCGCCCGGCTTCACCGGCGGCTTACTTACTAGGGTTGCTAAACAATACACGTTTATTAATTCGTAACATTTTTTTATTTATCACCCTAGTAAGGACCCCCCCGTTACAGTGGCGCCCATACTAGAGGTAAACTAGGACGTATTGGTTTCTTTCTTGTTGCGCATTTCTTTGGTTTTTTTGGTGATGGTGATTTAACGGTTGTGCGTTTGAAATCACAGGCCATCAACCGTGAATTTTACTTGTACCCTCACATTTTTTTTAACTTAATTTTTTTTCTTACTTCACGGTATTCCATCTACTATAATAATGGATAACGGTAAGCAATTCGTTAGTGCTACACTTAGAAATCTAATAGATAAGTACAAAATTCCTAACTTACATTTTACGCCTAAATATTCTCCACAAATAAATACGGTCGAAAGATATAATAAAACGATAATGACTGCTGTATCCACTTTTATAAACAACGATCAACGCGTTTGGGATTTACTTATTCCTAAAGTACAATTTGCTATTAACAGTTCGGTAAATGAAGTGACTGGTTTCACACCTTCGTTTTTAGTTTACGGTCGTGAGCTAGTTAGTTGTGGTACTCATTATAATAACTGCGAGTTGGATAAAAACATTGTTTTTGAACCACGCGACGCGTACGCAGAAAATTTAGGTTATCTTGCTACAATCTTCAATAAGGTACAAGCTGCTCTCTTACAGGCTCATGCTAGAAACTGTCAGTCTTATAACTTACGGAGAAGGCCTGGAGAATATAACATAGGGGATACTGTATGGAAACGAACCTTCTACCAAAGCGATAAAGATAAATATTTTAACAAAAAGTTAGCACCTAAATTTATAAAGTGTAAAATCATTAATAAAAAGTCTCCACTAGTTTACGAATTAGCGGATATGTCCGGGAAATCTATCGGGCTATGGCATATAAAAGATTTTAAGCTAATTAATTACAGAGAATAGCCGCAAAGTAATTATAACAACAATTAAACACTAACGGGCATAAATAAAACTCGAACTTTTTTTTAATTCATTTAATTGAATTGATCATAACTATAGCGGACTAAGAAATACATAATCTTGAATTAAATATTGATTGAAACTTAAACTATTTTTGTTATAATCCTTGCTTGGTTAAATAAAACTTTTACAAACCAACTACGGACAAACTAAACTAAAGCTAAAATATTTTTTAAAAAATGAATTGAAGCAATAATTTTTTTAATATTTTGGAAATAGCAACCTAAATAAACTAAACTAAATCTAACTAAACTAATTTAAAAACATTTTTTTAAATAACTAAATACAGTTCTTACAATCTAATAGCAGCTAAACTGAACTAAATGAAACTAAACTAAATATATTTTTGCATAGTGTAGTCAACTATTCTACAACTAAACTAAATAAAAACAATACTAAAATGAAATCTTATTTTTTTTTTATAAACAATCTACCTAGTACTATTACTGATTAAAATAGAACTTAAAACTATTAACTAAAACAAGTACCTACTTGCTACTACTACATACAACCATTCCTTCTTTACTTCCTACTGCTGGGCTACCCCAACAGTACTATCTATAGCTAACGGCCCTACACCGTTGGTTATTAACTTCTATTTTTGCTGATTGGTCTACCCCAACAGTAAAATATAACTACCGGCCCTACACCGGTGGTTGTATAATTGATCATGGGACTAAACCATTGATCCCTTCGGTTATGTTGTACCAATGGCCCTACACCATTGGTATACTATAGAGCGGGTTGCAACTCTTAAAGTAAGCCTTTGCAGGAGCGGTCGGTTACTCCTAAAATAAGCCAAAAATACCAAATAAAGCATGACTTTTCTAAACTATTTCTATCTAATTAAAATGGTTATATGTAGCTAGTATTCACTCTAATATCAGCCAATGATTTTACCAGTCACATCTGATCTAAGTGAGTGTTTTATGTACTACAAATAAAATACTCTGGTTGTAAGGTGGCAGACACACAAGACTATATTGTGTTGTCAGCTTGTTGATGAAAGAAGAATGAATGTGATGGATGTCTACATTATGATTGATGATGAATGAGTGAGTGCCTTGGTCAGGTGTAAGCTTGAGTGAAAGCAGCGGATTTTCCTTAGGAAAAATCCTACGCTAAAAAGGGGGGTACTGTAACGTTGTATACTTATTAATATTAAATACCTACCAATAAAACAACAAACATACAAAAAACATCTCCGTACTAATCAGCTGTAGGAACAAAGAAATATTTTTTCTATGTATGTAGGTGATGCTATAATATTTCGGCCGCAAATATAAACCTACCCGCGCGCGAGTAACAAATTGCGCCGGAACAGACCGGTCGAGGTGCATAAGCTCCGCCTCCATACTTAGTGTTATTGTGTCAGCCAATGACGACGGCTAGTCTTTCGATTTTTCTGGAACGAATCGCCGTTCTTTCGCGAAGATCACCTAATATGGTAATCTTCAAAATAGGTGAACGTCCCAGGAGGTTATAAAAACCTCTGGGAGTTGCCAGGTGCATTCCAACCTGTACTCTGCGCCTGCGACTACGTACTTTGACCTACCTAGTCACCAAGTCTAAACACTAAGTAAATTACCGTGTTGTGAAAGTAATTGTTTAACTATAAAAACAAAGTAAATTCTATTGTGTGAACCCGAAAATCGAGTTCCAGTTCCAGTTCCAGTTCCAGTTCCAGTTCCAGTTCCAGTTCCACTTCTACGCCTCTATATAGTACGACGCGTACTCATCCTGCGCTGCTGCCGGGTGTGGCTGGACACCTGAGCTGCTGTTGCATCTACCTACCTCGCGAAGCTGCCGCGAGCTGCGCGCGCTGCGTCGACTACGCTTCACGTCGGCCGGCCGCCTACCTCCTGTGGACTACCAGGAGAGTACCGTCTGCACAAGAAGGAAACTAACGTCCTAGTTCTTCGAACCCCGCCCGGCTTCACCGGCGGCTTACTTACTAGGGTTGCTAAACAATACACGTTTATTAATTCGTAACATTTTTTTATTTATCACCCTAGTAAGGACCCCCCCGTTACACACTTTATTGTGTTGTTGCTAGAGTCGCTATTATTTGAACTGTCGTTGCAGAGTCATCCTTCTATAGTATGTCGTTTAATAAACAAGTTTTGAGGGCTGTGGTGGGGTTGTACGGTGGCGGGATTGCGGGGTAATGCACCGCACTCGCGCTTCTAACCCGGCAGCCGTGGCCACAGCACGACTAACGCAGTGCAATCATAACAAAGTGTTTTATTTACTAACCAAGACGTCACATAGTATTCTGTGGTATTGATAAGAATCGTATTGATTATAAAGGAGAGTAATGTTCAAAAATGAGTGTTAAGTGACTCATGTTAAATATTTGTCTGTTTCAGAATGCTAATAGCGGAGTTATCGGGTGCGACAATTGGCCGTGTGTTCGACGACAACTCGAAGGTGTCTCCCGCCAGCGCCACCGAGCTGTACGCGTACGAGCTGCCCGCCGACGACGCCGACACCGACAGCGACTGTGACGACTACACACACCAAACTAACGGTGAGGAAGCGTAGTACAACTCTTTATGCTTGTTGGCGTTCATCTGTTACCAATGGGTCATGGGACCGCACGGCGCGCTGCGGCCGGCTGCTGGCCGCCCAGCGCAGTGCAGCCGGCGCTCTCGCTTCTCTCTCCCTCTAACACAGGATTTCTTAAAGTGGGGTCCATAGACCCCACAGGGGTTCGTGATATGATTGCCAGGGGTCCACAGCTACTCAGTTTACTCTTAACATAATTATACATCTAATAGGAAAATTATGCAATAATTCACGCATCGTTTGTTTGATCACTCGCTCGTATCAAAAATTACTGTTGACTTACCAATAAAAGTGATTTTTGTTATATGCTTTGTTTTTCGTTCTTAAAATTTTCTTCGATGGGTCCATGGCTTCAAAAAGTTTAAGAACCACTGTTCTAACCCATCGGTTTCCCCTCAGGCTGCTGCTCTCCAGCGGCGCAGTGGGCGGAGGTGAGTGTGGGCGGCGGCAATACTTCCTCACTCTGCATGCCAGCACTCTTCTGCTTCAAGGTTAGCTGCGCGCACACCACACACTTGCACACACACACGTGTGAGATACACACGACATGCGTAAGACTTTCTGATGCATAGGGTAGGGGTACTACTAAAGAAAATCTTTATTGTTATTAAATATACCTATAAGGGATTTTCAAAAACAACAACATAGAGGAGGTTTGAACCCGCAACCTCTGCCTCACCGTGGCATCGCTCTAACCAACTGAGCTACAGTGTCATGCCTGAATCAGTTGAAATTGGAAACCTAATTTTTTTACGCCTCTTATGAGTTTGTTTTGTTGTTTTATGAGAATCTTTATTGTTTTTGTCAGTTTTTGAACCGAATACTAAAAATGAAGTGGTTATTATAAGCTTTAATTTAGCTTAAAGTGTCAGTATGGTGAGATTTATTCAAACTCATTTTGAACAACTTCATCTTAGCCTATTAAGTTGAAATTTTGTATATCATACATTTTTTTTACCTAAAAAGACGTAAACTCTGATTTTAACTAAGGTAATTTAATTTTAATTATACAACTCTTAAAACCCAATATACCCACGTCTTAAGTTTTCAGAAGAAAACGAGCTAGCAATAAAAAAAAACTAATTTATTTTTGTAATAATTACATACAGTTGTCTCTGGATTGTCCTTTGTTATACGGAGTATAACGTCTGTATTCTGAAAATAATTGTAAAATTATGTTTATAACAATGGGGGATGCATCAGAAAGACGCAAATAAACAGAATTACAAATTACACTGCCGTAGCGATTCATTAAAGTTGTCTGTCTTTATATAAAAACGTTTTCATCTGCACATGAAAGTATCCTTATAAATATGAGTTCCAAAGAAAACAAAATGGGCGATATACAAAAATATAAAAAAATTGAAAAATATTTTAAGTTTTTAGATAACATAGCAGATAATAACTAGGGTTTTCAAATTAATGGTGATTTTTGAATTGTTAACTTTTTTTTTAAACTTGCTTCGTATAATTTTGTCCTACAATATTTTCATGGTGATGATGGGAAAATATACACGGTTGAGGTTTATTGACAGTGACAGAATAAATGATAGATGCAGTGAAAACGTTTTTATTTCCCCGTCCGGTGATGGCATGTAAGTGTCAGTGAAAGTTGTTCAAATACCTTACATAACATACTAGATACTACATGTAAATAGGAACATACTGTATAACACATGTTTACTTTGACGTAAAGTGCTGACTAACTTAACTGTACAGTGTACATACATACAGCCGGCCTAGCATGACCACGATAGAAACGGGTTTTGTCTTCATAGAAATAGACAAAGTGACAGATTGTAGAAACATTTCTACCGTTTCATTCATAAAACGTAGAAATGTTTCTACAATCTGTCACTTTGTCTATTTCTATGTAGACAAAACCCGTTTCTATAGTGGTCAAGCTAGGCCGGCTGGTGCTGATTCTGTTGTACATCGCACTAAACTAATTTTAATCACACTATATCTCTTTCTTACAAATCGTCGCATTTCTTTCTCAACCTCGTATCTGTCAAATCGTAGTTTTGCAGGAACAAGCAAAATTATCTAAAATTCTTGCTAATCATTCACGGCCTTACCACAAAAAAGATAAACACGTGTTAAACGCGAATGCTACCAAAAATAATACACACTTGTTTTAGGCAAGTTAGTGCTAAAACAATTGCCTATTATTTTTGGTAGCATTCGTGTTGAACGTGTGTTGAACAGATGTTTATTTGTTTGTGGTACGGCCGTCATTGTTTATGTAAAGAAACACATTTAATGTATTCATCCAATCCTTATACAACATGAAATTTTAGTGGTTGTTTTCCCGCAGCAGAACGATTTGCCCTCAGTAGTACTATCGAAACATAGAGTTAAATTTTAATAATTACCAGAAAAAAAAATTTTTTTTTTTCAAATTCCACGTTTTTAAAACGGTCTAAAAAGTATAAAACAATTTCTAATGAAATAAAAAACGTGGGGCGCATCTTACAATTTTTTTTCTAATAATTATTATAATTTAACCCTATGTTTCGATAGTACTACTTAGGCCAAATCGTTGTGCCGCGGGAAAACAACCACTAAAATTTCACGTTGTATAAGTTATTTAATAATTATTGTATTAAAATATAAAGCAATTTTGACATAAATAACAGTTATATTTTCGTTCCTGTAAAACTAAGATATTACAGATACGAGGTTGAGAAAGAAATGCGACGAAATATCATTGAAAAAGGACAAAAAATATTTAAAACTTTCAAATTAGTTATGCCCTTGTCATTTACGGGTAAATAAAACTATTAAAACTGTTAAAGTGGACTAATTTGACAAGATTACATATCTGCAATCCCTCTCTCGTGTTTTTATTAGAAAGAGACAATAAGAATAAATTAGTTTAGTTGGTAAACAATAGAATCGACACCATTGTCCGTTTGTTTGTGTCGAGACAGCGAGTGGCGGAGTGTTGACGTGATCAGGTAAACAGATGACACTAGAAACTGCACAGTATCAGTCATTAAGGCCGAGATAAATAGACGTTACTTAGCACGTACTTTGGCTAAGCAGTATCGTTGTCACTGTCACGCAACTTGCAAGCAAGACAGAGACGGGAACATAGCTTAGCCAAAGCACGTGCTAAGTAATGTTTATTTATCTCGGCCTTAGAGTTTTTCCTTATCATTATTTTTCCGTAGATTGTGGTGTTTTCCCATGTTTTTGTGATATACAGTCCGATTGATCATAAATTTTTTAATACGATTAGTTTTTGAGTCGAAATGTTAACTTTTGCAAAAAATACTTTGAACACGAAAGAGGTTAACGACCCGACAGTAAATATTACACATCAAGTTTGAAAAAGATAATCGGCTAGCTTCGGCTTTGTAGAGCGTCGTATCCGTCACTCATACCTATGTGACGTTTTGTCGCCGACTTGTTTATTAGATACCGGACTGTTAGTGCTTCGTGAGAAAGAGATGACGCTCTATAAAGCCGAAGCTAGCCGATATCTCTTTCTAAAGCTCGATGTGTAATATTTACTGGCGCCTACTGTATGTAACTATCAATCTGTCTCTATCTATATTATAGAGTGTAATAAAGTCTGTTTAATAACTACCATAAGACAACATGAACATCGTCCATCGTGTTGTGTGTCATGGTGTTATTCATCAATATTTGCTAACTGTACCGTTTTCTAGAAGATTCACCCCATTGTTTCTAAACACCTGATCAAGTCTGATTATTAAATAATCGCATGTTATATGTTGTGATTGACCAGAATAAAATCAGCCAATCAGATCATTACACGTGAGATTTGACAACAGAAGCCCAATTCTCGTAATTAAAAATTAGTTTCGATTTGGTTTCGATATAATCTCAATGCCATATACGTCAGAAATGGTATTCTCTTATCTGTTTGACGTTGTCAGTTAGTACCTGAGAACACCATATGTGACATTTAAGGCATTGAGATTATAACGAAACCAAATACTAGTATGTTTTGAACATTTTTAGGGTTCCGTACCAAAATGGTAAAAAAGGAACCCTTATGGTGCGACTTCGTCTGTCTGTCTGTCACACCTGCTTATTTCAGCAACTACTAATGCTATCGACTTGAAATTTGGAACAGTTATAAAGAATGCTTGCCCAACTTTATTGCAAATGAAAATAGTATCATTTTTTTTATTTTCATTGCAAAAGGGGCCAGAGTGGGGGTCCG
This sequence comes from Thalpophila matura, assembly GCA_948465475.1. NCBI lineage: Eukaryota > Metazoa > Arthropoda > Insecta > Lepidoptera > Noctuidae > Thalpophila > Thalpophila matura. Next base: position 14,694,606 of record OX419196.1, read on the forward strand.
AAATTTTAAAGTGGGGTTACTAGGTCAAGTGGCATATCATATGAAAGGGATTGATCTGCATATTTCAAAATATATTTTTATTTTATTTTATGTTTCATAATTTTCGACATAAATATGATGAAAAATGTCTGAAAAAATACTATTCCCCCCCTTATCTCCGAAGTTTGCGGAGCGAAAAATCTGAAATAATTAGAGCTGATAGGAATTGACCGAAATATGGCACCAAAAATAAAACGATGTTCCTAACTAGTACAGTTTTTTCAAAATCACTAAAATTCCTTCAAAAACAAACTTAGTTATGCGGTCCGGTATTTTCACTTTATACGTTCAAAAATGATACGGAATAACGGAACCCGCGGTGTGCGAGTACGACCCGCACTTGGCCGGTGTTTTATTTACGAGAATTGACCTTCAGAATTAATTGAATAGGTTTTTAGAAACTGGTGTCAGTTATGTACCACATTAGCTAAACGCTACGTGTTCGTAGATAAATGTTTGTTAGAGGTCACTTTTTGTACAAATTCGCTTTTATTTTATTTTCCAAATTCTTTATAAATAATATTCTTTGTTGTAGTTGACAGTCTGTCAAAAATAGTATTTGCTTTTAGTCAAAAAGTGCAGATTAAAGTGAAAGAGTTTAAAAAAGTCTTGCTGTTGAGTATAAAATAATACTGGCTTCAAAATGGTTTACCAATTCTGACAAGATCATAAAGATCGATGAAATGAATTGTCAAACAAAAATAGCTCTTATAGCAATTGATCCAACATAAAATTGGTGAATCACCTTTTGGTCAACCAAAGGTCCCCAGGCTAGGCAAAAACGCCCAAAATCTACATGTTAATCGAACAACGGTTTCAGCGCTCGAGATCGGAAATTCTTATGTCCCAGAGTCCACCAAACACGTTCAACCACGCGGTGTTCACGGACACGCCCGACCGCTGCAGCACGCTGCCGAAAGACATCAAGAGGAACGGGAGCAGCTCCCCCACCCTCAGCGTCAAGTCCTTGAACCTGAAGCCTTCCAGTCCGCGCCTAGGAAAGGTCAAGTTCGGTTCTTCCCCCTCCAATATGTGCAAGATGGATGACAGTAAAGATGTGCCCGCGGGGAAAATACAGTATTTAGTCGCGGTTCATAGGTGAGTTTGATTTTGGACTTGTAATTTCTACTATTAACTAGCAGACCCGTCACGGCTCCGCACGGGTAAAGTTTAGCATAAGCATAGCATAATCGGCCTATAATGTTCCCACTGCTGGGACACAGGCCTCCTCTGTGAGAGGGAGTGGGCCTTAGTCCACCACGCGGGCCCAGTGCGGGTTGGTGGACGTCACAATACATGTCTTCGAATTTTTGGTTCTAGGACATGCCGGTTTCCTCACGATGTTTTCCTTCACCGTTAAAGCAAGTGATAATTAATTTCTAATACGCACATGACTTCGAAAAGTCAGCGGTGCGTGCCTCGGGATCGAACTCGAACCATTCGCCGTGGGAGGCACATGTTTAACACTAGGCTATCACTGCTCATTAGGGTAAAGTTTAGTTTACGCAAATATTGGATTTATTCTGAACCCTAATTATTTTTCTAAAATAAAAGTAGCCTAAGCTACCTCTTATTGCATCAGCTAGGTATTTGCCAATGAAAGTCACGTCAAAATCCTAGAAGAGAAAGAAGTTCTGAGTTTTAGGTATAACTGCTTCTTTCTGTCGCCCTATACAGGCTATTGATTTAGTCACCTGCAACTTTTAAGGCAGTGATTCTACTGACTACTCGTCATACTAAACAACTTTCCCTATAACACCCATATCCGATTCGTGAAAAAAAATTTAATAACCAAATGTTCGGCAAAATAATACAAAATTAGACAGAATGTCTTTTCATACATTCTGTCTAATTTTGTATTATTTTGCCGAACATTTGGTTATTAAATTTTTTTTCACGAATCGGATATGGGTGTTATAGGGAAAGTTGTTCAGTATGACAGGTAGAATCACTTCCTTAAAAGTTGCAGGCGACTAAATCAACACCCTGTATGTATCATAAGTGTGAGGAGATTCGAGTAACGAAAAAGTAGTCCTATCTCTCCACTGCCTGTATGTTAGTTATGTCTGTAAGGTATCCCCTCAGGAAGCAGTGTCGGTCGGACGCGTACTTCCTGCCGTGGCAGCGCAGCCGCTCGTCCGCGTTCGGCGTGCCCGTACTAGTGGGCGTGCGCGACTGCCTGTATGTTAGTTATGTCTGTAAGGTATCCCCTCAGGAAGCAGTGTCGGTCGGACGCGTACTTCCTGCCGTGGCAGCGCAGCCGCTCGTCCGCGTTCGGCGTGCCCGTACTAGTGGGCGTGCGCGACTGCCTGTATGTTAGTTATGTCTGTAAGGTATCCCCTCAGGAAGCAGTGTCGGTCGGACGCGTACTTCCTGCCGTGGCAGCGCAGCCGCTCGTCCGCGTTCGGCGTGCCCGTACTAGTGGGCGTGCGCGACTGCCTGTATGTTAGTTATGTCTGTAAGGTATCCCCTCAGGAAGCAGTGTCGGTCGGACGCGTACTTCCTGCCGTGGCAGCGCAGCCGCTCGTCCGCGTTCGGCGTGCCCGTACTAGTGGGCGTGCGCGACTGCCTGTATGTTAGTTATGTCTGTAAGGTATCCCCTCAGGAAGCAGTGTCGGTCGGACGCGTACTTCCTGCCGTGGCAGCGCAGCCGCTCGTCCGCGTTCGGCGTGCCCGTACTAGTGGGCGTGCGCGACTGCCTGTATGTTAGTTATGTCTGTAAGGTATCCCCTCAGGAAGCAGTGTCGGTCGGACGCGTACTTCCTGCCGTGGCAGCGCAGCCGCTCGTCCGCGTTCGGCGTGCCCGTACTAGTGGGCGTGCGCGACTGCCTGTATGTTAGTTATGTCTGTAAGGTATCCCCTCAGGAAGCAGTGTCGGTCGGACGCGTACTTCCTGCCGTGGCAGCGCAGCCGCTCGTCCGCGTTCGGCGTGCCCGTACTAGTGGGCGTGCGCGACTGCCTGTATGTTAGTTATGTCTGTAAGGTATCCCCTCAGGAAGCAGTGTCGGTCGGACGCGTACTTCCTGCCGTGGCAGCGCAGCCGCTCGTCCGCGTTCGGCGTGCCCGTACTAGTGGGCGTGCGCGACTGCCTGTATGTTAGTTATGTCTGTAAGGTATCCCCTCAGGAAGCAGTGTCGGTCGGACGCGTACTTCCTGCCGTGGCAGCGCAGCCGCTCGTCCGCGTTCGGCGTGCCCGTACTAGTGGGCGTGCGCGACTGCCTGTATGTTAGTTATGTCTGTAAGGTATCCCCTCAGGAAGCAGTGTCGGTCGGACGCGTACTTCCTGCCGTGGCAGCGCAGCCGCTCGTCCGCGTTCGGCGTGCCCGTACTAGTGGGCGTGCGCGACTGCCTGTATGTTAGTTATGTCTGTAAGGTATCCCCTCAGGAAGCAGTGTCGGTCGGACGCGTACTTCCTGCCGTGGCAGCGCAGCCGCTCGTCCGCGTTCGGCGTGCCCGTACTAGTGGGCGTGCGCGACTGCCTGTATGTTAGTTATGTCTGTAAGGTATCCCCTCAGGAAGCAGTGTCGGTCGGACGCGTACTTCCTGCCGTGGCAGCGCAGCCGCTCGTCCGCGTTCGGCGTGCCCGTACTAGTGGGCGTGCGCGACTGCCTGTATGTTAGTTATGTCTGTAAGGTATCCCCTCAGGAAGCAGTGTCGGTCGGACGCGTACTTCCTGCCGTGGCAGCGCAGCCGCTCGTCCGCGTTCGGCGTGCCCGTACTAGTGGGCGTGCGCGACTGCCTGTATGTTAGTTATGTCTGTAAGGTATCCCCTCAGGAAGCAGTGTCGGTCGGACGCGTACTTCCTGCCGTGGCAGCGCAGCCGCTCGTCCGCGTTCGGCGTGCCCGTACTAGTGGGCGTGCGCGACTGCCTGTATGTTAGTTATGTCTGTAAGGTATCCCCTCAGGAAGCAGTGTCGGTCGGACGCGTACTTCCTGCCGTGGCAGCGCAGCCGCTCGTCCGCGTTCGGCGTGCCCGTACTAGTGGGCGTGCGCGACTGCCTGTATGTTAGTTATGTCTGTAAGGTATCCCCTCAGGAAGCAGTGTCGGTCGGACGCGTACTTCCTGCCGTGGCAGCGCAGCCGCTCGTCCGCGTTCGGCGTGCCCGTACTAGTGGGCGTGCGCGACTGCCTGTATGTTAGTTATGTCTGTAAGGTATCCCCTCAGGAAGCAGTGTCGGTCGGACGCGTACTTCCTGCCGTGGCAGCGCAGCCGCTCGTCCGCGTTCGGCGTGCCCGTACTAGTGGGCGTGCGCGACTGCCTGTATGTTAGTTATGTCTGTAAGGTATCCCCTCAGGAAGCAGTGTCGGTCGGACGCGTACTTCCTGCCGTGGCAGCGCAGCCGCTCGTCCGCGTTCGGCGTGCCCGTGCTGGTGGGCGTGCGCGAGGCGCTGTCGGGGCGCCAGCTGTACGCGCGCGTGTGGCAGCAGGTGGCGCGGCTGCTGTCGGCGCGACCACCTGCACACGACCAGCATAATCATGCTACTGACTGGTGAGTCTGATCTTATTGACTAGGTTTGCCGACTCTACCATATAATACAGGTACTATAGCTGCTGCCCGCAACTTTGTCTGCGGAAAATGGATGAAAAGTAACCTATGTATGTTTTCCAGGTCCCAGGCTACCTTATTGCCAAATTTCATCCAAATTCGTCCAGCCATTTCAGCGTGAAGGAGTAACAAATATACACACACACCCACACACAAACGTTCGCATTTATGATATTGGTGGAAGTATCCTACAAGTCCAACTACTATACATATTTTCCAAAAAAGTATGTAGTAGTAAAGGTCCCACAATACTGCCCTGGGGAACACCAGTTAACATTACATTGCATTTATTAGGGAATTAGACTCAATCATAATTATTTAACATCTTGCAGGGTTTCAGGACGTCAATTAGAATTTAGGTAACCTTTGTGAACGAAAAAATATTCCTGAAATATCCTTATAATGTTGCCATTGATATGCTGTACAGAGTCATTTGCTAGACATTGGTCGTTTGAACTTTGTGACAAAGCTTGGTCACATTACTACGGCGCGGTGCCGTACTGTGAAAATACACAGCAAATTCCGGTGCGATGACTTTTGAAGTGGCAGATGTTACTTCTTCTGTTATTGAAAAGATGTATGAAGAAAGAACAGTTCATATTTAGAAAGAAACTGCTATACAAGCCGTCGCACTGGAATTTTACAGGACACAATATTGTAACGCTATAGACCTGCGAGTGCGGCGAGTGAGCCGCTCGTAGTGAGCATTCTCCAAATGCAAACTGAGCGGCTCGTAGTGAGCGCGCGAGCCGCCGCGTCGCACAGACTTCTATTGCTCACAAACTGCGCGTACGACCGTCTCCATACTCCGCGCTGCTCAGACTGAGCGCGTGGCTTGTGGCCGCGCGGCGCGGACCGAGTGGCTCGAATTGAGCACACAAGTATTGACATGCGAGCTGAGCCGCTCACAGTGCGTTACGCTCGCAGGTCTATACGAAATTAAAATGGCGCGGCGGCGCGCCGTATATTTTCACGGTACGTCGCTGTGCCGTAGTGATGTGACCTCAGATCATAGAAACAAGGGAGATGTGCCAAGGCGCTATCGAGCTTGATGCCTGATTTTGAGCAAATTGCTCATATTAAAAACGTACGCGCTGGCGACGAACCGAACACGATCGATGGTATAAATACAGTGTTTTAGTTTAGTGCTAGTGTTGAGTGACGATTAACAGTGTTAGATTGAGGGTGTGCGGAATGTTTAATGCGTGGGAGATCTTTTTATTCACAAGGAGCGCTTAATTACGCGCGTAATTGTGTCGAAAAATGTAGTAAAAGTGGCATCAGTTGTTCCGGTACTAGTTAGCTATGATGGCATATCTCGTTGCTTGTGTGATGAGGCTGTGAGCTAGCGCTAAGTGCGTCCCCCGCAGCGACGACAGCCTGGGCTACGAGTTCCCGTTCCGCGTGCGCGTGGTGCGCGCGGGCGGCGCGTGGTGCGCGCGCTGCGCGTGGCCGGCGCTGTGCCGCGGCTGCGCGCTGCCCTCCGACGACACGCCGCTGCTGCTACACAGTATGTATAACTATATCAAAATATATTTTCATTTAATTTTATGTCTCGCAGTTTTCGACATATGATGAAAAATGTCTGAAAAAATACCATTCCCCCCTTTATCTCCGAAGTTTGCGAAGCGAAAAATCTGAAATAATTAGAATTGATAGGAATTGATCCAAATATTGCACCAAAAATAAAACGATGTTCCTACCTAGTGCAGTTTTTTCAAATTCATCAAAATTCCTTCACAAACAAACTTAGTTATGGGGTCCGGGTTTTTTCACTTTATACGTCCAAAAATGATACGGAACCCTCGGTGCGTGAGTACGACTCGCACTTAGCCGGTTTTTTTTTATGTTATGCCTTTTCCCTTCACTTTTAAACTAAATAATATTTATGTAATCATACCGTATGGTGGGACCCTGGTGATCTGCGATACAGGTACTCCTAGTGCAGACACCAGTCTCTCACAAACTAATAATATGTAGTTTTATGATTATTATTTTATGTTATTTTTATTTGTGAAGAGAAAATAAAACAATTTGAATTTGAATAACTAGCGGCACAAATTATTATCACAAACGTCACCTGCGCATTAGCTGGTTTTTCGGTCTCTTTGGTGGAATAAAGAAGATGGGGGGCACCGAGGCTGCACGCGATTGGTTCGTCAGTCGATGCTCGTCGTCTAATTGGACCTTTCTCTATTGCGTATTGTCAAATGTCTTGGGCCAAAAATGTACATGCGCGATCTGTAATCATGTTTCACGCCGCGACCTATACTAACACTTGTACAGTCAGAACCCCACATATTTTTTTGAGAAAGGGGGGGTGTGATGTGGCGGCTCAGTTACCGCGTTATGCTGAGTTGCATTCTTGACGAAATATGAGGGAGTGAGCGATCGGCTCGCCAGTTGCTTACATACCACCGCCCTGCCTCGACGCGAATCTATAGTACGTAGTTAGTCATAACGAAGTATTGTGGAACCGGAATTAAAAGACATTTACTTTCTTAGAGTCTGACCTTTATTTATTTCACCACACACGTTTGTGTGTGGTGAAATTGAAATTATAAAAGGGATCAGACTTTTGTGCGTGTTCACGCATAAAAGTCTGATCCCTTTTATAATCTTACTATTTCTAAGAGGAGTCAATGTGAGGCACTGACTGTACTACCTGCGCTACGAGTTCTACCAGAAGCCCAATTCTCGTAAATAAAAATGTCCAAAATATAGTTCCGATTTGGTTATTATTATCAATTTATATTAATATTAAAAAGCTCAAGAATTTGTTTATTGGTTTGAACGCGCTAATCTCTTGAACTATCAGTCGGATTCGAAAAATTCGAAAAATTGACCAGTCGGATTCGAATAAAGCATCGTCCAGACAGACGCGGTCTACGATGGCGTGGCGGTCAAAATGACAATGTCAAATGTCAGACCGCGTGTGTTTGGACGACGTTTTAAGCGAAACCTAAAACGTCAAAAGGCAAACGTCGCCGGCGCAGCAAGCGGGCGAGCACGGCGGCGACGTCACTGGACGGCGACGTGCCCAACACCAACTCGCCCATCGCCAAGAACAAGCTCAACCGACACGCCTCCACGCGGCTCTCCACCGACTTGTCGGTGAGTATGTCACACTAGCCGCCCTAGTCAACTTGCTTTAAACGCTACGGACAAAATATATGGCAGTGACATTAATTGGGTCACGTGACTTTTCCGCAGGTAATGTCGTTGCCATACATTTTGTGCTTATCATTTGGCGTGAACGCTAACAGAAAAGCAACTTGGCTAGGGCCTTTGGACGATTATGGACTGCCAATCATCGTCTTTCTTATACTTTGTTAATGTAACGTTTAATGATAGTTCTGCGAGGTAAAGCTCAGCTTTGCATTTATTTGTGTGTGTGATAGCTGAAAAGAAAGTCAAATAAAAATTACCTCATATTTACTTTGACATACCACAATTTTCGCTTCTTTTCATTCAGAGCTCACGGCTCAGACGTGATAGTGGATTCTTGTGTTTGTTTTGATTAATTCGGATTCGGACAGTATTTTTATGTTAAAATTAAAATTAGCGTGTAAAATTCAGGCCTCAGCCCGTGTAAAAACTAATTATTTTACGCGTTATTCGTTCACTGTGACAGAAGAAACATTAAAATATTTTTGAATTTATTTTTGTGATCGTGGTCAGGGTGAGACCGAGTGCGGGACCATGGGTGCGCTAGAACTGGGCGAGTTGCTATCGGGGTCCCGGCGGGCCGGCGTGATGCTGGCCATCGACTGGGACCCCACGGCGCTGCACCTGCGCTACCAGTCCACGCGCGAGAAGGCCTGGGCCGAGCACCGCTCGCTGGCCGCCTGCCGCCAGGCCGCCGCCCGGGCGGTCGACCTGGCCAGCTGCCTGCGCGCCTTCACCTCCTGCGAGCGCCTCGAGCAGCGCTACCACTGCGCGCACTGCCGCAGCGCGCAGCCCGCCACCAAGAAGCTGCAGATGTGGCGCCTGCCGCCCATACTCGTACGTACACACACACACTGGCCGCGCCTGCAGCAGCGCTACCACTGCGCGCACTGCCGCAGCGCGCAGCCCGCCACCAAGAAGCTGCAGATGTGGCGCCTGCCGCCCATACTCGTACGTACACACACACACTGGCCGCGCCTGCAGCAGCGCTACCACTGCGCGCACTGCCGCAGCGCGCAGCCCGCCACCAAGAAGCTGCAGATGTGGCGCCTGCCGCCCATACTCGTACGTACACACACACACTGGCCGCGCCTGCAGCAGCGCTACCACTGCGCGCACTGCCGCAGCGCGCAGCCCGCCACCAAGAAGCTGCAGATGTGGCGCCTGCCGCCCATACTCGTACGTACACACACACACTGGCCGCGCACTGGCCAGCTTACAACCAACCTGCGCGCCTTACAACCAACACTACTTCACACCACAGTTAACTTTAACTTCAAGAATTCAAAGAAAAATAAAAATCTACCCAATAATACAAGTTTTACTTTTCTCCCACAGATAGTCCACCTAAAACGTTTCCAATACGTGAACAACAAATGGATAAAATCGCAGAAAGTGGTCAACTTTCCGTTCCAAGACTTCGACCCCACCGCCTACCTCGCGTCAGTGCCGCAAGAGACGATCCTCCGACACACAGAGATCCTCAACCTCAAGCGGAGATCCTCCGTCTTCGTCGACGACACCATTTCGGAGTCGGAAAGCGAAGACGAGAACAATGTACAGCCGAAAGTCCAGACTAGGCCGAAAGTCGAGAGGAAACGGAAGGGGTCGGTTGAAGTTCGGGGGAGGGAGAGATTGGAGTCAACAAGTTTGGTGACGACCCCTGTCACTGATGATAACTTGATAGACTACCATCAGCATCATTTATTGAACGATCAGGACCCGTTCGATCTGAAGTACAGACTGTATGCTGTTGTGGTGAGTGTTCATGTATATTTAGATTCACTTACACTTTTTAACCGACTTCTAAAAAGGAGGTTCTGTATTCGTCCCGTATGTATGTATGTATGTATGTATGTAAGTATGTATGTATGTTTGTATGTGCGCGATTTTCTCAAAAACTCCTGATTCGATTTGGATGGGGTTTTCACTAACGTAATCTACATACTTTCAGGAAAATTTTGGTATATAATACATTATGTAATCATTCCTATGTACAAAGTTATATGCAATGTACACACTCCGTAGAAGATAAATTTACTGTTGAACGAATTCGTGAAAGTAATCTAACACGGGACAAACAAAGTTATTTTTTCAGTCAGTTATTTTTTGTTAAAAAAGTTTTTTGGATAACTGAATTAATGAAATGTAGCAATAAAAGGTGTGTAGTCTTTTGTTTTTAAGGTTCGTAGTAAAACTAAAGGGAAGAGCTCATTTTTAACAAAATACTATTTTTACCCGACTGATACCTGATAGAGTTCATTTTCGGTATCATGAAAACCAAAAACTATGTAAACGACACCCATCATGACGATTAATTTGACTTTTTGATTGTCGCCATCTTGGATTTTGATTTTGACTTAATTTTTGAGTTCAAGAGCACCTCCGAAAACTACGGAATCGATACTCATTTAGAAAATTCTCTTTTTTTATGACCGCCATCTTGGAATTTTATTTTGACTGCATTTTCAGCATTCCTTGTAGGATAGGTACAAATATAACTTCCATGTCGAAAAAATCGCATTTTTAATGGCTGCTATCTTGAGTTAAGATTTTGACTAAATTCCCACAATACAATGTTGTAGGTTTTATGATATAATTTAAAAAAATATTTCAAATTGACATTGCCGCCATCTTAGATTCGAGAACCGTTCTTCTTGTTTAACAATTACTATCAAATTCGAAATCAAAATGTGAAAAGCCTTATAATTATGTCCCAAACTGCAGTACCATTTTAACCCGCAACCGCGATTGACTTGAGACGTTTGTGTTGCCCGACTGAAAGTAGTCATGATTTGAGAATCAATTTAATTTTTAAGCACCACTACATCGCCTCGCATTTCCCATCAATTGCTCTGCACTGCCTGCGTTATACGTTCAGTCTGTAACTGACTGAACGCAGAACGCAGGGCCTGCAGTCTCGACTTAGATATCAATCGCTTTACGACCGAAATCAGTTGTTCCGCCGTATTTTTCCATAGATTTTTTCATAGACAGCGACCGATTTCGGTCGTAAAGCGATCGTTATCCATGTCGAGGCTGCAGGGCCAGGCAGGCCAGTCGCACTAACCGCCGCCCCCGCAGTCGCACTCGGGGCAGCTGTCGGGCGGGCACTACGTGGCCTACGCGCGCAACCCGGCGGGCGCGTGGCTGTGCTACAACGACAGCTCCTGCCGCGAGCTGCCGCCCGCCCCCGCGCCGCCCATCGACCCCGCCGCCGCCTACCTGCTGTTCTACGAGCGGCAGGGGCTCGACTACGAGAGGTAACATAGCGTCATATGGACGCGCTACCCCAAGGCCGCGTGGCTGTGCTACATCGACCCCGCCGCCGCCTACCTGCTGTTCTACGAACTGATCTCTGGAACTACTAGTCGGATTTGAAAAGTTCTTTTTGTAGGTATATGATAGCCAGATTCATGTGGAATAGTATAGGCTATTGAACATCATGCTACGACCCGTAGGAGCCGAGCAATGGGGGTGAAACCGCGGCGAACAGCTAGTTATATGTTTCACAGCGATTGTTCTAAAAAAAACAAGTGATTTAAATATGCTGCATTGTATAATAACATGTATAAGTAATGTTTTTTTTTTATTTTCATTTCCAGGTACCTCCCCGACATCGCGGGCAAAGAGCCAGTAGTGAGAGATGCAGAGGTGTTGGATCCTGATGAGAACGACCTCAAGAAGATGTGCTCCATAGTGTAAGATATTGTGATAAGATAACAGTCGGCTTGCAAAGGAATGAGGTAACACCACACTTGCAGGGGAACCTCGGCTTGCAAAGGAGTGAGGTGACACCGCACTTGTAGGGGAACCTTGGCTTGCAAAGGAGTGAGGTGACACCACACTTATATGGGAAGCTATCGTCTTAATAATGGCAGTGTAGGACATTGTGATAACGGTCGGCTTGCAAAGGAGTGAGGTGAGACCACACTTGCAGGGGAATACCCTCCTAACAATGGCTAGAACGACCTCAAGAAAATGAGCTCCATATTGTAAGACATTGTGATAACAGTCGGCTTGCAAAGGAGTGAGGTGACACCACACTTGCAGGGGAACCTCAGCTTGCAGAGGAGTGAGGTGACACCACACTTGCAGGGGAAGCTATCCTGTTAATAATGGCAGTGTAGGACATTGTGGTAACAGTCGGCTTGCAAAGGATTGAGGTGACACCACACTTGTAAGGGAAGCTATCCTCCTAACAATGGCTAGGTGACGAGTTGTGCGGTGTTGAGTTCAGCTCATTTTGGTGACAAGATGTGGCACTAGTGTACTGAGTACTGTCAAAAAAAATAACGAATCGTGAAAGAAGAAGATTCGTCAAAAAGAACGAATCGTCCTCGTGTGAATACCCTTACATAATCTTGATGTACTGGCCATTTCTTGTTTATAAACATCGAAGATTCTACTCTATCGATTAAAAATTTGTGCTTTCGCTCAGTATTCTGAGACGCCATGTTGGTGAGTCCGTTCAAGGAAATATGAACCTAAACGGCAGTAATTAAGGTCTATTGTTCTATGACCCGCAAACTCGCGTCGCCAATTTGAGCTGACTAGGTGGTCAGGCTTTATTAGATGAAATACAGTTATGAATATTATGGCCCGAAGATTCGGTGTATAGTTTTGGAAATATTAATATTAAAGGAAATACTACAAATTATTCAATGTGTGGTCTGTCTCAAAATATGTATTACAGATATAACCGCGATGGGACCACAGAGAAACGCTCAAATAATAATTAATTTCATTATCTCTGTTTGAGTATAATTACTCAGAAATCATTCATTTATAAATTCTTCATTGGTTTATTATAATAATAAAAGGTTGTTCAAATGCACGTATTCTTTATTAAAGATGGCACACAAAAATATTTTTGGAACAAAAGAGCGAGATAGCGCTATATGACAACAAAGCGTGAAAGAAACCGAATGTCAGATGCCATCGTCAAATATCTATACATCTTATCGTAGACGGCTACAACCCAATACCAAAACTTCTATACACAAATTAAAGTAAATGTATTAATTTATTGAATGTAATCGAGAACAATGAAGCCTACATTTCTTTTTATAATAATTTATGTAAATTATGATGTTGATTTTATATGTGCCGTGATATTGTAGGAAAGTTCGCTGAACGTTCAGATTATAATTACATATACTTCACTGCTTATATTAGTTATACACGCTACCACAGAGTAGTAGGAAATGGAGTGTGAACTGCGCATTTGGTCCGCTTGTGTCGCCAATATTGTGGCCAATTTATTGCGATGAAATATTTCAATGAATTGCAAATTAGAGCAAATTATAATAAAATGAGCAAATTAGATCTCTAATACTTACAATATAAATAGGGTTGCCATAACTTGCGCCACTCAACTCTACAGGGCCATTTCTATATTTGTTGGAATTGTCGAAAAACGGGACAAATAAGGGACGCGAGGGGAAATATGGGGACAGTTCCGTATATACGTATGGCAACCTTAAATATAAAGCTCAATGACACCGAATTATTTGTACATTATTAGTCTATTTACTACCCAGTAGAATTCGCGATGTATTCACATACGTCCGCATGCAAATAATGTATGCAGTGAAGTATCTGTATGCTATTAAATCTGTGCCCACAGCTCGTAATGTTACAGTGTTTTGTTAGTTAATATGATTGTGTAGTTGTAATGCATTCCTATTGTTGGTTCATTTTAAGCGTTGAAGCAACATGCGGGTCTGTACATGGTTCGAAGCTTTATAGCTAATGTGGAGGCACACTTATCAGCATTCGGATTTTGTTCGTACATTTCTCTTTGGTAATACTTGGGTCTTGGGAATACTCAAAAACTGTTAAAAGGTAAAAAGTCTCTGATTAGTACATTCTCTGTGTAACATTCATGTTTCAGCGGTTGTGATTGGCTGATTTGAACTACACAACTAATTAATATTATGTCTATACTATATTTAATTGGCTTTAAAACAAAACGTAAACAATAAAGTCTAACCTGACCGAATTCAAAATTACGCCTTGCACAGTAAATTGATGATGTTCGTGGTTCATCGTAACTTATCGGTATAATAATGGCTGTTTAAGTTATTAATATACTGGCAAGTTAAGTTGACCCAAAACATTAACAAAATACCGTGATTTTGAATTAAGTAGGGTTAGACTTCCACACCCTTACCACAAAAAAAGATAAACACGTGTTGAACGCGAATGCTACCAAAAATAATAAACACTTGTTTTATACAAGTTAGTCCTAAAACAAGTGCGTATTATATTTGGTAGCATTCGTGTTGAACACGTGTTTATCTTTTTTGTGGTACGGCCCCCAATGTTTACGTTTTGTCCCAACGCCAATAGGGATGTTGAATATATTTTTTTTATTGTGAATCTGTAAATTATTTGAAAAAAGATAATTAACACCAAAAAAACTAATGAAACATCTACAAAATTGGCAAAGTTATAAGCGTTTTAAAATGATTTGCCAGACACGGACGGCATGCATGATAAGTGACGTAACACCACCTATGTCCGCTTCGCGCGACAAAGACGGAGCGATACTCCCTCCAAAAACTTTAAAAGCGTCTATGTTTTCCATTTTGTGATAAATTATTATTATTTTATTTACTTCTTTGTTATTCCTTTTACTTCTTTGGAATAAAATAATTTATTTGTACTTTTTTAATAGCAGTCCACTACCGTATTGAATATAGTATAATGAATTTCGAAAATTGCGGACTGCATGCGGTATCTAGCAGTGCTGATAAGTCTGCTTCCATCTTTATACATTATGTTTTTATTATAAACGGTTGGCAACGCGTCCTCTGTGTTTAAACGTTCGTTCGTGAGATACCAGTGCTGACATTTCATTAACGAGTCTAGAGTGTAATACTTAAGTCAGGCCAAGTGTGATATTGTTTTACTGTTATAAAATTTATTAGTTTTATTGATGTGTTTGCCTAATAAGTGTTTATGGGAGTACTGTAGCTTACAACGTGCGAATGTGATACCCATGATCTTGTAGGACTAAAGAAAAACAACTGTTTTAGAAATAACAAAAAAGCCCGCCTTTTAAATACTACCTGTTCCTCGCGGTTTCACCCCCGTTACTCGGCTCCTAAGGGTCGTAGCGTGATGTTAAATAGCCTATACTATTCCTCATGAATCTGGCTATCATATGCACAAGAATTTTTCGAATCCGACCGGTAGTTCCAGAGATTAGCGCGTTCAAACAAACAAACTCATCAGCTTTATAATTTTCACAAAATGACGTCTAGCGTCCGCCATATTGAATTGAATGTGACCTCATACGGCCTAAGACATTTTGAATCAAAACAGTATATAACCGTTCCTTCTCGTTTTACCTAAGTTGGACAAGTTAAAACGTAGTTTAAACGTTTCTATGAGCTCCCAAAAGGTCATGGGCATCATGTTTACACCGGTTGCTATGGCAACGCGTTGTCAATCGCAAGTTATGTTGTAACTTTGGCAAAGCGAGCGTCGCCGTCGCCTGTCGCGTCAACAATGGAGACTGATGTGATGTAATATATAATGATGTGCTATATTTTACTCATTGAAATATTTTGTATTTAAATAATTAATGTAGATAGTCTGCGTGACGCGTGTTTTGTACCACATAGCATAATATTTTAAAAAATGCTTGTTTTGGAATGAAGTTCCTTAACGCGGCTTGCGGCAGGAGCTGGCTGGGAGAAATCGTCACGTAATGAAAATAACGTTATGCCTCTTCATAAATCTAATATAATTGAGCTGTAAAGTAATCGAGACGCTTAGTAAAATTACTAATTTAGGGGGTTAGGGTTTTTAAAGTCGTTCAGTTTACCTATCTGAATTGTATAAAGCAAAGTCGCTTTTTGTGTCTGTCTGTTTGTCCGCTTAGTTCAACACAATAAATTTTAATACGGGTTTTACCATCATTTGGAGAATTTATTCCTGTTAACTTCGATATAGCACAGAAATCTCGATGTTTTGACATTGACAGCAGGGGCGGGTAAAATAAAATATAATAAAACTATGCATAGTATTTTTAAGACATTTTAAAGTTGCTATTTTCCTGTTATGTTGGTACAAAACACGAGAAACGTAATAATAAAATAATATATTCTTCTAGCGCGAAACTATTTAGTGTTAATACGTGTTGTTGGCGGTTTTATGTTTATGATTAACTACGATAACACTTGACACTGCTAGTAAAATTGTCATTTTTACTTGCAGTGTCAAGTGGAGGCGTGCTATGCTATCGTAGTTGATCTCTATAGTTCGTAAAATATAGCTTGATCTCTGTGGCAGATGTCAAATCCGTACATTTTTAATGCATTTTGACATTATTTGTTCGCATTTGACATCTGTCACAGAGATCAAGCTATATTTTACGAACTACAATCGCGAGTGTTGACTAAACTATAGTTGATATAACGCCGGTCCTTCACATATGTACGAATATTAAAATCTACAATTTTAGAAGCGTATTTTGCGAGTTGAATACTGTTGCGCCTGCGCATACAATGTGTATGAATGTTTGTGGGGATGTGAACGACCGGCATAACGCGAGCTTTAGCATCCAAACAGCTCACTATGATTATCTTTTTTATAATAATTATAATTATTATAATTATCGTACGGCTTAGGGCACAATGTCGTGATGCTTAATAAATTCTAGTGAGATACGATATATAAGTATTAGACACATACGTTGTAAGTAATATATTATTATTGATATTATGAGCCGGTGTGCACGATCCTAGTTAATCGTATATTATATAATTTGTATACAATTTATTCGAAATAATTTAATTAATGTAGCTTTTGTAACGCAACATTATAAGTTAGTTGTTTGCTACCGATGGGTAATAACATTATTGTAAGCTGTGGACCAGTAGTGCGGGCCTCGCTGAATTTAGTCGATATTGTTATTTATTCGATCGTGCGCACCAAATTATTCGTTATTCGGGTGAATGCTTACTAATGCGGTCGCAGCATTTACAAAATCGATGATCGGTTAAAATAGCTGCGGTCGCAATAGTACTAATTGATCCGTAGCACCCAGTGGCGTGCCTAGAGGGCTTTGTCTACATAGAAATAGACAAAGTGACAGATTGTAGAAACATTTCTACCGTTTCATAAGCTCGACGCATTTTTTCGTTTTAGAGAGTATTTGTTCATTTTTCATGAATGTAAGTGATTTTTAATATATGTATTGCTTTAATAACAACATTAACTCACTTAAATTCATGAAAAATTAATATAAAACCAAAAAATGCGTCGGTCTTGTCCTCTAGGCACGCCACTGCTAGCACCTCAGAAGGTGACGCAGGGAGAGTTCCATAATGTATATTGTTAACGTGTCGTCGATGGCGTCGCGGCGCCCCGACTGCGCGGTACCGTGCCATCGATCGAGTTTCCTTTTTCTTCTATACCAAAGCACCCTTCTTTCTCACTTTGTTGAAGCTTTAGAAATATACAACGATTTCACATACCTGCCCTGCTCGGAAACGTACCGTTTTTGATGATTCGCTTTTTGTAGATATGTGTGGCGCTGAATTGTACTGGTATTAACCAATAACACGGTTGCGTTGATGTAATATCAAATTGTTATCCAATTAAGTATTTTGAATATCCCTGTGCAATAAAGAATTTCTTTTATATGTATTTTTGGGTTTTCTTTTGTCCCGAATGTATGCAACACCTTCCCGTTGTCCCCATTGCCCGTATCCCCATTAATGGGGACAGCGGGACTTTAATAAAATAATTAAAAATTATTCCCGTTGTCCCCATTACTCTGGCTCCATTAATGGGGACAACGGGACTAGAATAAAATTATTAAAACTTCTCGTTGTCCCCATTGATACGGTGGAAAAAGTACTAGGAGAACAGAACCATGCAGAAGATATCAGGGAGTGCAAAATATTCTAACTACCTACATTTAATTTATGAGCTGATTGGTAAAAGTACTAGGAGAACAGAAGCACGCAGAAGATATCAGGGAGTGCAATATTTTCTAGTAGGTAGGGTACCATTAATTTATGAGCTAATTCGTAAAAGTACTAGGAGAACAGAACCATGCAGAAGATATCAAGGAGCACAAAATGGTTTAGAACATTTATGAGCTGATTGGTAAAAGTACTAGGAGAACAGAAGATATGAGGGACCGCAAAATGTTTTAGAATGTTTATGAGCTGTTTGGTAAAAGTACTAGGAGATTATAACCATGTTGAAGATATCAGGGAGCGCAAAATGTTTTAGAACATTTATGAGCTATTTGATAAAAGTACTAGGAGATCATAACCATGCAGAAGGTATTAGGGAGTGCAAAATATTTTCTAGTATGGTAGGTACATTTGATTTATGAGCTAATTCGTAAAGGTACTAGGAGAACAGAACCATGCAGCAGATATCAGGGAGCCCAACATAGTTTAGAACATTTATGAGCTGATTGGTAAAAGTACTAGGAGATCATAACCATGCAGAAGATATCAGGGAGTGCAAAATGTTTTAGTAAATTTATGAGCAGAATGGTAAAAGTACTAGGAGAACAGAATTAGGGAGTGCAAAAATAATATTCTTAATGAATACAATCTTCTGCAAGGTTCTGTTCTCCTAGTACTTTTATCAATCCAGTTCATAATTCTGTTCAGGACTAAATGTAGTACTTTTACCATTCTGCTCCTAATCTATAATTCTGTGCTGGACTAAAAATGTATCTACTGGAACATTTTGCACTCAAGTTAGCTCTCCGCATCCGCCTTGCTTTGAACGGGCAGGTATGGTCATGGATGTCCGCGTAGGTCAAAAACTTCGGTGACGACGGACGGACGGATACGGGAGTTGTCTTATATGGGTTCGGTTTTACGGAATAACAACTTCAAATAAATTTACACACAACACTTGTATAAAAATCATTTATTACCTATACAATAAAAATTGACTTATTATAAACTTAGATAACATAAACACTTGCATCCAAAAATATTGCACACAAAAAAATACACATATCTACTTAATTGTAAAACAATATTGTTCAATATCTCACTGTGCAATTATTTTGTGTTCAAGTGTAGACTTACACCAATCGGACGGAATTAAAATACAAATAAATACTAATTTGTACAACAACGCAATGCGTTCGCAAATTACGACATAGACCTAAGCGATGTCACAGAATTGTACCGTTACTTCTGAAGAACTCTATGATTACTCTAGATTCTAGATTATGTAAGCTCTAGAATACAAATTGAATATCTGCCTTACGTATAATAAAGCAATACTTACTTGCAAAAAAAATCAGATTCTGTACAGATCAATTTTATAAATTCTTCATTTTATTGCAGTAGGTAAACAATGCGTATGTAATAAACAGTGATCGGAATATGTAGTACTAATTTACTTAAACTTCGAGGAACAGAGTCCCGGGTTGCAGGACATCAAAAGCAGGTACCTACATTAAAAAATAATGTAATTTTTTTTTTTCTATGTTCCTCGAAATTTAGATAAACCATACCTATTCCGATCACTGCTCATGAAATTGAAATCTAGGTGGCATGCTATGCTAGAATATTTGTGACAGTGCGTTGGTCCTGTAAATCGTAGCGAGAATTCTAATACTGAATACTCTTCTTTAATACAAACTTTCCTCGTTAAACCTATCACCCTGTTTAAAGAGAAGCCTCTCATCTACGAAGAAAACCGACCCTGTAACATCTTCATAACTTAAATCTAAATATGTACACTATGTCCTATCTAAAGGCAGTGCGTGGCTCACCCCCGTATTCACGAATGTTACTATGAGGACTCTTAGCAAAGTGTATACAAAACTCATTCAAATATGAACATTGTTAGTATTGATTTAAGGTTCATATTCGTATGAACTGCATTTTTTTTTTGTAAATAGGCTTGCGTTTGACCGCCATCTCGCCTGATGCGGTCTACGATGGAGCACGCTTGCCTAGAAGAAACCGATTCACTCGTGACTTGAATACACCTAGACTGTAACTGTCGGGGAACACCCACTCCTGCTTGTATACAGGGTGGCAGGTTAAACAGTGGAAATATTTTAAGGGGTCATTGTATCCATCATTATGAACAATTTTTACTATGGGACAAACCCTGAAAACGCGAAAAAAAAATCTGCTGTTCCATACATTTATGTTCACAAAACTCAACAAAATGTATGGAACAGCTGATTTTTTTTTCGCGATTTCAGGGTTTGTCCCATAGTAAAAATTGTTCATAATGATGGGTACAATGACCCCTTAAAAATTGTACTGTATTGTACTGTATATTCGATTATATGAATATGAACCTTATTGTTACATTCATAATGGTCATATTTGTATGAGTTTTGTGTTCACTGTGCGTTCAAGACCTCAGTAATGTTCTTGAATCCGTGGCTCAGTGGTGGGTGGTGGTGACGTCAGCGCCAGCGCTGCCACGCGGCGTGCTGCGCGGGGTCGCTGGCCGGCAGCGCGTTGCTCAGGCCGCCGTGCGTCAGCGGGTACGGCGCCTGCGATCACGTGGATGGAGCTGGTCAGTTTATCAATGGCGGATTCAGCCTTCGAGTCGGAGGTCACTACGTGTATCTTACAACAAATATTTTCTAGATTAGATATATATTATCAGTGGTCGACCTAGGCCCAGCCCAGGGGGGGATCATGATCCCCATGACCCCTCTGGATCATGATCCCCATGACCCCCTGGATCATAATCCCCATTACCCCTCCCAGATCCACCCTTGTAGATTATTGATGTAATTTGATGAACATCTTCCTCGCCATCCCAGCGGGCATTTCAGAAAAATTGTGTAACGAAAAATATGTACCTAGGTACTTTTGAAAGCTTCATACTACTAAAGTTTAAAAGTTACAAAAACCATAGTTATATCGTTGCGAAGATCCATCTGACGGCAATACAAAAATGTATGTTTGACCCTCCCTCTATCGTCCGCAATGACGTCATAGACCGCGGGAGTAAGCGCTAAAGATGAGATGTTTCGTCATCGAATTCACGAAAAAAAAACTAGCGGCAGTAGCCGGACTACTCACTCTGATTTTTTTCCTTTTGATTTTGGAGCTGTATGATGTATGACCAGATTAATAAAAGCTCGTCAGCGCAGCGTAAGACAAGGGATTTAGTAGACGGCGGTGCGGCGTACTGGCTTCAATTTTTTATACTAGGTACCTCTACGATGGTGGCTAACGGCCATAGGTATATGACTCAGATCATAGAATTTCTATGATCTCAGGAATGTGAACTCACAGGACTGGCCGGGAGCCAGCGCTGCTTGACGAAGCTGGCGGCGCGCTCGGCGATCATGATGACGGGCGCGTTGGTGTTGCCCGACGGCACGGCCGGCAGCACGCTCGCGTCCGCCACGCGCAGCCGGTCCGTGCCCTGCACCTGCAAGCAGATAGTGTTACTGATGATTCTCTAACAATTTGCTCAGAATATGTGGTACCTATGAGCTTATACACGATTTAAATGGTGATGTTTTGACGAGGATACTTCATATGGCAAAACCAACCAAGGGAGCTTACCAAATGGGCTGTCGCCCAAAAAACTGCTTACAGTGAGAGCTAAGAGCCCGCTAAACATCCTCGTACCGCTCAGCAGTCTAGCACATACGTCCGTAACGTCCGTTAAAGTACCTACAGTTCTACCATGTACTCGATTAACGCGATGAATGTGTCATTCGAATATTTTTTTGCAACTCTGAGCACTCAGATATGAATGTGAGATAGTGGTCCGACAGAGAACGAAAGTAGTCGACATAGTCTATAGAATAAGAAAGCTGAAGTGGCAATGGGCCGGCCATATCAGTCGTAGAACCGATGACCGTTGGAGTAGATGTGTTCTTGAGTGGAGAACACGAATCGGCAAACGTGGGGTACCGGTAGGACGCCCTCAGGCTAGGTGGAGCGACGATCTCGCAAGGTGGCTGGTGGCAGCTGGATGAGGGTGGCCGAGGATCCGTTTAATGGCGTGCAATTGGAGAGGCCTATATGGCCAGCAGTGGATTGCTATAGGCTGATGATGATGAATTGATGATAGTGGTCACAGCTTACCTGCAGCAAGTTATCGACCACGGCAGTAGGGTCTCCCCTGGGTCCCATCTTGCAGGACCCTGCCTGGTGGTTCTCGGGCGCCGTCTGCATCCTGACGGCGCACTCCCAGTACGCGTCACACCCAAACTTGATCTTCTCGCAGCCTTTCACTGGCGTCTTGACGAGCTTCACCCCGTAACGCTTCAGGGCTTTGGTTTCAGCTAATTTGAGGGCGAATTTGATGCCTTCTACCAAGGTTTTCACGTCGTCTGGGTGGGTGAGGTAGCTGAAATGGTGGTGGGTGTAATTCTATGTTATATGCTCATGCAAGGCCGTAACCAGAATATTTAGCTTTAAAAAGTAGCAAGTATTCAAGAACAAGTGCATACCTACATTTTAAAAGTAATTTCATAGTTTAACATTTCGGATGAGAGTGGGGAGGGCGAAGGGTAGGCGTTTGAACCCCCAAAAACCCCACTACGGCCCTGTGTTCATGTGTCTCTATAACGCACTGATTCTAAGGTTTCGTTTTGTGTCTTCTACTTGACTCGAATCTCTTAGTTATAACTTTCCTCAGGATTGCATGTTTAGTTTTAAAATGTTAAAAGGGTAATTATAGTTAAAAAAAACCATCGACATACGCGTACATTACCTATTGTTAAAAATCCACATAAAAATACCTAGTTTTCGAAGTACCTAGGTAGTTGTTCCGCGCACGTGGTCTAACGCTCTTGACAATAACAAGTATTTTTGTAAACACTTACATTGGTACCTAGGTACTTATCTACAAGTGCGAGTTAGTCAAGGTTGCAATACCAGCACCCTTCGCTTTTGTTATTTAAATCTTTAGGAACCTAATTACATAACAATTGTGGTGATCTATTGATTTTACTAGGTAGGTACTAATAACGCAAAACACGGGTCCAACCTCCAGGAGCAAAGAATGAATAATAGCTGAACCAATATTATCGGAACGTGATCGGAACGAACTTCCTCAATGCGGCTTGCGGTAGTTTTATACAGGGTGGCAGGTTAGACAGTGGAAATATTTTAAGGGGTCATTGTACTCATCATTATGAACAACTTTTACTATGAGAAAACAACAACAACAACAACTTTTACTACGAGAAAAAAAAAAAGTTCCATACATTTATGTTCACATAACTCAACAAAGTGTATGGAACAGCTGATTTTTTTTTCTCGATTTCGGGGTTGGTCCCATAGTAAAAGTTGTTCATAATGATGAGTACAATGACCCCTTAAAATATTTCCACTGTCTAACCTGCCACCCTGTATATCTATATTAAAGTCTGTCGTCCGTTTATTAAAATATGTTTTTTTTTCAGAGTTATAATATAGGTAGCCACTTCCTCAGATCATAGTCTGAAAGTACCTACTACGTAAAAGAGTAGGCATCTTTTTCTCTATCAACCAGTCTGGGTCATATTTTCAATCAGTTTTATTCACTAAGGCTGTATCTCCAATAGACAAACTGTTAGCGGCCGACTGAGTTTGCGGCGTATCGGTTTAGTACGCCCTGCCATATACACACATCAAAAGTATCTAGGGATCAACATATATTTTTGCAATAACTTTTCTCCTGATTGATATTAATTAAAATTTTCTTTAAGGATTCATCAAATAAAGTGTTTTCGTTTGTCACAGTAACGATAAACCAAGTCACCTTTGCATTAATAAAGAAATTTGCCATTTTCCTAATAAAGGGATTTTTGACATTTGAACCACTAACATTAAAGTTCGAAAAAAAGACTGAAATAACAGTTTTCTTTAAAATTTTATTGGGTAACTTAAACAATTAATAATCCGTGTTTCTACCGCGAACACTAACAACACAAGAACATCGGTTTGGCATACTCAAAATGAGTTCATCCAAATCACGCTGTGGAATGGCCGCCCATGTTCGTTGCAACAACAAAAAAAGGTCTTCTTGCGACTGGATACCCTCCATATTCGGCAGAGCTCTTCTCTGTAGCATATCCCATGCATGCTCAATCGGGTTCAAGTCTGGCGACTGAGCAGGCCAGGGCAGGACATTGATGTTAGCTGCGGCGAGAGTCTGTCTTACAACTCTTGCGGTGTGCGGTCGTGCATTATCATGCATTAACTGAAATAAGGGACCGATTTGCACTTGTAGAGGAACGATGACGTCTGATACAATCGTCTCAGCATAAATTTGAGCGTTGAGGTTGCCTCTGATCCAAATCAACTCAGTTCTTCCGCCGATCCAAATACCCGCCCATACCATGATGGTTCCACCACTATAAGGATGGACTTCTTGGCAGGATTTTAATCGCTGTTGGCGTTCAGGGGTTCTCCAGTGTCGTATACGTCTTGTATCCGGTCTCATACCAAAACGAGACTCATCAGAAAAGCACACGAAACGCCATTGTTCTTCTGCCCAATTTCTGTGTTCAAGAGCCCATTGATATCGAATCCTACGATTGTGCATTGCTATAGGTGGTACCCGTAGCGGTCTTCGGGAATGAAGGTTCACTTCATGCAAGCGGTTTCTGACTGTTTGGTCGCTAATTAAGTTCCCTGAAGAGTGATGAAGCCTCACGGCTAACATCATGGCGGTTATTGTTGGAGCTCTTCGAGTTAAGATTTGAATGTATCGGTCTTGTCTCCGTGTGGTGCAGCGATACCGTCCTCCATGGCGCTCAGCCACGGTACCAGTGCTTCGGTAACGTGTCCAAAGTCGGCTGATAACACTCTGACTTGTATTCAGAGCTAAAGCTACACAGTACGTTGCCGGGAATCAGCTTCTATCATTCCCACGGCTCTGAGCATTTCTTCCCTGCTTAAATGACGTCGCCGCTCCATAATAACGTTGGTTTTAATCAGTAGTAGGGAAACAGTAGCACTAATAATGTCTTCAATGCGTTGTATGTTTTTATAGGGAAAATATTGACAGCTTATTTTCATCTTTTACTCGAATTTGATTGAGAGTTCCTGATTCAAATTATGAAATACACCAAAAAGGATCCATATAAATTTATAAAATCATAAATTTATTACAAAGCCACATCTCAATCTCAAGAAATCCGCATAAAAATGCTTGATCCCTAGACACTTTTGATGTGTGTATTTGAAATGGAGTGTCCACAGTTTGCTAGTTTGCGCTAACAGTTTGCCTAATGCAAACTGTTAGCGAGGCAAACTGTTAGCGCAGTCTCAGTCGGCCGCTCACAGTTTGCCTATTGGGGACACAGCCTTAATCGTTGGTCTGACGCACTTGACAGACACAATTGATTTCGACCTGAATGAGGCGGATTTTTCAAATGCGACAGATGGAGGATTAACGGCCTTTAAGTAGGCGGACGGCAGTATTATAAGTACTCACTTGGCATATATCTTGGGGTACTCAAAGGGATCACTAGACGCTATCTCCAGCCGGCCCCTACTCTTCGGGTGCAGCACGGTGGGTATGATCTGTATGGAGCGGGAGCCGTTGCCGACGCGCTCGCCCACCATGCCGGTCTTGGCGCAGTCCGCCAGGAACCCGCCGAAGAACAGCTGCACGTCGGGGTTGTCTTCCGACGGGGTCGCGTACTTCGTGTTTATGAACGCGGTCACTTCCGATATGCCTGGGGAAGAGATGGAGATAGTTCGGAGACTTTCAATGTGGTAGCGGTTTTGGTCTTTTGTGCAGCGTGCAAGCGCGATCCTTGTCCGCGTAGCGTGTAGTTTCAGTGTGCCCTATTTGGTAAACAAGGTAAAACCCTTCTGTAGGTGTGTGTAACCCGGTCAAAATATCGGTGCACCCCGCTGGAATGCAATGCCCTATTGCTCGCTCCTTCACTTATACGGTACATCACATTAACAGATCGGTTAGCATCTCTGTACCAGAGCGCTAATATGACGTCATTGCAGACGACAGGTGGACAGGTATTTTGACCGGGCTGAGTGTAGGTACGTATCTATCTAGGCGCGAATCCCAGGCGTGAATACAGGAGATTTAACTTTTTATAAATTTATTTCTTTAGAACAAATTTTCTGGCAGATAGGTAAAATCACATAGAACTGCCACCTAAATCAAGTCCTGTATCAGTGCCCCTCCCTGAAAGAAATTTTGTATCTGCGCCTGGACGGTCCAACTGAGTATACGCCTGTAAGATGCCGGTCACAGCATCACAACTCACCAGTGCCCGACATGAGTCCGTCCCGGAACAGCAGGTACTCCATGGCGGTGGCCCAGTTGAGCGGCGTGGTGTTGTTGTCGTTCACGTCGAAGTTGAGGAAGTGCGCCACGTGGTTGTGCAGGTTGCGCCCCACGCCCGGCAGCGCGTGCACCAGCTGCACGCCGGCGCGCCGCAGCACGTCTGGGGCGCCCACGCCGCTCAGCTGCAGGATCTGTGGGGAGGCTACTGCGCCGGCACTGCGAAGGACGATTTTGGATATAATTTAGTCCACTGTGATAATAATAAATCTTTAATATACTAATATTATAAAGCAGCACGCAGAAGAATAGACAAAGTGACAGTTTGTAGAAAGATTTCTATCGTTTTATGCATACAATGAAGATAGAAATGTTTCTAGACAAAAGTCTAGTTCGTCAAGCATGGGGCGCCGTACTTGGGCAGTAGAGATAACGAGTTGGATAGAAAGAACTTTGACTATTCTTCGATATAATATAGATAGAATTGGTATGCTAAGCCGGCTGAAGAGTTTATTTGTTCGGTAGGATTCCAAAAACTATTTTTGGAATCCAACCACCTATTTTTGAATTCCAAAAAGAATTTTTCGAATCCGACTAGTAGTTCCAGAGATTAGCGTTCAAACAAACAAACCCTTCAGCTTTATACAGGATGGCAGGTTAAACAGTGGAAATATTTTAAGAGGTCATTGTACTTATCATTATGAACAACTTTTACTATGGGACCAACCCTGAAATCAGGAAAAAAAAACAGCTGTTCCATACATTTTGTTGAGTTATGTGAACATAAATGTATGGAACAGCTGATTTTTTTTGAATTTTTAATGACCCCTTAAAATATTTCCACTGTTTAACCTGCCACCCTGTATAATATTATAGTATAGATAGGTTCACAAAAAATATTAAAAAACCAAAAAACTCACCTCAAAACAATCTCATTATTGGCAAAAATGACTTCAGTTCCACCAAAACTGTTCCTGACTTCCACGGCGTAAGCCTGCCTGTTCGTCTGGTTGATGAGGATCTTGGTGACGGTGGCGTTGAGCATGATGTGGAGGTTCTGGCGGTGCTTGGCGGGGCGCAGGAAGGCGCGCGCCGCGCTGAGGCGGGACCCGTTGCGGTTGGTCGTCTGAGCTATCGCGAACCCCGTGTGGTGGGCACCGTTTAAGTCCCGTTGTTTGTATCCTGGAATGTTTAGGGGTTTTGTTAGTGGTATATGGTCATGATTATGGGAGTTGCGTTCATTTACTTAGGTACTTACAAATATTTTTTTTTGGCTGAGCGGGAGGGAAAATTTTAGAGAAGGCTTACCTTAAAACACTCGCGCTTAGGGGCTTTTAGCCTTTCCTAAAAAATTTAAGTTCTGTCGCATTTCAATTAAAGTGATTTGGAGTTTTGATTTCCACCACTTAGCTCTCCCTAAAAATCATACCGCCCAAAACGTGATGCGTCACATTACCTATGTATGTTCACAGCAACACATACCTATAATATCCAGGAAATACACCATAACCATTTAAAAATCTAGTAAAACTGAAAATTTTTACATATAATTTATAATACTTAGTATAGATAAGAAACTTGTTGAAAAAGAGTAACCATGGAGTTTCTTGTCCGTTCTTTTCTATAGGAGTCTACGGCCCATATTACAGGACGATGCTCGAGCACCGATCTCTGCTTGAGCATAGATTTCAACCAATCAAATGGCTTTAAATCTATGCTCAAGCAGAGATCTGTGCTCGAGCATCGTTCTGTAATACGGGCCTACGTTTTGGAACAGACAACCAGCTTCAACTAACGTATAAACAGATTGACAACTATTGCTTGAATGGTCTAATCGAAACAAATGTTTTTGACTTTGACTTTGAACTCACCCAGCTCCTCTCCGGCCTTCACCAAGCTATAGCTCAGCGGCGGATGGTAGGGGAACTGCGAGACTGTCAGCGGGCCCCCGGTCGCGTGGTAACCCTGGTCCATCTCCTTGATCTGCTTGTTGTCCTCGGACTTCAGGAAGTAGGGCAGCACGTCCTCGTAGGACCACCCTTCGTTGCCGGCAGCGGCCCAGCTGTCGTAGTCCTGGCGCGCCCCGCGCATGTACATCATGCCGTTCATCACTGAGGTGCCGCCCAGGACCTGGAGATGAGATATTATGAGGCATTATAAATAATCTTTTTTTTTTTTCTTTTGTTATTTATTATCAAACACAATATTACATAAAAAAGTTGGTTAAAAAGTACCTACCACTTAAACCTCTTAGGTTTGAGTGTGGGACTTACAATAATGTCCTCGTATAGGTTTATAAAATAATTACATTCGTATAAGTGGGTGTTACTAACTAAACATTAAATTATGTTTTACATTAAATTCATTTTTCATCGGCAATGTTCTGGTTAATATTTCACATTTCCTGTCGGAACTGTAATTCTACAGTTCCGAAAGGAAATGTTAAAATCTTTAAATAATACGTGAAGAGAAAACTTTGTAGTTACATACCTATTGCGCGATCGGAGGAGTGTGAGATTTGGCATGGTTAAAGTTTATAAATGGAGAAGAAGTGCAGAATGCTAAAATTTGTATTGAATAGTTGTTCCAAATATATTACGTTCAAACTTGAAAAATTCATAAATTACGGTTGAATTTCGACCTGCCTAGTGGTCAAAATTCGACCGTAATTCATTAATTTTCAGGCTGCGGGCTCCGGCTCCGCCTGGTAGCCCCAGTCGATGCTGGAGCCGATGGTAACTAGTTATACTGCTCACCTTCCCTCTTGGCCAGTAGCACTTCCGATCCGTCTCTCCGAGGCAGGCTGCGGGCTCCGGCTCTGCCTGGTAGCCCCAGTCGATGCTGGAGCCGATGGTAACTAGTTATACTGCTCACCTTCCCTCTTGGCCAGTAGCACTTCCGATCCGTCTCTCCGAGGCAGGCTGCGGGCTCCGGCTCCGTTTGGTAGCCCCAGTCGATGCTGGAGCCAATAAAGTTCAGGAACATGGACGGCACTTGAGCACCAGTTGGCTCATCGAAGCCTGGAACATAGATGGGTCACTCTCAACTCATTGTTTGGTTGATTTTGGTATTTTTATTTTTTATTTGGCACGTTTTTTTTTCTGTTAATTAGGACATTTTAACAGGAAATATCAAATCTAGATTTAACTTAAAGAGTATTGGTAGCAGTGGGTATATCCTTTAAAATGCCCCAGTTAATAAAAAAAAAATGTACCACGGAAATCAACCAAATAATGAGACTTCTGAGAATGTCCCACGTACGGTTTAAAATTCTTCATTTCTCAAACATTACAAAGATCACTTACGAGGAGAAAAAAAACCAAATCACAATATAATAAAAAGATATGCGTTGACGGTATTCTAAAATTATTCTACCTACAAATTTTGAATTTTGACGCCTTTGGAAATATGTTGTTTTATTAATCTTTTGTATTTAACAACAGTGACTAGTATCTTTTAGATGTTTGGGCAATGAGTGCTCCTTGATACTCGTACATAATAAGATCATCCACACATCAGATGATATTAATGGTTCTATCTCAGATCATAGAAACAAGGAGATGTGCCAAGGCGCTATCGAGCTTGATGCCTGATCTTGAGCAAATTGCTCATATTATAAACGTACGCGCTGGCGACGAACCGAACACGATCGATGGTATAAATACAGTATTTTAGTTTAGTGCTAGTGTTGAGTGACGATTAACAGTGTTAGATTGAGGGTGTGCGGAATGTTCAATGCGTGGGAGATCTTTTTATTTACAAGGAGCGCTTATTTATGCGCGTAATTGTGTCGAAAAATGTACTAAAAGTGGCATCAGTTGTTCCCGTACTAATTTGCTATGATGGCATATCTCAATTTACAAGATGTACAAAATATTTTCCATTAGCAGCTTCTAAACATTTTAGCAATTACCTACTTCTATTTTAGAGGACATTTTCTCCTTTTAAAAGACATTATAGCGGTGTTTCTTTCAAGGGTCGGAAACGTTATTTAAAATAACGTTTTTTAAACGTTTCTAACAGTTCTTCTTATTGTGTTCGTTGCATTGCGTTCGGAACGAAAACGAAATGGGAACATTTTCAAAAACCGGTTTAATCCGCAAGACGGTGCAGCGAGGGTCGTGCGACGACAATTATGGACTTGTTTCAAGGGTCGGATACCGGTATATTTTTCGAAACGTTTTCGTCTTAAATACCTAAAGAACAATTTGTTTCGTTTATGTTCGGACGGAACGTTATAAATAACGTTTTAGAAGAACAAAAAAAATATACCGATTTCGTTTAATAAAACGTTTTTAACCGTTTTTATTGAATTTTTGTGTTGCAAAACTTGCAAACAAGTCCATAATTGTCGTCGCACGACCCTCGCTGCACCGTCTTGCGGATTAAACCGGTTTTTGAAAATGTTCCCATTTCGTTTTCGTTCCGAACGCAATGCAACGAACACAATAAGAAGAACTGTTAGAAACGTTTAAAAAACGTTATTTTAAATAACGTTTCCGACCCTTGACTTGTTTGCAACACAAAAATTCAATAAAAACGGTTAAAAACGTTTTATTAAACGAAATCGGTATATTTTTTTTGTTCTTCTAAAACGTTATTTATAACGTTCCGTCCGAACATAAACGAAACAAATTGTTCTTTAGGTATTTAAGACGAAAACGTTTCGAAAAATATACCGGTATCCGACCCTTGGTTTCTTTACGCCACTGATTATGAGTAAGGTATCGTACCTGCTTCCAACAGCAGCACCCTCCACTCCGGCACCTCGGACAGCCGCGCGGCCACCACGGACCCCGCCGACCCACCTCCCACCACTATGAAGTCGTACACCGAGTCCATGTGCCGACGGTACTGCGGGCAAAAGATTAGAGATTATTCTTACCATGTTATATCAGTAGGGATATTAAAACATTAAAAAATGTAGGTATTTGTTCTTACTTTGAAGAAAAATCTTAGGGTAGTATGAAAATAGTGTTGAAAAAATTAAAAGTTCTATTTATTTGCAGGCAACAATAATAGGTAGGTATAGGTAGTAAGTAAATATATATTTTTATGATTTTTAAACATGTTGAAGCCATGTTATGCTTAATTTAGGCCGAGATTGATAAACGTTACTGCACGTACTTTGGCTTAGTTGTGTTCGTGTGACTGTCGCACAACAGACTGTCAAACTTCAAGATCAAGATAAAGACGCGAACCGGGAACATAATATACAGGTTGTCCCACGGCTATGCCACATGGAGGGAAAGTAATTTAAATATTTGAGATGGGAAGTTTTGCTTCATGGAAACTTAACCCTTTGAATCGGCATCATAAAAATACAGGATGTTCATTTTTTCACATTTGGTCGGATCGATTCCCAGATGACGCAAGCAACTTTAAAAAAATCTTTGAATGCAGTATTACTTAATTTTAAAAATAAAGTGAAGTTTCAATGAAGCAAAACTTCGTATCTCAAATATTTAAAGTACTTTCCCTCCATGTGGCATAGCCGTGGGACACCCTGTATAAGCCAAATCACGTGCTAAGTAACGGTTATGAATGTCGGCCTTATTGTTAGCACCTATGGTGCGGCAGAGGTCGCGGGTTCAAGTCCCGCCGGTGTCAATTGTTTTTAAATCCCATATTAAATAACAATCGAGGAGTACCTATATGTATAGCCGGCACTACGTGTCGAAGAACCAGATTTTATACAACCAATGTGCCAGTGTCAACATTCTCTTGAAAATGATAGTGACACGCATTTCCTTTGTGGCTTATTCGATTTCCACATATATGGTATAAAGAATGCAATAAGTATAATTATGAACTATGTCACATAATTGTGGCAACACTTTTATGGAAAATGACAACAGATTAGAATGATCACAAAATTGGAACAAGGACCAGGTTTTTTTTTAACAATCAGAATCAGAATCAGATATTCAGAGAAATCAGAATTTATCTATACTAATATTATAAAGTTGAAAAGTGTGTTTGTTTGAATGAGCTAGCAGTTGGATTCGAAAAAATATTTTTGTGTATGATAACCAGATTCATGAGGAATAATATGCCTATTTAACATCATTCTGCGACCCTTAGGAGCCGAGAAACGGGGGTGAAATCACGGGGCACAAACAAACAAAGTCTTCAGATTTATTATATTAGTACTTATAGGTAAACATTCATAGCTAATTAAACTATTATCTTAAAAACCTTTCCTCACAAAAACTCCCTTTACGAATACCTTATTTACTTAACCCTTTTACAATCACTCCTCCGTCAGTCACAATTATCATGATTTTATCAACATTTCTGCACCGATTTGTATCACATTTTTATTGCAAGCGCTCAATTATGTAATGCGGTCTGATGCCGAAAGTGACCGCAAATCTGATGGGGAAGTGATTTCATTTTGGTGGCGACTTGCGGTTATAATGAGTGTGGTGACGGTGATGTCAGCGGAAAGATGCTTGGGCTCGGAGCAACTGAGGTGGTGTGGGACTAGGGAGGGAGCCTATTGCCATTACAAACTGAAAAATCACTGTTTTTGTTTACTGAAACGCTCTTATCCACCAACATCTATGAATATAAGTACCTATTTAAATTAGTGGAAGTAATCGATCTCGGTAAAAGTACATACCAAATGTGTGTCAAAGGCAGTATTAATAAACTGCCTTTGACACACTTTGGTATGTACTTTGTCGATATACTTTGTCGCTCTATGCATGATTTTATGGTACTTTTGTATACGTAAGGTATTATTTATCAAAAAATCTAAATGTATATTGAAGTCGGCGGGGCCTAGCATGAAAATAAGCAAAATTGCAGATTAACAAGGAATAAAAGGAAATCTTAATTTCCACGTGCACACACTGCGCACACCCTGTTTTAAGACTGAGAGGCAAAAACCTGAAGAGGCCCCGCCGGCTTCAATATACATTTAGATTTTTTGATAAATAATACCTATATATAATTATGGAAGTTTAAACTTTTTATTTTATAGTTTTTAGTGTAGTTTTTGGAAGTCGGTTTTTTTAAAACCTATTTTTGGGTTTCGCAATTTCCATCGATTTCTCGTTAATTCTTGTGGTACCAATTAAAATGGGATTCCTATTATTTTGTAGTGCTGACGGGAATGACACGGATTTGGGTGAAAAGTATATTTAATTCTTGATGATGTTGAATCGGTATTGTTGATTATATTGAATCTTATGATTTTGAATCGGTGTTCTTAATCAAATAGAATCGATCGGTATTCTTGAAGATATTGAGATTTAACATCATAAGATTTAATGTTATTAAGAACACTGATTCAAAATCAGAAGTTTCACTGTAATCAAGAATACCGATTCAATATAATCCGTAATACCGATTCACCAGATGATATTGAATCGGTATTTTTGGTGATGGTGAATCGGTATTAATGATTATATTGATTCGGTATTCTTGAATAAAGTGAATCTTATGATGTTGTATCGGTGTTCTTAATCAAATTGAATCGGTATTATTGATGATGGTGAATCGGTATTATTGATTAAATTGAATTTGGATTCTTGATGATGTGGAATTGGTATTCTTGAAGAACACCGATTCAACATCATAAGTTTCACTATAATCAAGAATACCGATTCAATATAATCAATAATACCGATTAACCAACATCAAAAATACCGATTCAATGTCATCCAGAATACCTATTCAGTTTGATTAAGAAAACCGATTTAAAATCATAAGATTCAATATTATCAAGAAAACCGGTACAAAATCATAAGTTTCACTATTATCAAAAATACCGATTCAATATCCAGACTACCGATACAATATCACCAAAAATACCGATTCAGTTTGATTAAGAACACCTATATTAATCATAAGATTCAACATTATCAAGATCACCGAAGTCTTGATTCACCATCAAAAATACCGATTCAATTTGATCAAGACAACCGATTCACCGTCATCACAAATACCGATTTAATGTCATCCAGAATACCTATTCAGTATGATTAAGAACACCGATTTAAAATCATAAGATTTCCTTATTATCAAGATATCCGATTCAAAATCATCCTTCCACGGCGAATGGTTCGAGTTCGATCCCGAGGCACGCACCGCTGACTTTTCGAAGTCATGTGCGTATTAGAAATTAATTATCACTTGCTTTAACGGTGAAGGAAAAACATCGTGAGGAAATCGGCATGTCCTAGAACCAAAAATTCGAAGACATGTGACGTCTACCAACCTGCACTCGGCCCGCGTGGTGGACTACGGCCCACTCCCTCTCACAGAGGAGGCCTGTGTCCCAGCAGTGGGAACATTATAGGCCGATTATGCTATGCTTATGCAACAATACCGATTCATCCAGAATATCGATACGCCATCATCAAAAAAACCAATTCAATACCATCCAAAATATCGATTCAAAAAATCTAGAATACCGATTCACCGTGTTCAAAAATACCGATTCAATGTCATCCAGTATACCGATTCTTAATAATATTGAATCTTATGATTTTAAATCGGTGTTCTTAATCAAACTGAATCGGTATTCTTGGTGATATTGAATCTGTATACTGGATATTGAATCGGTTTTCTTGTTTAGATTGAATCGGTATTCTGGATATTGAATCGGTATTATTTTAAATCTTATGATTTTAAATCGATGTTCTTAATCAAACTGAATCGGTTTTCTTGATGATATTGAATCGGTATTCTTGATGATAAAGAATACCGATTCTTTATCATCAAAAATACCGAGTCAATGTCATCCAGATCGGTATTCTTGATTATAGTGAAACTTACGATTTTGAATCGGTATTCTTGATAATACTGAATCTTATGATTTTAAATCGGTGTTCTTAATTAAACTGAATCGGTATTCTTAAAGATATTGTATCGGTATTCTTGATCAAATTGAATCGGTATTTATGATGGTAAATCAAGATGTCGGTGATCTTGATAATGTTGAATCTTATGATTTTAAATCGGTTTTCCTAATCAAACTGAATCGGTATTCTGGATGACATTGAATCGGTATTTTTGATGACGGTGAATCGGTTGTCTTGATTATATTGAATCGGTATTCTTGATTATACTGAAACTTATGATTTTGAATCGGTGTTCTTGATAATATTGAATTTTATGATTTTAAATCTTAATCAAACTGAATCGGTATTCTTGATTATAATGAATCTTATGATTTTGAATCGGTGTTCTTAATCAAATTGAATCGGTATTCTTGATGATATTGAATCGGTATTCTTGAAGATCTTGAAGATACCAATTTTCATTGATTTTACTTAAAAAAAACAGGTGTTAACAAAACCGACTTCCAAAAACTACACTAAAAACTATGAAATAAAAAGTTTAAACTTCCTTAATTAAAAATCTAAATGTATATTGAAGCCGGCGGGGCCTCTTCAGGTTTTTGCCTCTCAGTCTTTAACAGGAAGGGTGTGCGCAGTGTGTGCACGTGAAAATTAAGATTTCCTTTTATTCCTTGTTAATCTGCAATTTTGCTTATTTTCATGCTAGGCCCCGCCGACTTCAATATACATTTAGATTTTTAATTATGGAAGTTTAAACTTTTTTTTTTTTAAATCTATTGTTTTCTTTTAAGACTGGATTTGACTTATATATATTGGTTTAGGTTGGGTTTAGTGAGGTCAGATTTTGATGACGTCTTTAAAAAAGGTGTAACATGGTGTACTTCAAAAGGACAAAATCTATTGGTTCATAGATCATTTTCCATACAAAACTTTGCACATATTTAATGGACCCATACGGCCTATACCTGAGTGCTGGTGTGCTAACTGCGTATTCAGTTTAAATTACAATGTTTTCATTATTAGAAAATAAAAAAAAAATATACCTAGGTATTGTTTGTAATTGATTGAATTCCAGCCAAGAAATTACGAGCTATACTGGTACCGGTACGTGAGTAATGCACAAATGCTGATATTTAATGGGTAGTACCACAGGCGTAGAACGAAACTTGCACTATTCCCTAAATAGAAGTAAATGTAAGCCAATAAAAAAAGAATGGTCACAATCCGATTAACAGTTTCGGAGAAATTCGCGGACAAACATACATACATACACCCATGAAATGTTGTATATTTGTTTGGAAGCCTTTATAGATATAGATATTAAATACATGCGTATAGAATTGATAACCTCTTTTTTTTGAAGTCGGTTAAAAAGGAGGCGGCTAAATTTAGCTTGCAAGATACAACTAAAGCTAAGGGAAAGCTTGGGGTCCTATTTGGGGTTTTCCCATTAGGAATTTTTAAGTAACAGCCTGGGGGGTGATTCTTGTGGGTGATATATTGATATCGAATTCGATATATATTGCAACAAATGTCAAAATGGTAGGGATTTTGACAGTTGTTGCAATATATATCGAATTCGATATCAATATCGAACCCGCGAGAATCACCCCCCAGGTGTCTGGTTGGTAATAGATATGCCCTCTATTCCATGGGACTTAAACATCC
This sequence comes from Thalpophila matura, assembly GCA_948465475.1. Taxonomy (NCBI): domain Eukaryota; kingdom Metazoa; phylum Arthropoda; class Insecta; order Lepidoptera; family Noctuidae; genus Thalpophila; species Thalpophila matura. Next base: position 14,731,072 of record OX419196.1, read on the forward strand.
TCGTTATCCACCTAGCCTTTCCCCAAACTACATAGATTGGGGTCGGCTTCCAGTCTAACTAGTTGCGGCTGAATATCAATATTTTACGTGGAGCGACTGCCATCTGACCTCCAGACCTCCACAAGCTAATTGGCTTGGGTAATACTGGTATTCGAATGTTAGACCAGTTGTCAGACTTTCGGACTCCTGACTACCCGTAACGACTGTCAAAGATATTCCTATGACAACCGAGAACCGACTGTTTAACGTGCTTTCCGAGGCACGGAGGGGACTCGAAGTGTTAAAAACGGTCACCCATCCAAGGATTGACCGTGACAAGAGCAACTTAACCTAGCGTGGCTGTAATTTAGCCACGAGCCCCTCGTGTATAGTATATCTCTGGTTGAATATTACAAGAAATACATAACATTATAAGTCATGATCGCTATCAGTAGCATATCCTGAATAGGTATGGTAGACACTTCACTTCCTATGTAATTAATATTTTTTGTGGTTTACCGTTTGACAAATTAAAAACGTGCAATTTGTTGCCAAGGCTTAGTTGGGTCCTTAAGACATGTTGATTGTATAAATTACTTATTTAGTAATGACTATGACTAGGATAGATGTAGAAGAAAAAGTAGCTCAAATTGTTATAAAAATTAACTAAAAAAATGTACAATTTTAAAGTGTAAATCCATCTACTAAAATCTGTAAAAAATGTGTTAACTGAAATAAACTAGCTAAAGAAACTGATAGTGCTCTCAACAACTTATGAATCCACGACAACACTAATATATTGAAAATGGTAAATAATTAAAAGATATAAACAATGTTAATAATTAGACCATAACAAGGGCCATTTTAGACTCCAACCTCAATTAAAAGCGTCTTAAAAAACTTTACAGTGACTGAAACTTTTGTTGTTTTTAATATCAAAACAAGAACAACTATCAATCAATCAGCAACTAGGTACAAACATGATGGAAAGCAATCGTGACACGACTCTCGCTTCGTGACTCCGAAATGACATCTAACAATCTTCCCAACTGAGAGAAAAATTAAATGCAGATTATGACAACAAGAATAATTCCCATCGTTGGGAAAGCGATCGATTGAACGTTTTGCAAGATATTAGATAACATACAAAGTGATTTGAAATACTTGCGAATTTATTGAGGACATGAAATAATAAAGTCCGTTTAATTTTTTATAAGAATAGTATCTAATATGACCGTTCTAGATAATGAATAGGAGGTAGCTAAAGTCCTCTGTAGTTTTATTATGCACATAGAAGACAGGACGACGATGGACAACGGACAAGGACAAGTCACGGACATGAGTCCGTGACTTGTCCTTGTCCGTTGTCCTAGTCATGTCCCTATACCAGGGTTTACCCTTGGATCACTTAGAACGGGACACCACACCTGTCATACGAAATCTCTTTTCATGAGACGATCACTATCGCGTCATACATTGATTGGGTAAGCAATTTTTCATACCTCGTCCCCAGTCGATATCACTGATTTCGCTCCATTTCTTCTCCATGATGTGACAGATAAGATCCACCGGCGTCTATCCGTGGATCGCGGAAACAGCGATGGATTGATACGTCGGGCTCGTGTCTACCGTAACGAGTGTAGCCAGGCGTGTGCCAGCATGTGCCATTATGCAGTCAATCAGTTTTTGCCTACATGCTTTGTGTGTCTTTCGTTAGATATGAGAATGGCGTTTTTTGTGTCTACCTGGCGGTTTTGGTCCATTATACTATTTTATAAGAACAGTGACAGAACATTTTTTTTTGTTAATTAACTAAGTATAATGTCGTTTTCGCGCACTGACGTGAAATTAACGCAAGAACTGAATCGCTAGAAACTTTAATAGAATATATTCGCTGTGCGTGACATGTCATATTATTTCTCAGATCAATGGGGTTAAGTTTCTCTCGTATAAGTAATTTATCTTAAACATGTATTGATCTACAACATTTCTTTACTAACGAAAGTTGGGGTGGGTGTGTGTGTGTGTTTGTCACTCTTTCACGCTGTAATGGCTGGACGAATTAGGATGAAATTTGAGAAACAGATAGCCTGGGACCTGGAGAATAGTGTTGCCCAAAATCGGTCTTGCATCAATCATTTTCGGAAGACCAAGACTCATTACAGCAAGACTAAGACCAAGACCATGACTGAATGTGCAATACTAAAACCAAGACCACGACTATGGGTAGGTATTGACGCAATACCGAGACCAAAAACTGAGTTAGACACGTCTCGGTCTTGCATTTGGGCAACACTACTGGAGAAGTAGATAGACATACATTACATTCATTTCCACACAGGCGAAGGCGCGAGCAATATCTAGTTTGTCATGTCAAAAAAATTACCAAACTCTTTATTTCAGAAGCTTTGAAGTTTTGCAATAGCCTGAAGCTGTGTATCATACCTGTGCTCTTCCACACGGGTCCTCCAGGTCGCACTGGCTCCTGAGGAACACCTCCAGCAGCCCCATGAACAGCATGAAGGCGCCCCCCCCGCAGGTGGCCGCCAGGGTGGGGCCCGGCTGCGTCATCGGGCAGTCGCATGTCAGCGCCATCTGAGGGAGCAGAGAGATATATTTCAGAGTTTCATATAGGTAGATAAACTCACTTCAATTCTTGGTTATGGGCGATATTATATCCCATAAGACATTTGTGAAATTATTCAATTCACAATTTTGCCAATACCACGTGTACGCCTGAGCACAGCGTGCGCCACTTGAGCGGCTCAGTCAAATGAGCCACTCATTCGCCTGAGCATGCTCAAGTGGGTACAAGGCTTTAGAGAAGATAAGGTTTTTAAAATGTTTTAATTTAATTTTTGATGCTACCACCTAGAGAAGACAAAGGTTATGTCGGGGTGCTAAAACGTTATGTTTCAATTCTGAGGTCATGGGACCCCTAACAAGATATTAAACCCCTGAGGATAATTAACTAACTCCGTTAAAATAAACTCCAAACTACTAACGAGAGATCATTGTTAACCTTTAATTAAAAGTTTCGCAACAATCCTCATACTAATCACGTGCTGTCGAATGCGCCGGCGCCGGTCAAAGCGCACGCACTCAAGGTTGCACGCAATGTCCCCGCGATGTCAGGTTAAGTACAAGTCAAGAATCGGTGACAAACTTGATTATGTTTGTGGGTTTTGTGTGTCATTGTGTACAAAGTTTGATGTAAGATAACAGTGGTTAAAAATGAGGTTACCTGCACCATTTTTTTATATCTTAGTTTTGCAAGCTGATATAAAGTGCTAAAATGTTTTTTAAGGTTCGGTAGCTTAAAAACAGAAGCCTTATAATTTCGTGCTGTCCGTCTGTTACTACCCTATGTAACTATATCACTTACTACACTCAATGGGCACATAATAGGTGTTTGTGGATGAAAATTTCACAAATCTCCAAATATTATTAATGGAGATTTGTAGAATAACCCCTCTTTTTTATACGAGTACATTGTTATTTATTTTTGCTGCCCCAAAACTCCAAAAAGGTGGCAAGTGGCAACCCTGCTCGTACTTACTATCTATCTACTCTTGTTTAACCGATTTTCTTTGATCCAATCCACCTACCGTATTCTTAATTATGGAAAATTATATTAAACACAAAATACTATTTGCCAATTTCATAAAAATATAACTAAAATTACCAATAAATATGTAACGTTTAAAATTACGAGCACATCCGTTAGACATGGGTAACTAAATCAAAGGAATTAGTTAAACTAATAAAATTAAATCACATAAATTAGTCAAAAGTTACGTAAGTCGCAGGATATAGTCGATTTATCAAATTTTATAATTTTATTAGCTTTACCAGCAGTGCAGTGATAGCCTAGTGGTTTAACCATGTGCCTTCCACGGCGAATAGTTCGAGTTCGATTCCGAGGCACGCACCGCTGACTTTTCGAAGTCATGTGCGTATTAGAAATTAATGATCACTTGCTTTAACGGTGAAGGAAAACATCGTGAGGAAACCGGCATGTCCTAGAACCAAAAATTCGAAGACATGCGACGTCCACCAACCTGCACTGGGCCCGCGTGGTGGACTACGGCCCACTCCCTCTCACAGAGAGGAGGCCTGTGTCCCAGCAGTGGGAACATTATAGGCTGATTATGCTTATGCTATTAGCTTTACCTACTAGCTAAAAAAATACCTATCATTATTTAATTGGAAATTATGTACCGTTACATAATATATTTTCTAAAGTCTTATCCTATCAGTTTTTTTTTATCTATTATCCACAATTAAAACTTAATAGTATAGTTAAGTTATACTTTTATAACCATAAAACCGAGTTATCTACTAACTAACAGCTTTTGTTATTATTTTGATGTATCCAGAATCTTTAATAATGCAATAAACACATCATAGCACATCGTAGGGTCAATTAAAGAATAAATTCACGTATGTATCGAGCAAGTGATCTAAAATAGCGGATATAATGCCGAGTGTACAACAGCCCAGTTACCGGATTAGCCACGGCCATGCAAATGGCCTGCGCCAGTGTGTAATAGCCTAATAGTCATAATTTCTTCGATAAATTGATGTTACGTAAAAGTAGTGAGCATTGACCCGCGAATATGATTGCAAATCATTTATATTTATATTACCTATCTAAATATTGTGTAAAACGCTTCGCGATTAATAATAATTACCTATAACCAATAATTAATTAATTAAATCTAATATTGTAATGGTTACTATGTTGACCAGTGGCGTGCCTAGAGGGCAAGCCCGAAGCATTTTTTCGTTTTAGAGAGTATTTAATATTTACTAGCTGTTTCCTGCGACTTCGTCTGCAGAAAATGGATGAAAAGTAGCCTATGTGTTATTCCAGGTCCCAGGCTACCTCTTTGCTAAATTTCATCCAAATCCGTGCAGCCGTTTCAGCGTGAAGAAGTAATAAACATACACACGCACAAACTTTCGCCTTTATAATATTAGTGTGATGTTCATTTTTCATGAATTTAAGTGAGTTAATGTCGTTATTAAAGCAACACTTTAATAACGACATTAACTCACTTAAATTCATGAAAAATGAACATAAAACCCTCAGACCCAAAAAAAAGTGCGTCGGGCTTGCCCTCTAGGCACGCCACTGATGATGACCGCACCTTCATTGATGTTGACGAAGATTGCTATAGTTTAACTAAAGACAGTACATACATTCATTTACACTAAAATTCTAGAAAGAATGCTCTTGTTAAATCGATCTTCGACCGACTAAAGGCTAAAGAAGCGCAAAAACGCGAGCCGAGCGAGGCTCGGCGCGTGATTCAGCGCGCCACGCGCCATTTAAACAGCTCGGCTCGGCACGGCGCGGCAAAGCTCGCACGATCCATCGCATAGCACCGGATCGGACTGGTTAAACGGCGCGTGACATGGCGCGTGGCACGGCATTCCTTGCGCCACGCGCGGCTCGTGTTAGCACCCGTCGCTTAAGGCCCCGGTATACGCCAACGGCCTTGAGTGATTTGGGCGGTATAGCTTGAGTGTTCTGCGCTGAGCTCAAGCAACGCGACATACATCCACCGAGCAATACGACTCGCCTATCAAGAAGCGCGCTGTGCAGAATTAGACGTATTATTACTTTTTAGTATCTAAAATATAAAATAAAAAAAAGTAACAGGCAATATTATAGGTAGTAACATAGTCTTTTCACACAAAACAAATCATGAAAATATCTTAAGCGGTTTGAAAGTAATTACGTTTTTATGTTTTGGGTAGACACAAATTCATGAATTTATTTCATTAAGTATTTTACTACAATAGTTAAATATTCACAGGTACGATTGATGTATATATGTTCTAGTTTAACATAAAAAAATTGCACAACTAACCTGCATTATTTGACGGCGAAATAAGAGATTTAAAACTGGCCGTTACCATTTACCTTCGCCTTAACCGCGCCTACGAGCGCGCCTCGAGCTTTTGACTCGTGCTCGGCTTGTGCTCCGCTCGTGCTCGGCTCGTCTAGCGTAGACGCACCTTTACATGACTGTTACAATGGTAAATGGTAATAAAAAATAAAACATATTTTTTTACGTAACTATTAACAGCAGATTGTTTCCGGAAACTATTATAATTTAATGGAATATTAGCAATAATCTTACTGTGATGTAATTGGTTGTGGATTTGAAATAGCTATTTTTGTGTTTCTACTAAGCCGAGAATTATATCATAAGGAAATCTTGTTTTTACAGTGAAATAAAAGAAGAAACTTAAAAACTAAAACCTGACTACGACAAAAATCAAACTGAAAAGCAGGTAACAATACAATATTCCTGTCTGATAGCCTGAAATTCTTTTGTAGTAATTGAAAACGGTCGTTTAACATATCTTTTTCTATAGAAAAAGTCATGTTAAACGGCCGTTTTCAATATAACGGACAGTTATCTTGTCGGTGAACTTGGCCCTTAGTAGGTATATAGGTAGTAAGTATAAACTCTTTTGACCATCGTTCAAACTGAACTTCAACCAAAACTGATCGCTTATCAGCCCTTAACCGAATCTTAATTACGATCAGTCAAATCTCTTTAAGTCAATACATCAGTTTAACCTTTAACATAATATGAGGTTAACTAATAGATAATATCTAAGGTAACTTATACCTTTGTGCGTTTGACCTTATGGTGAACCTTTTAGATAAAAGTGCGTTAGTACCTACTTAGTATTGTTTAGTAAGGAGCAAGGTGATTTGATGACAATCGTTGCTTATTAGGCGACTTCAAAATTAAGCTAAGTGGTTAGTAACGCTGGTTTAACGATAGTCTTGGTTCAACTGTGCATTTTTTCGGGACCATGCACGGGAAAAAAATTAACCTATGTTACTCAGTGATACTGTAGCTTTCTAATGGCCAAATATTTTTTAAAATCCACCCAGTAGTTTATGAGTTTATTTAAATTAAAAAAATCGTTCAAATAAAACATTTGATTAGATAAATCGCAAACTACTATTAAATAAGACATTCATTATTTCTCATCGAACCTTGACCATAACCACGTCGCAAATCCAGTTCCAAATTGGCCAACAAACCAGATCTTCAAACAGAGTCTAAATACAGTGATGTCGTAATGCTCAAGCTGAGCCTGCCAGCAAGAATCCGAGCACCGACCTCATCAGAGTAGCTGTCGTAACACACTTAGCGTCAATTAAGGTACGGTCGCGCAATCAGGAAAATTCATCTGTGAGTATTGCCTCATATGTATAAACTAGATGCTGTCAGTCAAGCTAAAAAGATGATGGTTCCGTATCCAAAAAACCGGACAAGTGCGAGTACGACTCGCGCCACATGGTTCCAAAATATGCAATAGCGCCATCTATGAGCAAGTTTTCGCTATTACAAATTTCTAGTGAAAATGTTGGGAATGCCTGCAATAGACTATAATATGTAATAATAATACGTATAATAACACGTAATAATAATACTATAGTTAAAGTTTGAACGGACAAATATATTTTAACAAGTATTCCGAGCTCAGTAGGTACCTAATGATGATGGGAGTCTGGTTCGTTGACATTTGGCTTGCAATTAGAGTGTCAAGTGAACTTGGTTTCATCAGAGCAATAACATATTTGGTTAAAAGGTTACAGTTAAACTATACAGGGTAAAATTAAAACCAGTGCGGATATTTTGGGAGGTGAAAGTACTCATGAATATGATCAAATTTTATTATGGGACCGACACTGAAATATGAAAAAAAAAACTGCTGTTTCATACATATTTTGATCGTGTTGTAGTGGATTGCATTTTTGTAAGGAACAGCTGATTTTTATTTCATATTTCAGTGTCGGTCCTATAATAAAAGTTGATCATATTCATGAGTACTTTCACCTCCTAAAATATCCGCACTGGTTTTAATTTTACCCTGTATAGTCGTATAGTTTGCTTTACGGGGTAGGTAACCAGTGGCCTACATATACCTAGGTACATGCAATTTGTTTAAGTCCCACTTAATAGGGAGGCCTATTGCAATTAATTGGCACAAATCCAGAATCCGGGACCTCTTTAAATGGAAATGGAATGCTTGTACGACTGCTAAGCGTGAAGTCCTGTGTTCGATACCAGAGTCGGGTAAATTCTTGTTGGGTTTTCCATTTAAAGAGTCCCGGAATCTGGATTTGTTATGGGTTTTATCGAGACAGTCAAACAACAAATGTTTGAAAGCTGTTTCACTACTCATCTCCCATTTTGAAACATTGGAATCCAAGCAGGCGACTTTGCTTTGTGCGAGTTTTTTCAACATCACTGCTCTAAAAAAGGATTACATCGTGAGGAAACCGGCATGTCCTAGGATCAAAAATTCGAGAACATGTGATGTCCAACGCGCACTGGGCCCGCGCGGTGGACTATGGCCCACTCCCTCTCACAGAGAGTAGGCCTGTGGCCTGTGACCTGTGGCCTGTGGCCTGTGGCCTGTGGCCTGTAACGTCACCTATAGGCTGATTATGGACCGTTATCCAGTCCATGATTGTGAAGATTGAGCGTGAAATTGTAACGTTGGAAAGCGTATTTATATCCTCGATGACATGTAATAACTAGTAATAAAGTTCCTACATATGTTTGTAATAATTTAGTGAAAGTAATGTCAGCAGAATGACATGCTGATGTATGGAGGAAGGAGGGGCTTGACATGAGGTCTTAAATCGTATACCACTTGAGAACTAGATTTAGTAACATTTATATGACTACTATATTTAATGAGACTGCTGGTGAGTCATCAAAAAATATTGCTAATGGCTTTGCTACAATTTTAGGGAGGTTTGACTTTTTGCAGCGATACAGTGGCAAAAAGCGATCATTCCCGTTGTCCACCACCCACTTGTCTCCCACTGGTAGACAGCGACCCGACTTTTTAAATTGTGCCGATGTCTCCCAGAGGTGGCCAACGGAAGTTTTAGAAACATCGTTTCACTGTCCACCAGTGGTGCCTAAGGCAATTAATTTAAACGGTTGTATTACTATCCCGCAAGGGGAGACAGCGGGAATGATCGGGAAATTCTTAATAGCAGCCTGGAATCTAGATTTATGCCCGGTTAGTAGCAGTAAGCTCAACTGCACATAGCACTTAAAACATAACTGACAAAATGCAATTTCTGCTTCTGGGAGTACAGGCGTGATGTTATGGTGTATTTCTAACTATGAGTAGCGTCTCTTAGATTGTGGTTTCCATAGTTTGGTAGCTTGGGGTCACACTTAAAATCTAAGCCACATTTAATCTAATTCCGGTGAGATGAACTAGAGATACAGCTTGATCTCTTCGTATCAGCCACAAGGAGGTCATTTAAAATTATTGTAATCCACGCGGACAGACCCGCGGGCTAAGCTTGTTGTTGATAAAGTTAAAGATATTGCTTGACCACAAATGTCAAGGATTTTTACAATAAATGTCGTGTCAAACAAAGTGACTGTTTGACACGGTAATACATTGCTTGGCAGTTTAATATCGTTCCAAATATTTTTATTTCCAACCATTTTTATTCATTCATTCATTAACCATTTTTTTTGTTATGACTTTGATAATAATAATGTCAGATACTGGCCTCATTAGTAAATGGTCTATATTGCTATAATCATAGTAGAAATATCTAAAGACGATAATTATATGCTTTTCCCGTTTTGTTTACCGTTATGCAATATTTTCTCAAATTGCCTTCCTTTGTGAAACATTGCATAGATATGCGATAGCAGCAATCGTGGTTGATTTGCAGGCATTTTTTTTAAAAGGATATACTTTCAGATTGGTCCCATTGTAATTTCGTAAAGATCTGATGAATACTTTCGGAGACAGACAAGTTCCGTTGTCTGTCTCCGAAACTCATCATCAGATCTTTACGAAATTAAAATGGGACCAATTTGAAAGTAATATATCCTTTCGAATAAAAGAAGAATTTTCCAAATTGCTGTATAAATGACGGAGTTCTGAGGTAACAAACAAGAAAAAATATCTATAAGTAGTAGTATATATTTAATACATATATCCCAATTATTATGTATATATATCTATATGCATATAATGTATATATATCTCTATATATTTATGTACTTTTATACCTATTTTATTTAGTTATACATTTACATCTTTTTATTTAGATATTCTTACTTTCTTGTAATAAAATGCACCTGCCATGATATCTCTCCACCACCCTTGGTTGACTGGTAGAGAATGCCTAAGGCATTAAGTCCGCCTTTGTATCTTTTAAGTTGCATAAAGTTTAAATAAATAAATAAATAATAAAAAAACGGTCAAGTATTATTTATGTCCGTAAATTATATTCTTCTAACAAACAACAACTTTTATCGCGATGAAATAGAAAATTGACCAAAAATTTACCGAAATCAAAGCGTATTCTGTTAACATTCTAAACTAGCACATGAATAACAAAAAAATGTAAGTATTTCGTAGACGACAAAAATAATTAGTAAAATACCTACCATTTTTAGTCAATTCGAAATCTAATCTCAAATCAGTTAACATTGTCAGTCATAGTGCTAAATTAATTAAATTAATTTATTAATAAATAAATTAAATTAAATGAATTATTGGCCTTCTGTATGCAAATAATAATGTACTGGAAAATTAACGAGTTGTGCTGGTTTTACTTTATGATTATGAGTAATGATAACTCGATGGCTATTTGTCGCAAGCCGGCCAAGAACACGGTACCTAGAGTAACCGACAAACGTACAAAGAATTTTAGAAATATTTTTAGAATTTTCAGGGTTCTGTACCTCAAACGGAAAAAGGAATCACTTCGTTGTCTATCTATCTGTCAAGTCAACTCAAGACCCTTTTTCTCAGTAACGCGTGGAGGTAACAAGTTTGAATTCTACGAACGCCACGGTGTGGCAGAGGTGACGGGTTCAAATCCCGTCCGTGCCAGTTGCTTTTGAAATCTTTTACTAATTTAATAACAATAGTGGTAGCTTACCTACTTCCCCAGGCAAACATTTTCTACTACTTGTCAAGAGAAACTTACAACTTATCTTACACAATTCTACAATCTTATAATTAATTTGGTTACTCTTCGTCTCTTGCATATAATATAAATCTGATAAGACAATTATAAAAACAAAAAGGAAAGTTGTTCAACATACTGAATTAGCATATCCATAACCAGGATCAAGCTAATCCAGTGACGATCAGCTGTTCGAGATGTCAGACGCCACGATTATGCGCCCGCGCACGTGGCGGCCATTGTTCGGCTGGAGTCGGGGAAGTTCGGTTTTTATCGTGATATGTTATGTCACGAATTATTGTAAACTTCCGCAAACTGTTATGTTTACCTACAGATAATATAATTGAATAATGTATTGTGAAAAAAATTGAATTAAGAGTATTAAAATACATACCAGTCATTTCCCTAAAACCACGCTTGACCACTCGATGATGTAAATAAACGTGTAATACAATTTTAACCACCTTGAAAAGAGCTTATTTCTTTATTTAACAATAGCGCCAAAGGTGTTATCTCACTGCAGCTGGTGGGAATCATGCCGCGGGAACCGAACCCGCTATTATGTAGCCTGCTTGGAAATTCATAACATATTTTGATTTCGGATGGCTACGAAAGAGAAAATTATGTGTTTTTGGTATTTTAACGAAGATGGTGTTAATTTATGGTGTGTTTCCGGTGATTGTCATGTAATTTCCGTGTTCATTGTCCTTAATATTTGGAATGGGTTTTTGTTCCATCTAGATACGGTGAAATGACAATTACTCTGAGAAAAACTGATCAAAATCGCCTCCTTGTCGTCTTTCCAATTTACCTTGTATATTGAAAATAAGAACGGAAGATGACAGTGCGAACTCCAAGTGTTTAATGCGAAGCGTGCCAGCGCAAAGGCCAGATGAATGAGGCAGGACGCACAGCCCATAGTTACACGCTTGTAATACATACATCTTACAACTCGTAGTAACATAGTAATTTCCAGCCAAGTACGAAGTGGTAGTAGGTTGAGGCAATTATGATGGTAATGGGGTGACAATTACCACTTGTACTGCAATGACAGCAGACAATGACTGTTTTGTGGTTACTGCATTCGCTATTAGTTTCTATAGAATATAGATAGTCATCACGGCTATGGCTGCCATCACCCAAATTGCTGTCACCGGACAAAGATTTCAAAAACCCTTAATCTCGGTTTTTCCCCGGATGACAAAAATATAGCCAAGCATCGCTAAAGTTACACTCACAAACAATGAAACTAGCGAAACTGCCAACGAAGCTAGCGTCCGGGTTTCAGCCGGACATTGGTGCTGATTCTGTTGAATATCGCACTAAACTAATTTTAATCACACTATGGCCCGTATTACAGAACGATGCTCGAGCACAGATCTCTGCTTGAGCATAGATTTAAAGCCATTGGATTGGTTGAAATCTATGCTCAAGCAGAGATCGGTGCTCGAGTATTGTTCTGGAATACAGGCCTATATCTCTTTCTTACAAATATCATTGAAAAAGGACAGAAAATATTTAGAACTGTCAAATTAGTCTACGTCCTTGTCATATACGGGATAATAGTCGTGACCTTTTGCGATTACGACTAAATTGACATCAAAACTGTTCAAGTGGACTAATTTGACAGGATTCAATTTAATCTATCCCTTTCTCATGTTTCTTATTAGAAAGAGACATAATGAGACTAAATTAGTTAAGTTCGTAACAACAGAATCGGCAACACTGTTAGAGAACCCTCCCCCATGTCTCCGGATGCTTCCCGCACTAGGACGAATCCGGGGAATCCCGGATAGATAGCAAAATAGTTCCGGCTGATAGTTGGTAACCTTCTGTGACTGACTCAGGAGAAGTTTTAAGCGGCAGGATATATGAAGAACTATTAGGCTAAGAACTATTAGGCTATTTAACACCACGCTATGTCCCTTAGGAGCTGAGCAACGCGGGTTGTTGTTAGGAGCTGACCACGGGGAACAGCTAGTATTTAAGAAAAGGCAAACGATGTTTAATGTAGGCACAATATAGGAACATGATTTTGAGTTCAAAACGCGATTTTGTCGTATTTGACAGCTATGTTTATGAGAAGAAACATACAACTACAAGGGTGATTACAAGCTACTAAAACAATACGCACAGCAGCCGATTGGTGCATAAATTGTATTATTATATAGAAGGCGCACAACAGCCAATCTGTGCCTATTAATAAACGATTACGAAATCGAAGTTATTGCTCCGAGCAAGAATGCACCTTTTGTAGTGTTTATAATTCCGTGAATCGAATCGTGCTGTGGCCTTTTGAAGGTCTATTTTAAAATACAATTTGAGTTTAAGTCTTCAAGTCTATTTTTAACGGTAAATCGCGATGGAAGCGCTATATCAATAGTTCAACACCGCTTTAGCACCGTGCTAATTGTATTTATGCAGCTATAAACATTTTTCTTGAACTCAACCGCCACCAACTAGTATAAGTGTAAGTTACTAATTTCAGTGCGTTTTAAGTCACTTTTCAAATTCAATTGCTCAAAAAGTTTTTGTAAAATGAATTTGTCGAACACTAGCGCGCTTAGTTCTACCGGGTGCAATCTACTGATATGGCGACATGTCAAAACAAACAAATTTATGTGCTGTATATACATACTGTATATATATAAGTTAAATACCTATTAATGTAGGTATATTAGTAACACATAAAACTTTCGAAATAAATTGTCTAAATGGTAGTGATAATCGCATTAAAATCCATTGTGTAGTTTAGAAGAATTAAGCGTACAAATAGACACGAAAAACGATTTGCCAAGTCTAGCAAAAACATAAACTTGTCACAAAACCACACAAAAAAGGAAGCAATTAAACTTTCAAAGTGAATTATACAATACTAACACCCTTACCACAAAAAAAATAGACACGAATGCTACCAAAAATAATACACACTTGTTTTAGACAAGTTAATGCTAAAACAAGTGCGTATTATTTTTGGTAGCATTCGCGTTTAACGCGTGTCTATCTTTTTTGTGGTACGGCCCAAAATGTCTATAGAACCAACAAACAAATGAATACCTACATCAAATAAGCGCTGTTCCACTTAAAACGAACTATATCCCAGAACTGATGCAGAAGTTATTTGTAATTCACATGACTTTCTCAGAAATCATCCATAATTTAAATAATGATTGAAATTCTCTATCACAACGTCCGAATCCGAATATTCGTCCGTTCCTTGACATATTCGAAGATGCCTTCCTCCGTTCACTCGCTCTTGAGAGCCGGCTGAAAGGGAAGGCGCGCAGCCTTTGTTGAGCACGCGCAAGGACATGCCACGTTGTCAACGAATAATATCGTTTTATGTAATTTTGATAACGCTGTTCTAGATCTTGAATGTTTTTTGTAATTGAGAACAGCGTGCCCGACAGCTGAATAGTAAAAATTAGAATTGACTTTATTAGTACCTATTGTAAACGTTTACTTAAACTTTAAGTGCTTGGCGATAAAGTTTTGCTTTGTACGTCAAACTTACAATCAAAGTGAGGACTGTACCTTCCATAAGATAGTCTAGTTTAACTAAATATTAAATCCGGTTAAGTTCAGCAGTTTCGGTTCCAGTATATAGTAGTAGACTAAAGGCGGGTTGCTTCAAACCATCTGTATTCGTAAGTCAGTACGTAATCGTTAAGTCAGTATGAAATTGTCGTACAAGCCGCCATATTTGACGGTTACAGATACGTAACTGTAAGTTGAAACAACATGGCCTAAGTCAAAATAATTAAAACGTGCGTTGACCAGCCTAAGCAAAGTTACGTCACTGCCTATATTAAAAAAGGTATTTAAAAAAAAACCCTATGGCTACAAAGGATCTCAACACCTACAAATGTGTGTTTAAGACCATTATTTTTATAAATATTTTTACAGATATTTTTAACGAAAATCAAAATTTCCTAAAATCGTACTACAATAATAGTTCACTTACACAACAGATCACATCAGTCATAACTACATCATCCATTAAACGATTGTAAAACGTCCATCAACGTGCCAGACATTAGCGGACAATCATCTATGGACGTTGCGGCATGGTCAATGTCGGTCATTGTGGCCCAATAGCCACAGGGTACTGGGTCAAGGTGACTGTCGCAGTATCACCATGGATCAACTGCTTCAAATATAGGCTGTGTACGCTGTGGTATCACCGTTATGTGAAACTGTGACTTTCATAATATAATGCAGCTTTAAATGCAAGTTGGTGTTGAAGAGTTTTAAATCTATCTTAATTTTTTTTAGTTATTAATTATATAAGACATTCCCAAAAACAACTGACACAGGCAGGAATCGAACCTGCGACCTCT
This sequence comes from Thalpophila matura, assembly GCA_948465475.1. Taxonomy (NCBI): domain Eukaryota; kingdom Metazoa; phylum Arthropoda; class Insecta; order Lepidoptera; family Noctuidae; genus Thalpophila; species Thalpophila matura. The sequence goes on from OX419196.1 coordinate 14,746,390, forward strand.
GCCTAAACCGGGGCAAGGCACCCGGGGTTCAGGCAGAGGTCGCAGGTTCGATTCCCTGTGTCAGTTGTTTTTGGGAATGTCTTATATATTTAATAACATTCGGCCGTACCACAAAAAAATAAACATCTGTTCAACACATGTTCAACACGAATGCTACCAAAAATAATAGGCAATTGTTTCAGCACTAACTTGTCTAAAACAAGTGTGTATTATTTTTGGTAGCATTCGCGTTTAACGCGTGTCTATCTTTTTTGTGGTAAGGCACTATATGTATAAACATAACATGGCTTTAACATGTTAAAAAAATCTCAAAAATATACATTATTTTATATTTTTTTTGTTTTATTGTTTGTTTGTTTATACGAGCTAATCTCTGAAACTACCAGTCGGATTTGAAAAATTCTTTTTGCACTTGATAGCCCAATTCTTGAGAAAGATTATAGATTTATTTTAGAATATTATTATATAATATATTAATATTAGAATATAGATAGATTTATCACGCTACGACCCTAAAGAGACCGAAACCGCGGGGCTCAGCTAGTAACAGTAAGTATAAAAATCTCTGCCATTACAAAGGTATTCTAACGCACGTTGTTATAAAATTCTTTACAAAGTTCCTCATTACCGTGTTTTACCGGTGATAACTTGATTTTCTGGTTGACTCGCGTAACACTGTCTTTACAATTTTATATGTCTACGAAAGTATTTAGTTAGCTCACTTTAATCGAATTACGGGTCATTATAAGAGAGTAAGAGACTCGTCTCATCAGAATTAAACATAATATAGTATTTCTTTATTTAGATGAGTCAACTTATTCTTGATTTCATAGAATTTTTTTCAACACTTAGCTGAAATTAGTTTGAAAGCTAAAATTAATATTATTGTTAGAAGTCCTTCCTATTTTAGCATAATGTACTTACTTCACTTCGCTTCTTTGTTATGGTATTTGTAGAGTTTGACATACCACAATTCCGCCAATATCATGTACTCAGAAAACCGACAAATCAGGTGTTAAAGACGAGTCGTTCCCGCTTGTTAACACCCCGTCACTAACACTATTAACGACTGGGAATGTTTTGTCCCTCTCGTTAACAGTGTTGTCGACATTTTTTTCGACGCGGAACGGGTATTAACGAGTGGGAAAATGCATCGCGAGTTTGATCGGTTGGCTCTATGTAAAAAGCTCTTAAAACCATCTGACATTCTGCCTACTGACATTAAACCGATCCAATGTATCATTCCCAAGCATGGGGTAATCTATAGCAGAGTAAATATCACGGCCCGTATTACATTCTGTCGCAACGTTTAATAATATCATCGTCATAGCAATATTATGGTGTTTTAGGCTCCGTTGCTATATACGTGAACATTATTCTGTCATTAGATTTTGTAATAGAGTTGTGGGAGGTGGGCTTAAGGTTTTTTGAATGGTTTTTACTTTTTATTTTTTTGTCAGTTTTTAGTAAACTTTATTTGCAATTTATGAGATTGCAAGATTCAATCTTATAAATTGCAAATAAAGTTTAATAAAAACTGAAAAAAAAATCCTTCTTTTAGAAAGAAAGGAATGCTAGTTTACATGAGCTGTGTAGGTATTATTTGCTCTTTGTCCTTTTCACTCTCTCTGTATACATATTATAGTCGATGTTTTTTAAAGACAGTGAAGACCTTTTATCCATTTAATGAATTTAATAATATAATTATAATATAATTATATTTCGTTAAGCGAGCTTTTTTGAATTTCTTAACAAAAATCATATTATTTGTTTTTATTTTAAATCATTTGTTAGTAATTAAGACCAAATTATATATGTACCTTTGTAAATTAATTTAATTGGAATCACGATTGATATGTTAATGTCTAGTGATGTTACCCGAAGTGTATCGATATATTTCTGACTCAAGGCCGACCGTTCCCATGAACTATGTGTAATTTATGTTGAATACTGGAGTAATTACAGTAAAGTTTTGCAATGGTTTTAAAACTTTACTGCGTATATAAAACTTTGAATAGGTAAAGTATATTATATTTTTCTCGGAATGCTCTTGGAAACTCCAAATTAATTGGTTTTTAAATCAATAAACACCGGATAGACAGTATCACATCATTGATTAGTACAAAATAACTTTATTCTATTATCAAAATGAGAGTTTAATGACAATTAATATTGATAAGATGAAAATTTATTAAAGAAATTTAAAAAAAACGAACTTCGAATATAATGACACTAATGCACCATTAAATATACTGCCCCAATTCAAACGAATTGATATATCCGCATCGATAATGACATCTCTCAAATATCGACAATATCATACACAAAGGGGGTTGCATCACTAACTTTCAAGTCGTGTGAGATGACAATAGTGTTAGTACAGTGTCAGTTATATCGATAGTCACGTTATTGTGACATCCGAGATGTTAATGATAGGAAAGTGTTACATTTGTTGGTATTGTAAGAATCGGCGCGACGGTTGTCGCAGTGGCTGAGAGACTGGCTGCTGCGCGACGTGTCGCGGGTTCGATTCCCGCATTGCACATAGGTCTGGCTGTTTGTGTATGTGAAATTTGTGTTTGTAAATGCACCCACGACACAGGAGAAATCCTAGTGTGGGGCAAAAAAAAACTTGATATGCACGCTCCAGATTTATACCATACACAAATTATTGCTGCTATGAGTGAATGGTACTGAAGAGTTCATGGTAGGTACAACAACCTATTTCATGAATCTATTTAGTCAAACAATCTGGCTACTTGCTGGACATCTTTTAAATTCTTAGGTAAAAATCCTGCCTCTAAAATGTTCGATTATAATTAATCCAATTGAATTTTTACGATACCTATAATGTCAAAATACTATAACAAAATGTTGATTTTGTTTTTGCGTAAGTACCGAGATGATTTAAAAGTCATGGTATGACGTTTCTAAACTATCGTGAATTAAATCTATCAATGGGAATGATTTTTAAGTAAGCCAAACTTTCAATGACATTTAGTTCAAGGCCGCGGGTAGATGGGACTAAATATCACTTATCAGAGGCGGATATAGCTGTTATTTTTGGTAGGGATGAGGGTGGATTTTTGGGTGAGGCTAAAAATCAAAACATTAAATCACTAATCTAGTCTGAAATCGTATCAGCTCAAAATGACAACCGGATGCAAAATGTCTACTTCTCACAATGACAACTACCCAAAATGTCAAATTCGCATAATTATGACAACTTCTCAAAATGTCTATTTCTCACAATGACAAATTCGCAAAATGTCCACTGCTCACAATGACAATTAAACGTATACGTAGATTACAGTGTAGTTGCCTATCTTCTCTTTAATACCTTACAATATTCGAATATCGATTTAAACTAAGAAATTGATGTGCTCTACATGGATCGTGATTGTAAATAAAGATCACTGCTCTCCAAACCTTGATCACGTCGATATTGCTTAATCCTATAGATCGATTGCTCTTCGTGCTAACAAGCCACTCTATTGTAACATTTGTAACCCCATAGAGTATTAATTACATGTTTCAACAAAGTATCGATAACATGAGTTATCGTTGGGGTTACATCACTGGCTTTCTAATGTCATATTAGGTGACAATGGTGATCTTATCAAAAACGGTGATGGTATTGTAACACCATGGGATATCAATGATAGAAAATGTTTATACAGAGCAATCTTGAAGCTTCAAAACTAACGGCTTCATTAAAATGGTTAAGCTTTTTGCTAAGGTTTTTGTGCGCATAAGCGGTACCTAATTAATGGAGGTTTATGGACAAAGATTAAATAAAATTTATTTGCCGTGTCCGTGGCAGTAAAAATGAGTAATTTCCTGGGTCTCTCCTGTTGATGGTTAGGGAATAATGTCATAAAACAATATTTAGATAAATTCACGTTTTCACAAAAAAGCTCATTGCCACATGAGCAAAGCTGCTGGTACAGTTAGTATTAAATAATAATATACATTGTATTTAATTAGTCTTTGAACGCCACATCGTTCCCGGTGACCGACAAACGTACCTATATCTAGTGGCGTGGCGTTGAACGGTGTTAATCTAATTAAAGTAGATGGATAAATTCAATACAAAACCTTCAAAATTATCTCTAATTTGCAATTCTCAATCGTCACAGTTCTTTTGGTAACTCTTTTGTTTCGATTGACAATAAGATCGATTTAATTAAGATTGGGCGAGATTTGTAATACCTACTTTCAATGGCAATCGTAATAATTTATCATCGATATTATGCGGTGACAATCCTTTAAGCCTATCGGTCAATATCTTTTCAGCAGGTTGTGGAATGAGTAAGACAAGATTCGAGCAAGTACAAATTGATATTTGCTGTCCAGATCTAACTTTTCACCCTTATTACTAAGAACATAAGGGTGAAAAGTAGTCGACCGTCAATGACGTCGAGTGTACCTACTGGAGGCGACAGGCGACAGTGTACTGAATGCACCTCCATACAATCTCATAGGAAATGTATAACCACTAGTGTCTTGCAGTCAGAAACTCATTTTACCCTCTCCCCTCCGCCTTTAAAATGTTATCACATGAAAATACATAGTCTTCTTTAATCTCAATAAATTGTACAAAAAGTTCATGAATAGATGCCCCTGAGGGAGTACCTAATTACCTCCAGGTTAGGAACCCACGACCTAGCTGATACCCGCCGCTGTGGAAAGATTGTCGCTCCTAGCCTGAGGGCGATTAGAATTATTCCATCTCAAATACGTGATGCATCATTTTGAAATAACGTTTTAGTTTTCAAAACATAACCTTGTAACAAATCGTGAGTACAGTTCAAATAAACATTCATAAACCTCTCTAGAATAATTACAGTTAGACTAAAATGGCAGACGAACACTAAACGATGAGTACTTTCGATAACTATTTAGCGTTATGTCAAGGAAAACACCAAGATCGTTGTTTATTGTACACGTTGTTTATTACACCATTTGTTGGTTATTATCTAACCAACAAATGCGATCCTAGTATTTTCCTTTAAGGCGCTGATAACTGCCAACGGCCTTGAGTGATTTGGGTAGTATAGCTTGAGTGTTCTGCGCTGAGCTCAAGCAACGCGACATACGTCCACCGAGCAATACGACTCGCCTATCAAGGAGCGCGCTGTGCCGAATTAGACGTATTATTACTTTTTAGTATCTAAAATATAAAATAAAAAAAAAGTAACAGGCAATATTATAGGTAGTAACATAGTCTTTTCACACAAAACAAATCATGAAAATATCTTAAGCGATTTGAAAGTAATTAGGTTTTTATGTTTTGGGTAGACAGTAATTCATGAATTTATTTCATTAAGTATTTTACTACAATAGTTAAATATTCACAGGTACGATTGATGTATATATGTTCTAGTTTAACATAAAAAAATTGCACAACTAACCTGCTTTATTTGACGGTGAAATAGAGATTTAAAACTTGGGATTTACGGCCGTTACCATTTACCGTCGCCTTAATTCCTTTCTGTAATTGTGATCGAGATAGGAAGTCGAAAAATTACATGAGCAATTTTTTCGAGATCTACAAAGCGTATCAAAAATGCATGGTCATGGTCAAAAATATCCGATTTAAATCGGATATTTTTTTCGACTCTCCATACTAATTGTATCAGTTCATCGGGTCAATTCGTGTTGAGTCGAACAATTTTAAGCCGATGTTTTCGTTGCTCTGAACCCCATAAATATGACCACGAATTTCTGACACGCCCTCCACAACGGTGCAAAACAATGATTCTAGTCTGCAAATTAGAGGAAAAAGCTGTTTTTAAAGATATTTTCGCAGAAAGCGTCATAGCTTTAAACACTCGGTATGTGTAAATGCAACTCTATCTAGAATAAGCCGCCAACAATGCGACACACACGTAATTATCTTAATTAGGGAAACTACTGACACTAGGAAATAATGCATTAATTGTGAACTAGCGTCTAGCACTATGCAACTTAGATACTGAAGAAATATAAAAATACTAGCTGTTGCTGCAGTCTCACTCGCATCCTAAAGAAACTGCTGTATGTACCCGGATCAGATCTGGGCCCTATCAGAATGTTTGGGCTCTATCAGAATATCTGGGCCTTATCAGAATATCTGGGCCCTATCAGAATATCAGGGCTGCGGCATTTTTATGTCGCATAAGATAGGTGGCCTCTTTGCCTCGCACCAGGTTTTACTTTTTATTTAATTTTTTAAACTGTTTTTTTTTCTATTTTATGTAGGTATGTAATTTCCTGTGCGAGTCTCAAAAATATTTTTTCTTTCTTCTTTCTTTCTTTCGGATCAAAAATATCCTTTGTCCTTGGTTTAAGCTATCTTTATACCAAATTTCATCAGAATCGGTATAGATTATGATGATAATTGAAGAACCTTCTTATGCTCGTATGATTAACTAAGCAAGTCGTTATCAAACGAGACCGTGGGTCAACCACTACTGTCTACAAATTGCAATTGGATCATAACGCTCATGGTCAAGGCTGGAACTACTGCTATTTAAAGTTTACTTGTTCAATATTGATTGACAGTAAAAGTCACTTCTAATTACCAGTATTACGAATAGACCGAAGGTTGGAGTATTCAAGAATCAAGTTAGGTGTTTGTGATAAATTACGGAGGTCCGGTTATTTGAAGTGCTTATTTATTATTATGTGCCAGTAGCGGAGGGTGAGGGAAATTCGGTACAATACACTATAATAGCAAAATTATTAGTAATTCCGTTGTCACCTATTCGCCTATTCAAAATATACTTATATAAAGTACACAGTAAACAAACGTACAGGTATGACGTAATTAAAACGGAATTATTCATAATTAATTTTGTTACTAAATAGTAACTTTTGTACCGGCTTCCCCTCACCCTTACCACTACTGTTTTGTTTGATGCAGTTTTGGGTAGCATTGCTTGCTAATAATTGCAAGAGACTCTGATTTCAATTCAGCAGTCAACGTCATTCAGCTGATAATGATGATGAAAATACACGTAGCCTAGCAGTTAGTTATAAATACGCTTTGAAGGCACTAGTGGCCTTGACAATCAGGATATCAGAAAGCGTGTCCGTATGAATAAGTTTAAGTATTTTAGGTACTAACTCACGTACACTTATTTGAGTGTCATTCCGTGACATACTAATAAATTATCTACTCATTTCATGCATATAAAGTTTCTTCCGTTTCGTAGGTCGTGATAGGTCTCTTAGGCTGTTTGCATCATATCCCCAAGGCATTCTTTCGGTACATTCGAATCATGCCCTTTTATGGCACAAAAATTAACCGTACGTCTAGAAACATCAAAACGTTGCCAAGGAGTTTGTTCTGACGCTTTATGGAATGCTAATGATGTTCAAAAGCTGTCCTCAGTCCTTATCTAGAACAAAATAACCCTTCTCTAGAGAAAATAACTAGTATTTTTGTATGGTAGATTCGGGTTCAAACCATTATGTCTAGGACTTTCAGTGCCTCGTCCAGTTTTCTTAGACAGTCTACGGCAACTCTAGCTAGATCATTATCTAAGTCTATTGAAGTGTCAACATAAACTTATATCTGTGGAGGCTTGTAATTAGCAACTTGTTTACTTATATATTTTCTGTTTCTATGTTATTAGTCTGTAAGCCTTCCTAAAAGTAAATAAATAAATAAATATAAATAAATAATTTGTCTCTAATTCTTAAGTTCTTAACTCTCTAGTGAAAGAGATGCAATTCGCAAAACGTAATTGTCTTTGCTATAGTTTGTGGTATTTTAGATTAATTTAGCCAAGTTTCACTCACGTAATTCTTGATAAATCTCGTCAAGTTAACCCAAGTTAATCTCTAGTTTTAGTTGAGAAATAAGGACAAACGCTAACCGGATTAGTTTTTGTCGCAGCCAAGCGTGTGCGATGTCTCACCGCTGCTTTTTGTCGTTCGTGTGAATGCGGCCTGTCGTAATCAAGATTGCCATCGGCTTTTGAAGGAAAGGTTTGGCAATGCGAGCTAAATGTTACAGATGGGGGGATCAATTTTCGTGGGAGTGATGAATTTTAGAGTCGTGTATTGTGATTGAAGTTATTTGTACATTGCCTCATTGCATTAGATCAGATCAGTGATGGTTTGTAGTAGACACAGTGCATATCCAAATATTAGTAGGCATGGTATTAGAGTTATGATTTCGATTTTAAGATAGATAAAGTTATCTATTGTCTTGTATTTGTATCAAGAAAATAGCGTAGATACAACATGACTTTTTATCACCATAGGCTATTGGTTTCAATCAAAGACACTATCCTGGCAAAATGGGAGATGATAAGTGTCTCATTTAGTTGCATATTTTGAATAGGCGAAAAGACCTATGCTATGACATGAGTAAAACGGAATTATTTATAATTTTATTACTATTTTACTGTACCGGCTATCTTTCACCCTTCGCTACTGATAACTATGCATATACTTAGCGTCATTTGACTTTTTGTTTACGTTAAGGAACCCATATTTTCATCAGAAGAAGTTAACAATCTGATATAAGGTCAGTGGTGCCGATTTTGTTGTTTACAAACTAAACTAATTTAGTCTCATTTTGTCTCTTTCTAACGAAAAACATGAGAAAGGGATAGAAGATATTTAATCCTGTCAAATTAGTCCAGTTGCTTCATTTCAATGTGCATTTAGTCGGTTTTGCAAAAGGTCATGACTATTTTCGCGTAAATGACAAGGGCGTAGACTTATTTGACAGTTCTTAATTTTTTCTGTCATTTTTCAATGATATTTGTAAGAAAGAGATATAGTGTGATTAAAATTAGTTTAGTGCGATGTACACAGAATCAGCACCAGTATCTCTTAAAATTTGTGCTAAAAACGCAATTTCGTCACAAATTAGTGAACGTACATATAATTAGCGTTACTTAATAAACAGCTATTCTAATTAGGAGTAACACAAAGCGTCCCACGGCTGTGAGACTGTTTGTTTAACATTTTAGGACAGCCATTGTTAATCAGTGTAATGATTCTAGAGAATGCCCGTGGTGAACAAAATTGTTGAGTTATGGATAATTGGTGTGCGGTGAAATTGGATGAGTTTACTGTGAGGTATTACGATTTATTTTTTTGACGACACGGTTCTCATAGTGACTGAGAGATTGGCTGCTGCACGATGTGTCGCGGGTTCGATTCCCACATGGAACAAATTTTATTTCGGGTCTGTTTGTGTATGTATTTATAAATGCACACCCCACGATACCGGGAAGTCCAAGTGTGGGGTAATGTTAATGTGTAAATTATGCCAATGTTTAAATCTCATGAGTGTGAGCTTCGATTCGTCATTAACGGGTACTAATCCAGTCTTCGAATTTCTAGAAATCTAGGACATGCTGGTTTCCTCACGAGGTTTTCCTTCACCGTTTTTAGAGCAGCGGTGATGTATAGTCAACGACGGAATGTTAGCTGTTCAATCTTGTGAGTCCAGTATTGACTTACAACTTTATTCATAAATATTTCATAACTTAGAATTGCTTTGAAATACGTTTGCCCTTATCAGAACGAGAGAAAACAAATTTTAACTTACAGACGCTTACTCATATACCTACTTACGAATAGCGCTATAATTTTTTTAACTTGAATTCAAACACTTTTCTTTCCAACTGTACCTTCCATTGTTTACGTAGAATTGAATAAATTCGTGCATAGCGAAACTTTTTTGTAGGTATTTTATGAGTCGAGCATAGCGAAACTAGGGCATAGTGGGACTAACCGGCTAAATAATATTCAGCTGCATTTAATGGTTAATAAATTGGTCCTTACGTTTAAAATAAAGTCTTAATATGTATATTTTGAAATAGACAGTAGGTAACATGTAAGTGTCAGTTGATTCCTACTCGCATGTATTGCAACGCGTGTAAACGGGATATGTTATGAGTGTTTAGCTCCGAGCGACGTACGCTAGCCTACAGGCTAGTCAAATGTGTCTATTTCACAAGAAAAGTGGTGCATGTACAATATTGTGAAATAAAATAGGTACACAATACACATACCTAATTTAGTAACGCTATATTTATGCGTTTTCAAAATATGTTGATTATTTCTGACTGAAAGTATGTTCGTTTAATTTATGGATAACACGTACTCAGAACACTGAGAAGGGATAGGAAAGACCTCTCCATACAAACTTTGTGTAAATTTCCCAGCCTGGGCTTTCACACTATAGACATATATAATAATAATAAAGTGTAGAGTTTAGTATAAGATTGCATTTTGTATTGTATACAGGGTAAAATTAAAACCAGTGCGGATATTTTAGGAGGTGAAAGTACTCATGAATATGATCAACTTTTATTATGGGACCGACACTGAAATATGAAAAAAAAATAGTTGTTTCATACATTTTGATCGTGTTGTAGTGCATTTTTGTAGGGAACAGCAGATTTTTTTTTCATATTTCAGTGTCGGTCCCATAATAAAAGTTGATCATATTCATGAGTACTTTCACCTCCTAAAATATCCGCACTGGTTTTAATTTTACCCTGTATAGGTAGGTATATATAAAACGCAAAAGTGCATTCCTAAACTGATTTATTAAGAGAATCAAAACGCCACAATAATCTTTTATGCCAACAACAGTAACAAACTACAAAATAAAAGGATTTTTCTAGATCATCTTCAATAAAAAAAAATCGAAATCATTTATCCAACTATCCAAAACTGCACGCTCGAGTAACTACCATTGTAAAGTGGTCAATAATAATAATAATTATAAATGAATCCAAATCAACCCGCGCGCGGTCACGGTGGTGTCCGCAACCAAAACCGCGCACCACGCAACCCGCAACCGTCATGAACGGATTACGATTACGACCAACCGTGGAATTGTGGCCTTACCTGTGCTTTTTTTTGTTTTGTAAGTTTTGTTTTAATGTGGGAATCTTGTGATGAGTTCTGTCGTCATCATCATGTAAACTCATGAAATCTTTTATGGAATATTAGTTTTCTCATTCAAACGGTTAGTTATAAAGGATTTTTTAGAAATATTGCCTTTCGTTGGCAAAAGGTGAGGGGAATTCGGTACAATAAAATAGTAAATTTTGTTTTACTTTGTCATATATATTTGAAATAGGCGAATAGGTATGACATAAGTAAAACGGAATTATTTATAATTTTGTTAGGTACTATTACTGAGCAGTGATAGCCTAGTGGTTAAGCCATGTGCCTCCAACGGCGAATCGTTCGATTCCGATTCCGAGGCACGCACCGCTGACTTTTCGAAATCATGTGCGTATTAGAAATTAATTATCATTTGCTTTAACGGTGAAGGAAAACATCGTGAGGAAACCGGCATGTCCTAGAGCCAAAAATTCGAAGACATGTGACGTCCACCAACCCGCACAGGGCCCGCGTGGTGGACTACGGCCCACTCCCTCTCACAGAGAGGAGGCCTGTGTCCCAGTAGGGGGGACATTATAGGCCGATTATGCTTATGCTTATGCTAGGTTCTATTTTATTGTACCGGTCTTCCCTCACACTTCGTCACTATTGCCTATACTACTAATAATATAGTACATGTATTGAGTTTAAGCCCTTTGGCTTAAACTCCGATTGATCTTTATATCCTGTATCTAAGGGCCGTAAGATCAATCGTAGTTTAAACCACAGAAGAAAGTATAATCTCCCGTATTCGATTGTTTCTTTGCGTTTTTGTATTAGAAAACAATTGAAAACGGGAGATCTCTCTTCCGCGGTTAAGCAGAGTTAACCTACGATTAATCTTACGGCCCTTAGTAATCTATAACATTACTCACAGAAATAGTGGAAGTGGTTCAATGGTAGAACCTCGGGGTTGCTTGGTAATAGTGTGGTAAATATTTTAGAAAGTGCGTGAGTATTGGTTATTATTAATTATGATTAAATTATTATTTGTGAACAAAAGAGTTCAACGAGCAAAGAGTTTGCATTTGTGGACAACAGTGTCTGTACAGTCTACTTAGAGGTGCCTACTACTAGCTATTATACCTGTGTGGATCCAGGAATTATTTTTCGGGGGAGCTGAGGACTCGTCCAGATATGATTTGGGGGGCTAAGAGGTAAAAATCAAAACACTATAAATCACTAGTCTAATCTGAAATCGAGTTATTCCGGTTGGATGCCCCGTATCTGATACCCTGGGGAATCGGTTTTATTTTATATTATTTTCTATTCCGATCTGATCCACTCTGATCTACCGTGCAGGGTATCACAAGGGGAAGGGAGCTTGAGCCCGCTAGCCTTGCCGCATTGGATCAGCTACTGTATTATACCTACATCTTACTAGCAATATAAAAAATATCTAAATTATGCGATTAGTATCCTAATTTCATCATATCAAAATGCAATAATTTAGAGGTAAAAGTAGAATAACGCTAAAATCCAAAGTGAATTTTATGTTATCTCAAAATATTTAGAAATATTATTGCAAATAAATCAGACTACAATTGAAGCTAGCTCGTTACGAATATTGGACTTAATTCATTCAATAATAGAGTTGATTATGCTTTGGTAAGAGGTGTTACATAAAAGCAATGTAATATAACTGCCACACATTTAGATGGATTTATGACAGAATTGTGTGGTCAATGCACATGAGTTGATTTGATAGACACATACATGATGTATTTTATTGGTTGATTAAAGTCGATTTGTTATTATGAAGCTGTTGTCGCAGGTATATTTCAAAAACATCTACTTATCATACAAAGTAGTAACTACATTAATTTTAGTACAGAAGATCAAGGTCTAAACCAGCCGGCCTAGCATGACCACGATAGAAACGGGTTTTGTCTACATAGAAATAGACAAAGTGACAGATTGTAGAAACATTTCTACCGTTTCATTCATAAAACGTAGAAATGTTTCTACAATCTGTCACTTTGTCTATTTCTATGTAGACAAAACCCGTTTCTATCGTGGTCATGCTAGGCCGGCTGATAGATAAACTTTAATTACAATCTAGGCTGATAATTTATTGTCTTGTAAAATACAGATTTCAAAAATGAATACGTCACCAAATTATAACCTAAGAAATTAGCTTAAAAGCTAAACTATCTTCTAATTAAAGAACAGAAAAGAAGTAGGTACCTACCTAGAAGTATAGGTACTGGCACCAGTCATGAGCACAAACGTCACTTGCGTATTAGCTGATTTTTCGGTCTCTTTGGCGGAATGAAGAAGACGGGGGGCGCCGAGGCTGCACGCGATTGGTTCGTCAGTCGATGCTCGTCGTCTATTGGACTATTCTCTATTACGTATTGTCAACTGTCAATTGTCTTTTTGGCCGAAAATGTACATGCGCGATCTGAGCTCATGATTGACGCCGGTACCTATACAAACAGTGATTTGAAGATACAGAAAAAAAAGAATGACTACATACTTCCGATGGTATTTAAGTTTCATGCAACTAAGGGCGGCTTGCTTCAAACCATCTGTATTCGTAAGTCAGTACGTAATCGTTAAGTCAGTATGAAATTGTCATACAAGCCGCCATATTTGACGGTTACAGATACGTAACTGTAAGATGAAATAACATGGCCTTAACTGCAAAACAAAAGAAAGTGACAGTGCACTGTGAAGTAAAATAAACAAAACAACATCTGAAGCAAAGATCATTGGACGAATAAAGATGGCAGATAAGTTTAATTCAGTTTTTATAGCGGCTGTAGTATTATTTACGTTAACACAGATTTTTATTGAACCAAATGAGTATGTAGGAGATGGTTTAATGATCGTGAAAGTTTAAGGGCTTAAATTCTGTTAGGTAACTTTATGGCTTAAAATTACGCTATGTATTTCTGGTATATTATATTATAAACAATTTTATACGGGCGTTCTAGCTGTTCCCCGTGGTTCCACTCCCGTTGCTTGGCTGCTAAGGGTTGCAGCATGATGTTAAATAGCCTATACTATTCCTCATGAATCTGCCAATCATATACAAAGATAATTTTTCGAACTCGAATGGCTCGTCCCAGAGTAATTAGAGCGTTCAAACAAACAAACAAACTCTTCAGCTTTATAATATTAGTATAGTATAGATTAGTATAGACTAGCACCTCAGATCATAGAAACAAGGAGCTATGCCATCATAGCAAATTAGTACGGGAACAACTGATGCCACTTTTAGTACATTTATCGACACAATTTCGTGCATAATTAAGCGCTCCTTGTAAATAAAAAATCTCCCACGCATTGAACATTCCGCACACCCTCAATCTAACACTGTTAATCGTCACTCAACACTAGCACTAAACTAAAACACTGTATTTATACCATCGATCGTGTTCGGTTCGTCGCCAGCGCGTACGTTTATAATATGAGCAATTTGCTCAAGATCAGGCATCAAGCTCGATAGCGCCTTGGCACATCTCCTTGTTTCTATGATCTGAGACTAGCATTTTTTAAGCGAATTCGTCCGCGTGACCCACGGAAACTGAGCATTTTTTTAGGATAGAAAGTGTAGCTTTCTACTGGTGAAAGAATTTTTAAAATCGGTCCAGTCATTTTTGAGTTTATTCATTACAAACAAAAAACTTTTTTTTTCTTTTTGTAACATTAGTGTAGACAGTTACTGGTGCGATTACAGTCACATACGTTGCAATTTTGTCTCTACGGTGGACTGCGTGGACAATGCACTTCCAGCGGCTATATACGTACCTTCGGTGGAACAAAGTCACAAATAGCCAAACTGCACTAATCAAATGTTTTTCTTGCCCCTAATATAGACATGGTTCAAACTCGATTTTGCAGTTTTGGCTATTTGTGACTTTGTTCCACCGAAGGTGCGATATGGTATTACAGAAGTCCTTAGCGGCGGTACCGAAATACATTCGCCTATGAAAATGAATGAAAAGATTCTCCAGAGGGCAGAGACCAAAGTGAAACAAAATTTCAAATAGCTGTATGTATTTCCCCAGCCAGCGGATATTTCTCATCAATAGCCTCAAAAAGTTCATCTATAGAGCCTATTGCTTAACCCGAGGTTACATTACAGATTTACCCACAGCGATATACATTAATGGTTATATTGTGCGAAAACAATGGACATCGCTAACTGCGTGCGCAATGAAACGAGAAACATAATAAATTGTGTTACACTAAAGAATTTGAAATCAAATGCAATGATATTTTATTTCTACATGCATTTGGTAACTTCATATTTTGGAAAATACCTAGCATTTACATAACTTATCAATCATCCTGGAATAGATACAATTTTTTTCTTCTATAACATTATTTGAATATTAATACAGTAGCATTCTGATTAACCAAATACCGACTATCCGGATATTCAATTATCTGGATATCCAATTATTCGGACTCTTATCACAGCTCTGATTACAGATTTCAAATTATTTAAACCGTGCAGACAAAATTTTAAATTATATAAGAATTGTGTAATAAATTCATCAATTCATTATAGCTTGTATTTTTATATCGTTATAGTCTCTTTATATAATAAAAGTTGTTAAAATTTAAATATTGTTTGGTCCGATTTTAAAATCGATTATCCGAATTATCGATTATTATACGGAACACCCCCGTTTTGTTTGACCCGGATAGTCAGGATTCTACTGGTTTAATTGCCTAATATTCAATAGCAATTCTGTGAAAAAATGCTCTGTATTTCAGAAAGCAAACCATTTTATATGGGAGCGCAATGTTTCAATTTGTTGCAAAAGTACACACCTTAGCCTAACCCAATAGAGATTCTCCCGTCCAAGCCGCCGCGGTAGACGCTCCGGGCGTCGGGAGCCGCGTGACGACTCCCGGCCACCGTAGGCGCGGGCCTGCGGGCGGTGAGTAATGGGTAGCTCACCGTCCGATCAGGACCAGGCCCGTGCCAAACGGCGCGTACGTGTTCCACGCGCGCCTCAAAGAGATGTCAGCATCAGAGAGGGGGCCCATTAGGGCCCAAGCCTGCCGGGAAAGCGGGATTGTCCGGAAGGGATACCGCTGACCCGGACAAAAGGGCTAAAGAAGGAACATGGGTGGGTTTTAGTCAGTAAGAGTCTGACACTCCCTTCCGCTCCGCCCAGAGCGGGAGGGGCCATTTGATGATTTCCCATCCTAAAAAAAAAAAAAAAAGCCTAACCCAATGGCACGATGTTGTGAATTTGTTGCATTCATCAATTAAAT
The DNA here is from genome assembly GCA_948465475.1 of Thalpophila matura. Classification (NCBI taxonomy): domain Eukaryota; kingdom Metazoa; phylum Arthropoda; class Insecta; order Lepidoptera; family Noctuidae; genus Thalpophila; species Thalpophila matura. The sequence goes on from OX419196.1 coordinate 14,762,536, forward strand.
AGGCAGTATAAAACCAAGAACGAGTTCTTCTGAAAAGCTAATAAAATTTATAAAAGCGAACAATGCAGGTAGAAACATCGGATTTCTGGTTGCAAGTACAGCAATTCATACAATAGCCGGATTTACATCTCGATGTAGATTGTGTTGATGGTAAAGATATGGTACGTTATGAAGGACGGGTGCCGTAAGTCCATCATCAATGGGGCATCCTTCACGCTACTCTTACGATGGGTTCGGCAGAATTAGACGCGGTATTGAGGCAAGAGTAAATTGTATTCGGAAGTTCCTATCTATATTAAAAAGCTGAAAAGTTTGTTTGTTTGTTTGAACGCGCAAATCTCTGGAACTACCAGCCGGATTCGAAAAATCCTTTTAGTGTATGATAGCCAGATTCATGAAGAATAATATAGGCTATTTAACATCACGCTACGACCCTTAGGAGCCGAGCAACGGGGGTGAAACTGCGGGACACAGCTAGTTTATTCTACTTCCTACTAATATCTATAGGTACTACATATTATAAAATTGTAAAAAAGCCGTGTCTGTACATTGAAGATATTCCAGAAATAATAGTCGGGATAGGGTACTGGGACGTAACCATGCCCGAAAATATTTTTTTTGAATTTTTGTCTGTTTATCTGTTTGTCTGTTTGTGCGCGCATCACGCTAAAAGTACTGAACGGATTTCGATATGGTTTTCACAGTTCAATAGCTTGGGGTTCAACTTAAAATCTCAGCCACGTTTCATCTAATTCCGGTGGGATAAACCAGAGATACAGCTTGACCTCTTGGTAGTACTAGCCACCCTACACTACGGAGGTCATTTAAACTGGTCATTCATTGTAGTCCACGCGGACGGAGTCGCGGGCAAAAGTCTAATGTATTATAAATGCGAAAGTTTTTGAGGATTTGTTATGTATGGATGTTTGTTAGTCCCATGCCAACAAGTACTTGAAAAATGAATTGCATTTGTACCGAACAGACAGACAAGAAAGTTAGTTAAACGTGGTAAAAAATAAAATGGAATTAGCTAAAATACTGCATCGTTTGAAGTACTTACTTAGAAACCAATTTTAACCACACTCATTATTTTAGATCAGAACCAAATACGTAATCGTTCCAAGTTGTACAAGTTTAAATTGTTCAATTATTACAGTAAAGACATTGAAAAGATACATCAAGAAGTCCAAATCCGCAAAACACCCGATATTTTTTAGACCATTAGAACCATCATTTATTAAATTATATTGGCGGGCCGCTAAGGGCCCAAAATAGTCATCTCCTAATGCTTCCATTGTGGAATGAGCTTTCTGCCAAGGTTTCAAGGTTCAAAGACAGACAAAGTCGCACTATAAGGGTTCCTTTTTCAAAATCTATTCAAGACTTTGTCGACATATTAAGCGCTATGTCAAATTTCTTCAAAAACTGGTTCTTCTGCGATTAGTTACTTGGTGTCACAGACCTCAGTACTTGGTCCTCCGTAAAACGAAAGGTTTGATAATTTTGCGAGGTCACTTTATGTACATTATTGTCTGTGCTCTTCCTAATAGTATGGAACGAATTATTTTATAAATATTTAAATGTTTAACGCTCATGGCTGTTTGCTGTTTGGAAGGTCCGGTAATGAGTTCGATAGTCAAGAAATTGTTAGTATTATTAATAAGTTCGTCGTCAGTATGAAACATGAATTCTTTGTCCACCACATTGGACCGAGGTGGACTTTTGCCATTTGACCTTTGATTGGTGCAGAGACAAATAATTTACTTTTATTATCTACTTATTTACGTTTACACCAAATGTTCGGTGCCGAACCAAATCAAAAACTTTTCTGGCTCGCTCTGAAGTTTGCTGTTTGAATGCGCAATGGATAGTTTAGTGTATAAATTGTCTACTGCGCAGCCAAACCGCTAACTTCAGAGCGAGCCAGAAAAGTTTGTTGATCAGCTAGTCTATTTTAATCTCTATATAAAATGCTTTGTCCGACTGACTGACTGATGGATCAACGCACAGCCTAAACCGCTGGTCGTAGAAACGTGAAATTTGGAGGACGTATTCCTTATATGATGTAGGCATCCGATAAGAAAGGAGTTTTGAAAATTCTACCCATAAGAGGATGAAAAGGGGTGGCAAAGTTTGTACGGGAAAACAGGTTTGCTTGACCTGATCAATTTCCGATCTACACGCGGGCGAAGCCGCTGGCTAAAGCTTGTATTTTATAATTTTCTATAGCGAGAACTGCTGTCATGTCATCGCGTTTGTAGCTTAATGATTGATAAAGGTACAATCATAATCGATAATATATATATAGGTATATAATCACGCGTAAGAATACTCCCTCAGTGAGTTAAGTTAATACTCCCACGGTGAGATTCTCCTTCGAGCATTGCCAAACAAATTGGAAGAAGCCGTGCCGTGACACGCGAGCGCGTTGTTGACAACCGAAGTGAGAATATCACGGTGAGATTCTCCCTCGATTGGCAGTTCTCGCGGTGATATCATGAGGCGTGTTGTTACAGAATAGACTACTTTACAAAATGTATGGCAGTGACATTACCTGCGGAAAAGTAACGTGACCTTACTAATGTCATTGCCATACATTTTGTACCCAACGTTTGGTGTAAACGCTAACAGAAATCTGTGTAAAAATATTTTTTGACCTTACGTCCTAATATCCTACCCTAATTTTGGTTTCGGAAGTCGGTGGCTTTGGTTTTTTTGTTTGATTTTTTTTGCCACCGACTTCCGAAACCAAAATTATTATTTTCTTTGTAGTGGATTTTTGAAGTCGGTTATTTTTTGTTAAAAAAGTTTTTTTAATCTATACTACTTATTATAAAACTGTAAATAACGTGTCCTGTTGAAGATATTCCAGATAAAAACAGTCGGGGTAGGATATTAGGACGTAAGGTCAAAAAATATTTTTACACAGATTATTATTATTTTCTTTGTAGTGGATTTTTGAAATCGGTTATTTTTTGTTAAAAAAGTTTTTTATTTTTCCCTTTTTAGTTCTTTATCCCGTGTTAGATTACTTTCACGAATTCGTTCAACAGTAAATCTTCTACGGAGTGTGTACATTTATGCATATAACTTTGTACATAGGAATGATTACATAATGTATTATATACTAAAACCTTCCTGAAAGTATGTAGATTACGTTAGTGAAAACCCCATCCAAATCGAATCAGTAGTTTTTGAGAAAATCGCGCATACAAACATACATACATACATACTAACATACATACATACATACGGGACGAATACAGAACCTCCTTTTTTGAAGTCGGTTAAAAATGTATAGCTACCTCCATTTAAAAATTTCCTAAATAAAAATCAGTCACAACCTGAAGAAAATTGCAGGAAAAGAAACCAAAAAGTGCTGTTTGTTAAACTTTCAGTACCATGATTGTATAATTAGTAGCAAGGTGTTTTTCACGCATCTTAAGCATTTCCTGCTTGTCTTTTCCGCCACAAGATGGGATGTCTTAGCTATTGTTTGAAATTACGCACGCGACAGCATAGGCATAGGAAAGCATTCGCGTAAGATACCTATACATAATAATGATGAGGAGTTTTAGGTTCCAAAGTGACCTGGCAGACAAACATTCACTGTTCATTTTTAGCCAATAGAAAGAAGTTGTAGATTGATAGAAAGAAATTAGAAGATAGAATTATCTAGTAGTAACTTAAATTACTTAAGGCGCGTGGTAACGCTAAAGACCTTTTCTATAGTGGCTGATCTGAGGCCCTAGACAAGTTGCATTTCTGTTAGCGTTCACGCCAAACGCTACGTCCAAAATGTATGGCAATGACATTACCTGCGGAAAAGTCACGTGACTCACAAATGTCAATTCCATACATTTTGTCCGTAGCGTTTGGCGTGAACGCTAACAGAAAAGCAACTTGTCTAGGGCCTCTGCGCGGAGACGCAAAGACGCACGCGAATATTAGCTCAATTATTTCCTGTTTATACTACAAAACGTATTTTGAAATGAGACAAGTTCCGATTCAAGATAAATGAATTGCCTATATTCTCCAGCAAAAACCGAAAAATGATCACCTTTAGTTTAGGAGCAGTAGCGAATTTAGTTCTAAAAACGACTTCATTTCAATAATTATTTTCATACAGTAATTTTTAAGCTACAATATTTTTATTAGTTCGAAATAAAGGTAACACTTTAATGTTTATTATATATTTTTTCTAGATTTTTATGTTAGTTAGTTTAAGAGTAGTAGGACCACAACGGCGACAGAATTTATCTTTTTGAAGGTACCATACGCCTTAAGATAAAGGTCATTGCGTGTATTTAGGGGTTGCCAAATGACCGGGAAACGGGAAAGTCCGGGAATTTAGCGTGTGGTCCCGTGTCAAACTGTTCCTAAATGACCGAATTCTAGTTTGATATATACATTTTTATTAAGCCTAAGAGAATCGCTTAATTTTTTCAAGTCTAATTTATTGGTAATTAAATAGGGTATAATATAATACGGGTATAGGGTTAGGTAAGATTTTTATTTTTCCTTTGAAAATACCACTAAAATATTTAGTAATTATAATATTTTTCTATCATTTGTAGCCCCAGAAATGTCCAACAAATAATAAGCCTGTATCTTTTGGGTTTTTTTTTGGATTGGATGACATGTATTTTAATATTTTTGAAAAATCCAGTTCATACATCGTTCGTCGAAATGCTTGTCGGATATAGTGTACATCGTTTGTCGAAGACCTTTAGAGATCATGGTTCAAATGTCAGGTTAGCAGAACCCCCTTAGCGAAAATGTCGTAACAAGTCACGGTAACATTTGGAATATCAAGCCGCGGTTTTTTTGTAAATACCTATCTAAATATCCGAATAAAAATCGATGCAATATTCCGTAAGAAATATAACATAAATGGTTTTATTTCTAAAAGATTATTCAAGTAAATCATTGAGGTAGGTATAATGAGAATGAATTATTTTATACGGGTTACTGAATATGTCGTAGAATAGTTTTCAGGAGTAGGTAACTACCTGAATTTGTAATATGTATAATGTTGATCTAGATTTTTTAATGCAGTTTTTACCAATCAAATTAAATAAAAAAGACTGATTAATAGATTTTTTTTTTTAAATCTGTCTGAAACAATCTTTAATTTTTTTTCAACGTAAAATGTGTTCACCAAAAATTTCATAATCCTCGCCAAAAACTTATAAATATTTTAAATCTGAATCTAAAAAAACCACCTACCTCTCAAAATTCCCCAGCTCACTCCAAAAGGGCACAAAATATTTATTTAAAATTAAACAAAAATAAATTCGCGTTACAACCGTTCACTAAACACCCGTATGAAGTTTCCGCGCGTCTGTATTTCGCGCCGGTCGCGTGCGTACTGCGCATGCTCGAGGGATGTCAGATGCGTATGCGACTGTCAACTGTTATGATCTTGCAGCTGTTCTATAAATAATGTGCAGTGATTTAAGGCGAAGGTAAATGGTAACGGCCAGTTTTAAATCTCTTATTTCGCCGTCAAATAATGCAGGTTAGTTGTGCAATTTTTTTATGTTAAACTAGAACATATATACCTACATCAATCGTACCTGTGAATATTTAACTATTGTAGTAAAATACTTAATGAAATAAATTCATGAATTTGTGTCTACCCAAAACATAAAAACGTAATTACTTTCAAACCGCTTAAGATATTTTCATGATTTGTTTTGTGTGAAAAGACTATGTTACTACCTATAATATTGCCTGTTACTTTTTTTTTATTTTATATTTTAGATACTAAAAAGTAATAATACGTCTAATTCTGCACAGCGCGCTTCTTGATAGGCGAGTCGTATTGCTCGGTGGATGTATGTCGCGTTGCTTGAGCTCAGCGCAGAACACTCAAGCTATACCGCCCAAATCACTCAAGGCCGTTGGCGTATACCGGGGCCTTAAGACAGTTTTCACGTGAATTCGCGAGATTATAAATAGTTTTCGTAGCATTGTTATGCAGTTTATTGTATAGTATAGAATATAGATTAAATCTTGAGTATTGCTTAAATTAAACAGCTCTTATGTCAATTTTCATCTCTATTCATTTTCATACAAATGACAAGGGTAGTTGTCAGCATTACCAGACGTCCCGATTTTGGCGGGACGTCCCGATTTTTAGGCTAAAATGAAATGTCCCGCGCGGGACAGGCTCAGTCCTGCTTTTTAAGGATAACTCGACGGTGCGGGTCCCAACTTCAAACTGCTTTCCTGAACGTATTTTTCCCAAATGAATTTTAAATAGTTAGATGCCCTCCGTAAAAATGCAAGTAGAATTACTCATTCAATTTAATTTGGAGCTATCCTGTGTAGAGTTCTTCAACTAACTGCTAATTATGTACGTTTTTAGGGTTCCGTACCAAAATGGTAAAAAAGGAACCCTTATGGTGCGACTTCGTCTGTCTGTCTGTCTGTCTGTCTGTCTGTCTGTCTGTCTGTCTGTCTGTCTGTCTGTCTGTCTGTCTGTCACACCTGCTTATTTCAGCAACTACTTATGCTATCGACTTGAAATTTGGAACAGTTATAAAGAATGCTTATTCAATTTTATTGCAAATGAAAAAAATCCAAAAATATTTATATTTTCATTGCAAAAGGGGCCGGAGTGGGGGTCCAAAATTTTAAAGTGGGCTTACTAAGTCAAGTGACATATCATATGAAAGGGCTTGATCTGCACATTTCAAAATATATTTTCATTTTATTTTATGTCTCACAGTTTTCGACATATGATGAAAAATTTCCAAAAAATTACCATTCCCCCCCCCTTATCTCCGAAGTTTACGGGGCGAAAAATCTGAAATAATTAGGGTTGATAGGAATTGACCCAAATATGGCACCAAAAATAAAACGATGTTCCTAACTAGTACAGTTTTTTCAAAATCATCAAAATTCCTTCACAAACAAACTTAGTTATGCGGTCCGGATTTTTTCACTTTATACGTCCAAATATGATACGGAACCCTCGGTGCGCGAGTACGACTCGCACTTGGCCGGTTTTTTATTATGTCCAGCTTTCGACAAAAGCATCCCGCGTTTTTTACTCAAAAGGTTTCAAAATCCCGCTTTGCTCGAAAAAAAATTTAGCAACGCTGGTAGTTGTAAGTATATTTAATCGTAAGTGGTTAAAGTTGAGAGGCGTCTTAGAGTAGGGGGTTCTAAAATTCTAATAGGTACCCAAAAAATTATTGTCAGAATTTTTTGTTGGTACCTACTACGTTAGTATTATAATATCTGTGGTACCTACCTACATAATCGTTTTAACCACTTTCAAAGCATTCATTAAATTATTAAATATTTTCTCTTGCATAATAATAAACTTTTTTGAATTCCACAGTTTTTTTTTAATCGACCTTACCAAAATTAGAGAAACAAAAAATGTCCCGATGTAAACACGGTCCTCAAGGTGAAGGTTGGACCGAAAAACCCTTCGCCTTCAACTTGAAGTTCAGTTTTTATTGCACGCAGTAAAACGTATTGCTGTACAAAAACTTTATTGCACCTGCACCGTTGCATCTCCATATTTTTCTATCCGGAGTTTTCTGTAAAATTAACACATCCTTACATTTTAAGGTTTATCTTAATATACAATAACCATTGACCTATACAGGGTAAAATTAAAACCAGTGCGGATATTTTAGGAGGTGAAAGTACTCATGAATATGACCAACTTTTATTATGGGACCGACACTGAAATATGAAAAAAAAAATCAGCTGTTCCCTACAAAAATGCACTACAACACGATCAAAATGTATGGAACAGCTGATTTTTTTTTTCATATTTCAGTGTCGGTCCCATAATAAAAGTTGATCATATTCATGAGTACTTTCACCTCCTACAATATCCGCACTGGTTTTAATTTTACCCTGTATGTCTAGACAAGCAGTTCCCAACATTAAACATGTCATACTCAAGTGTTGTGCAGGCACAACACAAGCCTCACATTCACTTTGACGTTTGATGCGGTGAGCAACAGACAAGTACCCGCGTGTGGGACATGATTTTTGTTCGGAACTGCTTGTCTAGGGACATACAGGTCAATGACAATAACTTTCTCCATAATTTTGACTCTCGTCACGTGATGGTACATTTATATCAAATCAATCTCAATTTATTGCAACTAATACTGATAATTATCGGTATGTTCAATAGAGCGAATACAACTATTTGAAGTGTATTAGAAAAGGAACGTAATAGACTTGTATTCAGTCGACCGAAGACGCTATATGAAGCTATTATTGCTATTAATTGCACGGAAATAATAAAAGCAAATGTAATTATTAGTAATGTTATAATTAGTGGCGATATTGCTATAAAAGTCATTTAAAGAATCATATTTTCTCTTTTGTAAAATGTAACTTTATGAAGCCACATTAAGCATTCACTTCAAACAGAAATTCTGTCTAAAGATCTAAATACACATGCCACATGCTTTGTTATTTTTTAAATATTTTATGCTGTGTAATCTAAAACCCTTATAACCTTTATACAGTGGAAATATTTTAAGGGGTCATTGTACCCATCATTATGAACAACTTTTACTATGGGACCAAGCCTGAAATCGAGAAAAAAAATCAGGTGTTCCATACATTTATGTTCACATAACTCAACAAAATGTATGGCACAGTTGATTTTTTTTTCGCGATTTCAAGGTTGGTCCCATAGTAAAAGTTGGTCATAATGATGAGTACAATGACCCCTTAAAATATTTCCACTGTTTAACCTGCCACCCTGTATAATACTAAATGCTAAAAGCTAAATTCGAAGCCTTCTAAAATTACCTTGAATTTTTTTGGTCTGTAAGGAGTAAAAACTTTCATAAATAAATACTACAATGGGATTCAACAATGAATAGGAAGGTCAATAACCTCGAACTATCACTTGAAAAGTAAGGCTTGCAAAGAAAATTAATTTGTCAATTAATAAAGGTTTTTTTTCTCTTTATTTCTTAACTGAGTCTTAGTTTTACCAAATCTATTGTAATATACTTTTTAATATACTAAGCATTACAATATAGCGCAAGATCATTCCTATTCTTATTTGGATAGCATTGTACTGGCTAAAATACAAATAAAAATACCTATGTACTATTCTACAATTGTTTTGTTTCAAAAATCATTGACATTTGGAAAAGTACGTTCCTAAATTCTGGTGACATTTGTATTGATTAAGTTCGAGACGTAACCAGCTGTTAAGGCCCCGGTATACGCCAACGGCCTTGAGTGATTTGGGCGGTATAGCTTGAGTGTTCTGCGCTGAGCTCAAGCAACGCGACATACATCCACCGAGCAATACGACTCGCCTATCAAGGAGCGCGCTGTGCAGAATTAGACGTATTATTACTTTTTAGTATCTAAAACATAAAATAAAAAAAAAGTAACAGGTATTATTATAGGTAGTAACATAGTCTTTTCACACAAAACAAATCATGAAAATATCTTAAGCGGTTTGAAAGTAATTACGTTTTTATGTTTTGAGTAGACACGAATTCATGAATTTATTTCATTAAGTATTTTACAACAATAGTTAAATATTCACAGGTACGATTGATGTATATATGTTCTAGTTTAACATAAAAAAATTGCACAACTAACCTGCATTATTTGACGGCGAAATAAGAGATTTAAAACTGGCCGTTACCATTTACCTTCGCCTTAACGTTGAAGGTAGTTCAGTCTATCTCTGAGTAGACATACGTAAGTAGGTACCTAAAGATAAGTCAATGAGACATCATGAATTCATGACATTTCAAAGTTAACTTCTTTATTATTTATTGTAACGAATGTAACGAGATTCAATAATCTTAGAAAGTTCTAAATACTAAGCGTTTATACCTACCGCAGATTATACTGAGTTTGTTATTTTATAATTCTTCTGTTATGTAATATATAATAATCTGTAATATCGATATATATCTATAAGTACAAATAAATAAAATTGAAGTGTCTGTTTATAATGTCAAAATAACAACTTTTTACTGATTACCTACATATTATGAAAGTTTATACGGTACCGTACTTAGAACTAAAAATCAATTTTAAAAATGTTTGTCTGTCTCTTTGATTGTTCCGGCTAATTTCTGAAATGGCTCAACCGATTTTGATTTTTAACAACTATTCTTATCATTTGTATGACAATGAATAGAGATGACAATTGACTTAAGAGCTGTTTAATTTAATCATCGTCTATAAGTAGGTAAGGGGGGTCTTTTTTAGCGTGAGTTTCTCAATGTGTCATAAATTTTTCTTTTGCTAGGTTCAGACTAGACCAAAAAACTTAAGCGCCATTAAACTCACACAAAATAATTTAGATACGTAAACTGTTGCGAAAATCGATTCAAAGCAGCATTTAATTTCTAAGAATCGTGTACATTTTACATGTTGGGAGGAAATGTGTAAATACTTGTCCTGCCACACATACACTTATGTGTAACTTTTAATATATTTGTTTCTACTTGAACGACCTCGGTGCTCAGGTTCATAAATTAAAACATATAACACAATAATTGGTGTTTCTGTTACAATTATCAATACTTAGGCGTGGGACACACTGACCCACGCGACGGGCGCGGGGCCGCGGTTTTTAGCGTTGTCTGTAAGTAGTGATTGTATAGAAAATACGCGTGGTCGTACACATTGATGACGCGGAACCGCGCGTAGGCGCAGGGCGCGCTACGCACTACGAACACGCGTTTCCGCGCGGGAAATCACGCGTCCCGTGGCAGCGTTACACACTGGCTACATCCCCCGTGCGGGTTTTTGTAGCGGGCGTATAGATAGAAGAATGAGTTTGTGTGAACGCTAATCTCTGGGACTACCAATCGGATTCGAAAAATTCTCTTTTTATATGATAGCCAGATTCATGAGGATTGATATTTATAAACTATTTAAAATCACGCCAACACCCTTAGGAGCCAAACAAAATGAAAAAAAGTGATAAAGAAGGTTTAGCAAAAACGAAGTAATAGGATGGGTAAATGATCTGATTTCTTTTAAATTAATTAGTGGATGAAACCGCAGGGTACGGCTAGTATTATCTATATGGTGCGGCCACGTCTTGTCTCGCGCTCCCGGACGGGGTCGCGGAAAAATATGCGCGGGCGGCGCGGGGCTCAGTGTCCTGCGCCCAGTCGTGGGGCGCGAGGCAGTGTGTACTACGCCTTATTATTGGTCTTTCTGAAATCAGTGCTTCTACATGTTGTAAGAAGCACCACGCCGCGTAACGAAGGACCATTTATTTTGTTTTAAATTGACGAGCGATATTGGATCAGACTAATTGTTGAAAGTTTTATTGACTGGCAATTTGGAAACGACTGTTTTATGGAGGGTACGATTTAAAAATTACATAACTTATGTATATTTTTGTGAATTTTAAATGTTTTTAACCGACTTCAAAAAAGGAGGTTCTGTATTCGTTCCGTATGTATGTATGTATGTATGTATGAAGTATGTATGTATGTATGTATGTTTGTATGTGCGCGATTTTCTCAAAAACTACTGATTCGATTTGGATGGGGTTTTCACTAACGTAATCTACATACTTTGAGGATGGTTTTAGTATATAATACATTAGGTGATCATTCCTATGTACAAAGTTATATGCATAAATGTAGACACTACGTAGAAGATTTACTGTTGAACGAAGTCGTCAAAGTAATCTAACGCGAGATAAAGAACTAAAAAGGGAAAAATAAAAAACTTTTTTAACAAAAAATAACCGACTTCAAAAAACCACTAAGTACAAAGAAAATAATAATTTTGGTTTCGGAAGTCGGTGGCAAAAAAAGCAAACAAAAACCAAAGCCATCGACTTCCGAAAACAAAATTATTATTTTCTTTGTACTTAGTGGTTTTTTGAAGTCGGTTATTTTTTGTTAAAAAAGTTTTTTTTCGTACCGTGTGGCATCGCAGTAACTACTGAGTTAGTACAATACACGTTTTAATACAAAATGCTCTAAGAATAAATATCGCATTAACGTTTGCGATGTAGGGGGAACCTGAAAACCCAAAAGGCAATTTTTAAGGGTCTTGCGGCTTTAGGAGGCAATTCTATTGAACGGCCTTTTCTCTATCGGACGGCCAGAAGCACGAAAAGTTGCCATCGTTTCATGGTTGATATAGGTACTACGCTTTGATCCCACTTTCATTGTGAACACCGCCAAAGAGAGGGTGTTCCCCGATAGTTACAATCTGGGTGTCTTCAAGTCGCAAGTGAATCGGTTTCTTCTAGGCAAGCGTGCTTCATTGTAGACCGTATCATCGCTTAAATCAGGCAAGATGGCGGTCAAACGCAAGCCTAGGTATTATTTAATAATAATAAAAACCTACTAAATACTAGAAACATCACAGTATATCATTGTAGGTAGATCTTGAGCAACTACAAAAATATCCATCGAACTAGAACAAACGGAATTTCAAGCAATATCGTAGCGTCAATATAGTATCTACTTCTATCAATAGTTATCGTAGCGTCTAACTTATTAAGATATCTTATTGTGACTACCCAGGCACTCCTTAGGCCCTATACTCCAGTTCTGTCTTCATAAACTGGCCAGCCCTTTCTATATAATTATTACGCCGCTGATAGGCGCTGCGTACGCGCAGGTGTGATTCGATGCAACTTTCCACGTTGCGTCATATGTGACCTAAGTACAGACAGCAGTGATAACGATTGATTTTGTCACTTTATACTGATTATGTTATGAGGTCGAAGGCTGTAGAGCCTTGTAGTCTTAGAGCCTTGTAGACACCTCAAGTTGTGGTAAAAATGAAAGAAATATATGCCCACATAACATTGTCCTATTGGCAGACTGCTGGATTATTGGCAGACTGCTGGATTATTGGCAGACTGCTGGATTATTGGCAGACTGCTGGATTATTGGCAGACTGCTGGATTATTGGCAGACTGCTGGATTATTGGCAGACTGCTGGATTATTGGCAGACTGCTGGATTATTGGCAGACTGCTGGATTATTGGCAGACTGCTGGATTATTGCAGCAATGGTGCCAATTCTTTTGTTTACAAACTAAAAAAGCATATGAAGTTAACTCTCGACTAAAAAGGGACCCATACAGACTTGTTATAAAAGATACTCCTAAATCAGACAAGTATGCTAAAAGTTGTCTTGTGATGTGTGTACACATATACAACAAAATCCCACAAGAACTAAAATTATTAAATAATATTAACTCATTTAAAAATAAATTATACAAATGGCTAAATAGACATAATTTTTACGACACTAAAGATTTTTTTAATGTTAAGATATAAACCTATGCACCAATAAAATTGTAATTCTGGACTTGTTAATTATGTATAATTTTAATGATTATTATTGTATTGACCAATCAATCTGTGACATTTATAGCCTTGACCTTTGATTTAGGTAACTAAGTATTTTGCATGCAATTGATACATACACTGTACTAGCTGAACATGTGGACATTATATTGTTTAAACCAGACTGTAACACCTTTATACCATGTTTAAGGCAAATAAAGACTTATTTATTTATTTATTAAACAAATTTAGTCAACTACCCTGTTGCAGGTCTGCTGGCAGATATTTCTTTAGAAATAACCAGTACCTTTGTACTGATTGATTGATTTGCATTTGTTATCCTTTGTATGTTGTGTGTACTTAAATAAATAATAATAGTCTCATTATCTCTCTTTCTAACAAAAAGCATGAGAAAGGGATATACAATATTTAGTCCTGTCAAATTAGTCCAATTGCTTCTTTTCAACGTGAATTTAGCCGCTATTGCCATTCGTCGCGACAATTTTCTAATAAATGATGGTAAGACTAATTTGACAATCTGTTTTTTTTTATATTTTGTATCCTTTTTCAATGATATTTGTGAGAATTTCATGCGGACGAAGTTGCGGGTAAAGTGCTAGAAATTTAATAATGAAAAATACAAAAAATCAAATAAAATCATATCTTCCAACTGTACCAAATCTAATACAGATAAACGGAACAGTATCGCGTATGTGCATTTGATTAATACCGTTGCACTTTTTAATACAATTCACTGCATCACCACTATGGACCTTATTCAGTCATGATACGGGTCATAATGCTGTTGGCATGCAAAAGAAATGGTCCGAGATTGGACGTTGATTACCTGCTTGTCAGCCGGTTTGGGTTTCTGAGAAAGGCATGATAAAGACTAGAAAATTGTGACAGAATTGACTGCACGTTGTCGGTCTTTATAAAACGAAACATTTATAAGCAAAAATGTATTTGACCGCACGGTTGTCGCAGTGGCTGAGAGATTGGCTGTTGCGCAACGTGTCGCGGGTTCGATTCCCGCATTGCACATAGGTCTGGCTGTTTGTGTATGTGAAATTTGTGTTTGTAAACGCACCCACCATATAGGAGAAATCCTAGTGTGGGGCAAAGTTAAAAAAAACAAAATGTAATAGGAACTCGATATTACGTTCCAAAATTTGCATAATTCACCATTAATAGGTGTGTGTAACAGGTATAACACCCGAGGGATGTCGTCTGGTAAATATGTAGCACCGAGGGTTAATAATGTCTATGGAGACCGTACATTACAAAAGCGTATCCCATATTTACTTAGTGTTATGAGTAGGTAACATCACTATTGTGATATTACCTCACTAGTAGCTAGAAGAAGGCTGGTTGCCAAGATGGCGTCTGAACTTGTTTCAGAGAGCGCTGCTTTTGACAAGGTGTCAGCAATGTAGGTACATGTGACTACCTTTCTTGTAAACTACATTTAAACTACATATATTGTTGTATTTTCAACATCATTCTTTGGAGACGTGTTGGAACCTCGACTAAAGACTTTTTAAACAATGTTATTAAAGGAGCATGAGCACAGTTGGAGAATTCACATTCGCAATATTATAAAATTAATTTGTTTTGCCATTTAAAGGTCATTAAATTAAAATTTACATTCTAAGTTTTGATACATACAAAACACTTAGCAATTAACCCGACGGAATCAGAGAAGAAAATACAAAAAATGTATTTAATAAAAAAATTAAAAAATATCTACTTAGTACACTGCCGTAACATATATACATAGGTACCTACTTTCCTAATTATTGAATTACCATCATACAATTTTCTGCATTAGTATAGTAACGTCTTTAAACTGCGATATTATTATTATATTATTATTGCGATCCAACAGACAAACTATATATAGTTTTGTTGGACATTATATTTTTTTATAGACCTTAATATGTACCTTTATAATAAATAAATAAACAAATAAATAAATTCAGATGAAAATGCATTAGTGAAATCTGCTGTATGAACTTTGGGCAGAAATAGCCACAAAGTGAAACCCAAAAAGTAGCAAATTACACAGGCTTTAAAAGATATGGGGAAAATAACTGCACTCCAATCTTAAGGACGTGTCCCAGACGGTAATAAACTTACCACACTTGAGCAGAGAGATGAGTACTGTATAAGCCCATAGGTGTAAAAATGTCCTATCTATATCTTATTCATCGACAATCTACAATTCTACATAATCCAATAATCATCTTGACTTTTATCGCATCGAGGACATCGTGGCTGATTGAATAACCTTACGAATCTGGAGCAAACTATAGAGTTTGCTCCAGATTCGATTGTGCATATAAATGCACATCAGATAATTCGGCGCGATGCGTGCGAGATGCGGTAATGTTCCACGATCGCCGTGACATTTGATAGCATTTCACCCACGCTAAGTTGCTTTGAAAATACCACGGACAAGATTGTATAGAGCAGGGCTGTCCAACGCACGGCCCGCCGCTTATATTTGTGCGGCCCGCCACGTGTTTTCGATGTAGCACAAGTACGAAAAATATCCCAGATACGATCGCGGGCCACTATGAATCACTAAATAGCTTGGAGGGCCACAGAAACATGAAGTTTTAATTTTAATTGATTTAATTGATGATTTAATTGAGATTGAATTGATATTTTAATGGCATCAATTATTAAAAAAATTAAAACTTCATATTTCTGTGGCCCTCCAAGCTATTTAGTGATTCATAGTGGCCCCCGATCGTATCTGGTTTGGACAGCCCTGGTATACAGTATCAAGTATTTACAAATCATTAATTACTTATGTAAACATAAAATTCGAAGACATAATTATTATGACATCTACTAAATCTGCACTGTGTGCGCGTAGTGGATTTGAGTTATTCCGGTCGGATAGGGGCTAGATACCCTGGGGGATCAGTTTTATTTAATAATATTTTCTATTCCCGTCTACAGTCTGTCTATTTTGTACCGACACACCGCGTGTGACATCGCGAGAACTGCCATTAAGAATGTCACATGTGTGACATTCTCCCTCGAACGTTCGCAAACAAATTGGCAGTTCTAGCGGTGATATCACACGGCGTGTCGGTACAGAATAGGCTGACTGATCCACCGTGCAGGTATCACAATATGGCCTACACCACACACCACCCCAGAAAAAAATTCGGGCTGTATTATGTTAAATGTATGCCAGATAGACCGACGAGCAACCTGAAGAAAACAGCAAGTGTAGTGTAGATGCTGATAATAGAGAATTGGGTATTTTGGCATCATTTGAGTGAGGCTTATGTCTAGCAGTGGCTATCTGACAATGGCTCCGGAAATCGCAATAGGCCGACTGCTAACAGTGCGCCAGTAATACTTTAATAATAAAAAGCTGAAGAATTTGTTTGTTTGAACGCAATAATCTCTGAAACTACCACTCGGATTCGTAAAATTCTTTTTGTATACGATAGCCAATTTCATGAGGAATAGTATGGGCTATTTAACATCACGCTACAACCCTTAGGAGCCGAGCTACGGGGGTGAAACCGGGGGAACAGCTAGTACCTACCTACATAAATGTCGTTCGAGCAGGTTCTTTAGTGAAAACCTCTAAAGCTCATGGAGATCTCTGTTAGATTCGTTTTTGCATTGAGTCATTATGTGATGGTGTTGTTACATAGGTACGATGTGGAGCGATGTAAACCGGGATAAATGCGACTTGTATGTAATGCGCGCTTCCGTTCCCAGGCATGTACTTAGCTACAATGTGTACTATGACGATAGGTTGCATTCTCAGATCATAGAAACAAGGAGATGTAACAAATTGCTCATATTAAAAACGTACGCACTGGCGACGAACCGAACACAATCGATGGTATAAATACAGTGTTTTAGTTTAGTGCTAGTGTTGAGTGACGATTAACAGTGTTAGATTGAGGGTGTGCGGAATGTTCAATGCGTGGGAGATTTTTTATTCACAAGGAGCGCTTAATTATGCACAAAATTGTGTCGAAAAATGTACTAAAAGCGGCATCAGTTGTTCCCGTACTAATTTGCTATGATGGCATATCTCCTTGTTTCTATGATCTGAGGTTGCATTGACATCATAATAAGAACTAACTTCCACCTGTGACAAACAACAAATGAGTTTGAATCAAGCATTAGATACTTTTTTAACCTATGGTGCAAGTGCAGTTTTCTGAAAAAAAAACCCCGGACAAGTGCGAGTATGCCTCGCGCCCTAAGGGTTCCGATATAAGATCATAGATGGCACTACTGCATACTTCCAATGGCGCCATCTATGAGCGGATGGCTCCACTTATGGTCCGGTGACTGACGGCGGACAACAAAGTGATCCTATAAGGGTTCCGTTTTTCCTTTTGAGGTACGGAACCCTAAAAATGTAGGTGTAGGTACCTAAATTGCTCAATGTTCAAGTACGAAATTTTCAAAGAGGCACTTTTACAGCGAACCCCAAACGGTCAATAGGCAGCCGTGTTCTCAGTCTTGTCAGGAATTATTTTTAGGGGAGGGCTGAGGGCCCATCCAGATATGAGTTTTGGTCCCCCCAAAAATCATATCTGGATGAAATATTTATTTATAGGCTAGTTAAGGCACGGTGCGGTGCAAGCTTTTATAACTGCGCCCTTCTTGGTCTTACAGTTGCAGAAAGATAATTAAATTTTAATGGCGGCATTACCCATACAATTTCTATCGTTAAAGTCTCCTTTAAAACTTAATGACCTTTTCTGCAACTCAGCGTTAGTGTGCTAATCTATTCTACATATAACGCCGCGTGAATTCACGGCGAGAATTGCTGTCTTGGCATTGCGCTTGTAGCTTAGGGATCCACAAAAGTACAATAATTATGCATATCATTGAGAATACTCCCTTATACGATAACGTCTGAATCCGGTGAGCTCATGGTGAGATTCTCCTTCGATCGTTGCCAAACAAATTGGAGGAAGCCGTGACACGCGCGCGCGTTGTCGACAACCGAAGTGAGAATGTCACGGCGAGATTCTCCTTCGAGCGTTCGCAAACAAATTGGGAGTTCTCGCGGCGTGTCGTTACAGAAGAGACTAGAAAAGGGTGCAGTTTTGGAAACTCGTACCGGATGCTTAAAGGCTAGTTACGGCACTGAACTAGATGCGTCTGATTATCAATATTTTACTAGCAACGATCTGACCTCCACAACCCAGTTACTAGGCAACACCGGTAACTATTTAAAATAATTTAATATAGATACTATCTCTGTATAAGCGTAGGTATAGTCGATTCGAGAGCGTCCGTGTGCCACTCTGACCCTGTTCCCACGACGCATCACTTTCAATTTCAGCCAGACGTTACGTTCACGACCTCTAGTGATGTGCTACTGTGCCTTACTTACAAACTAGCGAAAGATTTAACGTCTCACTTGAATAAATAAAGAAATAAGAATAATGTACTTAAACAACGTTGTTCTTAGTTTATGTGAAAGCCGAAAAGGGGTCATTGTACTCATCATTATGAACAACTTTTACTATGGGACCGAACCTGAAATCGCGAAAAAAGAAATCTGCACAAATGTATGGAACAGTTGATTTTTTTTCGCGATTTCAGGGTTGATCCCATTAAGTCCCATAGTAAAAGTTGTTCATAATGATGAGTACAATGACCCCTTTTCAGCTTTCGCATATTAACTACTAGCTTCCGCCCGCGTTTTTGGGATAAAAAGTAGCCTGTGTTATTCTGATGTATATTATTTAATTATATTATATATACTGATGTATATTAGATACAGATATTACTGTAAAGTTTCATCAAATCCGTTCAAAAAACCGTTCATCAAGTAGTTTTTGCGTGAAAGAGAAACAAACATCCATCCATACATCCTCACAAACTTTCGCGTTCATAATATTAGTTGGAAGAATAACGTTGTATAAGGTTACTGTTTATTAATTTGCTATTAATTTTAACTATAGCGGTACTACTTTTTAGGGTTCCGTACCAAAATGGTAAAAAAGGAACCCTTATGGTGCGACTTCGTCTGTCTGTCTATCTGTCTGTCTGTCACACCTGCTTATTTCAACAACTACTAATGCTATAGACTTGAAATTTGGAATAATTATAAAGAATGCTTGTTTAACTTTATTGCAAATGAATAAATCCAAAATTATTTTTATTTTCATTGCAAAAGGGGCCGGAGTGGGGGTCCGAAATTTTAAAGTGGGGTTACAAGCTCAAATGATATATCATATGAAAGGGCTCAATCTGCACATTTCAAAATATATTTTTATTTTATTTTATGTCTCACAGTTTTCGTCATATGATGAAAAATGTCCAAAAAAATACCATTCCCCCCCCTTATCTCCGAAGTTTGCGGGGCGAAAAATCTGAAATAATTAGAGTTGATAGGAATTGACCCAAATATGGCACCAAAAATAAAACAATGTTCCTAACTAGTACAGTTTTTTTCAAAATCATCAAAATTCCTTCACAAACAAACTTAGTTATGCGGTCCGGATTTTTTCACTTTATACGTCCAAAAATGATACGGAATCCTCGGTGCGCGAGTACGACTCGCACTTGGCCGGTTTTTCTATAATACCTATACATGATTGTGTATTTTTCCTATTAAGTTATGCTTTTTTCAATCTTACCTGGCTATCGTTTGTGCTTGTGAAGAATATTTTTTTGCAGACCGATCGCACTTAGGTAGGTACTTTTATATTAGAAAACCATTTTTTTTGTTTGTAGTAACTTACAATATTGATGGCACTGTATAGCACATTAGTACCTAGTAGAGAAATAACAACAAAGCAACCAAACATCTAAAATTTTTAAGCGTCTATTAAATCTAAAACAACAACATTCAACTATGTTGAAACCGTTATTGACAAATTTTTCCTCATATTTGTACTAAACAGTAAAAATACTTGAAAACGTACGTTTACAAACTAGTATATCGATATAGTGACCACAACACTAGCGCCGTGATTCCATTGATAGATCACCGAGTTCACGACTCTACCTAGACATAGCCAATATCAGTTATTTTTAGGTGCACCATCTTCAAAACTAAACTTAGGACAATCACCGCTACTTTCTGAAAGTCTGTTTAATTTTAATTTACCTACTGTTATCATCATGTCAGCCATTGTAATTGGTGGACCGAAATGTCAACAGGAAATCAAATCACTTGACATGAGGTTAATAGCAAATCGAAATTCGCTTTCATAATCTGGGAAAAGTCGACGACTTGCAATAACCTAGATACTTAAAAATACTCATTTGAAATCTACGCATGAAGTAACAGTGTAGATTATCCAATATACATTTTATATTGTTTTTTTAGTACCACGTTAAGCTCACCCTATTTTTAACCGACTTTAAAAAAGGATGTGCCCAATTCGTCGGAATTCGCTGTTTTTTTTAGATAAATTGCTCCGCACTTGAAGATTCGGGTTCGTTCGTTTTGCCCCTGGTTTCCTTTGCCCCCGTGTTGTTTATTTTTTGTCAGTTTTGAGTTTATTCGGAGTGTTTATAATTATAAATATTAATTTATTATCACATACACAAAGACACAGATCCGGAACCGCTCATTAACTTAGCAGGCGGCGAAATATGGACTTAAATTGAAACGAAGGTCATTATTACTATTATGAATTTGCCATTTTGTATGCCTTTCAAAGGAACCGCTGTGGGTTGGAAAAATAGTTATATGTAATAGGTATTATAGGCATTGTATGACCTATATCCAGTCAGGAATTAGGCGTTGGATCGCCCAGTTTGCTCAAATGAAAGTATCGGGTCCCAAAGTATAAGTATAATCTTCCTCAAAGACAGCAGTGTACATTTAGCAATAATAGCAAATCATAAAGACATTAAAAAAAGTAATTTCTTGCTAATTATTAAACTTGTTACATCTCAAGAAAGGTACCGGTCTCTGTTCGAATCGGTTTTTGTTTGTCATAGACAATGACTTATATAAAGTTGTTACTTAAGGCGAAGGTAAATGGTAACGGCCAGTTTTAAATCTCTTATTTCGCCGTCAAATAATGCAGGTTAGTTGTGCAATTTTTTTATGTTAAACTAGAACATATATACATCAATCGTACCTTTGAATATTTAACTATTGTTGTAAAATACTTAATGAAATAAATTCATGAATTCGTGTCTACCCAAAACATAAAAACGTAATTACTTTCAAACCGCTTAAGATATTTTCATGATTTGTTTTGTGTGAAAAGACTATGTTACTACCTATAATAATACCTGTTACTTTTTTTTTATTTTATGTTTTAGATACTAAAAAGTAATAATACGTCTAATTCTGCACAGCGCGCTCCTTGATAGGCGAGTCGTATTGCTCGGTGGATGTATGTCGCGTTGCTTGAGCTCAGCGCAGAACACTCAAGCTATACCGCCCAAATCACTCAAGGCCGTTGGCGTATACCGGGGCCTTAATAATTACACAGTAGCAACCATAGACAAAATGAGGTTCGCCACAGGATCATTCCGTAGAACTAGGGCTGCCATCCGTCCGGGTTTCCCCGAATTGTTCTAGTTTAGAGGGCGTCCGGGGAGCGTCCGGTAGGGGTTTCAAAAAGTGTCCGGGGGAAACCCGGACACTTATTTGTGTCAGGGGAATCAATAATAGGAAGGAAAAAAATATTTTGGGGGCGTCCGGGAAAATACTCAATTTCAACCAAATGTTCGGGATTTTTAAAGTTTTTGTCCGGCGTCAGCAATTTAGGTGATGGCAGCCCTACGTAGAACCCATATAGGTAGATAGGTGGTTACCCTACTAACAATAGAACGCGTTTTAATGGTAAATTATACTAATGGTAGGTAACCTAATAGTCACTTTTGTAAGATGTCTATTGTACCAATGGTCAATCTGATTACATAAATATGATTGAGTGTTATTGCTCTGAACCTATGTTTTTGCCTACCTAAAGTGAGTTAAATTATACGGTTTGAAGATTGTTCACTATTTTTTATTTATGTTGTAAGAAAGCATAGGTGGGTACATCTTATTTTCACGTTATTGTTTAATAGTTTCTTGTGGTCCCCAACCCCAACAAAAAAGAGTGAATAGCATCCTCAAAGTCATTGGCAACCTATCTGTCTATTCTGTACCGACACGCCGCGTGATGTCACCGCGACAATTTGTTTGCGAACGTTCGAGGCAGAATGTCACGATGAGATTCTCCCTCAAACGTTCGCAAACAAATACGGTAGTGGACTACTATTAAAAAAGTACAAACAAATTATTTTATTCCAAAGAAGGAATAGGAATATAATGTGTTAATTATCTTTTTTCAAAAAGTTTACAGATTCACAATAAAAAAAATATATTCAATATCCCTATTGGCAGTTCTCGCGAGTGCTGCACGAACTGCACGAATAATATTGTAGCGTAGCGACATCTATTAGAAAGTAAAGACAACACAGTTATTAAAGTTCCACACGTAGAATATAGGGGGCAGCACTATGTAGGTAGTAGGTACTTATTATTTGTGTGTTGTTATTTAATTTCAATGAGTCTCCAGTTTTCGTCTCTGTTCCTCGAAGTTTAGATGAATAGGTACTACCTCCGACCACTGCCTATAACAGTTTTTATGTCAATAACGTTTAATAATTTATCAAGAATGAAGTAACGATGTAAAAGTATACAAGTTTTAGGTATTAATCAGTAATTTCAACTTATTCTAAAGAGTTTCCGTAGTGTAGCGGTTATCACGTGTGCTTCACACGCACAAGGCCCCCGGTTCGATCCCGGGCGGAAACAGTTTCTTTTTCGCATCCTAATAATTTAAGCTTTTATAAATTATATGCCTACATATTATTTTGAGCTTTTCTAATAACTTGCTCCAGACAGAACTATTAAATTATATTATTTTTTTATTGATAAATAGGCACGCCTTATGATAGTGAAGAGCAATGCGATCATCGAGGCGCAGAAATAATATTTTTTAAGGCGCTTATTTTATTAAAAGCCACAGTAGCGGATCCAGGAGTGAGGGCTAGCAGTGCCGAACTAAGCAAGCGCAAGGAGGTGATTCTATCGGGTTCGATATGATATCCACCTTCGATTTACAGGGTGGCAGGTTAGACAGTGGAAATATTTTAAGGGGTCATTGTACTCATCATTATGAACAACTTTTACTATGCGACCAACCCTGAAATCCCGCAAAAGAAATCAGTTGTTCCACTGTCTGACCTGCCACCCTGTATATTGCAAGTCAACAACTGTCAAAATATCGATTGAATGTAAATTTCGGTATTCTCGAGAAGTCGCTGTAGATATCGATGGTGGAGCACTAGATAGATATGAAATTGATCGAATACGATATCGAGGCGAGGGTCCATTTCAATTGAATTTGTTAACTTGGTAAACAATGTCAGTATGGCCAACTGTCAAAATTTGATGAATTTGTATAGAAAGTTTGTTTACATAGTTTACAAGTTCTATTGAAATGGACCATACATGATTCAATATTGATCACATCACTTGATGATTTATCGCACAAAGCGAGAATCACCTCCCCTGCATCTGCATGGCTCGTAGCAAATTCTATCGAGGGGGAGCGAGGAGTAACTCCCATCCATCCCGGTCGTCCCGTCCTGTTAACGTCCGTTAACATTTCTCGATCTTAATAAATGTTATTTATTATTCATAAAGTGTCTAATGTTGTATAGATAATGGTACGGAACCCTTCGTGCGCGAGTCCGACTCGCACTTGGCCGGTTTTTTTTTAGATCTCCTATTTTACATAAAACTCAATTGATGGCTATATTTTTTAGTAAATTTTTTGTTAACATTGACGTAGGTTCCTAGGTTAAAAGATATTTCTCATAATTTGTATAAATTATAATACCTACTATGTCTTCTAGCCAATTCGGATGACATCATTAGGTAGGTACACTTTATCATGACGTACGAAAAAAGTTCGTTATAAGTTACAAGTGGTACGGACATCAAAAAACGTAGTCTAATTTCCATAAAAATCTTATAATATAATTATATTAATTATGTATAGCTGTTGTAAACAAGAAGCATAATAGTTAATATGCTATATCCAACTAATATCCTATCCTACCAACCCTACTTCCTACTATGTGAAAGTTTGTGAGGATGGATGTATGTATGGATTCTGTGGTATGGTATGTATGTATGAATGTTTGTTACTCTTTGACGCAAAAACTACTGAACGGATTTTGATGAAACTTTAGGGTAATATAGCTTGTGACGGAGTCATCCTCTTTCATCATTTAGTGCTAGCAATCTTCTATTACTGGCCACTTCATCCACTCCATTCTTCCAGATTTGTACTTCAAATTTCAAAATTAGAACATCTCATTATTTTATGCATTTATTTCATTGTTTTACCACTCTTTGTCTGGTCTCCGAAGACAGCGGTCGTGGACCGCTGAACCGTTTTACTATTATTTATTACCTACAAATTATAATTTACAACAAGTGTGCAATGCTATCAGTTATGAGTTCTTTTTTTATCAGTTATTGTTGTAACTCATGTGAACAGTTGTAAAGTGCAAATATAATACCAATACGTCGCATTACACCGCTCCAAACCATCCAGTTGTTTTATTCCATCAAGATTTGTGTCCGGAGACTCCCTCACAAGCTAGCCGAGGCTTGAGAGGATAGAGGGAGGGAGGCACTCCGCGACGAGCTTATACATCAGAATAACACATAGGCTACTTTTTATCCCAAAAACGCGGGCGAAGCCGCGGGCGGAAGCGAGTAATATTATAAACGTGAAAGTTTGTGAGGATGTAAAGATGTATGGATAGATGTATGGATGTTTGTTACTCTTTCATGCAAAAACTACTGAATGGATTTTGATGAAACTTTACAGTAGGTAATATAGCTTCTGCATCAGAATAACAAATAAGCTTAGGCTAATATATATATAAATAAATAATATATAATAAATAAATTAATGCAACAATTTTGGGAGCTTGGATGGATATATGTATGGATGTTTGTTACTCTCTCACGTAAATAATAAGTAGGTATTGAACGGATTTTAATGAAACTTTTGCAGTACTCTTATACATCGAAATAACAGATAGGCTACATTTCATCCCGAAAAACGCGGGCGAAGCCGCGAGTGGAAGCTAGTAAATAAATAAGCTTCTCGGTTGTAATTCATGAGCGCTCGTCATGTGACATTTATGGATGTTAAGGCGCTGATAATTACGTACAGCCTTGAGAGATTTGGGCGGTGTAGCTTGAGTGTTCTGTGCTGAGCTCACGCAACGCGACATACGTCCATCGAGCAATACGACTCGCCTAACATAGAGCGCGCTGTGCCGAATTAGACGTACTTATTATTACTTTTTAGTATCGAAAATATAAAATAAAAAAAAAGTAACAGGCTATATTATAGTAAAATAGTACTAAAATAGTCTTTTATACCATTCCCCCTCTAAAAAGCTTATTTTATTCACTGAAAACAGTGAATAAAAAGCACTTTTACTCACTGTTTTGATGTTTGAAAATGGAACACACCAATGTATTCGACCACAGATTTAAAGAACCTATGCTAGATGCGGCACGTTATTAGATTGTATGAAAATCGAACGTGTCATCTTTTTTATACCTACGATAACTTCACCCCAGCCATTTAGTGATGTGCTCAGAGTAAACAGAATTGTTTCAATCACTAAGGGCGGGTTGCTTCATCTTACAGTTACGTATCTGTAACCGTCAAATATGGCGGCTTGTACGAGAATTTCATACTGACTTAACGATTACGTACTGACTTACGGATACAGATGGTTTGAAGCAACCCGCCCTAAGCGTCACTGAGCTAACAGACTTTTTTTAGTACGAACAGTCGAACATGCAGGGCACGCTTGGTCGTGACTTGCAGTATGCAGTATCTAGTGTAAGTGTAATCGGTGTATTCGACCTATATTGATGTGTTCTAAATTCAATTTGATTGGTCGACATTTTCGACAAGGAGTTTAGCATTAGAATAAAAACTGTTTTGTGTTCTTTGCTGTCCTTAGTAAATTGGCGCTATTTTGAATACTGTAAGTTGTACTAACACAAAGTTTAGTGTTACTTTAATCTTTAATTTTGTGTTTGTTTAGTGTTGTTCTAATCGATTAAAAATGCATTCTAGTGATGAAGATGTGTTAACACCTGAGTTTGTGAAAGAGAGGGCGGCCGATATAGTGGAAAGGTGGAAAGCTTGCTACCCAAAAAATCACGGCTGGTTTACATCAAAGCCAATTTAACTTTACTTTTTCTTCATTATATGTATATTTTCACTTAAATCTTTCTTTTTCTCGTAGTCATGGTATAAAGTATAGTATGCAACTCTTGAATAAAACGGATTTATATCGAGGGCCATGAATCGCTCGCGTCGTTCAGGATTCTAACACTTGAATCACTCGCTACACTCGTGATTCAATCATCATGAATCACTCCCTACGGTCGTGATTCAATCGTTAGAATCCTTCACTAGCTCGTGATTCATCTATGGCCCTCGCTTTAAATCCGTCCTTTATTCACTAATTGCATAATATACTATTATCAGAAGAAAAATCATGAAAATATCTTTAGCGGTTTGAAAGTAATTACGTTTTTATGTTTTGGGTAGACAGTAAGTCATGAATTTATTTCATGAAGTATTTTACTACAATAGTTAAATATTCACAGGCAAGATTGATGCTTATATTTATGTTCTAGTTTAACATAAAATAATTGCACAACTAACCTGTATTATTTGACGGCGAAATAACAGATTTAAAACTTGAAATTTACGGCCGTTAGCATTTACCAGCGCCTTAACATAAGGTTTTAATTACAATGATTGACGTGCGCTCTTGAAACAACAAGGTAGGTCATACTAGTTCGTACGTTGATGTTCTTCTGCGTCATTGTAAGTTTTTAGGTTTATTTGATTTTATCAAACACCTAGACTAGACTTTTGCCTGCGACTCTGTCCGCGTGGACTACCTACTGTAAATTCCACCATTTTAAAGTACCTCCTTAGAGTAGGGTGGCTAGTCCTACGAAGAGGTCAACCTGTAGGTCTCTGGTTCATCCCACCGGAAATAGATGAAATTTGGCTTAGAATTTAAGTTGGACCCCAAGCTATCAAACCGTGAAAACCACTTTAGAATCAGTTTACAAATAAATAAACAGACAGACAACAATCGGAAAAAAAACCAAATAATAATATTTTTTGGGCATGGCGTCCCTCTACCCTATCCCGACAATTTTTTCTGGAATATCTTCAACTAGCTGTTCACCCCCGTTGCTCGGCTCCTAAGGGTCGTAGCGTGATGTTAAATAGCCTATACTATTCCTCATAAATCTGGCTATCATATACAAAAATATTTTTTCGAATCCATCTAATAGTTCCAGAGATTAGCCCGTTCAAACAAACAAACAAACTCTTCAGCTTTTAATATCAGTATAGATGTAGGTACAGTCACGGCGTGTTTACAGTTTCATAATACCTAGTATAAAAATAATATCAACATTCAAATTAGACGTTTTTAGAAATACCCAAGTTGGTAGGTTTAATACCTATAATGTTGTGTTCTCAAAAAATATTAACATGAATTGACGTAGGTATCCGTATAATCATTTTTAAAAGCTACAATCTAGATTTAGTTGACTGTCCGTATGTTCCGTGTGTAAACCTGTTATATGAGTAGTCTAAAGAGTTTTTAGGGTTACGTAGTCGGACAAGGAACCCCTTACAATTTCGTCGCGCCTGTTTGTCCGTCTATGACACCCTAATTTGGCCGGTTTACATACATGACCGACAATGAAATCCTAATTAGCATATAATCTCGACTCATTCTTGGTCGGTTTTTGTATATGTACCATTCAGTGGCGAAAGGTCAGTTTTTGTAAGAGGTAAGTCGGATCTACAAATGCTTACCTGGTCAATAAAACCTAATTATTAAAAGTAGGCAATACCGCCTGTGCTATTTTGCAAAGAGAAGCCGGTAGGAATCGTATTGTAGGGACCCTTCGCCACTGGTACCATAGGTGTTTCTTTGCCGCTTCAAACGAAGTTGAAATAAAAACAAAACTCTCATTACTTAATATAAGTAGACTTTTGTTGAACCGATGACAAACAAAAAAGTCAATTAGTCACACTTTGAGAAGTCTGACACCTAGAAACAGAACAACTACCTACAAAAACACTTGCTCCGTAGACTACTTATACGACCATTTAGCGGTTGCCTATATTAGGCCACATAATACGACAGAAGGATGATTTCGCAAAACTAGTTAAATAAATAGCTATTCTAGTGTAGCAACTGTAACATATTGTAAGATGTCACTACAATACATCTGACGTCATGAATCCTACATCGCGCAAGAAGAGTTTTCAGAGCCATTAGCATATAGGTATACAGAAACTTGATATCAATCATCGGGACAGTGGCCCGCCAGACAATTTTTCCCACAGATTCACCCCCGTTGTTCGGCTCCTACGGGTTGTAGCGTTACCTACACTATTTCTTTTAATCTACCTATCATACAGAAAAAGACTTTTTCGAATCCGACTCGTAGTTCCAGAGATTAGCCTGTTCAAACAAAAAAAGAACTCTTCAGGTATATTATTATAGACATATTATTAAGTAGTATAGATAGATGATGACATAATGCTCTAAAGAAGAGAAATATCTGAAATAATAAATTATATTAAGTAGGTACTCTAGTGGCTACGGAACCTCAGATTTGTCGGTTAGTCGGACTATCTTGTCTTAAAAAATAGGTAGGTACAACATTTCGTTGTATTTTAAAATGTTAATTTATTAATGTATGACTAAAGGTGCTTACAAGTAGACATGCATATTCATTTCATAGAATTCAAGAATATTGTTTTTAATGACTTTTATTTCTTCCTATCTTAACGTTCAAGGTTGCTGCACATAATATAAAACATTTATTAAGTCTATTTATACAGGGTGGCAGGTTAGACAGTGGAAATATTAAAAGGGGACATTGTACTTAACATTATGAACAACTTTTACTATGGGACCAACCATGAAATCGCGAAAAAAAATTCAGCTCTTCCATACATTTTGTTGAGTTATGTGAACATAAATGTATGGAACAGCTGATTATTTTTCGCGATTTCACGGTTGGTCCTTAGTAAAAGTTGTTCATAATGATGAATACAATGACCCCTTTAAATATTTCCACTGTCTAACCTGCCACCCTGTATTATTTAAAAAAAACAAAGCTATTTATGTAAAAAATAAACCAAAAAAGAATAAACAAAATATTTGGCAAAATAATACAAAAGCCAGAATGTATGAAAAGTTGTTAAATTTTTTTCACGAATCGGAAATGGGTCTTCTAGGAAAAGTTGTTCATTATGACGGGTAGAATCACCCTCTTAAAAATTGCAGGTGACTAAATCAACACCCTGTATATGGACTTGGCAAAACCGGGCGAACCCCTCCACCATGAAGCCATAGAATTATAGAAAACTAAATCATTTGGGACCGCTGTCACTTTGTATTTCGTATTGTAATTTTGAAAATGATTGTGTAGTTTCCACTTGTAAAACTGTTACTTCAAATCTGCGAAACCATGGAATTTCCTATCACATGTAGGTGATAGGAAACCTGAACCTAGTGAACATAACCTAACCTAAGCATAAATTATGCACCAACATGGTTTTCATTTTATAGCAGGTACAACCTGCATGTATCTGTGTGTGATTGTGTAAGTCGGTACTGTATGAAATTAGTTTGGTGTGATCAAATATTTCAAGAGTATTTAAATTCTTTTTTTTTTTTGTTTTTGTACGTAATTGGGTTAAAAAGACATCTTCGTATTTGTGACAGTGAGGTTAAGTATGGTGTGAATGATCCAATGAAGTACAGCCCGACTAATGAGTTCTCAATTCAAAGGTTTTAGTTGCTGTCGACATGATATTCTATGGAGGCACGCGCCGGGCGCTTAGGAGCCAATGTTGTGTTCGTTTTTGTTTTATTGGGTTTTTCAAAATGTCAACGGTATAATCATTTTATTTCTTATTTATTTCGATTTTTGATTCCAATTCTTAATCTCTAAGATAAATTAGGCAAAGAACAATTAAAATATATTTTTAGTTTTGGTTAAGCTTTTATTACTGTATCAGATCAAGCCCGAAACTGCCAACGTCCTTTACGTAGTGTGCTATAGGTATGTTCACCTCGGTGCACTGTAATATTTTGAATTGAGTAGGGTAAGACTTCCATTGTTTACGTTTTATCTCAAAGCGAATAATTTACTGAAAGAGTGAATGTTATTTTGACTGCGCAAACATTGCTAATGAAAACAAAACCTTCGGTATTTACTTTTAAGTTTGCAGTTTATAAAGGCAGTTACAAATGGAGCCAAATTCCCACGCATACACACATCAAAAAAAGTTTGCGATCACTTTGAAAAATCGAAATCTTTTTTGTTACGGTAGATTGAATCATAATAGGTAGGTATAATCTACCGTAACAAAAAAGATTTTGATTTTTCAAAGTGATCGCAAACTTTTTTTGATAAGTGTATATACCTACATAATTATTATTTTAGGTCATTAGATGGCTAACTAAATTATTTTTTATTTGTTTTAAGTTATATTGGTGTCAAGTCTTAAAACACAATAGAAGTGAAAGCTTTTTTTTAAATCCGTGGGAAATATAAACTAGTTTAGATGACATTGTGAGTTGACTAACTGACAGACTCCTTGACAATTCAAAAATTGAAATAATTGCTTTGACTTTGACTTTCGAGTTTTTTAGTCTATCTGGCGCGGCATTTTGCTATTGCAAATACTGCAAAATAATTAAATGTTTTAGTCAAATGAAGAACACTAGAATAATTTATGTGTACCTAGTCTTCTGATTGTCTTTTTGTAAAACCTACGCAATAAGCATATAATACGTACTCAAGAAGATTGATATCTTCTCTGTTCTTCCCTGCTATAAGTATTTTAAGACCTAGACTACTATCTTTTTCTTTCGTATCGACACGAATTTTATGTAATAGAATTAGCTTAGGTATGCCTTTTGCTTATGTGGTTAAAGTATAGCCCCTTATGCTTATGTTGTTAAAGTATAACCCCTTATGCTTATGTTGTTAAAGTATAGCTCCTTATGCTTATGTTGTTAAAGTATAACCCCTTATGCTTATGTTGTTGAAGTATAACCCCTTATGCTTATGTTGTTAAAGTATAACCCCTTATGCTTATGTGGTTAAAGTATAGCTCCTTATGCTTATGTTGTTAAAGTATAGCTCCTTATGCTTATGTTGTTAAAGTATAACCCCTTATGCTTATGTGGTTAAAGTATAACCCCTTATGCTTATGTGGTTAAAGTATAACCCCTTATGCTTATGTGGTTAAAGTATAACCCCTTATGCTTATGTGGTTAAAGTAGAGCCCCTTATGCTTATGTGGTTAAAGTATAGCCCCTTATGTTCAGTTTTGAGATTAACAACCGCAAAAATAATACAAACTTACGTTTGCGGTCGGAAGACTAAAATAGGTACTTCTTGCTACGGAACCCTAGACTGTGCGTGATCCGACACGCTCTTGCCCGGTTTTTTTGCCATCTAAATCCATAATAATACCTAAGTGAACAGATTTATTTCTTTAGAATTTAACTTAGAATAATGATTAAAAATAGTTAGTCGTAATATAACAATCAAGTTTAAGTTTTTATTTTCAAGTGTATTGTGATTTTGCATATTATTGTTATTGGTCCATAATAATATTAATTATCTAGAATTATTATAGTTAAGTATATTATTAAACTTTTATATTTTTTGCCCGATATCTATCACTAATGCCCGTTTTCACGAACACGGAGACACCTAAAGTTTTTAAAGTTATTATCAGGATTTTCAGAGGACCGCTATAGCATTACTCAGATACGAGTGGTTAAACCACAGAATTAGATTAGGCTAGATACCGCATGTTCACTAAATAGTATGAAAACCAGCGTGCCACTTTTTCCTACCTACTATGCTATCGTGCAAGAGTTCTTACAGTTATTATTGGTTCAATTTGGCATTTATATGTCTACAACGACACTATTTGTAGTTTCACCGGCGCGTTTGAAAGTAAACTCAAGTAGAAACTCGGCAAGTAGGCGCATTGCACAAACTTTCGGGCACGGACGCTTTGCGGTATTTAGTCTACTCTAAATCTGTGGGTAAAACACTTATTTTTAATTAGACGTTACTTAGATACGAGTGGCAAAATTAAAAATACTTAATAATAGGTCTTTACCTATGAAATTGCCGTTTTGTATGAAACAATTTAAACGAATTTTTTTCATGTATTTTTTATTTGTATTAATCGAAGTAATCACCCATGCAATCAATGCATCTTTGCCAATGCAGTGGCAGTTTATTAATGCCCTTCTTAAAGAAATCAGCTGGACGGGAGGCAACAAATTCTTCAAAGGCATTTTGTACTGCCTTTCGGGTATTGAATTTTTTTCCCGCCAAGAAGTTATCCAAATTCTGGAAAAAGTAGTAGTCTGTAGGCGCAAGGTCTGGTGAGTAGGGCGGATGACGGAGAGCTTCCAACCCCAGTTCTTGCAACTTGGAGACCGTCTGCTGTGCAGTATCAGGTCGCGCGTTGTCGTGCAGGAGCAGTGGAGACGAGCGATTGACCAATGCTGGTTGGAGATGTGCCAGCTTCTTCATCATTGTGTTCAGTTCTTCACAGTACACATCTGCAGTAATGCTCACCCCGTTTGGTAAGAAGCTGTGATGAATCACACCGGCGCTAGACCACCAAACATTGACCATCACTTTTCTAGGGGTAAGTTTTCGTTTAGGGCATTGTTTAGGTGCTGAACCAGGATCCAACCAACTTGCTGAGCGCTTGCGGTTATCAAACAGAATCCATTTTTCATCGCAGGTAACAATGCGGTTCAAAATTCCTTCATTTGTGTGTCTGTTGAGCAGTGCAAGGCACGTCTCGACGCGTACTTCGCGCTGGCGATCATTGAGTTCGTGGGGCACCCATTTGTCAAGCTTTTTTACCTTGCCAATTTGACGCAAATGGACCAATATTGTTTTGACGCTAACGTCGAAAGCTGCTGCTAATTCAGCCATAGATTGTGTATCATCAGCTTCCACAATCACCTTTAATTCGTCATTGTCGACCAAAGTCTTTGGACGACCGCGAGGTTCATTTTTCAGGTCGAAATTTCCAGAACGGAAGCGAGCAAACCAATAACAGGTGGTGCGTTGGTTTGTAGTGGTAGCTCCGTAAACGTCGTTGATGTTGCGTGCCGCTTGTGCCGCGTTGCTGCCACGACGGTACTCGTATTCCATAATTACTCGAATTTTTAACGTATCCATGATGACGAAAAAGATTGAAATGCGATGAAAATGTAACACTAATCAATAAACAAATGACTACTTATGGAAAAAAAAAACCATGTTTTTAAAATAAAATTAATTTGAAATTAGAATTCTTAGCCAAACAAAAATTATTTTGATTTGAAATGGCCAGTACTGCAGAACGGCAATTTCATAGGTAAAGACCTAATATTTATTAGAAATTAACTAATCACAATCTGACCAAGGAGTTCCTCAATTTTCTCCTCAACAAATCAAAAAAACTTCACACTCTGCCAATGCTTACTTGCGCTCTTTTAGTACAGTTTTCCGCGAACGAGTAACGCTAAGATACGCGTACTTATTCAAGCGTAGTACTATACCGTTTACATCCCTACTTACCTCGTAGCGGCAACAATAGACTCAGGCAATTCAGTTCGACTATCTGCTAGCGCAGGTGCAAATTTACTCGCATTGGAACGAGTCGCGAGTTGCCGCGTGCGAGATTTGCAATTCTTAATATAATTCGGTCTAAAATTAATTTTAAAGTTGAATTTATAAAGGTGATTTTAATTTAAAATTATGTTACAAAGTGTTTGACGAAGGATTTTTGTATTTGTTGTAATTTTTTGTAAGTTTCGGATTTTTTCTGGATTCTTTGTTGGTGAGTATTTTTTTCTTATTTGAGGAGTGATAAAATTTTTGCTCCTTTTCTTCTTTTGCATCTTATTTTTATTTTGCATGAGCCCCACGTTTTTCATTTCATTAAAACATATTTTATTCTATTTAGTCCGTTTTAAAGCCGTTATTTTTTTTTCAATTTATAGGTATACTAGCTGCCGTCCTAGCATGACCACGATAGAAACGGGTTTTGTCTACATAGAAATAGACAAAGTGACAGATTGTAGAAACATTTCTACGTTTTATGAATGAAATCTGTCACTTTGTCTATTTCTATGTAGACAAAACCCGTTTCTATCGTGGTCATGCTAGGCCGGCTGACCCGCCCGGGCCTCGCACGGGTGAAGTTTAGTACACCACCCTACACCTACCCCACCCTACACCTACCCTACACCTACCCTACACCTACCCTACACCTACCCTACACCTACCCTACACCTACCCTACACCTACCCTACACCTACCCTACACCTACCCTACACCTACCCTACACCTACCCTACACCTACCCTACACCTACCCTACACCTACCCTACACCTACCCTACACCTACCCTACACCTACCCTACACCTACCCTACACCTACCCTACACCTACCCTACACCTACCCTACACCTACCCCACCCTACACCTACCCTACACCTACCCTACACCTCAAAAATAAGTTTCAAGCTTCTAGCTTTAAAAATTACGTAATTTCCATACAAACTTTCATCCCCTATTTCAACCCTTAATAGTAAGATGTGGCCCACGTTTTTCATTTTCATTAGACATTATGATATACATTAACTGATCAATTGTTTAAAATAATGCCCATTTTTTTCAATACATAGCTGCATTTCACGTCTCAAGGCTTGTACTGCATTCAGCATCACGAGATTATTGATTCCGTTTAAAGTATATTCTCTAAAGATCGTTTTAAGTAATTAACTTCATTATACCTGTATTTGTAAATTTCGTTTTGTACATACCCCCAGAGAAAATAATCTAAGGGGGTAAGATCCGGAGACCGCGCCGGGCACGGCACAGGACCGTGCGTTGCCTTACAATTTTCGCCGAATTGCTTTAAAAGTCGAGTCCAGAGCGCCTGACATGCACGCCGCGACAAAATTTTGTCGACGCTTTTATTGTGCATTTGTTTCATATTCGCACGAGTAAGAGTGAGACAAAACAGTCGACAAAATTTGTCGCGGCGCACATGTTAGCCCGGCTGATGTGTGTTAAAAAAATCGAACGTCATGATTGTTACTTGGTACGGGCAATGTATGAATACTTGAAAATATGAAGTAGTTTATTAAAAATCAACACTTTCCTTTAGTTTGGGATATGTCATTACTTCCCAGAATTAGATCTTTATTAGCAACACTGTCGGATAGTGTAATAATACAGGATGTTTTTTTTTTTCAAAATCAACGGGTTCGATTCCTGGCTAGGAAAATTGATTTTTCAAAAATCTAATGATGCAGTTTTAGTTTTTATCAAAATCGGCCCCGAGACTGTTTTGAGCGTTTCTCGCTATTTCTTAAAGTTTCGGATTTGGCCATCCAACCCGACTTGAAAAATTCACCGTGTATACCTACTTTTAGTCCGTTTTATTTTTACGTACCTACAGCCAGCGAAAAAAATGGCATAAAGATAATTATTTTCCTTAATGAAAAGTTACTTGAATCATAATGGTCAATGAAAATGAATCATAAAGTTTTACAAACTGTTTACTGAGCCGTCAAATACCTACTATGAAAATGTTAAATAATAAACTACAATGTTTTAACATCTAATTTTTATATTTACTTACCATTAATTTTGTGTTTTGTTGACCTACTTCTGTCGCAGATAGTAGATAACAGACGATCATTCTTTGGTAGTCATTCATACCCTAATTACCTATATTGAAAGAGTTAAGGAAAATTTATTTAGGTAGGTAGGTACCTATTTTAAAACGAGTTGGGGTATTTCATCAAAAACGTTTCTCTTTCCTACCTAAGTTAATTATCAACAGGAAAATCTGTTTAATATTTTCAAGTATTTACCTTTATAGCCTTTAGCTGCTATTGTTTATTTTATTTATCTCTTTATTGTACACCACGTAATAGCAATGCGCACTATAAGATAATATTAAATTAAATAAACCTTTTCCTAAATATGCCTTATTCTATGCCGTTAAATACCTTTATTTTATGCTAGGTTACTGCCATCTGTACCCCTATCATGAGATTGTTTGACGTATAGTTTCGTTAAAGTAAGCATATTTTGAATTTAAAATACAGCAGTCCTGGAACATTTTGATAAAATGTTATACAATTTACACATTTAAAAAAAAAAGAGAAATTAATTAAGTATTTAATTTATATAAATATTGTGTAACAAACGTGTATTTTCAATTCAAAATATGGTTACGTTAACGATACTACGCGTCAAAAAAACTCATGATCGGGGTACTGACCTTCGAACTCAGTATCAGGTAACAGGGAATAGGTACCAGTTTAAAAAACTTAAGACTTTTAGCAACCCCTGACTACATTCCACACTCTAGACACCTATTTGTATGTAACCGTGATCAACGCGTCGAATGCACTCCGAAATTCCGAAGTTCAAACTTTGATCTCTGACTGAAGACTGAAATTGGCTTTAAGTCTTTAAATTAAAGACCTAGGGCCAATTTCACAGAATCCGGTTTGGCAATTTACTAGATCAAAAAACCGGCCAAGTGCGAGTCGTACTCGCGCACCGAGGGTTCCGTATCAGTTTTGGACGTATAAAGTGAAAAAAACTGGACCGCAAAACTAAGTTTGTTTGTGAAAGAATTTTGACGATTTTGAAAAAACTGTACTAGTTAGGAACATCGTTTTATTTTTTGTGCCATATTTGGATCAATTCCTATCAACTCTAATTATTTCAGATTTTTCACTCCGCAAACTTCGGAGATAAGGGGGGGGAATGGTATTTTTTCAGACATTTTTCATCATATGTCGAAAACTGTGAGGCATAAAATTAAATGAAAATATATTTTGAAATGTGCAGATTAAGCCCTATCATATGATATGTCACTTGACCTAGTAACCCCACTTTGAAATTTTGGAGCCCCACTCCGGCTCCTTTTGCAATGAAATAAAAATATTTTTTCAATTTTTTCATATGGAATAAAGTTGGACAAGCATTTTTTATAACTGTTCCAAATTTCAAGTCGATTAGTATTAGTAGTTGCTGAAATAAGCAGGTGTGACAGACAGACAGACAGACGAATTCGCACCATAAGGGTTCCTTTTTTACCATTTTGGTACGGAACCCTAAAAAATAATGGGATAAAATTAGTATGAAATGATCTGCCGAATAAATTAAACGTAACTTATACAAGGGCGACATTGGCGACACCAGCCGTTACGATTGCAGATATTATGAATAATTTAGAGTTCAAGGATAATTACTATTATTAATATGAACACCATTCCATGAATTAAACATGGTGTTGCAAATAACGTAACAAGAATTAATTAATAAATAAATTTTCCTTCGTAGAATACTAGGGAGGAAAATTAACTTGACTAAAAAATTAAAAATAAAATTAATTAAATTGACTTGTTAGATTTCTGTGATCTCAGAATTGAAGAAATATTTTTAATTCTGAGATCGCAGAAATCTAACAAGTCACTAAAAATATTATCTACTACATCTTTTACATACAAATACAATGCAATATAAATTAAACTTAATTCCGTTCAAATACGTCACAGATCAATTCATTAATTGCGTACCCCACGCATGCAAATACTTCAGTAAGAAAGGGGTTAACAGTTAGTGCAGCTCTGTCCGTAGATAGATCAGCTTCAATGGAGGAATTAAATCCGTGATTCACTGCGCAACTATGGTGCTACCATACAAAACATAGTTTCCTAGATCATTTTGTGGTGTAGGTTTGGCTTCTAACCTAAAATTAACAGCTCATAGGTAACAGGCACTCAACTAGTGATTATGTACTAAAGTATGTGATAAATAACCTGCAATCTTCTTATAAGCTCAACATTTGATTATCATCGGAAATCATTAATAAGGTATTTCCCTTGTATTTCCTCAGTCATATGACTTGTCATACTTAAGTACGGATTGAGACTACATCGATATTTCTTACTTAAACGCAACTAGTACCTACGATTCTATTATTAATCGATGAGATGAGAAGGAATTAATCCTCCTCATTCATCTGCCTAGCCTTTTCCCAAATTATATTGGGGTCGGCTTCCAGTCTAACTAGTTTCGGCTGAATATCAATAATTTACGAGGAGCGACTGCCATCTGACCTCCACAACCCAATTAATGGGTAATACCGGTATTCGAATGTTAGACCAGCTGTCAGACTTTTAGGGCTTCTGACTACCCGTAACGATTGTCAAAGATATTCCTATGACAACCGGGACCGACTGCTTAACGCGCGCTCCGAGGCACGGAGGGGTCTCGATGTGTAAAGAACGGTCACACATCCAACGACTGACCGCGGCAAGCGCAGCTTAACCTCGCAGATCGATCGATCAGCGCGGCTGTCATTTAGCCATGAGCCCCTCTATTAATCCTCCTCATTAGTGATCACAAATGAGGAGGTTTTTATGTGGTTCCATCTATAGATATCTGCAATACCAAAGACATCGCAGTTGCGTTATCCGCCCTAGAGACAAAATTGGAATATCTCATGCACCTCAGCAGACCTAGCATGACCATGATAGAAACGAATTTAGTCTACGGAAGAATATAAAAAGTGACAGATTGTAGAAAGATTTCTAGCGTTTTATGCATACAATGAAGAGAAATGTTTCTATCCTTCGGTAGACAAAAGTCTGGTACGCCAAACACGGAACGAGTTGAATAGGTCAGATGGAATTGGTCATGGTACGCGTACCTACTGCACCCATACTTTTCAAGAAACACAGCAATGCTGCTTAGGGGCCGTCTATTAATCACGGGAGGCTCGAAAGGGGGGGGGGAAGCTGGTTCGGAAAAAATCACGAAATATCACAAGGGGGGGGGGGGGGGGTGTAGTGAGATATCACGTGTATTAATTTTTTCGTTAAACGCGCGATTTCTAAACTGAAAAAAATAATTGCTGTATTTAATAGATAATGTTCTGTAGAAATTAAAATAATTTGTACCAAAAAATACACGTGATCTTGGGTATTTCATTTCATCAGAAATTATTTTCTACTTTTTTGTGAGTTTTAAAAATGTGACTTTAAAAAAAAAATTACAATTATTATTTTTTTACTTTTTAGTCCGTAGGTACTATTGCATTGTCATCCAAATTACACGTGATCTTGGGTAGGGGGGGAGGGTTTAGTTTAAAACCTCACCAAGTATCACCAGGGGGGGTCAAGAAGTTGCTAAAAAAACATCCCGTGATTAATGAACGACCCCTTAGTAGCAGACCGGTCCATGTTGTGACGCTTGACGTCTTCCTGCTGAAATAATGACAATGACTTAAAATATGAGATTGTTTACTTCGGAATTATTGCGTAAATACAAAACAATAATGTTCTTGTAACACGCATATTGTTATTTAATGCGATTTAAAAGCCGTTCAAGTGCATGGCTGTCTTGCAGTCGATCGGTTTATACTATTATTACACCTATTGGTCATTGAGCAAACTACATAGCGTCGTTGCGACTTTAAGACCTCTTATGTGTAAAATTTTATTTTACACATAAGAGGTCTTATATGTAAGTAATTAAGACCTCTTATGTGTAAAATTGAATTTTTAGGTCTTAAAGTCGCAACGACGATAGTTTACATTTCCAAGTTTATTTATTTGGGTATTTCAAAGAAGCTGGGTTTATTCATTAGGTATAACGTAAAATATTGTATACCTATTTTCAAAGTCGTTTCTATCTTTAGATTACAAGTATCCTTATCCGTATCTTTAATAGCCATTGATTCGATGACTTCGTCAAAAGCATCTTAGAAACTTTTTTTTAAATACTGTGGCATTGAGTCAAGTAAATAAATGTGTAGCTCGATTTTAATAATTTAATGCCAAAAATATCTACCTACATAATTTTGTATATGTAGCATTAAATATTTAATAAAACATTTTTTTTTTGATAAATCGAAAAGCCCCCCTTAGAAATCAAACGAAAAGAAAGCTTAATATTTAAATATTATACCTACGTCACTCCCACAATGATTATGGCTGCACGGTTGTCGCAGTGGCTGAAAGATTGGCTGCTGCGCGACGTGTTGCGGGTTCGATTCCCGTACTGCACACTGGTGTGGCTGTTTGTGTATGTGAAATTTGTGTTTGTAAACGCACCCACGACACAGGAGAAATGCTATAGTCCGGTCAAATTAGACCAAAAAATAAGAGTAAAGTTACCTAAATTCCCACCAAGCTGAAAATCGGTAAGATTGTTTAAAATATCATTAAAAACAAAATTTGAAAGTTCCCCATCTTTCCCCTGTAAGGAAAAAAAAAAATTCAAGGTCAAAGGTCAAAAAAATGAGTTTTTCGCGATTTTCAGCAAAATGGTAAGTTTTATCATAAAATACTTCAGACAAAAATTGTAGATCATAAAATTATCTACACAAAATGGATAAATCCTTTTTTCTACGAGCCACCGTTTTTGAGATATAACTATTCAAAAAGTTGTAAAAGTTGTAATCGTCATAATATGCACACTGATGTATTGATAATTGAAACAGCAATTGAGCAATTAAATTTGACAAATACAACTATTGTGGTTGGTGAAGATATAGACTTACTCGTATTACTGACTGCTCGAACTCCAACTGAAAAAACTATTTTCTTCTTAAAACCAGGAAAAGCTCAACATCAATCGGAAATGTATTCATCAAAAAGTTTATCTAATTTTGCAAAGTGTCAAAATCATGTACTATTTTTACACGCAATAACTGGCTGTGATACGACATCTGCATTTCACAGGAGGAGTAAAATAACAGTTTTCAAACTATTTGAGAAACAAAATTTAATTGAATGTGCTGAAGTTTTTAAAAATAGTAATTCTACTTGACAAGAAATTATTACTAACGGCATTCGCTTTCTTCTTTCTATGTACGGAGCTCCTAAAAAACTACCTGCTTAGATAAGTATAGATATGCATGTTTCGTTAAAACACCAAAAGTAAAAAACAAGTACAATTAGCTTGTCTTCCTCCAACCTCAGTTGCTGCTCATCAACATCTTTTTAGGGTATATTACCAAGTTCAAGTGTGGCTTGGTTATCAGCTAGACCCTACAGACAGGGGTTGGAAGTTGGTCAACAATTCATTAGAACCAGTGCACACTTTACTTCCACCTGCGCCGGAAAAACTGCTGAACTCGATTTTTTGCAACTGCAAAAAGGGATGCAGTGCTAAATGTGGTTGCAAAAAAGGCGGACTGTTCTGTTCTCCGGCATGTACACATTGTCAAGGCCGGTTGTGCTCTAATATTGAATCACCAACAGTAGAGGATCCGTTTGATTCCAACGAGGCAACATGCGATACATCGCTATTAACGCAGTTTACATGCACTCAGGATGAAGATGAAGAAGAACAAGAAGAACAAGAACAAGAAGAACAAGAACAAGACGAATAAGAACAAGAAGATCAAGAAGAAGAACAAGAAGAATAATTTGAAAGTTGATCGACTCGGACGATTAAATTTCACTACTTTTTTTTAACTTAAATTGCTTTATCTTTTCAATCTCTGCTAATATCCATTATTTTTCAATAGTTTCAAATTAAACAGGATCAAAACCGACCCGTGAAATAGGCCTACTGGGGAAACCACGTTAAAAAAACGCGCTAAGTACACTACCTCATAGGTGGCGAGGAAACGTGTGCATATTATGACGATTACAACTTTTATAACTTTTTGAATCGTTATATCTTAAAAACGGTGGCTCGTAGAAAAAAAGTATTAATGCATTTTGTGTAGATAATTTTATGATCTACAATTTTCGTCTGACGTATTTTATGAGAAAACTTACCGTTTTGCTGAAAATCGCGAAAAACTCATTTTTTTGACCTTGAATATTTTTTTTTCCTTACAGGGGAAAGATGGGGAACTTTCAAATTTTATTTTTAATGATATTTTAAACAATTTTACCGATTTTCAGCTTGGTGGGAATTTAGGTAACTTCGAATGTCTAAATTGACCGGACTATAGTGTGGGGCAACGATGTAAAAAAAACAAAAGGATGACTAATATAATGACATTTCATAAGCTGATAGCCAGCAAATCGTTAAGGCTATAGGATAGAGCGTGCCAAAGAAATAGACAAACAAACATGCATACATACTCTCGAAAAACATTACCCTCTTTCCAGGGAAGTCGGGTAAAAAAACAACCTACCCCAAAGAACTACTACAAAATAATAATTTTAGTTTCGGAAATGGCAAAAAAAGCAAACAAGAACCAAAGCCACCGACTTCCAAAACTAAAATGATTATTTACTTTGTATCTCGTGGTCTTTTGAAGTCGGTTGTTTTTGTGTATAGAAAACTTGATTCCGCGCAAGTGCTCAGCACACAGCATATTACTGGAGAGGTTTATTGATCACGAATTGTTTACAGAATAATCCAAGTGAATGGAGCTGGCAAGCACCCGTAATAGCCGCGTTTAAACTTGAGAGTTATTACTTAGCCTTGACTTGGAAACAGACAAACATACAAACAAAACAGCAAAATACACACTTTGGCATGATAAACTAATAAATTGGATATTTCAGTTTTTTCTTAAGACGTCTAAGCCTATACTGCGAAGGAGCACGTAAGTGACAGCGTAACGAATATTGAAACCATGGGTTCAGTACCTTATTCTGAAGCCCTCAGCGTTAAAATATTGCGTCGGACGTAAAAAAACTTGTTAACGAACTCGAAATCTTAAAATTCACGAAATATATATTTTTTAAAACCCTTTTCGATCTTAAAATAAATAATATTAGCTTCCGCCCGCGGCCTCGCCCGCGTTTTTCGGGATAAAAGGTAGCCTATGTGTTATTCCAGACTATAATCTATCTGTGTGCCAAATTTCATCCAAATCCGTCCAGCCATTTCAGCGTGAAGAAGTAACAAACATAGACACACACAAACACACACACACACGCACAAACTTTCGTATTTATAATATTAGTGTGATAATAAAATTATTATGAATAAAAAGTCGAATGATGATGACTGATGATGATGATGAATGTTGATGAGTCCTGATGAAATAGTTTGATAAACTTACATATTTCTGAACGTTTATTTAAATCTATTTGTTTTACCTTGGATATGATAAATTATATCTATTGAGAATCCCATTGTTATAGGCTAAAGAGTCCTATTATCTTCAGAATAACTTGCTATTATGTTATTCAGCTAGCTTTGCAACTGGTTTTTTTTTTTTAATTAATATCTTTGTTTAAAGAAACTTGTTTGATTAATATTATATATTATGACGTTATAATTTTCCTTTTGCGTATTTGTTTCTCACATTATATTTGCAAATTAATCAACCATAACAGAAATCCAATGTCATAAACGATATTGGTATCGATATTAGGAACTATCCAAGGCCTTTGATAATGTTGCTCATAACAATCTTAATAATTACGACTAGAGTAATTTGCACATTGTAAAGATTTAATCAAACATAAATACATAGTAATATAATTATACATTAAAAATGTAATATATCAGCGTGGGAGTAAAGTTTCTTGCATCCTTAATCTAATTACAGGAGGTAAATTACACAAGTACATAAGGTGTTCTCCAAGGTTCAATCATTAGCCCATTCTCTTGAATTTACTTAATTTAGCTAAATGAACAGAACTCAATTCTTTTCATGTTTTAAAAGCGTCTTACTCGCCATTATTTAAAATACATATTATTATCTTTTACACGTTTTTGCTATGCATCATAATATTATGTAAAATGAATTCAAAATAGATATGACGGGATGAAAATGTCAGGTTTAAAATCAGGTCCGTCTAGCATTTCAATTGTTTTCGCGAAATATTATTCATTAAGATGTTCCTCAGTGATTTCATTTTATTTTTTTTTCCTTGTGGATCTAGTTTTAGAACAGGTAATGAATTATTTTAAGGCAGACCAGTTATCGCGTATTATTTTGCTATAATAAACGGTTTGTTCGTTGTTATGCACGCGCATTCTTATGATTTCCTTATTGTGTTTTAATCTGTATCTGCCAATATTTGTATTATTAAAGGTCCTTGTGAAAAGGTTGACCTGCCCCCGTATTCACAACGCTTCGAGTCGATTCCGATTCGGAAAGTCGTATGTCTATCTCGCTCGCTTTCGTAATGCCAAAACAAGATAGACGTACGACTCGTCGAATCGGAATCAAATCGAAGCGTTGTGAACTCGGGGGCTGAGCAAGTATTACAACTACCTACTTCCATTTCAACTTTGTCTCTAG
Source organism: Thalpophila matura (assembly GCA_948465475.1). Lineage (NCBI taxonomy): Eukaryota > Metazoa > Arthropoda > Insecta > Lepidoptera > Noctuidae > Thalpophila > Thalpophila matura. The sequence continues at coordinate 14,807,253 of OX419196.1, forward strand.
AGTGATCCTTATATTTTAAGGCAAAGGTAAGGGCTATTGGCTCCTAAGTCACTACGACCTGCAACGATCTATTGTGACGCCTCTTCGATGTTACAGCACTTCCCCTAGCCCCAAGGTAACGAAAAAGTTCACCAAGATCCTAGGGTTCGAGGATTTGATCTTGTCCGGCGAAATGGTGTGGCCTTCAAGTAGCTGGCTGCTTATGAGGTGTATCGCTTCAAATTTGCATAGTATGGGCGTTTCGAAACTTAGCCTTAAGGCTTAAAGGTACCGGTAAAATGTTCACCAGATGAACTATCTGTCTACCTGCCTGATACAGTTACATTATTTTTACTAAACATGATTAATCTGTTATTTCATCGTTGGATCATACAAGTGCATGACTGTAGTTTAACTTCATTAGTAATATCGTTTGATAGATATCAATAATTTATAATTTGAAAATATTCTAACCTATAATAATAGTCCTGTCAGAGGTGCAATTACTTATCTGTATTAGCATTACTAACATATTACTTGTATAATATTATTTATGTTTATGAACAGAAAAGACAAGGTCTAATAAAATAATTTAGCTTTAATGGTTCTGTGTTAGCAAAGAATAATAGAAATCTTTATCCTACTCGTGATCAAAAGGCTCAAGTTCACCCAAAGGGCAATGGAGTAGGCTATGCACGGAGTTTCCCTGCACAATCGAATCAGAAATGAGGAGATTCGTAGAAGAACAAATATAATCGACATAGTCTGAAGAATTGCCAAACTTATGTGTCAATGGACACGGCATATTGCTCACAGGAGTAGGTAGGTAGGTTGGGTAGGAGAGGCAGCGTGGGTAGGCCTGCCACAAGGTGGACCAATGACCTAGTGAAGGTCGCGAGAATCCAATGGATGCGGGGAGCACAGGACCGGTCAATGTGGCAACGCTTGGGACAGGCCAATGTCCAGCAGTGACGTCTTATGGCTGAAATGATGATGAATGATCCTACGCGTAGACGTCGTAATAGGCGTCTTATGGTGTCATGACAAATAGCAGCAATGTTCTCCGGTGTCATCTTATGAAATCACCACGATAGAAACGATTGTTGTCTACAGAAGAATAGACAAAGTGACAGATTGTAGAAAGAACCGTTTTATACATGCAATGAAGAGAAGAAATGTTTCTATTCTTCAGTAGATAAAATTGTGTAAACCAAACACGCCGGTCGCCGGGTGCTCGAGCAGAAGAGATGACGATTTGGATAGAAAGAACTTTGTCTATTCTTTGGTAGAATATATATACAATTGGTCATGCTAAGCGTGCTGGCTTGTGTAATGGCTCCTTCACACTATGCTGGTAACACGGCAGCGTCCGTGCCGAACAAACGAAGGCTCATCATCAATAACAATAATGATAATATTGGCGGCAATCACTGGCCGGTGGCATAGTGTATGAGAAACTTAGGATTAATAACTTTAAAATTATTGGTATATGATTGGCACATTTGATATATTAGTCAGTCGTGAGTATATCTATAATAGCTGACCCGGTTTTTAGGTAGGTATCAGGTTAGATAGGTTTCAAAACCAGATAGTAGCAAGGTGAGCTTCCTTATATCATGTACTTATATTGTTACACGTGTACATTAGTAGCGCGCTTAAAACAAGCATGCTAATTAGGTTCAAACAAATAAATATCTTGAATTTTGGATCTAAGCATGCTAATTAATCATACTCATGTTTCCTTAAATAAATATCTTTAATTTTGAATCTTGGTACAATGGTGGCGATTCTGTTGTTTACTAACTAAACTAATTACTTCGTTAGTCTCTTTCTAACAAAAAAGATGAGAAAGAGATAGAAGATATTAATCCTGTCTTTGCTACTTGCATAGTTTTAATGTCAATTTAGTCGTCATTCAATCGGTCTCGACTATTCTTCTTTCTGTCTGTATACGAGTATGTATGGTATGCACTTCTAACCTCAAAATTCCGCTACTGAAAATAAAGACGGCACCGAAATATTTCGGTGACCCTTATTTAACGGTATTACGTACCGAAAATTATTTAACGGTATTACATACCGAAAATTATTTAACGGTATTACGTACCGAAAATTATTTAACGGTATTACGTACCGAAAATTATTTAACGGTATTACGTACCGAAAAATGGTACCTTAATGTTTGAGTAGGTAATACAGTCCCTGGATTTTAGGGTTCCGTAGTAAAACTAGGAACCCTTATAGTTTCGTCATTTCCGTCTGTCCGTCTGTCTGGCTATCTGTCTGTCCGTCTGTCCGTCTGTCACACCCTCGTAAAATCCACAGTTCATAACCAATGTGTATGAAACTTCACAGGTAGATGTCTTCTGTGAGCCGCCATAAATATTTGCGGCCGGAAGACTGAAATACTTCTTACTACGGAACCCTAGACTGTGCGTGGTCCGACACGCTCTTGCCCGGTTTTTTTAAATCATGACAGCTAAAGGATATTATGGGGAGAAAACTTAGACTTATTCGATTTCGCAATCACATGGTAATCAACTATCTTCGAGAGCTCGTTCTTCCAAGGTCAGGCCCAATCACATCTGTTACCAATTTTTTTTAATATCTACGTCATACGTTGGCAAGTGGCAAGGTTAGCCAGTACATAACCAAAACGACGGCTATGATTATTGTCTTTTTATGTACCTACCTACATAAGACATTATGTTTTATTATAGGTACCAAGGAGACAAGGATTCTTGGACCCCAATGTAATAAGTTGATGCTTGTTTTTAAAAAATAGCTGAACGAAGCGCTTTGATTCCACTTTCATTGTGAAAACCGCCACACAGTGGAATGCGCTGCCGAGTGGGTGTTCCCCGACAGTTACAATCTAGGTGTCTTCAAGTCACGAGTGAATCGGTTTCGCAGGTTTCGCGGTTTCGCATCGTAGACCGCATCATCGCCGCAAGCCTATTACAAAAATAAAGCTAAAGCCAGCTATGACATCATATCCGTCTCCTTTTTAGGGTTCCGTATCTCAAAACGAAAAACGAACCCTATAGGATCACTTGTTGTCCATCTGTCTATGAAGAGCCTTTTTTTCAGGAACGCGTGGAGGTTTCAAGTTGAAATTAATATAAAATACTTAGGTCTACAAACGCTCCGCAAACTTCGGAGATAAGGGGGGGGGAATGGTATTTTTTCAGACATTTTTCATCATATGTCGAAAACTGTGAGACATAAAATTAAATGAAAATATATTTTAAAATGTACAGATCAAGCCCTTTCATATGATATGTCATTTGACCTAGTAACCCCACTTTGAAATTTTGGACCCCCACTCCGGCCCCTTTTGCAATGAAAATAAAAATACTTTTTGACTTTTTTCATTTGCAATAAAGTTGGACAAGCATTCTTGATAACTGTTCCAAATTTCAAGTCGATAGCATAAGTAGTTGCTGAAATAAGCAGGTGTGACAGACCGACAGTCAGACGAAGTTGCACCATAAGGGTTCCTTTTTACCATTTTGGTACGGAACCCTAATACAGCCATTTATGCCGCATGTTTTGGCACTCGCAAATAAATCAAAACCTTTAGTTTATTGCACCTACTTCCCGTTGACCTAGAATCCTGTTTGGCAAGAAGCAAGGTCTTACAGCAAAATTAAAGGAAAAATCCGAAAATCGGTAAATTGTAATTACGAACCGGTAAAATAACTTTGTATTTCTTTATAATTTTAGTTGGCCATATTTTTTCTAATTATACGGTACAGTAATTCAATAAAATGTTATCGGACGGATATTCATTAAGTATTATGAAAAAGATAATGTATCGCTGATGGTGTACCGATTTTATGATAAATTCTATTGTGTAGGTGACATGAATGTTGAAATAATTTTAAAAACTATAACTACATACATACTTTACTTTTTAGTGACTATAAAAAGTGTAGAGGTCAATAAATATGACAAAAATAATTTGCTTCAATCAAGATCAATGGTTAAATTCTTGTTTATTTTTTATTCCTCGTGCCTATATAAAGAATAAAATAATATTGTGGATAATAGGTTTCGATTCGATGAAAAGGTAGGTATATAATTAGATATATGTATAATAGGATTCGGGGAAGCTAGAGACCACAGGGTAATCATTTCTAATTGACCAGTTTCCAAATAGGTTCTGTTAATATTAGGCTCTGGCTGTTTGCGTCATGTGAGATTTGTGGCCACGATAATACACGATAGAGGGGGCAAGGTTTATTATTTATTTATTTTTTTCAAGTAAATAAAAATTACACGCTCGAGGGGCTCGTGGCTAAATGACGGCCGCGCTGATCGATCGATCTGCGAGGTTAAGCTGCGCTTGCCGCGGTCAGTCCTTGGATGGGTGACCGTTCTTTACACATCGAGACCCCTCCGTGCCTCGGAGAGCACGTTAAGCAGTCGGTCCCGGTTGTCATAGGAATATCTTTGACAATCGTTACGGGTAGTCAGAAGCCCTAAAGTCTGACAGCTGGTCTAACATTCGAATACCGGTATTACCCATTAATTGGGTTGTGGAGGTCAGATGGCAGTCGCTTCACGTAAAATATTGATATTCAGCCAAAACTAGTTAGACTGGATGCCGACCCCAATATAATTTGGGAAAAGGCTAGGCAGATGATGATGAAAAATTACACGAATACAATATGGATTCCTAGTATTATAGTTAAGATTATTTTCTAGGGTTCCTTTAAAGGAAAAGGGACCCAAAAAGATCACTCCGTTGTCAATCGTGTTGAAACCTGAAATTCTTTTAGCTACAGAACCCTACACTGTGCGTGTTTCGACACGCTCTTGCCTGGTATTTAATTACTACGTCTGTTACAAACAATTTGTGTTTTGCAGTGACTTATTGAAGATCACAATTTACCATGAGGTCGTTGAACGTCCTCAGCTGTTGCATTGCACTTGAATAACACACGATCTTGACCGCTCGCATCATTTATTGGTCAACAACCTACGGTCACGGTGCAAAAACTTCAAGACTGAATCAATTTTCAAACTCAACGTTAATTACTTATGAATGGCAAATGTTTTTGGGGTCCGTGGCTTAGGCCCCCAGTGGTCGAGGCACCTGTGGCCGACGCCCCTGATTCGATTGATTTAATATCGTATTTTTTTTGTGCCTTTTCACTTAGTATAGTAAACGAGAAAAGTGTTTCACCATAATAATAAAGATAAAATCATTCCTGTTAGCAGATGAAAGAACAACACAATAAAGAATGAAAAAATGATTGCCAATTTGACTGAACAGTATGAAAACAAAAAAATTACCACGATCATGTTTTTAGAACAAATCCGCCCATATGTGGCAATCCGTCCAAAAACTTACTAACGCTGAGTCATTAAGTTAAAGGTCATTAAGTTTTAAGGAGACTTTAACGATAGAAATTGTATGGTTAAAGTCTATTTAAAAAAATAATTATTTTTCTGCAACCGACCGTATGTTTAATTAATAATTATTGTTACAAAGATGAAAATAACATTTCACTATGTAAAAAGTTAGTTACTCTGCAGTAATTTTTAAGACTGATTATTTAAAATCACTATCTTATTTTATTATATTTGAGACTGATTATTATAATTAAATTAAATGATTCTCTTGATTATAGGTAATGAAAACTGTGATTTAAGTAAAAAAAAATACTAGATTTCTTATTGAGATAAATAAATAAATAATTAAAAATAACTAATACTACTTATACTTATACTTAAAGCATTTCTGTGTTATAAATATAATAAAATTATGATTGAATATTATATATACATAATACTTACAATCAATATACATTTATTATTTTTGTAAAACATTTTTGTGCCTGACTGTACATTTGATCAAAAATTGCTTTTAATTACATTTATCGAATCGGGGGCGTCGGCCACAGGTGCCTCGACCACTGGGGGCCTAAGCCACGGACCCTGTTTTTGTGCTTTCGATATTTTTAACCGATTTCAAAAGGAAGAAGATTATCGATTCAAATGTATTTTTAGGGTTCCGTAAAAATGGGAAAAAGGAACCCTTATGGTGCGACTTCGTCTGTCTGTCTGTCACAGCTGATTCAGCAACTACTAATGCTAGCGACTTGTAATTTGGAACAGTTATAAAGAATGCTTGCCCACCTTTATTGCAAATGAAAAAAACTTAAAAATATATTTTTATTATTATTTTGAAAAATCGGATTAAATAAGTAGAGTTGATAGAAGTTCATCTAAATACTGCATCAAAATAAAACGATGTTTTTATGTTTATAAACATAAAAATCTGGGCTAAGTAGGAAGGAATTTATAAATAAATCATCATGTTTTTTAAATCATCAAAATTCACAAACAAACTTAGTTAGGATGCGGTTCGATTTTTTAACTTTTATAGGTACGTCCAAAAACGGTACGACTCGCACTTGGCTGGTTTTTTTGTGTTTGTTACGCGATATCTTCGCCAGATTTTAATTATTGTTTTTGTAATGTTAATTTGTCGAGGCGCAAAGCAAGCTGCACGTGCACACACTGCGTACGTTCTTCCTGTTCAAAGGCTGAGAGGTAAAAACCTGAAGAAGAGGCCCCGCCGACTTCAATATACATTTAGATTTTTATTTATGGAAGTTCAACATTTTTATTTCATAATTTTTAGTGTAGTTTTTGGAAATCGTTTTTTTTTAAACCTGTTTTTATATTAGATAATGTTGGTTCAGTAATTTTTTATTTTCCTATTTCAGACACAATATGGCGGGAACAGTGACGCCGATCGCCGTAGAGAAGGAATACGAGAAGAACCCGGACATATCCCCAGAAGACATTAAGAAGTTACGAGACTGGCTGAAGACACAACCACATCTGCCGGGAGAACATCTAACAGGTTAGAAACACAAAGAAGAATCTAAGACAACTTAACCCTAAGATAACTCGATTAAAGAAAAGTAAAGTCTCACAGCACAAGTAAAGGAAAGAATCCAAAAATGGTTAATTTCTAGCTGTTACATAAAACATATTATTTGCGATTACAGACTTACATTTTGTACGGAACCCTCAGTGCGCGAGTAGGTACTGCACGCACTTGTCTGATTTTTTTACATCACGTTCATTTCTAACGTGAGTTTTTTATTAACCCTTTACAACCTTATAATAATCGCTCTGTGACCGTCAAGTTGTCCATTGTTTACGACACAAAATGCAAATAATAGTGTCTTACTGTATAATTTGCATACATGCTTGAAACCACGTTAAAGGTCTTTGATGGATTAAGTGCAAATAGTTACTACCGTAGGTACCCTTTGCACGAACCTATCTATCTATAATCTATACTATTATAAAATTGTTAAAAAACGGTGTCTGTACATTAAAGATATTCCAGAAAAAAATCTGAATATAATACTGGGAGGGAGACCCATCATTTTTTTTTTAATTAAATTTTTGTCTGTTTGTCTGTTTATGTTTGTGCGCACATCACACAAAAAGTACTGAATTGATTTTGATATGGTTTTCACAGTTTATCTAAGCCACGTTTCATCTAATTCCGGTGGTATAAACCAGAGATACAGCTTGACCTCTTGGTAGTACTAGCCATTCTACACTGCGGAGGTAATTTAAACGTCATTTCATTGTAGTCCACGCGGACGGAGTCGCGGGCAAAAGTCTAGTAATAAATAAAACTAAACAGACTAGAAGTTCGTCAACACAGTGATTTATTGTTCTAGGACAAATTTTAATTGCCATGAGTTGACGCAGAAAAAAACAAAAAAATAAAATTACAGTCATAGCAAAAAGAGGCATTTTGCGCGGTCGAAGGCGCGGGAACAGCCAGTGGTTAATAATAAAGATTGATGGACACTATTGACAAGTTACACAGAAGTGCAATTATCGGATACATCAGTAATAATTATAATTACATAGCATCGATTCTTCAGAAGCGTGATGAATGCTGAATGCTGATCATGATGAATGAACTGTTTGAGACAGTTTATCTCAGATCGTAGAAACAAGCGAGATGTGCCAAGGCGCTATGAGCTTGACGCTATAATTTGGTTACATTGACCATAATTAAAACGTACACACTGGCGACAGACAGTGCTAGTGATGAGTGATGAATAACAGTGGTATATTGAGGGTGTGCGGAATTTTTAATGTGTGGGAAATCTTTGTATTCACAAGGAGCGCTTGTAATTGTGTCGCAAACTGTTCTAAAATTGGCGACAGTGGTTCCCGTACTAATTTACTATGATGGCATATCTCCTTTTTTCTATGATCTGAGCAGTTTATCAATCTCAATTGAAATGAAACCGTCATAATGTGTAATTGTCTAGTTTATTGCATTAGAAGTATTGTTTGCAATTACCTGCATTACCTCATTAGAATAATTATAGATTACACGTGCTCATTAGTAACACGAAAGCATGCTAATATCGGGCAGATGCTACGTTCTAGCACGTGCTAAGAAACGAGCATGCTTGATAGCAAGAATATCGATTTTTTAATCAATAGTATCGATACCATCGATCGATAGCTCGAAACGAATATTATTGACGAAGAACCTAATACTATAAAAAATAAGTAACTATCAATAATCCGAAACAATCGATACCTTTGTAATATTGATACTAATCCATACTAACGATAGTGAACTATCGATATTTTGGCAACACTATTTTGAGTGTGATGAATCTTTCAGTAACAGTAACAGTAAATTTTGTCGAGTACACTATAATGTATAATAAGGAATATGGATATTTTTGTATGAGACAGTTGATGCATATCGCGATATCAATGTTACTCCCTTACTCAATCGAGAATCGAATGAATACTTCTCCAATAGGTCTCTGCTATCTTTCACAGTTGAATTTTGTCAAGTAATATGGATAATTTTGGATGCAACAGTTGATGCATATCGCGATATCAAAGTTGCTTCCTTATTCAACCGAGAATCGAATGAATACTCCATCAAAAGGTCCCGTTTATCTTTCACAGCTGAATATTATTCCTGTGCTTCAATGTTCTCAATTGTGTTTCAGATGCAGACCTGGTAGTCGTGTTCCACTGCTGTGAGAAGAGCATGGGGGTGTCCAAGCAAGTCCTGGACCTGCACTTCACGTTGCGGTCACTCTTCACGCCTTTCTTCAAGGACCGGGTGTGGGATAAGAAAGCTGAGTTCGCCATGACGACCGTGTAAGTTTCATCTCCTCATCCGCCTACGCTTTTCTAGGTTGGGGTTGGCGTCCAGCCTAAAGGTACGAACGACCAACTCGAGGCACGATCTTTAGAGCCAATAAAGTCTTAACAGATTGGCACTGTGACTAGGTAAGTTGGGCTAATGTTAACGTGCCAAATTGCCAATTTGTTGGGACAAGCCCAGATCGGGCGTCAAGTTCTCACCCATCCATAGACTGACCGCATCAAGTTCCACTTAACTTCACGGATAGATTGATGAGCGCGACTGATATTTAACGTTTTGGAGAATGGAGGAACGAGGTGGAATGTCCCTCCATTGAAATGGGAGGATCCACCTACCGGACCGGGTTTTATTGTCTGGTGGGCCACTGTCCCGACAGTTGATATCGGTTTTCTGTATATATGCTTATGGCTGCGAAAGCTCTGTTTGTACGATGTAGGATTTATGACATCAGACAAGTTGTCGCTGTTAGCGTCTAGCATGTAGGTAGTATTCGATGTTGTTATGTCACTGTCGCTACAACGTAAACGCTGCTATCAATCTCATATGCCTGCAATTATGCAGTTCGTCTTAGTTTTTGAACACATCAGCAACTGCTTGGCAGCAATACGGATGTAATTCTACTGTAATCAAGTTTTTGTTTTATATTTCCAGATTATGTGCCCCGCTACCCACTCCGACAGTAGAAGGCTACCGTGTGGTATACTTCCGTCTTCTGGACCCAGAGCCTCGCAACTTCAACCTGCTGGATACCGTCAGAGCTTTCATGATGGTCTTCGATTTGTGGCAGTATGAAGAAGGGACGTGGCCTGGGTATGTATCTCCAATACTTGGGCTGCTAAAAGTCCTGATTTCTCCGGATTTGTCCTAGTTTCATCCGGGGTCGTCCTGGAGGGGTGCTCAAATTGACGGGTGAAATCCGGACGCCGGTCGCGTTAGCAGTTTTGTTCGTTTTCTATTCCAGCAGTTAATTCCTCGCAGCACATACTTATCCACATACTTATAGGACTTGGTAATGAATGCTAACGCATTACTTCTCTCCGAGAATTCCGATGGTTTCATATTTTTGAAAATTTTCAAAGTTGAAGGGAAGGATCACGATTTCAATCAATTGTCCGGGTTTTTTTTTAGTTTTTTCCAATGCTACCAAATACCTAATGTTGAACGTTGATTTCCATTGCCCTTCTCGTGAACGTAAGGTCTACTTACATTAGTTAGAACACCTTAATGTAAGTTACAGTATGACCAATATTTGTAACTATGGAGCCAAATAGTCCATGAGGCAAGGTCACTATTATGTAATTGTAGCCAGGTCGTCGATCCAAGTATTTTCAACCAACAATAGGCGGAAATAAGTCATTTATTACTGGGACACAACCAGCAATAGATGCTAATTACTTAGAATTACTGCTATCTTAACCCGGATTCACAATGTCTGTAATTCATAGACTTAAGGAGTTTATTACAGTGTGATGGCACGCAGGCTGTTATTTAGTATAATCAGCATTTTGATTTTGTGAATAGGCTCCAAACATCGAGAAATTTCGGTGTTTCGCATGATGACAGGTAGATTTTAAAAGCATCCAAAAACTATTGTATGTTTGGAGAATTATTATACTTATGTTCTTTAGTCAACTTCTAGCTATAGATTTATAAAACTGTCAAAAGTCTATACTTTAAAGATATTCCAGAAAAAACCGGACAAGTGTGAGAATGACTCGCCCCTTAAGGGTTCCGAAATATGCAATACCTAGCGCCATCTATGCCGCTATTACATCATAGTAGATATTATATCTTATCTTACTACTAGTGGCGCCATCTAAAAGCAGATAGCTTCACTTATAGTCCGGTGAGAGACGGACAACAAAATGATCCTATAAGGGTTCCGTTTTTCCTTTTGAGGTACGGAACCCTAAAAACAGTCGGGATAGGGTAGGTACTGGGACATAGCCATGCCCGAACAATTTTTTTTTTAATTTTTATATGTTTGACGGTTAGTTTTTTGGCAGTTGAACGCTAATAATAAAGTCTTCCTTTGTTTGCAGGTTTGTGATTCTAATCGACATGGACACGGCGAGTCTGAGTCACGTCGCGAGGTTGGACCTCATGGTCGTGAAGAAAGTCTTGTATTTTCTACAGGTTAGTACACCCTTGATCTGATTCCATAATCGCTGTGTCAACAACGACTCAAAACAGCAGGGTCCAGAGAAGGACACGTGTGACAAGGATGGCTTCATCAAGGTGGAGAAGAAGAAGAAGAAGAAGCCTCCTTGTCGAAACCAGTGCGGTACCGCGTTGGCGGGACCCAACATGCTGCTGCGTCCAGCAACACCAACGACGCTGCTGTACGTGTCCAGACTACATCACTCCACGAAGGTTGAGGAGATCGTGGAGAATGTTCGAGTGAAGACCAACTGGACTTTGAGGGTCGAGAAGTTGGAGTCGCGCCACAACACAAATTTCAAGTCGTTTGTGGTGCGAGTTCCGACTCATCATATTGAGACCTTCCTCAAAGAAGAGTTTTGGCCGAAGGGTGTCGTGTATCGACGATTTCGTGGAAGGCTACGCGACACCACGCAGCGCAACACGACGCAGTCACTTCGTGTACAATAGTTTTATATAATATGTATTAGTTTAATTGTATTGTTTATATTATTTATGTATTAGTTTTACTATGGGTCAAGTTGCCTGAAATAAAGGAATAATAATAATAATAATCCGAGACAGTGGCAGGCAGTGGTGAAAAGTGAGGAAAAATAAAATAGTAACAAACTCACATTAATATTAGGTATAAATGCGAATGTTTGTGAGTGTGTGTCCGTTTGTTACTGCTGCATCTGGGCCTGGGACATGAAGAACTAAGCACATGAGCTACATTTCATCTATTTTCACGCAGACGAACTCGCGGGCAATACCTGACTACTAAATAATATAGATTTCCCAATAACTATGGAAATCGGCCGACACGGAATTTTTCATCGTATTTGACTGACATCAGCAGATTTGAAGAAGCTACTATATTGAAGTACCTAGTTTTTAAGGTTCCGTACCTCAAAAGGAAAAACGGAACTCTTATAGGATCACTTTGTCGTCCGTCTGTCCGAGGCAAGACCCTTAACGGGTAGAGGCATGTGCTCTTAGATGGTGCCACTAGATAAAGTATGTAATAGCAGCATCTTGCTCCTAGATGGCGCTATTGCATGTTTTTAGTGGAATCTACATACATAATTAGGTTTGTTTTGGCCTTAGCGCGCGAGTCCTAAATCCTCAGGGTTCTAAAAACGTCCAAAAATGACAGAAAAACCATAAAAATTCTAGGAATGCATGTTGACGAAGCTAAAAGGCGTGCACTTCATGAACGCGCCGTACTTTATGGACAAGGTTCTGATGCTGATCAAACCGTACCTGAAGAAGGAGCTGACGTATCTGCTGCACACGCACCAGATCGACGCCGAGTCGGTCTACACGCTGATACCCAGGAAGGCTCTGCCTAAGGAAGAGGGCGGGGAGTATAAGGATCATGTTACTTTAAGAGGTTAGTTAAATTATGTAAGGACGGTTGTCGTAGTGGCTGAGCGAATGGCTGCTCCAAATGCACCAGATCGGCGCCGAGTCCGTCACATGCTCATGCCCAGGAAGGCTCACTACACTACACTACTATGCTACACACAGGAACACTACACACGCTATCTAAGTGTGAGGCGTGGAACTAAGAAACCAATGTGTTTCATCATTTCGGTGCCCCCAGCAGTCCGGGCGCCCTGGGCCCGTGCCCCACGTGCCCTTATGGTAAAGACGGAACTGGCTTTTATATTTCCATGCAATTGTTCTGGCTGGACCTCTATTACGTGACCTCCGATCTGACTCAAGAGCTGGATCTTCCCTTGAAGCCTTACTACTGGGAGATATCGATATCCTAATAGTATCTTGATGGATCATTCCTTATGTATTGTTTTCAGACGAGCTAATCAAGCGCATGCGCGCCCATACCGCCTTTGTTCGCGAAGAGAACAAGCGCCGAGTGAACGAAGCGCTCCGGCCCGGAGGCAAGCCCTCGCCGGCCGAGAAAGAGTTCGGCATCCAGGGCAGTTTCAAGAAGTTAGAGTTGGACTAAGTGGGGATAGTTGTAGTAATAAATATTTTATTTAATAATTGACGTTTGATTTTAAATGAGTGTATATTTTTGTGAATTTAAAACATGTCAAACCATGTTATGCTTCTCTTATGATATTAAATATACAGGGTGGCAGGTTAGACAGTGGAAACATTTTAAGGGGTCATTGTACTCATCATTATGAACAACTTTTACTATTGGACCAAGCCGGAAATCGCGAAAAAAAAACAGCTGTTCCATACATTTATGTTCACATAATTCAACAAAATGTATGGAACAGCTGATTTTTTTTTCGCGATTTCAGGGTTGGTCCCATAGTAAAAGTTGTTCATAATTATGAGTACAATGACCCCTTAAAATATTTCCACTGTTTAACCTGCCACCCTGTATAAGAGATCTTCAAAAATCGAACGACCTGAGCGGGATTTGATTTACCCTCTAGGCACGGCACTGAATGAGCTACACAATATACAATATTAATTATAGGTAAGTACTTACATGTCTTTGATGTGAAAAAAAGATAAAGACCAAGTCAGTAACCGACTTCAAAAAATTATACAAATAAACAAAAACTATGAGTAAATAATAAAGTTTAAACTTCTATAGGTGGTAGTGGTAGGTGCAGTGATAGCCTAGTTGTCTAACCATGTGCCTCCCACGGCGAATGGTTCAAGTTCGATCCCGAGGCACGCACCGCTGACTTTTCGAAGTCATGTGCGTAATAGAAATTAATTATCACTTGCTTTAACGGTGAAGGAAAACATCGTGAGGAAACCGGCATATCCTAGAACCAAAAATTCGAAGATAATATATATGTGACGTCCACCAACCCGCACTGGGCCCGCGTGGTGGACTACAGCCCACTCCCTCTCACAGAGAGGAGGCCTGTGTCCCAGCAGTGGGAACATTATAGGCCGATTATGAAAACTTCTATAGGTAGCTGTACGAGTAATTAAAAATCTACATGTCATTGTATTTTGAAGCGACGGTGCCTAGTATTAAATTAATCACAACTACAGATTAATGAGGAATGAAAGGAAATCTTCATTTTATTTGGGGTGGCGCAAATCTGGCTGCGCGTGCGCACGTCCTTCTTATTCGAAGGCTGAGACTTCCTATTTGAATCTCAACATAGTGGCGCAATGCTAAGCCTGCACCCTTCCTCGAATTGCCCGAAACAGTGTTAATTATGCAATTTATACGGTACCGGACTATTTTTTTTTTTATTGTGAATCTGTAACGTATTTGAAAAAAGATAATTAGCACCAAAAAAACCGATGAAACATCTACAAAATTGGCAAAGTTATAAGCGTTTTAAAATGATTTGCTAGACACGGACGGCATGCGTGATAAGTGACGTAACACCACCTATGACGCTTTTAAAGTTTTTGGAGGGAGTATCGCTCCGTCTTTTTCGCACGAAACGGACTTTCGCGCGAAAAAGACGGAGCGTTACTCCCTCCAAAAACTTTAAAAGCGTCATGTTTTCCATTTTGTGATATGTTTTTTTTATTTTTTTACTTTTTTGTTATTCCTACGTCCTACGTACGTCCCACCGACTTCAAAATACATATAGATTTTTATTTATGGAAGTTTAACCTTTTTATTTATAACCTTTGTTTCATTTATGTTTTTTATGTTATTTTATGTAGTGTATTGAAGTCGGTTTATATATAAACCATTTTATTGGAGCACACGCTTCACGCTTGCCATGTTTGATTGTAACGTAGACTCTACACATTGAATAAACATCATTATATAAATTTTCGCTTTATATGTATACTATACGTCATAATTGTGATTATACAAATTGTCCACCGGAACAACAAATTATCACTTCTGTAGTATGCCTATATTTTTTAGGGTTCCGTACCAAAATGGTAAAAAAGGAACCCTTATGGTGCGACTTCGTCTGTCTGTCTGTCTGTCACACCTGTTTATTTCAGCAACTACTAATGCTATCGACTTGAAATTTGGAACAGTTATATAGAAGGCTTGTCCAACTATATTGCAAATGAAAAAGTCAAAAAATATTTTTATTTTCATTGCAAAAGGGGCCGGACTGGGGGTCCAAAATTTTAAAGTGTTACTAGGTCAAGTGACATATCATATGAAAGGGCTTGATCTGCACATTTCAAAATATATTTTCATTTTATTTTATGTCTCACAGTTTTCGACATATGATGAAAAATTCCAAAAAAATACCATTCCCCCCCCCTTATCTCCGAAGTTTGTGGGGCGAAAAATCTGAAATAATTAGGGTTGATAGGAATTGACCCAAATATGGCACCAAAAATAAAACGATGTTCCTAACTAGTACAGTTTTTTCAAAATCATCAAAATTCCTTCACAAACAAACTTAATTATGCGGTCCGAATTTTTTCACTTTATACGTCCAAAACTGATACGGAACCCTCGGTGCGCGAGTACGACTCGCACTTGGCCGTTTTTTTTCTAATACTTTTGTATATAGAATGAGTTGCGGTAACGTATTGTCAGTTCATAGAGATACGCCTTGGTTTCAAGATGAAGTTACTCGGAATATTGTTGGCTATAATGGCTATAGCGATAGCTACTGTACCTTCAGTGAAAAGTGATATAAGTGAAAAATCATAGTTTTGAGTAATTTAAGGTTAAAGATTTAAAAAAATCTCGTTATTTTTCTAACTTTCTAAAATAAAAAACGATATGTGGTATGTGTAGATAATATTATAAAGATTATAAAGAGCTTGGTTTGAATATATTATTTTGCACGGAATTTAAGTAATTAGTAAAAATAGCCAGTTATATCACCGTACACTATAGTTTTCTTTGCTTATTTTTGTATATTTAAATCTATAATGAAATGAATTATTTTACACATTTAGTTACCGTTTTGTGTGAAATGTTATAAGGCTTGTGTTTTGGCATGTTTTGCCTGCAAATAGTTGTTGTGAGAAAAAGTCGTAAAACTAATTATGATCATTTTGTTTATCAGCAACCTTTTTTCATTGTTTTATTTAAAATTCCTACGTAAATATTCACTAGAATGTATTGTTTCAATTTTTTTTAAGTTTTGTGATAGGATTTCATTTGTATCACTTTGGATTAATTGAAGTAAAAGCTTTCGGTTCGCGTAAGATGTGGTAACTCGAGTCGTATTAAAATACATTTTAGAAATATAAAGATCGGTTCGGTTCACTTTGGTAT
The DNA here is from genome assembly GCA_948465475.1 of Thalpophila matura. Lineage (NCBI taxonomy): Eukaryota > Metazoa > Arthropoda > Insecta > Lepidoptera > Noctuidae > Thalpophila > Thalpophila matura. The sequence continues at coordinate 14,823,722 of OX419196.1, forward strand.
GAATCAAAAAGTATTATTTTACACAATAATTTCAATAAAAAATTGCTTACTTATATCAATATCCACAAAAAAATCTCATTCATTTTTAATCTTATAACAACGGGGATAAGATAGAAATTAAGTTAATTTTTTTTTAATAAGTTTAATCAGAGAATATAAAAACCGATCTGAGTCGACATGTATCACTTTTCACTGAAGGTACAGTATTGTGGTAAGTCTATATCTGAAGGATTTTAATAATAAAAACGACATCAAAATAAGTTATCTACTACACCATTATGCTATAATTTCAATTGATTTTTAACAATATCGCGGCTTTTTCGCGAACCAACATAATCAAAATATCAGTATTTTAATTACCCTCGATGGTGACGTTTCGATCAATTTGCATTAGCTGTGATTACAAGAAGACCCTGTGGCTGTGCGAAAAAGTCCCGACATAGTTCAAAATCATGTTCACAATTCACGAAAGTTTGAAAATCATTTCAATTCGCTGGAAAATTAACCCTTTGGGAAATTATCATAGCAGACTAATTATTTCGATTTCTGTAGTACCTATGTAAGTTTGAAATGTTTGCAGGGCGGTATGAGCACAGGTGGCGAGCCAGCTGGATGCCACGGGGGTGGTGGTAGACCACCTCGTCCACCTCCCGCCACCACGACACCAGCTTCTACAAGTAAGTATACTTTTGTAGGACATAGCAACATAAACTTGAAGGTTACTTCACACAGAAGAATATAAAGATAAGGAAAGGCTACAGTACCTGGCAATAAAGATTTTAGCATTTTTTTTAATGCCAGCCGATGTATGGCGCCCCGTACCAAAACTCAAAAGTCTTTGGAGAAGGCTGAAATACTATTTCTGTATTGCTAACTATTTTTTGGGTGGAGTTCCACCATTTAGAGCATTTATTTAGAAAAGTTTAGTGTATAATACGTTAAAAATATTTTTACTTGGATACAGTACAGAAATCTCGATGTTTTGACATGTCGTCACATCTGTAGTAGATTGCACCCATGCGAAGCAGGGGTGGGTCGATAGTTGATTATAATTATTGCGCCGTTCCATTATTACAGATACAACATCAAGCGGATAGACCACAAGTGACAACCCTACTACGGAACACTGAAAATCCTTGCTTGAAACATGACGAGAATTTAGGTACCTACATAAATATAATCATATTTATATCATAATATTACAACTTACAAGTTATTCACAAAAAAACAGTTTATCAAATGATTTTGTTGTGTTTTAATTTCTCCTTTTGTCGTAAAAAGATTATCTAGTCAACGAGGTAGCAGAGCTGACAGTTCCAAGGTACGTTGTAGTTTCAGATCATAGAAACAAGGAGATATGCCATCATAGCAAATTAGTACGGGAACAACTGATGCCACTTTTAGTACATTTTTCGACACAATTACGTGCTTAATTAAGCGCTCCTTGTGAATAAAAAGATTTCCCATGCATTGAACATTCCGCACATCCCCAATCTAACACTGTTAATTGTCACTCAACACTAGCACTAAACTAAAACACTGTATTTATACCATCGATCGTGTTCGGTTCGTCGCCAGCGCGTACGTTTTTAATATGAGCAATTTGCTCAAGATCAGGCATCAAGCTCGATAGCGCCTTGGCATTTCTCCTTGTGTCTATGATCTGAGGTTGTAGTGCTATTCTATAAACATCACTCAAATACCGAACAAAATTAAACAGTGAGCTTACTTTAATTAAGCTAGTTCTACTTAATGGGTAAAATAAGGTAAAATCCTATCAGGATAAATAACTGACCTATTAGCACCACAAACAGAAAGAATACAACCGGGCAAGAGCGTGTCGAACCACGCACAGTCTAGGGTTCCGTAGGAAGAAGTATTTCAGTCTTCCAACCGCAAACATAAGTTTGTATTTCCTAATATTATAATGAAATACTAAGTTTTTTTTTGCGGTCAAAACTGAAAATAGTGAATATTTCAACAAGTTATTAACGTATCTTGTTCAAACCAATTTTAATCGAGAGTATTTATTAGATTTCATAAGCGTGATTTTTTTCAGATTTTTTGATAACGCGGTTGGTAAATTACAGGGGGGGGGGACACATTGTAAACGACTTTCGGAGCTCCTAGTTCGCTAAATATGCACTTAAATAAAAAAAGTCATTTAGAAACCTTTATGTTATTTTCAAAGACCTATCCAACGATACCCCACATGAAGGGGTGCGCGAAAATATTTTCTCTTCTCATCTTCATCCCTGTTTCATGTATGCCCCCCCCCCCTGCCCCTAATTATTTTATATACATACAGATTGGTTATGAACTGTAGATTTTACGAGGGTGTGACAGACAGACAGACAGACAGACAGACAGACAGACAGATAGACAGACGGACGGACATGACGAAACTATAAGGGTTTTTACTACGGAACCCTAAAAATGTAGGTAGGTAGACCTACTGATGGTCAGAATGTCTATTTTGTTCCGACACACCGCGTAGGTACTTTTCTAAGTCATGTGCGTATTAGAAATTAATTATCACTTGCTTTAACGGTGAAGGAAAACATCGTGAGGCAACCGGCATATCCTAGGACCAAAAATTCGAAGACATGTGACGTCCACCAACCCGCACTGGGCCCGCGTGGTGGACTACGGCCCACTCCCTCTCACAGAGGAGGCCTGTGTCCCAGCAGTGGTGACATTATAGGCCGATTATGCTTATGCTATGCTACACCGCGTGATATCACCGCGAGCACTGCCAATTTATTTGCGACCTTTCGAGGTAGAATCTCACCGTGACATTCTCTCTCGAACGCTACGTCCACAATAGACAGGCTGATGCTGGTACCATTAATATAGCATAATCGGCCTATAATGTTCCCACTGCTGGGACACAGGCCTCCTCTCTGAGAGGGAGTGGGCCGTAGTCCACCACGCGGGCCCAGTGCGGGTTGGTGGACGTCACATGTCTTCGAATTTTTGGTTCTAGGACATGCCGGTTTCCTCACGATGTTTTCCTTCACCGTTAAAGCAAGTGATAATTAATTTGTAATACGCATATGACTTCGAAAAGTCAGCGGTGCGTGCCTCGGGATCGAACTCGAACTATTCGCCGTGGGAGGCACATGGTTAATCCACTAGGCTATCACTGCACTATTGCTATTATACCATTAATATACTGACCGTATTTGACGGAATTCGAATAACTAAATGGTCAATTATATTATATGGTCAATTATATTATGGCCATTTAATTCCAAAAACTATTTCAACTTACATACATTTTATTATAATAGTGATAACAACCATTTCCTGATTCACTGGTTCGGACTAGTTTTTGCTTAGATTTTTACCTGGGTTTCGTTTCCCGGCTACTTTTAAAAGATACTTACCTACTTAGCGCTTGCTTTGGCTAAGCATTGTGTCACTGTCGCACAACTGTTAAACTATAAGTGCAAGACAGAGACGGGAACATAATATCTAAGCCAAACCATGAGCTAAGTAACGTTCAACAATGTCGGCCTTAGAATGACATAGAAGTTTTCTGCCAGTCAATTGCAAAAGCATAGATAATCTTCTAACAACAGACCTTTGCCTACTTCCTCTATTGGCTCAGCGAGCAACTCTAATTTTCGTTTCAGCACAAGCTATAATTTAAGCAGAAGACAGTGACAATAGTTTAAGTTGGCCCTAAGTCGGTCTGTACGTATAGTACAAACTGGGACCCTCGGTCCGACGACGAACTAGCGTTGCCCAAAATCAGTCTTGCATCAATCATTTTCGCAAGACAAAGACCACCTAATTACAGTAAGACTAAGACCAAGACCAAGATTGAATGTGCAATACTAAAACCAAGACCACGACTATAGTTACTGACGCAAAACCGAGACCAAAGACTGAGTTAGACATGTCTCGGTCTTGCATTTGGGCAACACTACGACGAACACCCTTATGATTCTATCTACCTACCTATGATTATTACCTACTTACAAGATGACATGCAGGTGCTAACCTAGATATAACTAGCGGCAGCAGTTATGAGCACAAACGTCACCTGCGCATTAGCTAATTTTTCGATCTCTTTGGCGGAATGAAGAAGACGGAGGGCGCCGAGACTGCACGCGATTCATTTGGCAGTCGATGCTCGTTGTCTATTGGACTATTCTCTATTATGTATTGTCAACTGTCTATTGTCTATTGGGCCGATACATGCGTGATCTGTGATCATAACTCATACCTATCTATGCTATTATAAAATTGTAAAAAAGCTGTGTCTGTACATTGAAGATATTCCAGAAAAAACAGTCGGGATAGGGTACTGGGACGTAACCATACCCAAAAAGATTTTTATTTTTATTTTTTGTCTGTTTGTGCGCGCATCACGCGAAAAGTACTGAACGGATTTTGATGTTGTTGTAGCGACATCTGCCGACAACAGCGAAGACTACCAATACAAGCTAGATAGCTAACAGTGAATGTCACTACATGACGACTATTGGCTGAATCCTACATCGCGTTAACTTCATTTTACCCCGTATCCACTTCACTGGTAACCCCGAGCTTGAACATCAGCGCAACCCTCGAGCAGCAGCAACTTCGCCATCATCTATGACATCTCATCATCGTCGTCATCGCTCTCTCCACACCTTCTAGCAAAAGCCAGCACGTCACACCCACAGTGGCCCACCAGACCAATATCACCCGGTCTGGTAGGAGGATCCTCCCTTTTCAATGGAGAAACATTCCACCTCGTTCCTCCATCCCCCAAATGGTTTTCACAGTTCGATAGCTTGGGGTCCAACTTAAAATCCAGAGGTCAAGCTGTATCTCAGGTTCCTCCCATCAGAATTAGATGAAACGTGGCTTACCACGTTTCATCTAATTCTGATGGGAGGAACCTGAGATACAGCTTGACCTCTTGGTAGTACTAGCCACCCTACACTACGGAGGTCATTTAAACTGGTCATTCCAATGTACTCCACGCGGACGAAGTCGCGGGCTAAAGTCTAGTACCTAATACGACGATGGACGCAAAAAGCGTACGGTGATGGTAAACAGCCATCGTAGCGTATGAAACGATTGCACCGAGTATCACCTCATACGCGTTGCCAAACCTTTAAAATAGGGATTTGCTGTGCCGACAGTTCTGTCATAAGTAACATCTTTAGGAGCTCTGGCAACTTACCACAGGAAGGCAACACTACCGAAGAGTAACGTTATTTGGCTGGCACAGGAAGGCAACACTACCGAAGAGTAACGTTATTTGGCTGGCACAGGAAGGCAACACTACCGAAGAGTAACGTTATTTGGCTGGCACAGGAAGGCAACACTACCGAAGATTAACGTTATTTGGCTGGCATAGGAAGGCAACACTACCGAAGAGTAACGTTATTTGGCTGGCACAGGAAGGCAACACTACCGAAGATTAACGTTATTTGGCTGGCTGTGGTATTCTGTAAGGTCTCCCGAGTTGGGCTATGAATGTTGGTCTAGATAGGTTGGGAAAAGGGGTAAGGAAACAAACTGTTTAAATCTACAACTAAAAGAGAAATAAAGGGGTACTCACTCGTGTGCTAGTATGACCAGCGGTAAACCCTCGTTCTCTGCATGGTGACTGCTTCGGCTTTTACCATTGCGTGCCACTACACTTCCCTAGAGAATATCACTTCCACTAACATAGCGGGTGCTGCGCAATCGAACACTTCGCGACACCACTAGATTCAGCGCGGGCGCAGTCTCCAAAACTATATCCGTAAGAACTAGTGTCAACACGATGAGCTTCGCGATCGACATGTAAATACACGGTCGCAGCTTCCGCGTACTGACTGCGCCGGCGCTGCCTCACTCGGGTGTCACAAATAAAAAAAAATATGCGGGTAGATTTAATTTTACTTTAGCTGAATAAACCTACGTCACATTTTTATCTATTCCCAATATACCTAATATACCTAGGTACATAGTCTCACCCTTACCACAAAAAAGATAGACACGCGTTAAACGCGAATGCTACCAAAAATAATACACACTTGTTTTAGACAAGTTAGTGCTAAAACAAGTGCGTATTATTTTTAGTAGCATTCGCGTTTAACGCGTGTCTATCTTTTTCGTGGTACGGCCCTCTATGTCTATTTCGAACACGGTCGCTTTAAATTGAGGATCGTGATTCTTTTTCATCACTAAAATGAAAAATCACATAATATACTTTTGACTGAATTTAGTCGTCCTAAATCCTTTCCTAACTAAGATGCTAACAGACTTACTCAGCCAGGGTTCTTACTGAATGCGATTATACTTGAATTTTAGTCATTCCTGAATTAAGACGACTAAATTCTGTCAAGTGTAAGGGCCATATATCATTAGGATGCCATGGCAGCAACGCCATGACCAGGCTGTGCAGGCTAACAAAAGACGGGTGACTTTTCTGGTCTTGCTTACATTGATTCTGGGTTTTTTTTGAAATTCCATACTTCCTAAAGGAGTGAAAAAGGGGATGAAAGTTTGTATAGAAGTACCATTTCGAAGTTAGAGTCATGGAATTGGTACTTGCTTTTCAAATAAACACGTAAGTATTTCAAGGTTTTTGAAAATTCAATGCCTAAGTGGGTGAAATGGAGGTTGAAAGTTTGTATCTGTCTTAATCTTACAGCCATGTAAGCGAGCGAAGCCGCGGAGGCGAGCAACTAGTCTAATATAATTTCCAAACTTTGACACCACTATCTAAATTATTTAAACAATTTGATCATATTAAAGTACTTGTATATAATTTTGACGCATCGTCGCGTACAAATCATAGAATAACACTTAGCCCAAAGCATTTATAATAATTGCTATTATATCGCCCACCGGAAGGACAATTGTCACAAGTGGACAATTTTCTAAGTTGTCTAGTATATAACCTGGCGGTACATAGTGTATTGTCAGTTCGTGGTTCGCTGAATCTAACATGAAGTTTTTTGGAGTACTCTTGGCCATTATGGCTATTGCCTTCGCTGCGGTGGTGAGTACAACTTGAATTGTTTTTTGAAACATGTCAGAGTCATTTTATGCTTATCTTACTGCTCTTAAGAATATAAGAGATTTAAAAACAACTGACACGGGCGGGATTTGAACCTGCGACCTCTGTCGTACCGTGGCGTTGCTCTAACCAACTGAGCTACCGTGTCCCGCTCGCATCGGTTGTCATTTTATAAATCTCTTTGAATACGCCTCTTATGAGCGTTGGGGACGTTCATACAGACTCCAACTCAATTATACATCATCGTGGTTGAAGTTTTTGAAGGGGCTCATGGCTAACTAACAGTCACGCTGATCGATTGATCCGCGAGGTTAAGCTGTGCATGCTATAGTCAGTCCATGGATGGGTGACTATTTCGTTAAACATCTTCAGAAAATTTCTTCTGTTTACTGAGTTTTGATTGTATGTTTTCAGAGCGGGATGAGCGCCCTTCCGAAGGCTGCTGGCTGCAACGGTGGCGGCCCTCCTGGGCCCCCACCCAGCGGACCACCGCCAAGCAGTAAGTACACTAGTCCCTCATTCGTAGGCGAGGAGTTTGAGAGCGCATCTAGCATTAGAGGGTTAAAGGCCGAAGAAATGAGTCAATTTAAAATGAATCCTTGGAGTGTTATGTTTGCTTTAACTATCACCCTTTGGCGTCCATTAGACTCAATCAAAACCATCAATCATGATTGATTGTTGCATGATGAACATATCAAAGTATCCAGATTTTCGTCACGCAAACGTCAATCATCACATTACGCGGTAAGTTATCCGTCAGTCACACCTTGACAGTGGTTAAACTGACAGCAAAATCTACCGTGTAATGGACGCCTTACTTCTCCGCCAGAATTCTCACTCATTTTAATTCCAAACTGCACTTGGGATCAATATTTTGTCCTCAAAACCCGGTCTTGTTCACTCATACCTAATGTGTACCTAAATGCTACAATTTTTCACTTTTCTTTTACAGATTCGACCGGCTAGACCACAGCTCGGCAAACACTACGACTTCGGCTAACATAACTCACAAATAAACATCTGCACAGTCATATTTACGACTTTTATTTTTACTTCTATTTATTCTAAGACCTAGATTTCCCACTCGGTGATAGACAGTAGTGGACTAGCTTCATTATGATCTTAATATGGAGTAATAACACTTTATACAGGGTAAAATTAAAACCAGTGCGGATATTTTAGGAGGTGAAAGTACTCATGAATATGATCAACTTTTATTATGGGACTGACACTGAAATATGAAAAAAAAACAGCTGTTCCCTACAAAAATGCACTACAATACGATCAAAATGTATGGAACAGCTGATTTTTTTTTCATATTTCAGTGTCGGTCCCATAATAAAAGTTGATCATATTCATGAGTACTTTCACCTCCTAAAATATCCGCACTGGTTTTAATTTTACCCTGTATTGGTGATTTGCAGCAGGGCTAATAGCAATCTTGATTCTGATCTTCAAATGGAGTCACAGCATTTTATGTTTGTGCTTTGCAGTAGTGGGCTAGTTCCACTATGATCTTAAAATAGAGTAAAAACTTGATTGTTGGTGATTCGTAGCTGCTACCTAATAGCTAGCTTCATCCTCTACCAATGAACTCCTGTGTTTTTAAAGAGGTAAGCATAATGTACGGTGTACCCACATCTTTACCTACTAAGTATTATAATAAAGCTGTACAGTTTGTTTGAACGCGCTAATCTCTGGAAATACCAATCGGATGCGAGAAATTCTTTTTGTAGGTATATGAAAGCCAGATTCATAAGGAAGGCTATTTAACATCAGCTACCAATGTTAGGAGCCGAGCAACGGGGTGAAAATGTGGGGAACTGCTAGTTATTTATAAGTCGGGACGAAAATTTCCTAATAAGAATAACCAATAGGACCTGACCTGCCGGCTTAGCATGACCACGATAGAAACGGGTTTTGTCTACATAGAAATAGACAAAGTGACAGATTGTAGAAACATTTCTACGTTTTATGAATGAAACGGTACTACAATCTGTCACTTTGTCTATTTCTATGTAGACAAAACCCGTTTCTATCGTGGTCATGCTAGGCCGGCTGGAAATCCAACCCAAAACCTACACGCTAAGCAGCCAACGACATCGACCACAAAGCAGTCTAAATCCTACTGCACGCTGAGCATGACCACGATAGAAACGGGTTTTGTCTACAGAAGAATAAACAAAGTGACAGTTTGTAGAAAGATTTCAGTAGACAAAAGTTACGCCAAGCACGGGTGGCCGCGTGCTCGGGCAGTAGAGATAACGAGTTAGATAGAGAGAACTTTGTATATTCTTTGGTAGTTTTTTTTTTTTTTTACATAAAACAGATTTAACGTTTTATACAGGGTGGCAGGTTAAACAGTGGAAATATTTTGAGGGGTCATAGTACTCATCATTATGAACAACTTTTACTATGGGACCAACGCTGAAATCGCGAAAAAAATATCAGTTGTTCCATACATTTATGTTCACATAACTCAACAAAATGTATGGAACAGCTGATTTTTTTTCGCGATTTCAGTGTTGGTCCCATAGTAAAAGTTGTTCTTAATGATGAGTACAATGACCCCTTAAAATATTTCCATTGTTTAACCTGCCAGCCTGTATAAACACAGATTAAATAAATGAGCTTTGGTAGTAGCACAGTGCAATATAAACTAGGAACTGAAACCTGTACACAGTATGGAAAACCCTGTCTCTCAAACTAGGAAACCTGTATCTTGAGAGACAGTGATTCAGCCTAAGATGTGATGCTATATTAGTATAATAGTAGACTGTGTCGATCAACCTGAGCGACTATGAATATAATTAGTAATAGGAAATGTTTTATATGTGAAGTGTGTGACGGTTGGGGTGTGTTGGTGTGTGTGTGTATTGGTGTGCGCGTGTGTGTGCGTGTGGTGTGTGTGATTAGGGATATGTAGGTAAGGATTCTGTTTGTAGGTAGTCCTGTTCCAGTAGCCATTCTGTTTTGATTTTATTTCATATTTATTTAGATTGACAATGTTTAGATTTTTGTGAACTTGTTTGTATATGTATGTACTTAATTTGTAGTAGGTATTGGTGTTTAGCGAAGGCGGTTTTGTGAGAGGTACTTAAGGGTAGTTTCTTGCTTTTTTTAGGGTCAGGTGGGGGAACGCTAGCGTGTTTTCTAACAGTAGACTGCAGTACAAATAGTTGGCGCACTGAAAGTGCTTTAGAATCAGCAAATAATTGCGTCGTAGGATAGCGAAAAGGTTTGTTAGCGGAGATGAAGATGCTAAGGTGGATGAGCGGCGTAACGCGATCCGATCGCATACGCAACTCATTCATCCGAGGTAGTCTTGGTGTCCGTGACGTGGGGGAAAAACTGCAAGAGTGTCGTCTGCGATGGTATGGCCACATCATGCGCCGCCCTATGGAGTACGTTGGTCGGAGATGCATGAATATGGCTGTCCTTGGGGCTAGGTCCCGTGGTCGCCCTCGCAAGCGCTGGCTGGACGTCGTCGAGTCCGACATGCGAGCCAATGGCCTGACTGAAAAGGATGTAGAAGATCGGGCAAAGTGGAGGAAGTTCAGTCGGAAAGCGGACCCTGGCAATAGCCGGGATTAACGCCAGGTAGAAGAAGAAGAGATAGCGAAAAGGTTTGCGCGACATCACCTTCAGTACGGCTCTCTGCGCTCTTTCAATCCTCAGGAGACTGGTTTTACTAGCACCACCCCATACTGTGATGCAATATCCAATAATGGACTGGCATAATGCATAATACACCATCTTCAAGGTATCAGGCGCAGCCTAGTCTCTAAGAGATTTCAAAATATGCAATAGTCTCAAACATCTAGTGGTAGTGGCGTCGACCTGTTTGTCCCATCGTAAGCTTCCGTCTATTTGGACCCCCAGATATTTCACACTATCAGTTCTTACAAGCGTCGCATTGTGGGGATTGTTTGGGGCAGGTGTGCGCGGAGAAGGTTTTGTCGGGCAGGTTGTTACGTCGGATAGAGAGAGAGAGAATAGAGATAGAATTGGTCATGCTAAGCCAGCTTTTGACTGACTGCTTTTGACACAGTCCGAATAATGCTCGTTGTAATGGTTATTTTACTGTTTGCCACACAATAGAAACTGTTCATTCATATTCTATAATAAATAATAAAAAAATTTATAATAAAAAAATAAAAATTGCCCATAATTGCTATTAATCACAGGCAATTTTATATTGAAATGGTTTCTTGATTTGCTTGTAATTTTACCTGAGTTTCGTTCCCCGGCCAAGAGTAGAAGGAGAAGCATGGCGATGATAAAAAGTAAGAGAGAGAAGAAATGATTTTATTCTACCGTCGACAAAAGTCTACAACACCAAGCATGGGTCGCCGCGTGCTCAGGCAGAAGAGATAACGAGTTGGATAGAAAGAATTTTGTCTATTCTTGGTAGAATAGAGATGGAGTTAGTCATGCTACGCGTGCTACTCATACCTTACTGAATTTCAACAAACATACACCACACGGCCTTGCATTATTACATTTTCTCCACTATAATTTGATGCATATCGACGCGTAAAATTAGCAGACTAACACTTTAGCAGAAGGCAATACTTATAATAATTGTTATTATAAACAGACCGGATGGGCAATTGCATGGGCAATTGTCGCAAATTGACAATTTTCCTAGTTCTCGCTTGGTACCTATATATATACTGAGGATAGGTAGTGTATCGTCAGTTCGTATCATTCGCGGAAGCAAACATGAAGATATTTGGAGTACTCTTGGCTATTGCGGCTATTGTCGTCGCTGCTGTGGTGAGTAGAACTTTTTGAGCATTTTAAAGGGTAATTTTTCCAGGCAGCGCGCGTTTTCGCCGTGCCTTCATACACGCGGTATCACGACTCTACGCTGCTGCCTCGGTGCATGTGTGTGAAAGAACGTATCTACAAATGCAAGGGAGACTGCCGCAACCGCCGCGGCACCATGTGTAAAGGCCCTAAGCATTTAGAACAAGGCTGCTCAAGCCCGCAAGCCAGGAAGTGGCCCGCCAACGTATTTGAATCTGCCCGCCAGCAGCGTTTTCAACTCTCAGCTTTGTGGAAAACAAATACCTATCACAAAAGCAATCTACCATAACTGTAGGCAAGTTTTATGATGGCCCGCCAGCTTACACGAAGGCGCGGTCGCAGCCGACGATTTTGGGGGGGGTCATACCGCAGCTGAAGGCTTTAGGGGGGGTCATACCGATTAATGCCGACGTGCTATACCGTGAATTACCGTGTTTGACGCATTTTTGTAGATTTCGGGGGGGGGGGTCATGTCCCCCGCGACCCCCCCCCTGGGACCGCGCCTGTTACATGGAATCAAAATTATGACCCACCTTTAAAATTGGTTGAGCAGCCTGGGTTCAGAAATAGTTTAGAAGCGTTTTTCTTCTCTCTTCTCTTAAAAATTATCAATAAGTCCCTAGAAATGCAGTTTATGGTAGGATACCTTTTTATGGTAGGTACTGTTGAATCACAATGCATTTTTGTCGAAATGTTTAACATAGAAGAACTCTTTTTGAAAGGGCTTGACGCAGAAATTTTACCGCTACCAATTTCTGCCGCCAAGCAGATTTAGATTATAATTACGATTATAGGTGCCGTGTTTCAGGCACTTCAATATGGTTTTAAAGTTTAGGAACGACTTATTTGACGAAGAGAGACAATTTGTTCGGTGATGTTTTACTGACACACGATGTTATACCTTCCAGAGCGGACAAGGCCCGCCAGGACCACCACCACCGGGTGGCCCCCCTGGACCCCCACCATTGAGTGAGTATATTCGTCCTTTAAATAAGGCTTTCAAATGTGGAGCAGTCCAACTAAGTGAGGCAGTAAGGGAGGTACTTCCCCATTGTTTCCATTTTGTCAGAGTCGGTGGAACATAGCAGTATAGCGTCGATCATCGCTTATGCTCGGCCCCTGAGGGTCGTAGCGTGATATTATATAGCCTATACTATTCCTCATGAATCTGGCTATAATACACAAAAAATTTTTTTCTAATCCGACTGGCAGTTCCAGAGATTAGCGCATTCAAACAAACAATTAATGTGGTTTCTCACGTATTTTTTGAAATGTAAAAACTAAATCTCTACTTCTAATACTGTAATCTCTTTTGGTCACAACGCGAGTGTTATAACTTATACTCTTTCTTTTCAGATTCCACCAGTTATTAAGCCTCCCAGCAAACTCTTCTTGGATTTCGGCACGCATTATGCACAAATAAATTGTTGCATCTGGCATACTACCGTCTATTATTTTTACGTTATACCTAATATTATGTTCTATGCGTTTTTTTGTAATTGGCCATTAGTGTGCATAGCTAGCTTTAGTAGATCACTAAGATCTTAAAATGGAATAACAACACTTTCATTTACTTTCCTGCTGTAGGTAGTAATTCAAGCTTTCCGTAATGAGAATGAAAAAAGTTCAAAGACGTTCATTTTGATTTTGGTCGTCTATTGTTTGATCCGGCTAGCAAGACCAATAGTTTTGCAAATCATCAAAAAATTTAGTTGATCCCAATAACTAGCAAGTAGGTATAATAATATGCGATGTTGTAAAAGATAATAATGAGTTACTAACAATGAGAAAGTACACCTAGCCAAGTCGACTTCTGGCAAAACAGTTAAAAAAAAAAACCGGCCAAGTGCGAGTCGTACTCGCGCACCGAGGGTTCCGTATCATTTTTGGACGAATAAAGTGAAAAAACCGGACCGCATAACTAAGTTTGTTTGTGAAGGAATTTTGATGATTTTGAAAAAACTGTACTAGTTAGGAACATCGTTTTATTTTTGGTGCCATATTTGGGTCAATTCCTATCAACTGTAATTATTTCAGATTTTTCGCCCCGTAAACTTCGGAGATAAGGGGGGGGAATGGTATTTTTTTGGACATTTTTCATCATATGTCGAAAACTGTGAGACATAAAATAAAATAAAAATATATTTTGAAATGTGCAGATCAAGCCCTTTCATATGATATGTCACTTGACCTAGTAACCCCGCTATAAAATTTTGGACCCCCACTCCGGCCCCTTTTGCAATGAAAATAAAAATATTTTTGGACTTTTTTCATTTGCAATAAAGTTGAACAAGCATTCTTTATAACTGTTCCAAATTTCAAGTCGATAGCATAAGTAGTTGCTGAAATAATCAGGTGTGACAGACAGACAGACAGACAGACAGACGAAGTCGCATCATAAGGGTTCCTTTTTTACCATTTTGGTACGGAACCCTAATTAAGTAGGTACCTACCTATATCTAATACTACGCGATTACAAAAAGAAACACCGATTAAATTATTAACTATTTTTTATTTTTTATATTGAGATGTTTTTATAATTATAAAAAAACATTACAAAAATACAAAATTTCATACATACGAGTACTAGAAATAATTTCAAATTGGTTTTAATATGGCAATTCGAGAGAGTATTATTAAAATACTTATATTTAATATTTTATATACAATCTTACATATTATTCACAGTTATAGGTAACTATACAGTTCATTAGTTCTTGTTATCAACAAAAGATGGCGTGTATGAATAACGTTGGATAGGTACCTACTCAAAATAGTCTGAATTTTAGAAAAATAAAGTACTACTGTGTACTTAAGTAAGTACCTACTGTCTGTTAAGAGTATCACATTAAATAAGTATATAAAAAAGTTTTGTATCAAAAACAAATAAAAAAAATTTAAGTCGTTATAAAAAGTGTAAAAGTTTCAAAAACGTGTACCTACATAAATAGTTAAAAATATGTAACAATTTTGTATTGATTTTAGGTAGTATCACTGCAGTCGTTTAGGTTTAGCCAAATATGGATAGCAGGCAACAAAAATAAACATCTCAATTCTGCAACAAAAAAGGCCGGTCTCCGCTTCAAGCATTCAATTTTCAATCTTATTATGTCCACTATAGGTAATGTCTTTCACTCATCAATATAAATGCGGGTTTATCTTCGGCATCAGACAATCCAAATTTTCATCAACGGTAAGGCATTTTTTGTGTCAAAATAACATTATGTTCAACCTACGAAGAAGGCAACTCTCATTTACTAGTGATTCAGAATCAATTTTTTAATTTATCTGTCCCGTGACATCTCTAAAATTTTAAACGTGATCCAATGTCAGCATCAGCGAATTCACTTCCTACTTTTACGAACAACAAAAGAAATTGAACAAGCAACTAACATTCCAAACAAAGTTTAGCTGCGTGTAACTCCTTTGCCGTTAGTACAAACCTAGATCCTTATTTAAAGCAAAGATTTAAATCGTAGACTGATGTGTCCTCACCGTAGGTACTTACATTGCGCGAAAATATGTCCTTATTGAGACATGTGAGCTCACAAATTAGACAGAGAACGATAGTGTGCAACATTCGGTATGAGTGAGCGAGACAATACTATATTTGATACTTCAAAACGTGACCATATTTTGACACGGCTTCGGCATCTACGATTTAAATCTTTGCATTTAAGTACATTTTGTCATTAAAGCTCTACCCGTCTGCTATTCCATATTTGATGATCAACTAGTCTGTAAGTTATTCAAGTGTTAGTTCTACTGCCCCAACTCCTGAAGGTGCTGCTTTTCCTCCTCTTCCCTCAGGAGGAACTCCCTCTCGGCCGCGATGCGCGCGTGCTGCTCGGCTATCACTCGGAATAGTTCGGCATGCTTCACCCGTGCGTCTGCGACTGCTCGCGTCTCTTGGGGCGATGTGATGACTGAAACTGAGAGGGATGCAAATAATTTGTAAGTGTTGGATACGAGGTTTGATTCTCGGCGGGTGATCACAATGAAAAACTTTAATTATACTATGGAGCACTTTTATTGTTTATATTATGTAATTTAGATACAACGCAACACTTAATGCTTTTTCACAAAAATCTATATGGAAACAGATACGTAGCAAGATGGCTGTCGGGGAGAGAAGGGGAAGGGAAGTGTCTACCTGTCAACACAGGTGACATTTGACATTGAGTGATGGACTTGTGGCATTCCAACAGTAAGTCGCGTGTAATCTTCTGCATATTAATTTAAAAACTCACTCACTAATTATTAAATTAAACAGCTCATAAGGTCTGTAAGATCAATCGTAGTTTAAACCACGGAAGAGAATTAAATCTCCCGTCTTTGATTGTTTCCTAAACAAGAAACAATATGAAACAATCGAAGACGAGAGATTAAAACTTTGATAGTTTAAGCTACGATTTATCTTCCATAGCCGCAATGCCCGTTTTCACTGCAACACTAGGATACACCTAAGTAAAATGTTTAAATACCTATTAAAAGAATTTACCTAGCGTAAAAAAACGTTTTACAAACCACTAGGCGACAATGATTGACTAAGGGCGGGTTGCTTCAAACCATCTGTATTCGTAAGTCAGTACGTAATTATGAAATTGTCGTACAAGCCGCCATATTTTGACGGTTACAGATTACGTAACTGTAAGATGAAACAACATGGCCTAAGTATCCATGGTTGTCGCCTAATGGTTAGTGAAATGTTTTTTTTGCGCTAGGTAAATTCTTATTTTACTTGTATCTCCTAGTGTTGGTGAAAACGGGCATAGCTTATGTCAATTATCATTTCTATTGATGACAAGCATAGTTGTATATTTAA
The DNA here is from genome assembly GCA_948465475.1 of Thalpophila matura. NCBI lineage: Eukaryota > Metazoa > Arthropoda > Insecta > Lepidoptera > Noctuidae > Thalpophila > Thalpophila matura. Next base: position 14,840,371 of record OX419196.1, read on the forward strand.
TCTGTGTTTAAATTAAGAGGTGTTTATTTAGTAAATGGGACCATTTTAAAAACCAGGTAAACTCACGTTCAGGGTGAGGATGTGTCGCGTGCTCTTCAGCGATCTTGGCGTATAGCTGGTAGTGACGGTTCTTGGCCTGCGCCACGGAGTCGGAGTCCACGGGGTGATCCGGAGGCGCGTCGCTCAGGATCGGATGGAAGCCCTGCTTGTCAGCTATGTAGTCCACCGTGCGGATCTTGTGATTGGGGTCCACGTAAGAGAACGAGCCTGGAAAGTTAAGAAGATAATGTATTAGAACGTGTTCTTATAAGTCTCAATTTTTAGGGTTCCGTACCAAATTGGTAAACAGTCGGGTAAAAGGAACCCTTATGGTGCGACTTCGTCTGTCTGTCTGTCTGTCTGTCTGTCTGTCACACCTGCTTATTTCAGCAACTACTTATGCTATCGACTTGAAATTTGGAACAGTTATAAAGAATGCTTGTTCAACGTTATTGCAAATGCAAAAAGTCCAAAAATATTTTTATTTTGATTGCAAAAGGGGCTGGAGTGGGGGTCGGAAATTTTAAAGTGGGGTTACTAGGTCAAGTGACATATCATATGAAAGGGCTTGATTTGCGCATTTCAAAATATATTTTTATTTTATTTTAAGTCTCACAGTTTTCGACATATGATGAAAAATGTCCAAAAAAATACAATTCCCCCCCCTTATCTCCGAAGTTTGCGGGGCGAAAAATCTGAAATAATTAGAGTTGATAGGAATTGACCCAAATATGGCACAAAAAATAAAACGATGTTCCTAACTAGTACAGTTTTTTCAAAATCATCAAAATTCTTTCACAAACAAACTTAGTTATGCGGTCCGGATTTTTTCACTTTATACGTCCAAAAATGATACGGAACCCTCGGTGCGCGAGTACGACTCGCACTTGGCCGGTTTTTCTCACATATGGGCATCAAAGAAATTGTAATTTAATTTGTTGATAAAGACTAGATAAGCATGGAGTTTCTTGTCCGTTCATCTCTAGGAATCTACGTTTTGGAAGAGCGTTTCACATAATATAAGAAGTTCCTTCGACGCTATGTTGGCTACCCTGTCTGTCACTCGTGTATCCTAATCCTAATGTTTATGTTTTTTGTAGATTTATGTGATAAAATAATGCCTAGAACACTAAAAAGTGTTGAACGAGAATTGGTACCGAACAAAAATTTTCGAACACCGTTAATAACGTTGTAACATAACAACAAGGCTTATGGATACTGACAAAGATCTCAAAACAGACTTCTGCTTACCACCAATAAAATCGACCATCGAATCGTTTCGTTCAAAAATAAGGAACAAGTTTTACATTTTGTCGCACTAGTAATCCTAATTATTTATTTTCGTAAACGTACCTACAACGACCAGCTTCATTGTAATGATTATAATCATTTACGCAAGTTCTTTTATTTGCGATGAACTCATCATCAAAACCAAAATAAATCATGTACCTACTGTAAGTATATATTCTGTACTAGCTTTTGCCCGCGACTTCGTCCGCGTTTCCGTCGTTTTTCGTAAAAAAGTAGCGTATGTCCTTCGATGTAACAGACAGATTAACTTTCGTATTTTAGTAGGGAAATATAATATGTCAATCCACAATACTGTTGAAAAATATCGCAATAAGGAACCGCAGAATATTATTATTAATGGCTGTGCCCGCGACTCCATCAGCGTGTACCTCCTTGTGTGTAATACAATCAGAAAGCTCCGAACTGCTAAGCTATCGGGAGTTACACGTGTTATTGTGAGTCAACCATAAAAGATAGACATATGCTGTTGTGGGATATTTTTTAGATAATTTTATGTAGAACATTTCCGTCATACATGATTTCTATGTAGCTTTAACCATTAAGGCTGCACACGCGACGGAAGCTTAAAAAATGGAGTAACTTCTCCCGTTTTCCCAACATTTCCCTTCACTGCTCTGCTCCTATTGATTGTAGCGTGATGAAAAGTATACTATAACCTGCCCAGGAGTATGAAGAATAATTGTACCAAGTTTCGTTAAAATCCGTCGAGTAGTTTTTGTTTCTATAAGGAACATACAGACAGACAGACAAAAATTTTACTGATTGCATTTTTGGCATCAGTATCGATCACTAATCACCCCCTGATAGTTATTTTGAAAATATATTTCATGTACAGAATTGACCTCTCTACAGATTTTATAGATAACCAATAGTGGTAGGTAACTATCTAATAAAAAAAACCAGCCAAGTGCGAGTCGTACTCGCGCACCGAGGGTTCCGTATCATTTTTGGACGTATAAAGTGAAAAAATCCGGACCGCATAACTATATTTGTTTGTGAAGGAATTTTGATGATTTTGAAAAAATTGTACTAGTTAGGAACATCGTTTTATTTTTGGTGCCATGTTTGGGTCAATTCCTATCAACCCTAATTATTTCAGATTTTTCGCCTCACAAACTTCGGAGATAAGGGGGGGGAATGGTATTTTTTCGGTCATTTTTCATCATATGTCGAAAACTGTGAGACATAAAATAAAATGAAAATATGTTCTGAAATGTGCAGATCAAGCCCTTTCATATGATATGTCACTTGACCTAGTATCCCCACTTTAAAATTTCGGGCCCCCACTCCGGCCCCTTTTGCAATGAAAATAAAAATATTTTTGGACTTTATTCATTTGCAATAAAGTTGAACAAGCATTCTTTCTATCTGTTCCAAATTTCAAGTCGATAGCATTCGTAGTTGCTGAAATAAGCAGGTGTGACAGACAGACAGACAGACAGACAGACGAAGTCGCACCATAAGGATTCCTTTTTTACCATTTTGGTACGGAACCCTAAAAATGTGTAGGTACTGTTATTTACTATGTAAGTATCCTTCAGAAAAAAACTTTGTTAAAATACTTAGACACATTTACACACGTTTACATTTCCTAAAACACACACGAGCCTAGAATCAGTACCATAAATAAACGCTGGTGTTTTGTCTCAACTTGTCTATCTTTAGGTCTTTAGATAGGTACGTGCTCGGAATCGTGCGTTCAGAAAATCTGGTCTTAAAACAGTATTCCGCTCAAGTTTCTCTTCCTTAAGGCCGGTCCAAGGTATCAGACTCGCACATCTAGAGCAAGGGAATTTACGCAAATTCCTTGTTGATATCGCGGCATTAGAAAGTCTAATTGTTATGTAGGTACTTCATTTGTTGGGTCTTGCGAGGTAATTGAAGAGATGCATTATCTTGCTTGTGTTGTAATTGAAGACATAAACTATGATTTTCTTGGGGCACGGGGTTTCATCAGGAAGTAAGGAAAATTTGTTCAAATAAATCTCAATAGATGGCGTTGTGTGTATCGATTTGTTATTGAATATGTTTAAAATTCAGAACATGAACAAAAAAACTTTATTAGACCATGAAAAATATTTGTTTTATTAAAAAAAAAACCTGCCAAGTGCGAGTCGTGCTTGCCCACCGAGGGTCCCGTACCATACTTGAACGTACAAAAGTTAAAACTACCGGACCGCATAACTAAGTTTGTTTGTGAAGCAATTTTAATGATTTTGAAAAAACTGCTAGCTATAAACATCGTTTTATTTTTGATGCAATATTCAGGTAAACTTCTATCAACTCAAATTATTTCAGATTTTGCGCTTTGTAAACTTCGGAGATAAGGGCGGAGAATGGTATTTTTTAGACATTTTTATCATATTTCGAAAACTATGTGGAATAAATAATAAATAAAATATATTTTGAAATGTGCAGACAAAGCTCTTTCATGTGATATGCCACTTAACCTAATAGCCTCACTTTAAAATTTCAAATCTCCACTTCGGCGCCATTTGCAATGAAAATAAAAATATTTTTTAACTTTTTTCATTTGCAAAAAAGCTGGATAAGCATTTAAAAAAAAAATCCAAATTTCAATTCGATAGCATTAGTAGTTGCTGCAATTATAGGTGTACCATTTTGGTACGGAACCCTAAAAATCATCTAAGCACAAAAAAAAATTATAGCCTGAAGATAGCCCGAGTTACGGCAGTCACGTATCTTTGTATGAGATGAGGCATTTGTACGTATAGTCCAGTTAAATTAGCGATCAACCTAGTAGAGGAAAATACCTACGATTATTATTTTTCGTGAAAACATTACCATTTTCCTGAAATATAATTACGAGGGCTATATTGATGATTTTGATGATTATTATTTAGTAACTATATTATCTTTATTGTCGCGAATCGAATTTGGATCAACATAGGTATGTACTACTAAGTAAAACAGCATTGCAATTTGCAAAAAAGCGAAGATATTTTAAATTTCGCGCGCAACCTTGACGGATCCACCATAAGGAGACTTCACTTTATTTTTAAAATAAGTAATACCTACTGCATTCAAAGATTATTTAAAAGTTGCTTGCCTCATCTGGGAATCAAACCGACCAAATGTGAAAAAAGAACATGCTGTATTTTTTTTATGATGCTGATTGAAAGGGTTAAATTGCATTAATTCCTTCTAAATAACATAGGAACTTAAAGCTAGCCATATCATTGTAATTAATTAATATTTTGCATTTAAATAATCGTACAACCATGAAACATTAATGTAAGTGTATCACTGTCAACAAGAAATGGCCAACCTTCACACAGTGTGCGACGCTCTAATAGTCCGTCTATGGATCTTTGTCTAAGGCGCGAGCGGAAGTTTCTTCGGCGCAAAAGACTAAAGTCCAAAGCCGGTAAACATTAAAAAAATACTCCTTAATAGAGATGGGTAACTAGCCGAAATTCCAATAGCTCAACTAGCCGGCTATTTGTGGTGAAATAGCCAGCTAGCTAGCCAGCTATTCAGCTATTTGGCTATTGGTTAGATGATTCACTAGCCGGCTGGCAGTTGATAGCGCTAGCGGCAATAGCTAGGTAGCCGTCTTGATTATCGTCAACTGCCCCGCGAATCAGTTTGATTCAAGTTCGATCCTCGCCGCGGTAACAAATTTATTGATATTTTTTGATGTTGGGATTTCGTTTTTTATTACTTTTTATACTTTTCTATTATTTTTTAGACTTAAAATTAAATAAATTTCCGTGATTATTAAATTTATTATAATAAATAGTAAAAAACTGTTGAAAATCTATCTACAGCGCCATCTCTATTCATCGCTATGAATTAAGAAGCACTTTGTTAAGTCAGTGTCAGTCACCACAGTCAGTTCACACTTTTGTTATACAAATAAATTATAGATGGCGCGCTACGTTAGTTGATGAAATCGATTTATTTCTATCGACGCTATCGTCGTACAATTTTGAACCTAATATTTTACAAAATTAGGCTTAAAATCGTAAATCGCGCGCGCCGCCGCTCGTACGTACGTTGGCTAGTTGTCATAGCTAATATAGCTAGGTATATGAATCACTCACTCAGCTAGTCAGCTACGGCGGCTAACCGGCTAGCCGGCTAGCGGCGGCTACCGGATAGCTGGCTAGCTGTAAACTTGCGTCGGTTGCGCGGTACGGTACAGCGCAAGCGCGATAGCTGACTAGCCGGCTAGCCAGCTATTGTGCTGATGAATATCATAGCCGTGGCTATCTCTTGGATAGCCGGTATTCAGCTAGTTATTAAAATAGCTACCCATCTCTACTCCTTAACCTCACGAAGTGTCATTGATAAATCTTAATTTTGCTAATGGGTTTGTTGTTTTGCGAGATTGAGTTTTTCATTTATTATTACTGTGGAAATGAAAGTCGGAGACGAATATACGTGTTATGAAGACTTTGAAGATGCCTTGAAGGTATATAAAAATAGTGTATGTAACGAATATTGGGTTAGAGACGCAAGAACAATCGAAAATCAAAGAAAGAAGTATCCTGACACAGTTGATAAAGTGAACGAGTCCCTCAAGTATTATTACGTTAGATTAGCGTGTGTAAAAGGAGGCAGACCCTTCAAGTCAAAGAACGAGAAATCTTCGAGAAAATGTACTACTTTAAAACAAGATTGTGAAGCAGCTATATTTCTACGTTTGAGTCCCTCTCAGAAGACTCTTAAAGTTGTAAAACTGAATGACCAACACAACCATCAGTCATCAAAGTCCTATTTTAACTGTCTGTCTCAGCAAAGAATGAAACTACCAAAATCTATTAAAGATCAGGCAAAAGAATCTTTGAGAGCAGGTGCCAACAATCAAGTTGTAGGTGATGATATTCAACAACAAACTGGGTGCAAAATTACTTTACAAGACTTGTCCAACTTATCTCGGAGAACAGAAAAAAAGAGTTTTGCTGAATGTGTCGACTTATTGAAAGATATCTACAATGTTGATGTTTGGATGGATGAAAATGGAGGTTTTAAAGGATTATTTTTACAAGATGAGAGGATGAAGAAATGCTTTGAAGCTTTCCCTGAGGTATTTTTTGTGGATGGGATGGACTACTTGGTGGATTTAAGAAGAGCTACCTACATAATTATGGTTGAGAATAGTAATGGATTGAGTGACATCGTAGCTGTGTGCCTACTCGTTGACGAAAATGAAGCAGCTCTGGATTTCTTCATAGAAACTTTCAAAAAATATAATCCCGCTTGGACCAAGATTCAAGTTGTGATGTCAGACAAGGATAAAACAGAGAGAAAAGTTTTTGCAAAACATTTTCCAAATGCTAAGTTAATGATAAGCCTATACCATGTTTTTCAAAAATTTCATAAAGAGATTTCTGTAAAAAAAATGAACATTACAACAAGTGAAATCCAAAAGAGCAAAACCTTTTTACAAAAAATTACTTATGCCAAAACAAAACATGAGTACAACACTATTTATAAAGAAATGATAGAAAATGTACCTGAAATTGTAAAACAATACTATGAAATAAACTGGGCATCTATAACTGATCATTGGGTCTATCTGACATCTGAAAATTTATGCGTGTCTAATACTATGAACAATCTATTGGAAAATTTGAACTCAAATCTGAAAAATGTTATTAACCGCAATAGCTCATTGGAAGATCTTATCAAACACTTGTTTGCTTACATAAACAGCTTCCGTGCTAAACAAGATGTCACTGTTTCGCAAATGTTAAACAAGCGTTTAGCAAAACCATTTACAGCTGGATCTGACAAAGCATTGTATTGCCAACTTCTGACTATATTTGCATTTGAAAATGTAGAAAAACAGCTAGAATTTTCAGAATCATGTAATGATTTTAAACAGATTGGGGATGATGCATTTATAGCCCTTTCAACAGAAGGGTTGATAAAAGTGACGCCGTTAGACTGTGAATGCATGTTCCGCAAATCCAATCAGTTGCCATGCAGACATATATTTAAATGCAGACAACTTTTATCATTGCCCCTATACGAATCAAGCTTATGTCTCTATAGATGGACAAAAGAGTATTCTGAAACCATACTGCATATGTGTGAGAATAGTTGCTCAAATAATATGGAAATTACAACTAGCACTGAAGAGATACCGGTAAAAATAACTGATGCTGATTTACCAAAATCTTTAACAAGTCACCAAAAATTTAAAATGATGGATGACCAGGGAAAAATGATGGCCAAGTTATGCAGTGAGGTGCCGACATCAGTTTTTTACCAAAGATTAGAATTTATACAAAATGTTATCAGACACTGGTCTGAAGGAAATGATTCTGTACTAAAAGGCATCTTCTCTGAAACTACAAGTGGGCTTACAGAATTTATTCAAGTTCCAGGTGAGCTTACAGAATTTATTAAAGTTCCAGATGAACATGCGTGTGAAGACTCAAGTTTTCTTAGTAGCCAAGATGAAATGGTTCAAATAAAAGAAGAAATTTGAATCTGTTCATTCAAATTTAGTACGAAGAGCTGATTGTTGAAGAACTAGTTAATGAAGAGCAAATTATTGAGGACCAAGTTAGTGAAGATCAGGTTCTTGAAGAATTAGTAAGTCAAGAGCAAATTATGGAAGAAAAACTTAGTCAAGAGTTCACTAACTTGTAGTGAAGATCAATTACAACAAGTTAATGAACAGGGAACAAGTGAGGTACCTACCTAATGATCATTATAAAAGATATAACTGAAGAACGAGCTACTAATGAACACCAGTTTATGCTTGAGGATATTACTGAAGCAAAAAAAAATGTTGTCAATTTTGACAAAACAGACATAATAATGTCATAATGTAAATATAGAAAATGGAAACCTTATCAGTCATTCACCTCAGGCATATAAAGATGCCTTCAAAAATTAAGAAGAGGGGTCAACCAAAGCACGTCACCAATACATTATACCGATATATTAATATATATTATATTATATACGTTGGTCACAACGTAGCTATAATATATATTAATATATCGGGCTTAATGCTATTATGCTTGATTACTAAGTATAATTAAGTACCTACTGGAATATGGAAATTATTGATTATGGAAACAAATTAATTAATAAAAAAAAATACTTTATTATATATTTTTTTATTATGCACACCCAGCCTATATACTTATTCTACACTACTTTTCACTTTTTTTTCAAAGTCAGCGCTGACAGCCAATTCGGTACCCGGCGCTGGTACCTAATTCGGGACACGGTACCAGCCACTGAGGCACTTCCAAGAATTTATGACAGAGTGACTCCGCTGCGGGCGCCGGCACCCAAAAATAACGCCGTTGGGAACCGGCAGTACAGTACCTAGGTAGGTACATTACTGCTACAAGCTAGGTACAAAGCAAGAGAAAACGCGCCCGCTCTAAGCAAAGGGTAAAGATCGGTAGATACTGTCGTAGATCAAAGACATCGGGAAAACCAGGAGTGGAGTAAAACGCATAGTTCAAGATAGATCTCTCTGGAAGCTCACTGTGGACGCCCCGTCTGGTCAAGTAAGTAGCTAAGTCACCGCGGAAGCTTTTACCAAATGCAAAATTAATATGAGACCACCGCGTGATTGTTTCCTTAAGGCCCATAGTAATACCTAGATTGTTAGGTATAAGTGCCGGCAGCAATTAAGAGCACAAACGTCACCTGCGCTGCGCATTATCTGATTTTTCGGTCTCTGGCGGAATGAAGAAAACGGGGGGGGGGGCGCCGAGACTGCACGCGATTGGTTCGTCAGTCGATGCTCGTCGTCTAATTGGACCATTCTCTACTACGTATTTTCAACTGTCTATTGTCCATTGGGCCGAAAATTTAGGTACATGCACGATCTGTGCGCATAACTCACGCCGCCGGTAGGTACCAATACTCGTCTACGCTGCATTTTACATGCTTTTTAACATTTTGGAATAGCTAACTAATCTCGCTTACCTACTCATTGCCGATTAGTCAAGCTTCTAATACTGGTTTTTGACATTTTAATCGCCAAAGGTCAAGCAATAAAATTTGCTTGAAAAGATTCATAATTTATGCAAGAATGTTCTGTGTTGTATCATAATAATCAAAATCTGAGACAATTTTTTATTATAATGGAACAGAATCAGACGATAATACTGAATTAATTCAAGATCGTGGCACATAATGATTTGTTCTGGTAAAAATGAAGAGACCATAATTATTCTTAAAGGCATCGTTTTGGTTTTATACAAAAAACTGGGCCAAGTTTTTTGTATAAAACAAAACGAACACCCCGCTCACTCGCTCGACACGCACACATCTCTTCGACGTCCATTTTGGTTGCGTGAAAAAGTGATACTAATCTCGTCTGGCATCCGCTTTGGCGGCTTGTTTGGCGTCTCACGGATGCCAAGGGTAGCCACGAAAGCACTGCTGGCGTCGCTGCCATGGCATCCTAATGAGATAAGGATGGCCCTAAAGGGTCGGCAAGGCATGCTATATTCGGCGCATGTGATATTCGGTGATGGAAGCATTTCATAGGCTTCGGTAACTGCTTATCATTAGACAGACCATCGTCGTATAAAAGAAAATCTAGCCAGTATATTTCATAGTCACCTTTGATGACACCACTGCCGTCGCTGACCTCAGTGTGCGTCCTGTCAGCATGGCCAGGGTACCGGCCCGCAGTGTAGGAGAACAGGTAGGGCTTCGGCGGCGGCTCGGGCGTCGTGCTCTCTAGGAGGTGTGACACGTCGCAGCTGACCAGAGCCAGCGTGGCCAGGAATAGCGTGGGGCACAGCATCTGGAAGTTAGAAAGACTAGTATAATGACGTGCTTCGTAAGCATCAATATGCGGTTGAACTTGTGACATGTAGGAACCTAGGAACTAGACAGCGTTTCACGTAAGAATTCTCTTCGACGCTGGGTTGGCTTCCCTGTTTGTCATTCCTATTTAGGTCATATTATTATCGTTTTGTGTTTTTTGCATATGTATCTTTTAAAGTAGGTTTAATGTTTAGGACGTTAAAAAGTGATGAAAGTGAATTGTTGCTGAAAGAAAACTTCTAACACCGTTAAAAACGTTGTAATAAATTGACATTCAGGGCAGCCTTTGCGCCGATTTTCAGAACTTTGGAGCTTAGTCTGAACAAGGGAGTCGTTGCCGATGCGCTTCTTAATGAGCTTAATGTTAATAATGTTCTTACAACCAAACCAATAGAGAGCAGGTGGTGCCCTAGACCCTCACAAGTTGTATAGGTTGTGGGGTTGAACCCCAACTTTGTGCGATTTGTTTCATCACGACTGCTCTAAAAATGGTGAAGGAAAATATTATCGTGAAACCGGCCGGCATGTCCTAGAACCAACAATTCGAAGAAATGTGACGTCCATCAACCCGCACTGGGCCCGCGTGGTGGACTAAAACGGCCTACTCCCTCCTACAGCGAAGGAGTTTGCTGCTTGTGTCCCATCAGTGGGAATATGACAGACTGATTATTGATTATGCTAACCAAACCAATTGCTTTCTACTTTTGAAGTTTCCTTCAAGAAAATTCGCAAAAACAGCTCGTCAAAATAAAGGAATCTTTATAAATCCATCGATCAATACCTAACAACATGAGGTAAGCATCGTTAGAGGATTCCTGCTAATGTTAGCTAGTTTGAAACCAGTTCCCCTGACCTTTGCATTGCGTCGCCGGCGCACGCGCAACAGAGGCGCGAAAACATTTACGATTTTGTTTGTTAGTTTTGAACTTCTAATGTTAATAAGTTCGCCAGTTTATTATCATAATCCTCACAGCCTATGGGGATTATGATAATAAACTCTATGGTCACTATTGTTATTTGTTCCGGTAACAGAATTTACGGATGTTGGGCAGGAAACAGCGACTAGGTATAAGATAAAATTGATTATTAGGTACGTGTTGTTGATTTTATACTTAGGTTTATTGATTTCTTTTGAAACATTGTAGCTTATACTATGGGAGAGAGTAATCTCTCGTATTCTATTGTTTCATGCTTAATTAAATCTTCCGTGGTTTAAGCTACGATTGATCTTACGGCCCTTAGGAAACCATCGAAGACGGAAGATAAAACTCTCTTCCGCGTAAGATTACGGCCCTTAGAAGAGGTAGGTATCTAGAAGTAGGATAATACTGAACGCAAAAGGAAAACTTAGCGAGCGAGTAACTATTTCGTAAGAATAATGGCAAAGACCCAAGACTGATGGAGGCATACAAGGTACAGCAATTGGCAATGGGTGTTTCAGAAATTTACACATATCACACAGAAGGCCGAGCTATAGAAACAAATTAGTATCAAAGGGCTAATGTGTTAGGTGGAAATAAGACTAAGTATTAGAAGATTATGATCATCACAAGGAAACTTGTTAATAATGATTTTAGTTGACACGATACAGATATTATGAATAGGTATGTATCGCCGATACCGACACCGATACCGATCGTGAAAAGGACTTAAAATTAAAATGAACTAACTTAACTAAGATTTTTTTTTTGCAAACAAATCATTCTCAAGATATGCGGGGAAAAGCGATTTCTCAAGTCTGTTTGAATAAAACCTGTAGGAGAAAATTGTCTCTTGGATGCGATATAGCTATAGCTCATTAATTTGAAAGTGTTTTAATTGTATCGATGTATCGGAAAATAAATATCGCCGTTAACGATAATATACATAAAATATCGCCGATATCGGTACCGTGCTATCGAATGCATCTCTATTATTAATATTATGTGCTCGAATATGTAGTCCCATTGTTTTCCAATTAATTCAATTAATCGTAGGTAATTTGCGCATGATTTTATTGGCTTCTCGTTATGGTAATATAGTAGGAACTGCGAAGTATGTAGTCATCACCAGTTTTAGAGCCTAATAAATTTAATTGATTGATGGTTGCTGTGACGTCAGTAATGGTTGGTCTGTTGTCGCAAACGTGTATGCGTTTGTTGTCGCACTTTACGACAGCAAACAAATGCATGTTTGGTTTCATTGTAAGTCTAGTGATCTCTTGATGAGTTAAGATAAATGGAGATTTATCATTGATGTTGATGTTAACTATCCTTTAAAATGTCCAGCGGACAACAGTTGTCCGTAAGAATTTTGCGCGCGAAACACACTGCAAGGCCGCTATTTGTTAGCGTTCTACAGTCTCTCTACTGTTATTGGCTGTTATATTAATGATGTATATGGTTCGGTCACTTATTAGCCAATAATACGAGGTTAATTTCAGTGCAATGCGAACGTATTTGAATGAGTAAAAAAATAAAATGTACGAGTCGGCGGCCCGCGAGCCGCCATGTTTACAATTTGTTGCGGAGAAATGTCAAGTGTGCGTAATCGAAAATAAACAAACTGTTATAATTATGGATCGCAAACGGATCGGGTATGTGTTTTATACATCAATTTACTGGAAATTTAGTGTAGTATGTGTTTCAACCATTTGTTTTAGCCATTTTGTAAAATATGTTGGTGAAAAAGTGGTGATACGTTTGTTTGGTGCTATGTGGTAGGTGTGCTCCGATGCTTTCGATGATAGTAAATCTAGTTATTGTACTCTTTATTCGGAGAAATATAGATAAGTTTGTGGCAAATTTAGCAAGGAATCTGTTTTTAGTATCAGTTTAGTCTTTTATTGCATCGAAATTTAGAAAATTGTGTTCGAAGTAAACGCGTACCTAAATTACTCATGCACTGCTGATGCACACATAGACATCCTAGACACAGCTTGCAAAAGTACTATCGAGACCTCAATCAAATAATTTATTTTGATTTTTTGGTGTATATTTTATTATAGGTACATATAATATTTTTATTTTCTTTTGTTATTTTATCCAAATAGTAGATACCTATGTATTACATACATTATGTAAGTATATAGGTATAAACAATAATAATATTATATTGATATAAGTTCAAATAACAGTTTACGAGTGTTATAATTTTATTATACGTAGGTACATATATTATGTATTATTATTTATACCTAATATATACATATCCACTATTCATTACTACATATACCTATTTACAGTATACCGATTACATTATTACGGGGTACCATTATACAGGGTGGCAGGTTAGACAGTGGAAATATTGAAAGGGGTCATTGTACTCCTCATCATGAACAACTTACTATGGGCCCAACCTTGAAATCGCAAAAAAAAAAACAGCTGTTCCATACATTTATGTTCACACAACAAAATGTATGAAACAGCAGATTTTTTTTTGCGATTTCCGGGTTGTTCTCATAGTAGAAGTTGTTCATAATGAGGAGTTTCTATTGTCTAACGTGCCACCCTGTATACCTATTATTTGCAAAATGGTCATATGTGAAATAACATTTTATTTGTTTTTTAGAATGTGTTTCCATACGCGCTCGCGTTAGCGCTCCCGGGTAGTGGGCACCCCGACACACTTTATCACGGCGCGTTGCCCACGCGACGGACGGTGGACCTTGGTGGCTCCCGAGGAACCATACTATGCTGGACCAGTCAACAGTAAGTAGGTACATACTTACAACATGTGTGCTGTATGTTTCAGGGTGTTGCCTAATATATTCATTCGTCATGTAGGTATATATTTAATTCTTCTTCGTGTCGGTATGTGCCAATTTTCTCTTGGAAACAGCACATAATTACCATGCTGTAGTCTAGATAGCTAGTCAACAAGGATAGTAGTAAGATCAACTGCCTAGCGTGCGCCGGCCGTACTTCTACCTATCTTTATTTGTCTAATCACAATTATTTTTTGCAGCGTCGCGTCGCCGCTGAAACGAATTCGAGCATGCGAACTTCCAAGATCAGCACATAAATCATGTGCGGCAATGGATGAAATAAAATATAATAATTATGTCGATCTGACATATACCTACATATCATATAGCCTGCAATACACTTCGCGTATTTGGCCAAAGTTTCGCATCGTTATCATATCGTTCACTAAATGCAAAAAGGCCACAAATAAAAAAAAATGATAAATTTAGGCCTCATTTTTGCAATAAAATACTTCAGTTTTTTTTTTTATTTGTGGCCTTTTGTATTCATTGAGCGATATTCAGAGTGAATTTTTCAAGTGGGTTTGAATGGGTTCGGTTGCCGGCAAGGAAAATTAATTTATAAAAATCTAATGATGCAGTTTTTGTTTTTATCAAAATTGGCCCCGAGACTCCTTTGAGTATTTTTCGCTATCTCTTACAGTTTGGAAAAAACCTACATAATGGTAAAAATAAATGACGGACTTTACCTCGTTTCTTAATTTATTGTTTTTTTTTCTTCCGTTATATAATAAATAATTATATTTTATAGTTTGTCATTCTTGTTTTATTTTTTTTCCCGCATAAGTTACCAGTAATGTATGCAATTTACACTACACATAGAACACAACCATCACATAGTTACACGTTATACTTCTTCATTAATTTTACTATTATCCATCACTTTATCGTATAAGTATAAGTACAAGTTACAATAAAGCGAATATTGCAGTAGCGAAGCTTCCAGCGCGCCTGCGCATGTCTTTTATAGGTTTTCTGAAGCGCCATCTATCCATCCTTGAACAAACGAAGACATCGACGATGCCGCGAAGTATGAGCTGCATTGCATCAAGCTGTCTTCATGGTGGTTGCCCATATTACGTAGGTATGCCAATAGAGGGCGCTGACATATACATATATGATTATTACACATAGGTAGGTAGGTACCAACCTATTTTTCAATTTTTATGATGTGTCTAAGACCAGCTGCGAGCACTCATAACGACGGGCGGCGGCGGCGGCGGCGCGATGACTGACCCGGCAGTTTTATCAATTTCGTTCTAATGCGAATTTACAGAACTTAGGTACTGTAGAGGTTTTACTAATTTATGTGATTCACGTAAATGAATACGGTAGGTTTTTACGTATCTTTGCCGGACCTACTGACTACACACACAATACACATCTACAGTACTTAGGTAGTTTTACATAAGTAGGTATAGGTCCCGGCGTCAGTCATGAGCACAGATCGCGCATGTACATTTTCGGCCCAATAGACAATAGACAGTTGACAATACGTAATAAAGAATAGTCCAATAGATGAAGAGCATCGACTGACGGACCAATTGCGTGCAGCCTCAGCGCCCCCTGTCTTCTTCATTCCGCCAAAGAGACCAAAAATCAGCTAATGCGCAGGTGACGTTTGTGCTCATGAGTGGTGCCGGTACCCATACCTACGTACTTATTTCGTTGAATTTGTTAAAATCTTCCCTTCATACTTTATTGGACAATATTTGCCATGTTAGGTAGGTAGGTAAGTACTTAGTAGGTACTCACTCTATACCCGCCTCCGAGATCTGCCAGACTCTTGAGCATGGATACAGGCTAGTGGTCCTGAACCGACCGTAATCAAGCAGCCTTTGGTGCAGGGACTGCGGGGTTCCATTATGGCGACTCTCTGAACTGGTAGGACTGGCAATCACGAACACTCACGCTCACTCATTTCGTATTACTTACCGCTCCGCTGCACCCCGCCGTCGCCGCCGTGAGGTAGCGAGCCCTGATCCCCCGGCCTCTTTTTGATATTATTACGAATACCTACCTAAATTACAAATTATGTCCATGATTTGCTTGAAACTTGATTATGGTAGAAAAATCTGCGTCTAGAAAAAATACCTACTTTTAGTTTCGGAAGTTTTAGTTTGTTTTTTTTGCAATCGACTTCCGAAACTTATTTACCTAAGTACTTTTTAGTGTTTTGATGTCGGTTTTTCTTTTGGGAAAAAAGTTTTTATTTCTTTTTCCTTTTAGTTGGTACCTACCTACTTTATTCCGAGTTCACAAATTCGTTCATCACTAAATCTTCTACGTAGTGTGTATAATTATGCATATAACTCCGTGTCCGTACATAGAAAAGATTACCTACCTACCTAATGTATTATATTCCTACTCAAACCTTTCTGAAAGTAGGTAGGTATTTAGATAACTTCACCTAGTGAAAAATCATCGAAATTGGTTCAGTAGATAGTTTTTGAGAACTTCAACTAACGGACAAGTGACTTACAGACAACTAGGTAGGTACCTATTGCTTGACAATTCAAAAATTCAAAAGTGCCTGTAAATGGTCTAATTGAGATAGGTAAATGTTTTCACTTTGACTTTGAGAAAATCGTTTGTACCTACTATCTTTTGAATATAAGTAGGTAAGTACTAAGGACTTATACTTTTGTAAATTGTGAGGATATCATTTTAGAAGCATTTCTTCAGTCCCACTTGAACTCAAAATAATAATTTAGTAGGTAACGAATTCATTTAGTATTACTAGGCAAATATTATATTAGATTTTCGTAAAACATTTCGGAATGCATGTCAGCTCAACTGTACCTACAATGGCCGCGTCGTGGTTTTCGCTCATGCGCAAACTGACCAAGCGGCCGCCGGCTAGTGTTTTGCGCAGTAATGATGGCCGCGGGAGTCATTTGTTTTTCTTGCGTAAACAAATGATTGTTATGAAGTAATTAGTGAGTGTTGTACAAAACTAATTTATGTAATCGTCGCGTAAACTAATACTGTGCACAGTGATATATTCGAAATGTGAATAGTGCGTGTGAGTGCAGTGTATTGTTAGTGTATTTGTGTCACAATTATTGGGATGGAACAAATCTCAAGGAAAATATTTTTCTACAAATCAACAGGTTAGTTCAACATCATTTATCTATATTCTAATTCTTGGTATACTATCGGGGCTTGTAAAAAAAAATACCACAAACCATTTAATTATAGTAAACAAGAAAAATATATATATTTTCTACAAGCCCTAGATACGTTTTAGTAGTCTAGAGGTATCTAGATCAGAAGTGGCGCGCGGGACGGGCTATTTAGGATCGTAATTAAAGTAGGTAGTTAAATATTATAACTATGACTATGAAATATTAATAATTTTATTGAAGTCCCGAATGAGCCTAATCAATCCGGCTCGAAGGACCAAATTGATTAGGCTCATTCGGGACTTTCATGTGATGTGCTGACAAATTACAAGTATAATGTGTCAAAGTTAGTCTTTTGAGATGGAGTTGAAAATATTAAACGTGGTGCTATAGTAATTTCTAAATATCTATGTACATAATAATTTGCACTGCATGCCGGAAATTGCAATCCTTTTTTTTAGGTATAAACCTTCCTTGGCGTCCCCACAACAATTGTACAAAGTTTCAAGCTAGTCGAGTTTCTCCTATCTATTTTCGAGTTTTTGCGAGACCAAATTACGGTAATTCATTTTTATATATAAGTAAGTAAATAAGATTTCGCAAGTTATGAGACACATGTATGTAGAACTATCAGGCTTAAAAGAAACACATGCGCATACGTTATCACAGTTAAAAACTCGATTGATAGTAGACAGCCTTCGATAACGAATGAACAGTTTGACAACAACTGACCTTACCACGCGGATTTCCTTCATTCTTTAGCGTGCTCCCAAAGAAATTCTGATCGCGTACTTTTTGTTTTTCGAGTAGTCTCAATGCCTTTAACGGGACAAAAAGAAATTAAAAACAACGTGACCATCGTGGTCACGTTGTTTGTAATTTAAAAGAGTCACCATGGAGTTTCTTGTCCCTTCTTCTCCATAGGAATCTACGCTTTAAAGCTGCTTTCAGACTACGCTATACTATATAGCATTATAGCATATAGCTCATATCACAACAATATCGCGCACCAGTTCGTAAGTGGTTTAATTGAAATAAAATGCTTTGACTTTGACATCAACCATTCCGAAATCAATCGATATGATAGTGATAGAGCGCTAGCCACAGTTCGGCAGGGGTCGCGGGTTCAAGCCCCGCCTGTGTCAAATGTTTTTGGAATGTCTTAATATTTAATATCATTAATCGATATGATCTTCACAAAGAAGCCACAGCTAGTGTTGCCCAAAGGCGGTCTTACGTGAATCATTTTCACAAGACCAAGACCACTTAACTGCAGCAAGACCGAGATCAAAACCAAAACTGAGTATGCAATACCAAGACCAAGACTACGACCAGGTGTACTGACGCGAGACCGAGACCAAAGACTGGGTTAGACTCGTCTTGGTCTTGCATTTGGGCAACACTAGCCACAGCAGACATCACTCACATGATTAAGAGAAATGTGTTGTCTTTATACCTATACCTTGGGTATTGAGGTATTTGGTTCGGCATTTTTACTATCGGAGAGGAAACATAAACGCACACTAGTTACTATAGTGACGTGTAACAAATTACAAAAAACCAATTTGGAAACTATTGGTGTTACCTAACGAAATTTCTATACTTAACTAAGAAATTCCGAAAAATTTGCTGATCATAAGTAAATTCTGCTTTATTTTATAACTTATTTGATTAAACCTATGTTTAACAAAAATAAATGATTATTGATTATTATTGAACTTTCAAGGAACAAAGCTTTTTATGTTAATAGATATATTATTGTTTGCTCTTCAAATCCTATAATATTTTTACATCCACCGAATCAGTACCCCTATCATGAGTTTTTTTGACGTATAGTTTCGTTAACGTAAGCATATTTTGAATTTAAAATACAGCAGTCCTGGAACATTTTGATAAAATTTTATACAATTTGCACATTTTAAAAAATACAGAGAAATTAATTAAGTATTTAATTTATATAAATATTGTGTAACAAACGTGTATTTTTAATTCAAAATATGCTTACCTTAACGACACTACACGTCAAAAAAACTCATGATCGGGGTACAGATGCCTCATTCGTATCTACTGAAGAACCAAAATCTTAACCTTAACCCGTTCTAATCTGAGTATGATGATTCTGATCTAATAATTATTAGAATGGGTTCTAAATGTAAGCCTCAATTTAGCAATATACCTACTAGAAGTCGATCTCGTCAACAGTTGGGTATCGAATTTAGATCATTCGGCCGACGGCCTTGACCGAAGCGCTCACTTTTCTTCGAGCTTGGTTTTAAATATCTTTGAAATATTTAACAAGTTTTTGGTCCACAGTCGTTGTGTGAATGGAATGTATGGTGTTGTAAGAAGTGACTAAGATATTATATCAGTGGCAGCGTCTTGTTGCTTTTGTGACAGTAAATTAGGCCTGAAGCAATCTATGTACCTAATTACATAGATTGCTTCAGGCCTAATTTTAACACCCTCAATATATAACATGCCATTTTTGTCACAAAAGCAACACAATATTGACAATATTTTCGGTTGACATCTTTAGGTACAATGATACATCCATTGGTAATTTTTTATCACAACTGAAATTGGTTGCACATTATACAATGTATTCGAAACAGTTTAATATTGAAATTTTGCAGGTAATTCAAAAACTACATCACCACATCGATATGAATCTATTACTTCTTTTGCTAACAGCAACAAAATGGATTGCATAAAGAAACACCCATGTAAAATATTCAAAAATAGACATCACGAAATTAAAATTACATCTCCGCATGAATAGCCAACCATTACTCCTATTCCATCAGCATCAACGGTTACTATTCAACTTAAAGCGCAATGAACACCGTTCGGTGATACTGTATCTAACACCGCAATGCTTGTATCCGGAACAGCTGTACCTAGCGTTGCAACAGTCGACCGAGATTCGTTTGCTATTGAAACAGTTAGCGAATCGATTGTGACCAGCTGATAGGCTATCTTGGGAGCTTTTGTAAGAACTATACCTAGACGTACTGTTAAGACACGATTCGTTTTATCTACCTATGAATGATTTACTTTGATTTGATGTTTCGGAGCAGTCGCCAGTTATTATTAATTATTACATACCTATATAAATTCACGTCTTTTTAGGGTTCCGTACCAAAATGGTAAAAAAGGAACCCTTATGGTGCGACTTCGTCTGTCTGTATGTCTGTCACACCTGCTTATTTCAGCAACTACTTATGCTATCGACTTGAAATTTGGAACAGTTTTAAATAATGCTTGTTCAACTTTATTGCAAGTGAAAAAAGTCCAAAAATATTTTTATTTTCATTGCCAAAGGGGCCGGAGCGGGGGTACGAAATTTTAAAGTGGGGTTACTAGGTCAAGTACCATATCATATGAAAGGGCTTGATTTGCACATTTCAAAATATATTTTTATTTTATTTTATGTCTCACAGTTTTCGACATAAATATGATGAAAAATGACCAAAAAAATACCATTCCCCCCCCCTTATCTCCGAAGTTTGCGGGGCGATCTGGGGCGGGAAATCTGAAATAATTAGAGTTGATAGGAATTGACCCAAATATGGAACCAAAAATAAAACGATGTTCCTAACTAGTACAGTTTTTTCAAAATCATCAAAATTCCTTCACAAACAAACTTAGTTATGCGGTCCGGATTTTTTCACTTTTTACGTCCAAAAATGATACGGAACCCTCGGTGCGCGAGCACGACTCGCACTTGGCTGGTTTTTTTTCATTGGGGTAGGCATAAACTATAGAACACCACATACTACGATTCCTACATAGTCCTCTTGCTTTGTTCAAGTTCATACCTGGTCATACACGCACGCTGGTTGCAAGTAGGTACCTACTACTACGCACCTGGCCTTTTTGAAGAACACCAATAAGATAAGGGTATGTCCTTCTAGGGCATATTTTTTCGGCGTTTCCACTAACATCCTATTATTAATCGTTTTTCAATTATCCTCTCAACATGACCAAACCATCTAAGCATACTCATTAAATTGTTTTGCCACTACATCTTCTTTTAGATCCACGTTGTCTGTAGTTATTCATATTAAACCATCTGAAACATACCTACTACGAAAGATCTAGGCCCTAGGCTCTCTGGGAGTTAAGAGATTAACAGATATCAGGACCCTTGCTCCTTCATGAGGCTCAATTACTTTTTCATTGCTGTTCGTGGACAAATCTTTTGCAATATTATAGTAAAACAGAAGTATGTTGAGTGTTACTTTGACATTGTAATAAATTAACGCAATTTCACGCCGGATGTCCTCAAGAAATTAAAAACGCCTTTTTGGCATTATTTGGAACGTGGGACACGATTGTGCTATTTCTTCAAGGGCTACTGATGACACTTGGCTTCTTGGTGAAAAGTGGAAGGACGAAGACGTAGAGCAGAATCGGTATTGTTTGGGCAGCGTTGGCATAAAGTACTACCCCTATGTGGTAGCATTAGAATAATATCAAACATACTAAAAGCCGGGAAGATGTTACACCAGCTTTTATCGTATTGAAACCACAAATTATCAAATATTTCCGTTTATTGCTAAATCAACAATGTATTCAATCATAAAATCGGTTTGACAGTAGTGACAGCGGCAAAAAGCGTCACAATGTTGCCAACTAGTTCTCAGCTCACTTTCAGTCTATACAGTGTTGCCAGTAGGTACAAAGTAGTCTAATCTAAATTAAATTAATAGGATAATACAAAATATATGTATGGCACGAATAAGTACATAAGGTATATAGGTAACAATATTATTATAATCTAACATTCGGCCATTCTGACTAAATAAAGTTTGTCCTCAAACTTGTTCATCATAATTATCACCATATACAAAGTAATTCGTGACTGCATTGAAGACTTCGCCCTACAAGTAGGACCACCTTCGCCTTCCAGTCAATACTAAAATCAACATATCTGCAGTTGACCCCTCACCGCAAAGTCAATAGCATGTTTGACTACAAGACTTCACGATCGTGTCAACCTTCCAGATTCATCATATCAAGACTGCATCGTGGCCTTCCAGTCAATACTAAAATCAACATATCTGCAGTTGACCCCTCACCGCAAAGTCAAGTGTTTGTTTTACTACAAGACTTCACGATCGTGTCAACCTTCCAGATTCATCATATCAAGACTGCATCGTGGCCTTCCAGTCAATACTAAAATCAACATATCTGCAGTTGACCCCTCACCGCAAAGTCAAGTGTTTGTTTTACTACAAGACTTCACGATCGTGTCAACCTTCCAGATTCATCATATCAAGACTGCATCGTGGCCTTCACTTCACCATTGAAGCCATCCACGCCTTCCAGTCATCAACAAATTTTCACTAGACTACTCATATTGATTCTTACAGAACCGTTTACAATATTCATTATTCATTTTCTCTGAATAAATCATTACTTGTTACATTAATTTTACTTTTATTTACCTTTACATTCTTTATCCTCACCTCCTTTCAGTAATTAACAATTTAATCATTCAATAGGAATTTAATCACCAACTTACAGTAACACTAATTAATCAATCACATGTTAAGCCTTCATTTATATCTTCATCGGATGTATCACTATCTATATTCCCTATGGCAATCCACGGTTGAATGCGATCTACCGACCATACATTTGTATATTTACCCTTAGATATGTTTGACCCTGGGATGCTAGATACCTCATATCGGTCATTTGGAAGTATTTTGCTAATTCTAAATGGTCCTGTATACTTTGGAAGTAATTTACGACTCTTGCCATCGTTTGATGGTAATGTTTTTAATATTTTAACTAAATCTCCTACAGAGTAATTACTAGCCTTTTTTCTAGATTGGTCGAACCTAGCGCGTTGTTTTATTTGATCGTTTTCAATGTGATCATTAATTTCAGTTCTAATAATATCAGACTGTTTGTCATTTTGCCTAGTTTCTATAATAGTCTCGCCTAACATTCCTTCTCCATGATTAAGAGGACGCCTACAAAACAGAGCCTCGGCTGGGGTTTTACCTATTCCTTTGTTAAGGGTGTTATTGAGCCCCCATTGGATTTTTCCGAGACACGATTCCCACTTATTTTCTCCTAAACGATCAGAATAGACTCGCAAACTATCTAATACCGTCCGGTTGTAGCGTTCTACCTGTCCGTTTGCTCTGGGAGATGATACCGCGTTTAATATGTGTTGAACTTCGGACTCGGTACAGAAACGCTTGAATTCGCCAGAAGTGAAACATGATCCCCTATCAGTAATTAGTCGCATTGGATGTCCAAAGGTGTAAAAAATGTCTTTTAGAGCCCTGATAGTAGGTTGAGATTTGGTGTTACGCAAAGCTTTAATAATACAAAATTTTGTAAATCCGTCTACCACTAACAAAAGATATTGATTCCCGTGCGTACTTTTTACAAATGGTCCCAGGTGATCTGCGTGTATACTATGAAATGGGATGTCTGTCTTGGGTATACTATGTAGAAATCCCTCCTTCGGCCCTGCAGGTTCCTTCGCAAATGCACAATGTAAACATGACTTAACATATTTGGTAATGAACTTTTTCATTTTGGGAAACCAAAAATCTCGCCCTATCTTCTCGAGCGTTTTCTCTACAGAAAAATGACCAATATCGTCATGATTACGTTGACATATTTGCCACCTAGCATTCTTGGGTACAACCCACTTTAAGTTGTCTCCAACCTTCCTATATAAACGGTTATTTTTGATTACAAAATTCTGTTTTATATCTACAGCTTCTTTATATCTGGGGTCTTCCAAAGCAGATCGAATGTGTTGTATTTTTGGATCGGCAAGTTGCAAACTAAGTAACCAATCATCTTGTGAGATGTGCATAACGCGAGAGAAATGTTCAAACTTATCGCTATCGTCAATACAAGGAAGGGGATTTCTACTAAGGGCATCTACATGCTGCATTGAGTGTCCAGGCTTGTATTCAATTGTACAATCGTACTCTTGTAATGCTATCCACCAACGAGCAACTCTGGGTATTATGTCTCTTTTTGTAAAAGTGGATCTCAGAGCATTACAATCACTCACGATTGTAAATTGTCTTCCCAGCAAGTACACTCTGAATCGGTTCAAGGAGGCAACGACAGCAAGAGTCTCCAATTCGTAGGCATGAAGCTTTTCTTCATCTATAGTGGTTTTGCGACTGAAGTACGCAACTGGTTTTAGCTCTAAAGAAGGTGATTCTTTTTGAAATAAAATGCCACCTAAACCACTCTTGGAAGCGTCGCAGTGTAATTCTGTTATATGTTGCGGATTATACAGTGTCAAAATTGGGCGTTCTACTAATTTATCTTTTAAACTTTGGAATGACTCTTTCTGTCGCTGTCCCCAGTTCCAGGGAATATTTTGACGAGTGAGGTCCGTTAATGGCCTAGCTATAATCGCAAATTTTTTAATAAACTTTCTAAAGTAGCTTGCCAGCCCAACAAATTGACGAACCTCATGAGCATTTCTTGGTTCAGGAAAAGATTTAACTGCCTCAATTTTATTACTACCTGGTCTTATCCCATCAGCCGATATCTCAAATCCCAAATAGTTAATTATAGTATTAAAGAAATGACATTTTTTTATGTTTAACGTTAGTCCAGCTTTTTTTAGAAGAATAAAAGTTTCTTCTAATTTACTAAGACACTCATTAAAATTAGCCCCACATATCAACAAGTCATCCATATAGGCAATGGCACATTTTTCTCGCGATTTACCAAGCATTTTATTAACTGTTCGTTGGAAAACAGCTGGACAATTGGCTAAACCAAATGGGGCCCTTTTAAACTGATAAAGTCCATCGGGTGTAATGAACGCTGTTAAGTGTTTGCAGCTATCCTTAATAGGAATTTGATAATACCCACTTGACATGTCAAGGCTAACAAAGAAAGTATTACCACTTAAAAGATCAAGTTGGTCGTCTATCCTCGGTAATGGATATAGATCTTTTACAGTCTTCCTATTTAGTGCTCTGTAATCCACACAGAGTCGAAAGCCTCCGGTTTTTTTTGAGACTAATAAGATGGGACTCGCATATGCTGAATCTGACTCCTCAATTATATCATTGTCTTCTAACTCTTTGATCATCTCACGTACAATTATTTTTTCAGCATGACTTAAGCGATAGGGACGGTACACCACAGGTGTATCATCAGTTAATTTTATCTCTAACTCACTAATGTCTGTGCACCCTAACTCTGACAGATTATGTGCAAAACAGTCTCTGTATTTGTTTATCAAATTATATACGGATTGTTTTTGTTCGAAGGTCAAATCTTTATTAATATTAATTTCTTCTTCTGTTATTGGTTCTAACAAGCATGTCTTGAAGCATTTAAAATTATTTTGATTGGTTATAGTCGCCGGATTATTATCGACACAAATTGGGTACCCCCGTGTTATAATTAGATCCTTCAACAAATACAGAGGCTGACTAATAATATTAATTACTACTATTTTGCATTTCCCACTTTTCAATCTGTAGATCCCTTCTTGCAAACAATATTCTTTACCCTCAATGCATCGATAACTTCCTTTAATATAAACGTCAGAGTCCTTTATATCATAATTGTAACAATCTACCAAACCGATGCCGTTTATTTCGGTATCAGATAGTACACACAGTTCAAACTTTTTACCCTCTAAATTATCTGGTTCTATATTTGGCAGCTCAGGGTTAATTATTATGCGAGAAAGGATATTTAAGGAATTTGCAGTTTTTGTGATTACAACTTCAGGTAATTCTGTAAAATTTTGGCCTATTAATAGAGGTGTATGTAAATGTTCATTATTAATGACATATGCAATAATCTCAGTTTCTACTGAATCTATCCGTATTTGAAATGAAGTTTTACCTAATAATGGTATACTAATATTAGCAATGCCGCATACTGAAGGCAGACAGTCATTAGTTGTAACTAAACCTAATTTATCTACAGTTTCCTGGGTAATAAGTGAGCAGTCACTTCCAAAGTCAATAAAGCATTTGATTTCATGATCTTTGTTGATAAAAGCCTGTTTATGGTACTTTAAGTTATTTTGAGTATGACTATCTATTAGTAGAACCCGTTTATCACTATTTTTATTAGAATCTTTCTTTTGATAACAGTCACTAGTTGTGTGTCCAAACCGTTTGCATTCTTCACACTTTACAATGGGTTTAGGGCACTGTTGTAATCTATGCCCTTTTTCTTTACAGTTAAAACATGTAAAAGAAATAGTATTTTGGCTAATCTGAGAATTAGGTGCGCGGCATTGAGCCGCCCTGTGTCCACTTTCATTACACCTATTACAAATTAAATTACTTGCTTGTTTATTTCTATTCACGTTTGAAGTTCTTAAAATGTCTTTCTGTTCCTTACACACATCTTTTAAAAACTTAAACAGATCCTCTGGTTCAGTAAAACGCGCGGACGATGCGCCTGCACGAATCGTACGATCATCAATTCCATGTATTAAACAATCAACTGCCTTTTTTCCCAAAATATTGCATGCATTTAACAACATAACCTTCTCATAATAATATTCATCTAAACTTTCACCGAATTTAAGCCGTCGCTCAAGCATTTCTGTCAATAGAACACCATAATTTGTCTCAGTGGGAAAAGCTTTACGTAGAAGTACCTGCCATTGTTCCCAACTATGTAATATGGTTGTTTGACTTTGATACCATTTTTTAGCATTGCCTATGAGCTTTGGGAGCGCATAGTGCATAATTTGTTTTTCATCCCACCGATATATTTGTGCACATTCACTAACCTTCGCTATCCAAGAATCAATACGATGGTTCTTTATTGATGGGTCAAATTCCGGAATCATATTAAAATTTGAATTATTAGGCTTAACAAGTGATTGTAACAAATGCGAAAAATCACTAAAATTTACTAGTAAATTGGGAGCCGAGTCACTAATATTGCGCGTACCTGACGCGCCTGGTTGTGGTGTATTGTTGCTGGTCGACAGGACAGGCGACGCCTGTACGCCTGCTGGAACCCACGAACTCGCAGCTGCACATGTTGACGGACGCGCTACGCCGGTTGAAAATTCATCTTGCAAGCCGACTTGTTCAGTGCGCGCCTTCTTCACTAACCAGTTGTCATTTTTATCTCGTCCAGTCGCAGATTTTCTTGTGTGTTCTGTACATCTTCTACCGCTATCAGTACAATCTCGTCCGGTCGCAGAATTATTCTCCACAAGCTCCGGGGTGTGACATTGTCGATCAGACCGACGACTACGCGATTGATGTCGTTTCGCCTTGGATCGCTTTCTTTTTGGACTACGTCTTGTGCTTGAATTATTACTAACTGAGTCCTCCGTAGAATCTCTATTGGGTCTCCGTTTTTGAGTGTGGCGTGAGTGTTTTGAACGTGTTCGACCCATCGGGATTAGATTATTGTGCTAATCCCACTTCTGATAAAAGCCGGGAAGATGTTACACCAGCTTTTATCGTATTGAAACCACAAATTATCAAATATTTCCGTTTATTGCTAAATCAACAATGTATTCAATCATAAAATCGGTTTGACAGTAGTGACAGCGGCAAAAAGCGTCACAATGTTGCCAACTAGTTCTCAGCTCACTTTCAGTCTATACAGTGTTGCCAGTAGGTACAAAGTAGTCTAATCTAAATTAAATTAATAGGATAATACAAAATATATGTATGGCACGAATAAGTACATAAGGTATATAGGTAACAATATTATTATAATCTAACAATACAGTCCACCTAATAAATGTGCAGCCATTACCCGTACCTAACAAAACATCTACTTACTTTTCCTTCCAATCCATTCATTAAACAAAGCATTACTTTAACATTTCGACAGCCATTTATTGAGTCCGACGTAAACGCCATTTTTTCAAAGCTCTTAATTGGCTGAATATCGTAATTCTGGCGTTTACGTGATTTGCGCGTGGGTGCGCTTCATAAATGCGTTGTGGGGGATTTAACTGCTGGATAATTGTATTTCCTCGTTCTTTGTTTACATGTGGGTATTGGTAATAGCTTATATCCGCTATTCTGCTTACATACTCCACGCATTTATCTTTCTCTGATATTTTATGTATGTACTTACACTTTTACTGACATCAAATTCTTTTTCCTTTTCATACTTCCATAAAATTCAATAATTTACCACCTTACTTAAAACGACGATTAAATTAAACAGCTCTTAAGTCAATTGTCATCTCTATTCATTGTCATACCAATGACAAAGATATTTTTAGGTAATTATATTTAATCAGTGGTTAAATTAAGAGGTGTTTATAAGTAAGTCAATATCAGATCATTTTGTGACAATTACATGCCGCTATTATTTTCTATTTTATTAATAATCAATAATTACTTTAATTAGATCCCTGGCATACCTATTTGAGCAGTGATGATAAAGATTTATTGGTTCTCTCGGAAAATGTTTGATGAACGATACACAAATGAAATTAAATCGATGATTAAAGACTTAGGACGTAGGAACTTGGTGACTTAATACCTAACTAATATTGAGGTCAGTGAGTAGGTACCTACTTAAATCTGAATAACTAATGCGGACTACGTTCTTCGAAATATGAAAAGCAGTGGACTTTCCAGCTCGTATCTCCATTGAGAATCCCCAAGGATTTTGTAAGGAGAATGCAAAGTATTAGTAGATAAGTACCTACCTACGTAAACTTTAACCAGGGACCGAAAAGGTCACCCGTATAGGGGTTAACCCGGGTTATTTTTTTTGGGTTAGGTGAAAAACCTTGCATAAAGGTTAACCCGTATTCTGGGTTAATCAGCGTAATAATAACCGGTTCACGCATAGAGTTCATTTTTGTTCCTTTTTTTTCATTTTTGTTCTATTTCATTCGGGTTAATCAGTAATATTAACCGGTAACGGTATCCGTATTAAAGGGTTAACGGTTACCCTGCATTAAGATTAACCAAAAATATGGGTTAGAGATTTAACCGGTAACCTTTTAACCCGATTAATCGGTCCCTGACTTTAACCCATAAAGTTTAGGTACGGTACCGTACCTACTAATACTTTGTGGCAGTTTCTAGGAACTGATGGCTATTAAAATTATTTTCCTTATATAGCTATATACTTAAGTTATATCCATGAGATGCTAACGTGACGTATGTTATGGTAAGTAGCTAGTTTAAATGCACGTTTATTTATTTACCAGATTAAATTGCTAGGATATTAGGTATACTAATGTAGGTATGAGTAATATCTAACATATAGCAGCCTGATTATTGCATACTAGCTGTGAGCTGTGACCTCAGATCATAGAAACAAGGGAGATGTGCCAAGGCGCTATCGAGCTTGATGCCTGATCTTGAGCAAATTGCTCATAATAAAAACGTACGCGCTGGCGACGAACCGGACACAATCGATGGTATAAATACAGTGTTTTAGTTTAGTGCTAGTGTTGAGTGACGATTAACAGTGTTAGATTGAGGGTGTGCGGAATGTTTAATGTGTAAAGGGAGATCTTTTTATTCACAAGGAGCGCTTAATTATGCGCGTAATTGTGTCGCAAAATGTACTAACAGTGGCATCAGTTGTTCCGGTACTAATTTGCTATGATGGCATATCTCCTTGTTTCTATGATCTGAGGCTGTGACCCAGCTTTTTCTCGGCTCTTAAGGGTCGTAGCGTGATGTTAAATAGCCTATAATCTCACTCACGAATCAAGTTATCAAATAAAAATGTTTCTTTCAACACCAACTGGTAGTCCTAGAGAACGCGCCAGCGTTCGAACAAACAAATAAACAGCTTTTATATAGATAGATAAATACTTACCTATATTGAACACTAGCACTTTGCCCGCGACTTCGTCCGCGTGTCCCACAGGAACTGTGAATTTTTCGGGATAAAAAGTACCCTATGTTACTCAGTGATAATGTAGCTTCATACTGGTGAAGGAATTTTTAAAATCGGTCCAGTAGTTTCGGAGCCTATTCGGTACAAACTAAAAAACTTTCCTCTTTATAATAATAGTAGATATAGATAGTACAGATTAATAAACGTTAATAGGCTGTAACTTTATACGGCCACTTCCTAGTTTCAATAATGTGAAAAACAGGCACAAGAAACTCCCCAGCTAACACATATTTAATTAAACACATTATTACTTCCGGACTCATAAATTATAACGATTTATTTAAATAAGCAATTTCTATGAATTATCTAATATTTCCTCTTGCAATACCAATATGCTAATCTTCTTTATGACTACTTAAGGCGCTACTAAGAGCCAGCGGCCTTGAGTGATTTGGGCGGTATAGCTTGAGTGTTCTGCGCTGAGCTCACGCAACGCGAGCGCGACATACGTCCACCGAGCAATACGACTCGCCTATCAAGGAACTCGCTGTGCCGAATTAGACGTATTACTTATTACTTTTTAGTAACGAATATTGATTTAAAAAATAACTAACTAAAAGTTAGATAGTTAAATTATCTTTAAAATGGTGAAGGTTTGGTAAAAATACGCTCAATAGTTCTCGCGCGATCTTCACGTTTTTGAGCGCGTTAGACCTAACTTTACAAATTAATTACACTACATAGATAAACGTAATGTAAAATATACTCTAATCAAATTATTAAGAAAATGCTCTAGTTTACCATATATATTTTTCAAATCATTAACACTACTCGTTTAGACGTGATCTTCAGTTTAAAATCTTTAAAAGTCGTATATTTGCGCCTTAAACATCTGCTAGGTAGTACACCGTATGACGAATCATGCACTATGCGCATCCTACTGTTCGGATGGGCGTACATTACATTACCATTCAACTGAATCGGTGACAGACAAACAGACAGGTGGGCGAGCCCACTTTCTATTAGTAATCGTTTGTTTTGATTTATTTGGACTCACACCTTTGTACAGATAATAAATTTGTATGTCATAATTGTGTAGGCGTAGGCGGTAGGTGTGAGCCATTCTTGGGTTACTTGGTAGGGGAAGAGAATAGGGGTTAAGCCCGTGATAGACATGCCTGTAGCTGACACAAAAGCATGCCAGATACTGGTAAGTGCGAGTTGCCCACTAGCATTATTTTATGTGACGCGTCGCTGGGGGGAGGGCAACTAGAAGCTACAACTATTAGCTGGATTGGTTTAATCTAATAATTATGATACCGAGTACATAAATATTTGCACCAATTCTCATCAGACCAACTAAACTAATATTAGAGTATTGCTATCTTTTTCTTACAGATAGGATGAGAAAAGGACAAGTGACACTTTAGTGCTGTCAAACTACCTCTTCATTTGAATGGATTTCAGCGTGCTTTTGATCGTCAAGTTCCGCGGATGATGAAGCTGATGTTCGCCCTGCCGGCCTAGCATGACCACGATAGAAACGGGGTTTGTCTACTGAAGAATGGACCAGTGACAGATTGTAGAACGATTTCTACCGATTAATGCATACAATGAAAAAAATAATTGTTTCTATTATTCAGTAGACAAAATTCAAATAAGCCAAGCACGGGTCGCCGCGTGCTCGGACAGAAGAGATTAAATAACGAGTAAAGTTGATAGAAAGAATTTTGTCTATTGTTTGGTAGAATAGAGATAGAATTGGTCATGTTAAGCGTGCTGGATCGGACTATGAAGACATTTAAAAATTTTATGTCAAGGTTTTTTGATTTGACTATTTTTGACTTTGACTATGAACAGTTTGTGACTCTTCAATTTACATTGCTCTTTTGCCCACACCTTAACCGTTACCGTAATTATCTGTTAATAGCCAACATTTTTCTAACTTATATTTTTCTAATAATGATAATTTCGTTCCGGTCGTTCGCGGATACCTGCAGTGTAGTGCAAAAAAACTGCTCACAATAGTTGCAACACGTGTATTAGATGTTATCGCGGCGCTTGCCTCACTGCGTTGGGCAACGATCCGCTCTGGCGGCCATTTTCGCGCATCATTCGTATAGGGTTGACAGGAGTAAAAGAAAATACCTAGTATCAGTAACAGGCGCGGCCGCAGCCGAATACTTTGGCGGTAGTCTTACCGCAGCCGAAGTCTTTTTCATACCGATTAATGCCGAAAGATCTTCAAGTTCAGATCATAATAAATTATTGTCCAGGTTTCTTTATAAGAGTTTCTATGTGACGATTAGTGTTGCAGATAATCGGTCTTACATCAATAATTTTCGCTAGACAACCTAATTGCAACAAAACCGAGACCAAGACCTAGACTGAGACCAAGACCACGGCCAGGTGTACTGACCTGAGACCGAGAACAAAGACTGGGTTAGACTCGTTTTGGTCTTAAATGTAGGCAACATTAATGACAATATCTAAGTATATCCGTCGCAGTGTGTGTGTCTGTGTGTTTTGTGCTAAATAAATGTTTCTTGCTTTCTTTAATCTTGGAAGGCCAGCTATACTTTCGGTCTTGCTGACTGGCACGAGAGCAGAAAAGACATGGTATTTGAGCTGTCAAGACCCTTCCAGTCTTTCATTAATCCTTATATATATTAAGATTATGATAAGATTTAAGGAAGTGCAAATGTTATGCACGTTTATCTTCTACCCCAAAAAAAGTCTGTAGTTACAACACTTTAAATAAATAAATAAATAAATGTATTTATTTCAGTAAATCATTACAAGTAAGTTGCCGGGGCTTCCCAGAAAGTAATCAAGTGATACTTGTGTTGGGAAACCTCGCTCTTCCTATGTAAACATAATTTTAGATTTACAGTACACAGAATTTTTATGTATTACAGTAAGTACACCTTAGTAATTAATAAAAGAAAATAAAGAAAAACAAATATAAAGGTAGTTTTCTAGTGGGTGTGTCTATAGTAGGCAAGTAGCTAGCAAGTGTGAAGTGCTTGTGTGGTGTGTGTGTGTGCGCATGCTTGCGTGCGTGTGTGTGTGTGTGTGTGTGTGTGTGTGCGCGTGTGTGCGTGTATGTGTGCATGTGTGTGTGCGTGTGTGTGTGCGTGCGTGCGTGCGCGTGTGTGTGTGTGTGGGTGGTAGTTTGCGTAGGTCACATATCCGTAGTAATTTGTTTTGTGTCTATGTGAATACATTTAGCTTGTATCAAATTCATGCTAATGTACGCAGAATGTCCTCCACGTCATCATAATTAAGAGTAAGGAGCCATTCAGTCAGTTTTTTCTTACACTCATACCGTTGCATGGGGTAAATATTAAGGATACGATTAATTTTATTATAAACGCGAGGGGCTTGAGTTACGTTCTGCCGACTAGCAAAGACTGTACGAGCAGTGTATGTAGGGGCTACTATATCGCACCTTCTTTTTCTAAGTTTAGCTTGGTTGAAAGGTAACGCTTTGTGATATCTAAGTATCATGTGTAGGATATAAAGTTTCCTGACGGAGAGAAGCTTAGAAATTGCATATAAGGTTTCTGTAGAAAACCTAAAAGGCTTACAGTACATGACTTTAATTAAAGATCTTTGCGCCCGCTCTAGATCTATAAAGTATGACTTAGCTGTACCTCCCCATACCGAGATACAGTATACAATAACAGATTGGGCTAAAGCAATATATATTTTATTAAGTAGCTCGGTACTCATAACGTGTCTTAGAGATTTGAAAACCCATATAAGCTTTCTTACCCTCCCCATGGTTAGTTCAAGGTGTGGGTACCAGCTTAACCTTTGATCCACAATAACTCCGAGGTACTTAGCTGAGCTAACTTTCTGAATTATCGGACAACTGTAAGTACAAGTGAGAGGAGTACGACAAGAATGGATTTTAATTACAAAGTCAGGCGAGGGCTGCGAATTTAAGTACGGAGCGAAGCATATATAGTTAGTTTTTTGGGTGTTTAACGTGAGTAGATTCTCACTAAGCCAGTGACTAACTCTAGCCAGGCCCCTTTCGGCCCTCAACCTAACTTCCTCCCATGTCTTGGCAGTAAAAATAATAGCGGTGTCGTCCGCGTAGGACAGTATCCTCCCCCCGACGCAGCTAAGGTTGCAGAGATCATTGATATATATCAAAAAGAGCGTCGGGCCGAGAACACTGCCCTGCGGGACACCAAACGTTACATTTTCTTCATCACTAAGAAAATTGTCAATTTTTACCCCCTGCTTTCTGTTTTGAAGGTAACTGCTGAGAAGGGAGAGAGCAGAGCCACGGAATCCTATCCTCTCCAGCTTGCGTATAAGTATAGGGATAGAAACGGTATCAAAAGCTTTCTTGAGATCCAGAAAGACTACTAGACATTTGTTACCCCTGTCTATTTCTTTTGTTATTGTGGATGAAAGATCTAAGGTAGCATCCTGGGTTGACATACCCTTCCTAAAACCATATTGAGAGGTAGATAAGATGTTGTACTTAGCCAAGTAGTTTACTATTCTGGAGTTCAAGAGCTTCTCAATGATTTTAGAAATGGAGGTCAGCACAGAGATAGGCCGATAGTTGTTAGCGTCGTCGCTATCGCCCCCCTTAAACACAGGGGTAACGACGGAGCGCTTAAGAAGATAGGGGAAGATTCCGGTGTTGAAACACAGGTTGGCAAGGTCAGTGATCAGAGGGACTAAGATCTCCTTAGCTTGTTTTAGGAAAAGGGTAGGGATTCTGTCCCAACCTGGTGCACTCCCAGAGTCTAGGGACATCAAAGTATTTTCCACTTCCCTCTCGGAGGTGTCTAATAAAACAAAAGAGGACAGATTATAGGTGTCTGTGCTACTTGATTCCGGAGGTACGAAGCTATTTGAGATGTTTTGAGCTAGAGTTTGTCCAATGTTAATGAAATATTTATTTACATGGTTGATTGAGGCTTGTGGACATGATTTTATCTTGAGTAGGTCACTATTTGAGCTCTTAGGTGGCTTGTAATGCGTTATTTCGTTAATGGTTGACCAGAGTGCCCTAGAGTTTTTAACAGATGCTATAACTTTATCTTTATTGTATTTATTTCTCAGTTTTTTTACAAGGTTCCCACAAAACGTCCGATATCGTTTGTATGTTATTACTAAAATTTGGTTATGGGGGTTTGATTTGAGTTTTAGGTAAATTCTGTTTCTTAGTCTAATACACCGTAAGGCACCTGTGGTTATCCAGGGCTTTTTAATTCTTTTGCTATTCGTGACAATTACATTTTTGGTGTTGGACAGTATGGCTGACTTGACCACTGCTATCAGTGCAAAGGCGTAAGTATCAGGATCTTTGAAAACATTGAAGAAGGAGGTATCAATATTTATTAAACTATTATGAGCATTTTCATAGTTGACTAGGGTTTTGTGTCTTTGGGGTACCGTATGTTGATACTTATTGGCGATTGACAAAAGAATAAAACAGTGGTCTGTTACAGTTGTATTTAAAACCGCTGTAAAAGCCATATTCCTTTGTTTGTCTAGGCTCAGAAAGACGTGGTCAAGACAGCCATCACCCCTTGTAGGTAAGTTATGAGACGCTAATAGGCCATGCAGTGATAACATATTTAAGTAGGTTAATCTATTATTTCTTTCTTGATTAGTATCTATTGGGGAAACAATTAAGTCAATATTAATGTCACCTAAAATCAACAAGTTTTTACTAGGGGTGATATTCTCAAGATGATTATTGAGAGATGTTATAAAATTACCTGCATTTAGAAATGATGGGGACCGGTAGATACCCAGTATGGTGTAATTTGCGATTTGTAACTCTAGTCCCGTAGCATTTACAAGGTTAAGTTCTTTAAATTTTACTGATAAGTGATTTTTGATGTAAGCAACTACCCCATCACATTGGTTAATATGGTATTTTGTTTGAAATGCCGTGTAATTAGCTAATTGTGGTATATTTTTATTAGGGTTCAACCAACATTCTGTTAAAATCAAAATATCAATTTCGCATATGAGTTGCGCCAGAGTGAGCTGCAAGTCATCAAAGTTTTTGTATATACTTCTGATGTTTTGTGTTGATATAGTTAGATTATATGTAGAATTTTCTATCTTTAAATTAATTTCCTGTATACTGCACTTAAGCGAAGCCGAGGGATTCATTTGATCAATTTCATTCAGCGTATCAATACTATCCATTTATAAATATTAAATTAGAACTCTTGGGGTTGCAACTAGTGTAGTTGTAAAGTATAATTAATAGCAGGTCAAGTCCTGATAAGTATAAGAGTGCGAGGATGAATTCTGTGTAAAAAAGTTGGGAGATAATCAGTGTGAGGCATGTTGTGTATTTATAATCTATATAGTATAGGTGTGCGCTGTTGTCATTAGGATTATAGAAGGCGTGAGAGTATGTAGGTAAATGTAGATTTTTTATGTGTTTTAGTTTGTTTTGACAATTAGCGTGTAGTATATGTGGGATGATACAAAGTTGGTAGTCGTAGTTATGGGATAAAGGTGTGTGTGCATGTTTGGGTTTGTGTGTCTTCTGTGAGTGTTTTTTTGTATAGTAATTATTTAACATTTCCTCCAAAAACATACGTTTTAGGTAGTAAAGAACTGAATTATATAAGATAAATATTTTTAGGAAAAATATAGCCATAGTTAGTCATTGCTCTTGCATTAGTTGTTGCACCTGTGCTTCGTGTTGAATATGAATACTTTTAGCCCCATCATCTTTCCGGATTAGTACTTTTCCCATGGAGGTCCAACAGTACTTGACTTTTTGAGTCCTCTTCAGGTCCCGGGCCAAGAAGAACAAACGTGCACCCTTAGGAGTGAGTTGTTCGGATATAAAGATTGGTGTGTCTTCGTTGCTTGTAAAGCCTAGATGTTTAGCCTGCAGTCGTGTCTTGTTTATAAGATTGAAGTCTTTCACCTTTTTCAGAAAGTCTGATCTTAAAATTGCAGACCTTAGTTCCACTATAATAGTAGGTTTCTTCTCCCTATCACCTCTGGATTGCAAGCGGAAAATGTCGTTTATATCGGAACCATTCACTCCAAGATGAATGGTCTTAGAGAGGTTGACGACCATTTGTATTAAATCTTCCCTGGTTTCCTGTTCCTTTGTAGGAACATTTTTTAATTCTACGCAGGCCTTGCGGGATTTTCTTTGAAGGTCTTCTACTTTGTCTTCCAAAATGCTGATGTATTCCCGGTCTTTTTGTGCCTGGTTTTCAAGGAGTGCAATTTTGCCGCGGTACTCCTCGTTTTGTGCAGTTAAGAATGAAACAGCCGCGTCAATTTTGGCATTTGACTCAGTTATCTCTTGTAATTTGCTGGCTATAGATGCGAGTTCCTGACTTTGAGCGCTGACTAATGAGCTAATTAAGTCTTTTATCTCGTCCTTAAAGACGGAGAATTGATTAGGTGAGGAAACTTCATCTCTCGGCCGTTTGTTACGTTGTGTGATATTATCATTGAGCGACGGGAGTACTTCACTATTGATTGTTGTTCGATTTAGCGAAGGGTCAGAAGAGAACTGTGGCATTAGAGTCAGGTTTCTATCCGGTTTCGGTGATTGGGAAGGAGGCGTTCTTTGCAATGACATGTTGATGTCGGCCTATTTTAGCCAGGGCAGTCGGCAATTAATATTGTCTATTAGCTATACACTTACTACCGTTAGACAGGTGGCGGCCGGAGTCACAAGGACGGGCGCACGCGCAGACAGCTGTCTCCTGATTTCCAGTAGCTCGGTCTCGCTCTCTCGAGGTGGGTGGAGTTGAATTAACAGGCCGCAGGTAGCGATACGGGAACAGGACAGCAATTATGTCCACTTTCTCTTTTACTCGAGACGCGCGGGGGGCACGCGGGTTTGCGTCACTGCACTGGTTGAACAATTATGATTTGAACCAAAAAGGTAACTATGACACTAATTATTAGGTTGCACTTTCGTATGTAATTAAATCCAATTTTTGCGAAACGAGCGATAACACGTCTGTACTGAATGCTGGTTCGGACGAAAGAGCAAAACTTTTAAACAACACACCTGACTGTGAACAGAATCGTGAGCAATCCCACGTGCTACAATAATTATTCAACATGTGTAATATCTTGATAATGACGCCAGATAGCGCCACCTGTCACGTTCATCACGAACTATTTAAACGTGGGTAGAAAAAGAAGCGTGCTTCACGATGACTGTAAGCATATAATTATAGTGTTGTTGAAGAGATGATGGTAGACTGAGGTCGTAATGATGCAAAAATATTCACAGGATGCGTACGCGCTAAGAATTTTTTTCCGAATATAATTGGTGCATTGATTTTTCAAGGATTTTTAGGTGCTTATTTTATTTTTGTCGGTTGTGTACCTACGTTTCTTTAAATAACATTTTAAGCATTTTGTATTTGATAGCTAAAATAAAGCTGGCTAGTTTTATACATCAATTTAAATCGAGGTAGCCTTTAACAGAAGTCATCGCCAATTTTAGCAGTCAATCATTACTAAATAATCAAGTCATAACAAAACTAAACTAATAGCTGCCGACCCAAAAAGATACACATCCACTCAATTGACTCCATAATCGTCCAATAACCAATAAATCATAATTACTAAACTAAATTAATCTTGATCAATAAATTACCAACATTCGACAGCCCTAGGGAGAATGATCGAGACCCGTTCGTTATGCGCGCTAGAACAAATTGCCCTGCACTCGGTCTTAATGTAATTTTATTTGATTTTTCATCAATAAGTCAGCGATTCCCACGGCTTTTTGGCTAATGTTTATGATGTGTGTTTATTTTGCTTGCTTCATAGTTTTGGTTTTAATTTGTGAGAACACTGTTTTTTTTTGTCCGTTAACGTACCATATTTATTTTATGTCTGTTTGGACTAATAAAAGTAGTATTGGATGCACTAAGTATATTGCAGAGACCTTTTTTGGTGTTATCGTCATGATTGGCAGCCCTGAATTCCTGAGGTTTTTAACTATTTTATAGCTGAAAATCTTCCCATTTACGCTAATCGATGGTGCGTTATTTTTTTGCACGGATGTGTTCCTAGTTTTAAGGACTAAATCAAACAATTATAATTATTACCAGTAGATATCATCGGGAACATTTCCGAATCTGCAGGACTCATATAGGTAGGTAAGTACTTACTTGCAAATCGAGACATGAGGTTTATTAAGATTTTAAGATTAATTTTAATAAATTGTTTGTAGCTTCCGTATGTAGGTATAAAGTTTGTTAAAATTTTAACATTGATTGCTCTGCCACTTAGGATTAAATTATGTTTATCTATTTAGTCATTTACAAAACAATGTTCTCCATAAATATCAACAAAATACCTATACATAGGTAATCATAAAGAGAGTATTAATTAAGAGAGTAACAAATTATCAACTTTGTGCAGAAACAAATCATTGCTGATTCAATGTTTGTGTAGAATCACAACTAAATAGCCACTGTAAAGTTATATTTTGATAAAACATATGCATTTACCCATATCAAACATAAACAATAATCAAATTACCACATTAAAACTTAAGGTGACATTTTGTAATGTTGTCAATGACCTCAGAATATAAGGTCAAATATTAGTCCTTTGAGGTTCTACAATCGACACTTTGGGTTTTACCTCTCTCAGTATCAATAAACAATATTTATAAGATGATGATCGAATTCCACTACCTATTTTATTTGTATTTGTTGTTTTCCGAGAATTTTAATATTTTTGTGAACTGCAGAGAATGTTCTGGCATTCATAAACTTGTTTTTATAACGATGTTTGATTCTTTATGTTCAGAGAAAGACCCAAAAAACTTTTTGACTAATAGTGGAGTGCAAGTTAGTACTTTTTAAGGATTGGAAATTGTGCAAATTGGGGGCTCACGAACACCTATAACTTGATTAAGCTTTGTAGATAGTTCCGAAATCGTAGTTCGTAATTATACTTTCGATACAAATTATAGGTATAGCAAAATGTTCACTTGCCCCTTAATCTATTCTGAGCGATAGATAGGTGTATCTATCTCATTGTCTAGAAATTCTTGCTAACACAAATTATACGGCGGATGTTAGCAATCAGTCCTAACTGGAGGACAAATAAATTCAAGAATTTATAATTCACAAATTAAAGTAATTCAGGTAACGGTAGAAGCAAACAGCGTGAGGAAGCCTGCATGTCTTAGAAAAAAAATCGAAGACATGTGACGTCCACCAACCCGCACTGGGCCCGCGTGGTGGACTACGGCCCACTCCCTCTCGCAGAGGAGGCCTGTGTCCCAGCAGTGGGAACATTATAGGCTAAAGTGATTATTTAAGGAAAGTATTATACAAGGTGTAACACAGAAACATTGTGCACGTGTAAGACTTGCCATTGCCGGTTCTATTATTATAGTGACGATTTCATTTCAATGCTGTCTTACAAAAATAACTATTCCACTTTTTGACAATGTGTAGCTTAAAATAGCCAAGAATGTACAAGCGTTAATGAGTGTAATACCTACGAGAAAGGCGACATCATGCAAACGGGTTACTCGTGCAATATTTCTGCATAATTTAGCTCTGCGGTTGGCAAACTATATGGTGTTGGCCCTCAATCATAGGAACAGCTAAAGCACAGATAGGTATAGCCATAAGAATAATTAGACCTTTGCCTGCGACTCCGTTGCTATAACGGTGAAGGAAAACATCGTGAAGAAACCGGCATGTCCTAGAACCAAAAATTCGAAGACATGTAACGTCCACCAACCCGCACTGGGCCCGCGTGGTGGACTACGGCCCACTCCCTCTCACAGAGGAGGCCTGTGTCCCAGCAGTGGGAACATTATAGGCCGATTATGCTTATGCTTATGCTGCGACTCCGTCCGCGTGGACTACAATTTGAACGCGCTAATCTCTGGAACGCCCTCCCCACTTGCCACGCGGCTGAGCAAATATTTTCTAAGCTGCATAAGCATAGCATAAGCATAATCGGCCTATAATGTTCCCACTGCTGGGACACAGGCCTCCTCTGTAAGAAGGAGTGGGCCGTAGTCCACCACGCGGGCCCAGTGCGGGTTGGTGGACGTCACATGTTTTCGATTTTTTGGTTCTAGGACATGCCGGTTTCCTCATAATGTTTTCCTTCACCGTTAAAACAAGTGATAATTAATTCCAATACGCACATGACTTCGAAAAGCCAGCGGTGCGTACCTCGGGATCGAACTCGACCCATTCGCCGTGGGAGGCACATGGTTAAACCACTAGGCTATCACTGCTTTTTCTAAGCTGGCCCAGACTGTCACGCCTTGGAGCTTAAAACCCGGGGCGGACCGCCCCATCGCTCCCCCCCCCTTACGCTGCTATTGCGTCGGCAGCATGATCACATTGATCATGTCAAAGCGTCTAGCTCAATAGCGCCTTGGCACATATCCATTGTTTCTATGATCTGAGGGCCCGACTATACGTTAATGACATTGCTTGGTGTTTTTAAACTGTTTCAACAAACAACAGTGAGCGCAACATGTGCTAAGTTTGAGCACCGCTGGTGAAGCGTGTCGTAAGTTGCAGCCGGATGCGGCTGCTTTACGTAAACGGTTCACTTGCTAGTGGCTGGTTGACCTTGACTAATGGACGATATTAACGCCTTTTTTTATCAGACACATTCCATAAGCAAATTGTGTTGTATTGATTTATTTTGTTTGAGAATGGGTTTGGCCTTATTATGTGTTGCATCCTCAGCTCATAGAAACAAGGAGATATGCCATCATAGCAAATTAGTACGGGAACATCTGTAGCCACTTTTAGTACATTTTTCAACACAATTACAAGCGCCCCTCGTGAATATAAATATCTCACACGCATTAAACATTGCACACACCCTCAATCTAACACTGTTAATCGTCACTCAAGACTAGCACTAAACTAAAACACTGTATTTATATCATCGATCGTGTTCGGTTCGTCGCCAGCGTGTACATTTTATATACGGTCAATGTGACCGTATCAAAGTGTCAATTTTAGTAGCGCCTTGGCACATCTCCCTTGTTTCTATGATCTGAGGTTGCATCAGTGTTCCATCACCAATAAGGGGTGGGGAGGTGCGTCCTGTATTATAGCTCTTAATAACACTACATAGCATCTCGAATAACATAATAACAGTACCTACAGCACTAATAACACATTATAGTAGCTACGATATTAGCCTCCACGAGCCCGTCGCGTCCTTCTCATGCACACAGCGCAAGAGCTCAAGATGGTCAGTTATCGGTATGGACACATCTCGAAAAGTAGGAGCCAGCTGGAATGGCCTCCTTTTGGCAGAGAACAGATACACCTGGGTCTTAGCTGCATTGAACTTGACCAGGTTGGCATCGCCCCAATCGGAGACTGCCGTAAGGGACAAATTCATGTGCTCGACCATGGCCTCTCTCAGAGACTGGATTTGTGGTCCAGGGGTCCGTGCATTGGCTATGTAGCTCTTTGAATGTGGGACACCTGTGTGCCCGGCTAACCCGGGAAACCGCTAGGATTATCTTTATGAAAACTTGAGAACAGACCTGACTGAGGCGATGTTATTTAATAACTTGCTAATTATAGAATTAATAACTGCCAACAGTGCCAACCTTTAAGAACGGGCGTTATTTGCAATTACTTCATCAAATTAGTACCTAAATGCTCTTTATTACTTAATTAGTAGCTAATTGGCCTGGTATTTGCTAAGTGAATATTTATTGTGAATTATGCTCTGTATCGGCTGATTTTTGTTATTAGAGCAGAATGAACGAGTTTCTATTGGGTTTTTCACTAAAGAACATACTACAATACTTTTTCTCATGGAGGGATGTTGGGAAGAGGGTAGTACTTGTAGCGACAACGATGTCATGGATCCCTACAATACATCTGACGTTATAAATCCTACATCGCGCAAGAAGAGTTTTCAGTGCGATTAGCATTATAAATACAGAAACCCGACATCAACTGTCATGA
The DNA here is from genome assembly GCA_948465475.1 of Thalpophila matura. Taxonomy (NCBI): domain Eukaryota; kingdom Metazoa; phylum Arthropoda; class Insecta; order Lepidoptera; family Noctuidae; genus Thalpophila; species Thalpophila matura. Next base: position 14,883,159 of record OX419196.1, read on the forward strand.
ACCGATGCAGCTCCCTCTAGTTGTCCTCCCCCCAGCGACGCCCTAAGCCGAGTGCCCTTAGCGTGTGGTCGCTTAGTTTGTAGTTTTATTTGGTTTTAAGCCTGGCTGGACGCATTTGTAAGTCCTCACCGGACCTCTACAGGTTTAATGCTAAGCCAATTATTATAAACGTAGGAGTCTAAAGATAACGATTACACGAAGTAGCGCACTCTTGCGCAAGGCTTAGAAGTGGACTAAACGAAAGGGTTACTTATGTGCCCATTCGGAACTTGTTAATAACTTCCAGATTGCAATCATAATAACTTAATAATTAATAGCATAATCAGTTTATAATGTACTGGGACACAGGCCTCCTCTCTGTGAGAGGGAGTGGGCCGTAGTCCACCACGCGGGCCCAGTGCGGGTTGGTGGACGTCACTGCATGTTTTCGAATTGTTGGACATGTTTCCTCACGGTGATTATTTGCACAAATTGCACAAAGTGTGCGCCTGCTGGGATTCGAACCCACAACCCACGATTAACAATTAATTATCATGAGCTTATAGCTGTTCCTGCCACTTGTGGTAGGTACAATTTATTTATTTATTTATTTATTTATTTAAAACCTTAATCTATCATTACAGGGTTACCCTAATGCGACAGCTAAGAACTTAAACTAATCAAAATTATAATACATTAAAACATTCTATACTAACATTATAAACAGAGCGTGAATTTTGTTAGTTTGTGTATAAGTGGGGGGTAATCTCCGGAACTACTGATCTGATTCTGAAAATTCTTTCACTAATAGGAACCTACATTATCCCTCTATAGCAGTGGTTCTATTTTTGAAGCCACGGACAACAGTTGCAGTTATTTTTAAAAGCTAGCGATCAAACAAATGAATGCGTGAATTACTGCATAATTTTCCTATCAAATAATTATGTTAAGCGTGAACTGAGTGGCTGCGGACCCCTGGCACTCATTATCACGGACCCCCAAGGGGTCCATAGACCCCACTTTAAGAAACCCTGCTCTACAGGCTATAATTCTACTTTTTCCCGAAAAATGCACAGTTCCTGTGCGTCACACAGACGAAGTCGCAGGTAAAGTAATAGTTAATGTTTAATATTGTACCGACAGGTGGCTAACCTAATTTTAGGCAGTGACCTCTGCCTATTGAACAACTGACACTCCTCGTAGGTCAAGTGCATCGAATACACGCCCTCTGTGTGTCATTGCACTTGTTATCCACAGACAAAGTTCTGTGCTATTAAAACCGTTAAACCTATATTTAAGAGGTTTCAAAAACCACTGACACGGGATTTGAACCCACGACCTCTGCCGCACGGTGGAGCCGGTGAAGTCATAAGAGTTCCGTATCCTATTTTAAATTCTGATCAAACTACATCCATGTAATGATGTTTAAGTGAACAAAAATGCGGATAGATATTCTTTGCAACATAAAAACCAAGTACGCGTTATTAACGTATGAGTAAGACCTTTAAGGCCAATAATTATGAAAGAAAAAGTGCTAACAGATACCACGCGATGTAGTGATAGTGACCGCAAGTGTATTAGACGTACCTCACGTACTACATTACATACAATCCTTGAAATATTTTAGTAACTGTGTAAGGCCATACAAATGTATGACATTCGGCCAATGTGCGAACGCTGCGCTGATTCGAACGTTTTTACCGTTTCAATTAAAATAATTTAAACGAAACCAATTTTTATTGATTGATTTTAATTTAAATGATTAAAAGTATGCAATTTGGTAACAAGGTAATAAAGTTGTACGTATTACTTATAATAAAATTAAAATTAGTTTCTTATAGTAAAATTAGTTTCGTTAGTTTTGAAAAATATATAAAGCGTTATAAATACCTACCATTTAATAAATACCTACTTTTATTAACCCTTGGCATCTCCACTTTATAAGAAACGTATAAAAAAACATAATATTGCTAAAGTGGTCAATCAATTTGACATTTATTAAATTGCGTTACTCGGTACAATCGTACACAAAACGTTAATTGCAGTGTTGCTGCAATAGGATGCATGTGACTTGTTTTATGTAACTATGCATTGTTGCACATAATAACACAAAAAATATACAATAACTGTTTTCATACAATGGATAAGTCCATGCATAATCATATACTTTATACCCATAGCAACCATAGGATTGTTTGAATCATGCAGAGTTATTAGGTGCTTTAGTGTTTTTTATTGCCAAAAAACACTAGTATATCTATTATTTATAAATGAGCGTCGAAGTAGGAAAACCGCTTTTGTTTTGACTAAAAATGGCAAATCGCAAGAATAGAATATTTATGTAAATTAAGAAGACTAATAAAACATTTTGAGCTAGTCTGTCTAATGATACGCTCAAACAAGTTATTTAAATCAGATAACTTCTCATCACTAATATCCAATTAAAACGTATTGTTTTCAATTAAAATAAGTACCTAAACCATAAACTTAAAGTCAAATTATGCAAACACGGTCTATTTGACATTTGACACATGTCAAATTACAAACAACATTTCGGAAATGTAACAAACACAACGTCTAAAAGTCCTCACTTCAAATAAAACGAAATCAGACAACAAAACCGCAAAACAATAATAAATCCACAGAAAAACAAATAAATTATTGAAAAATAACCGAAAAATCACTCACTTTTTTTAAATTTCTGTGTCGGTAACCACACAGGACCGCTCGTGTGAATGCACGATACTGACTGAGCGACGAACAGATCTCACCATTCACTTCGAACAAAACAACGGCTTCTGTTCGAGAACTTTGCGGTCACAAAGTTTGACTTTGTTGTTGCGGTGAAGAAATTTAGTCTGTATGTGAAGGGTATAGAGTTGTTCGGAGCTTGGATTTAAATTTGGTGATAAGAAGGCTACACTACAGGTGGAAATCTCGCGAAAATATCATTTAATGAGATAAAGTGACTTTACGGTTATAAAGGCAATTAAAGTTTGTACTGGAACAAATGTTGTCCAAATTCTGGTGCAGAAATAATTTAAGATAGGAAGGAAGAGAGAATGGATTAAAGGAATGCAGGGAGGAAGGAACGGAGGAAAGATGGGAGGAATGAAGGAAGAGAGGGCATGGGAAAGGAGGGAGGAAGGAACGAAGCAAGAAAGGGAGGAAGGAAGGAAGCTAGGAAGGGAGGGAGGGAGTCTAGAAGGAATCAAGGAAGGAAGGCAGGATAGAAAGAAGCAAGGAAGCAGGGAAAGAAGGATAGGAGAAAGGAAGAAACTAAAAAGACCCCATCAGTATTTACGAATCTATCTTTTTTTAGCTTCACAAAAATTGAATGATATAAGTAACAAACAAAGTTTTGGGGACGTAGCGCAAAAGTCACTATAAAAGTTAAAAACGTGTGCGGTCGGGGGTAATAATAGTAATAATTTTGTTCCTGATGGGGGTCATCAGGAACAAAATTACTTACGGCTTGTAGCTCAAAGACCGAAAACACTCATTGAGCGAAAAATAGCTCAAAACGCTTTGTGGTTAAGTAGGTACTATAAAATATCCACATCGCGAAATTCATGTTATGGCTCTAAAAAACTCTCATGACGCGTTGTGGCAAACAGAAAAAGACCACATAGCGAAATTCGTATCATGCTATTCGACCACAACGCGTTGTGGCAATGAAGAAAAACCATGCCACGTTCTGAGCCCTAGTTGACGTCTAGCCCTAATCGATTTCTACTAGTCAACTTCTACCAGTTCTACCGGAAACCGCGTTATAGAATTTCGATCCAAAAAGAGTCATCTACTAGTCATCAAAGTCTTGCAACATACGCAATCGTTGTGACAAAAGTGTGACATTACCACCATCAGTAGCAGCTCCTACGTCACAGTGACGTACCATGCTGGACGACCTTGCCATCGGCCGCGTTCCCTCACGACCATTATGTGATGTTCGTTGCATCACCAGCATCGGTAATTACTCCATGTGACTTTGGAAGATCTCCGAAACTTCCTGTAGTTCACATGGCGTAAAGTTCAGGGTTTTGTTCTTTGAACGATTTGGTGAATGGAGTAATATTATGATCTAATCTTATGAATTTGAAAATGAAGGTTATTTCCACCAGCGTTTTAAAACCACTAAAGAAACGGGTTTTGCCGACAGAAGAATAGACAAAATGACAGATTGTAGAAAGATTTCTACCGAATTAAGCATGGCGAAGAAATTCTTCAGTCGACAAAAGTCTACAATGCCAAGAACGGATCGCCACGTGCTCGGGCACAAGAGATAACAAGTTGGACAGAAAGAACTTTGTCTATTCTTGGTAGAATGGAGATGAAATTGGTCATGCTACGTGTGCAGGAATGTGTGAGGTAGCTAAGCGGTGTGTTATAGTGTGAAGCTAACGTTTGAAATTGTTTCTTTTGGTAGCAGAAAGAAAGATGGGGCACAACAGGATATTACGCTCAAATCTGGAGCAGCCCGACTGAGGAAGTACCTCCACCTTACAGAATATCACAGCCAGATAACGCTACTCTTTAGAAGTGTTGTGTTCCTGTGGTGAGTAAGGTCACCAGAGCTCCTGAGGATGCGCTGTGTTGACAGCGGGGTAGGCAACTTGGGGGATATAACATTAACCATAACTTTAGATGACATAGTCATGACAATAACTTAGGAATGAATTAAAGTCAAAATACCGAATAATAGAGAGGCGACCTCTATTGATCTGCATTTAAATCACTACCTTGATGAAGAGTTATCCACGAGAGAATTCGCCTACAGTAAGTAAGTAGGTACCATCTAAATCAGCAATTAATCTCACGTTTTTCCGCAAGATGGCGCCAGTAACCACATAAAAGATATTGAGATTTTCGATCTATTTTTTTCAATTAGACCATAGACATTTTTGAATTGTCAAGTAATAGTTCCATTTAGCGCCGCCAGCGTGTACGTTTTACTTATGGTCAATGTGACCAAACTAAAGCATCAAGCTCAATAGCGCCTTGGCACATCTCCCTTGTTTCCATGATCTGAGGTGTCATGAGATGCAGACAATTTATGTTTTTATTTCGTATTCTTAGAAACTATTAGAACCAATGAAACTATTATACTTATAAATGGTTGCGTCCCATAAAAACAAGACAGTTGTACAATTTGTGATCATCACGGGAATTATAGCTACGTTACTTTGAGTTTATATGTCAATCATCATTTATTGTAGACATTTTTCCAAGTACCTATGATATACCTCGTTAATTTATGAGTAGTTTTACTGTGATCGGTCTGCAATTTCAGTTGTTTTAAAACTCTTCATCATCAGTTCCGTCTTTATCATAAATAAGGGCACGTGAGTGTCCCGAAATACCAAAACCCAGTGGCTAGGTATGTATTTTTCATCCCATAAATCAATTTGGCTGTGTATTTTTCATCCAATAAATCAATTAACAACATTAGTTTCGTAGTTCAATGCATCATTATCAAAGAGTAGGTACCAGATAGGCAAGGTTGCTGAATAAAAGTACATTCTGATGTCTTCATTTACGTTTTTAGGGTTCCGTACCAAAATGGTAAAAAAGGAACCCTTATGGTGCGAATTCGTCTGTCTGTCTGTCTGTCTGTCACAGCTGCTTATTTCAGCAACTACTAATGCTATCGACTTGAAATTTAGAACAGTTAACAAGGTAACTTTATTGCAAATGAAAAAAGTCAAAAAATATTTTCATTGCAAAAGGGGTCGGAGAGGGGTCCAAAATTTTAAAGTGGGGTTACTAGGTCAAATGACATATCATATGAAAGGGCTTAATCTGCAGATTTCAAAATATATTTTCATTTTATTTTATGTCTCACAGTTTTGGATATATGATGAAAAATGTCTGAAAAAATACCATTCCCCCCCTTATCTCCGAGGTTTGCGGAGCGAAAAATCTGAAATAATTAGAGTTGGTAGGAATTGACCCAAATATTGCACCAAAAATAAAACGATGTAACTACGTGTAACTAGTAGTAGTTTCAAAATCATCAAAAATCCTTCACAAACAAACTTAGTTATGCGGTCCGGTTTTTTTCACTTTATCACCAAAAATGATACGGAACCCTTGGTGCGCGAGTACGACTCGCACTTTGCCGGTTTTTTTTATTTGATAATAGGCTTGCGTTTGACCGCCACCTCGACTTGATTGGCCGTTGTCGTTTTGGACAACCAATCACAAGCCACAACAGCTAATATGAGATTTGACAGCAGGATGTGGTTACTGGGTTCATAACTCTAGATCTGCCACAAAACAAATGAAATAGCGTGACAATAGTGCCCAAAACATAAATATAATTATATGAATTACGACATAATTCATATAATTATGTCAATTTCCTTTTATATTATATTCAAAATAATAATTCAAATAAATGGTTGTATGTTATGGGATATTAAAACTTGATGTCAATCTATGTGTGACGTGGTACGATTTAAATTTACTAGCTGTTGCCCTCGACTTCGTCTGAGTGAAAATGGATGAAAAGGTGCCTATGTGTTTTTCCAGGTGCCAGGCTACCTCTTTGTCAAATTTCATCAAAATCCATCCAGCTGTTTCAGCATGAAATAGTAACAAACATACACGCACACACAAACTTTCGCCTTTATAATATTAGTGTGATAATAAAATAAAGTGAATAAAAACACTATACCCTCCTTTTGGGCTTCGCCGCAGTCGGGTCATAAAATAAGTTTAAACGGAGCAAATCACGTATATCTGGGGGGGGGGGGGTGATTCTCGTGGGTTCGATATTGATATCGCTTAACAACTGTCAAAATCCCTACCATTTTGACATTTGTTGTCATCACCCCCCCAGGGAGGCGATTCTCGCGGGTTCGATTTAATATCACTTTCGATATATATAGCAACAACTGTCAAAATATCGATCGAATGTAGCTTTCGGTATTCTCGTGAAGTCACTGCAGATATATATCGATGGTAAAGCGTTCGACATGCATCGCGTGGTATGGAGCAGTCGATAGTGTCATATCGAATGAATTATCGTACGCGCGTAAAAGAAGTTGTAGAATTGTTGTCAGATTGGTAAAATCATTTTGCTTTCAATTGATCAAAACTATGAATTTCGAAAGAAAATCGTCTTAACAGACAAATTTGTCCGTTGTCGAGGCTTGTATCACAGAAAAATTCCCAAATCAAAACAAACAAACAAAAACAAACGATTTCACTTCACTTTTAGGTTATGGCACTATTACTTAAAATGATTCAATTCTCAATTAAGCTAAAATTACGTAAGGATGAGTACAATTTTAGAAAAAATAAACAAATGTTTAATAACAATTAAACACGAATAAAAATATAGAATTTTTGACAGATGTCCATAAAAGTCACTGTCAAAACATTGACACTCCGTTCCACAAAAAGTATACACATGTTAAGATTATTTTTTTTTATTAGAATGAAATAAATACTCCCTATTTGACTAAAATCTAATGGTGGTTACTGTAAAATGATAACTTATTCATACTTTTAGCCCAAATGACTAGAAAAAATTATTTGAAGACAAATTATCAAAATTTATCATTAATTCTTGGTCCGAGCACCAACCCACAAAAACGGAACGTGTCTTGGCAGAGACAAAAACTCGAAAAGGATTGAATGAACATAATAATACGTCAATATCTATTACAAAAATATCTATTGCCCGCGAGAATGCCGATTTTAGCATGGGACCGATATTTTCAGTAGATATGATCTTGATCGAATGCGATATCTACATGATACGATATTGATCATATCACTGATTTATCGCACAAAGCGAGAATCACCTCCCTGATTCTTCCTGACGTATCGAACACTTTGCGTCCTGCGACCACGAACGCTGCAAAGTGTTCGATACGTCAGGAAAAATCGGTAGTATACGCGATTTGATCCGTTTAAACTTGTTTTATTATGTGTAGTAATTGCGAAAACCTAAGACATTATTAAAGTGAATAATTTATACAGGTTGTAAGGTTAAACGAAGGACGTAGTAAAGGAGAGTATATAGATATTCAGTAGATATTCAATATGAGTTCGATATGCTACAACGTTTTTAACGGTGTTGGAAGTTTTCTTTCACCACTTTTTAGTATCCCAGGCATTACTTTAACACATAAATCTATAAAAATCCAGACCGTTTAAGACCTAGAGCAAGTGACAGACAGGAGAGCCAACATAGCATCAAAGGGAACTCTTAGGCTTGAAACTACGTTAAGCCTGCAATACATGTTGGCCGAGCTTAGACCAACGCGAGCCTAGACAAATTGACACAAGGCAAGCACTACTGTCTACACGTTCGGCAAGTTTGACGTCAACCGCATAACGCGCGGAAAAACATGTGAACACTATTGTACAAGCGCGCGCGAGCGCCTTTGATTTGTGCAGAAAAACCGACACCGCTCCGAAGTGAGGCAAGTGATCGCGAGCGACTGCAAATTGTGGCAAGCTACGTCAAATGAGGTCTATACACGTTGGCGCTTGTCTATACTCAACCAACTAGTCAAGTGACACCGAGCGATAGCAAGACAAGGCAAATATACCGTCTACATGTTGGTATTGGCCTTCACTCGACAACGCTCGGCCAACATGTATTGCAGGCTTTACGCGGGTTCGGGCGCGGTCCCATACAAAAGTGCTCCGTCGCGGGGGCCGGCGCGGGCGTCCGTCGCGGGGCCCGCCAGCGGTGCATGCATGTCGCACGGGGCACGGGCTTGTTCCAGCCTTCCAGGATATATGTGTTGAACTAGCGACACTGCGTAAATAAAATAATTCGGTCTCCGCGACTGGTACCAGCGATGAAGACCGTCGGGATCCCACAGAGCCCATCTTCGCGTCCACGCGCGTAGACACGCGACGGGTGCCCGTCGCGGTTTCAAGCCCTAATACCTATTATATGTGAAACGCTCTACAGTTGAGGCCGCGCCCAAAACGATTGGGTTTTTCACATGTGAAAACTTAAACTACTTTTATACAAAATATTTAAAAAATTCGAAAGTTTGTCATCCATCATTAGAACTGGCCTACTTTAAAACCTCATAATAAATCCTCTATAGTGGGAATCGACACTTTAGCGCTAATAACGTCGAAAAACTAGTGGGTAGATATTATAGGTACCTACCATTATAAAACTGTAAAAAATCATACTTTTTGTGTTTGTGCGCACATCACGCAAAAAGTACTGAACGGATTATGATGCGGTTTACAGTTTGGTACCTTGTAAAATTTAAGCCATATTTCATCTAATTACATGAAAATATGGCTTAGATTTTAGGTTGGAATTCCGGTGGGATGAACCAGAGATACAGTTTTACCTTTTCGTAGGTACTAGCCACCCTACATGGAGGTCATTTCAATGTTAAATTTATTTTAGTCTACGCGGATGGAATGACGGGCAAAAGTTTCCTATATACATATTAGTCTATGGGCAAAAGCTTGTACATTATAATTTTGGTAACCTCGGTATGTATGAACTTGGTCACAGCTCACAGCACATATTTTACAAGAAGTAGGTAAGTACTTTATAAATACACGTGTTATACATACACATGCCTATTTTAAAACTTCACATGGTCAATTTAAAACGAGATATAGTTTCATGGTCATTTTAATGAGATGATTGTACTTTTATGATAATTGTAAACGTCTATAATAAGGCAGTCTAACTGGTTTACATGAAACCGGTTGAAAAAACCTTTTTATTAGGGTACCGTATCTGAAGGTGCCAAAGGGATCATTAGTAAGCCTACGCCGTTCGTCCGTCCATCCGTCCGTCACAACTAGGGCTGCCATCACCATAATTGCTTACGCCGGACAAAAACTTTAAAAACCCCGGAAATTTGGGTGAAATTGAGTACTTTTTCCGGACGCCCCAAAAAAAAAAAAAACCGGACGGATGGCAGCCCTGTGAGTTGTTATGTGACTCACATAACAACTCACAGGGCTATATCTTTAGAACAGTAGAAATTGTCACAATATGTGTAAGTGTGGCCGATATCGTGGCAAATAATAATAAAAATATTATTACAGGGCTATCACCAGATGACCGGTTAAGCAGTGACGGCTGTTAGAAGCCAACTGCGAAAGGCCATTAAAAAAAAAAAACAAAAAAACTTACAGGGCTATACATCTCGGCTGCAATATTATTAGAGTTATTAGTTATATTTTATTGAAAGTTGTTGCACTAAATTGAATCTTTGGTGTTTGATTCAATTTAGTACAATAACTTTTAATCTAGAGAGGTTTACATAAATAACAAAAGTAGAGATTTTAAGAAAAAAATATTTGGATCACAACTTCTAAACTACTGATTTTCCCGGAACATAATTAAATATGTTACGTTTACATGAAACCTTATGATGTACACGACCCAAAAAAAAATATTTGGACATCTATAAACGGGTCACCCTGTGTAATCGTCCCCCTCACTGAGTTGGTAATAGGCTCGTTCCATAGTATTCCATAAGATATAGTGTGAGTGTTCAACTTCGTTCCCAATGTTTTAGTGTGTTTTGCAAAAATACGTGACATCATTATGCAAAATATGGTACGTACCAACTTATAAGTTTCGACCCTATTCGCGAGTCGTTTATCTTGTTAGCGATCTTAAACGTGACTATATTTTTATTACCGTTTTGAAAGTAAAAAATTCGTCATCAGGAGAAGTAGCAGTAATTTCTGAATTCTGGCAATTCAGCGTAATTGAAGAATGGACACAGAAAGTACGAACACAGCAATGCACAGGGCAAGCCGGTCCGGTCAGATTCTAATCATCTGTACTACTTAGAGGATACCTTGCATTTAGAGGTACGAGTTTTTCTATAAAATAGGTTGCAGTCACTTCGTAAACACCTAAAAGATACGGTGTAAGAGGTGGTACCTAATGCTGGATCATATTCGGTTCATAAAAGGCATACCAGAGTGGCTTAAGGCGACGGTAAATGGTAACGGCCGTAAATCTTAAGTTTTAAATCTCTTATTTCGCCGTCAAATAATGCAGGTTAGTTGTGCATTTTTTTATGTTAAACTAGAACATATATACATCAATCGTACCTGTGAATATTAACCTATTGTAGTAAAATACTTAATGAAATAAATTCATGAATTACTGTCTACCCAAAACATAAAAACGTAATTACTTTCAAATCGCTTAAGATATTTTCATGATTTGGTTTGTGTGAAAAGACTATGTTACTACCTATAATATTGCCTGTTACTTTGTTTTTATTTTATATTTTAGATACTAAAAAGTAATAATACGTCTAATTCGGCACAGCGCGATCCTTGATAGGCGAGTCGTATTGCTCGGTGGACGTATGTCACGTTGCTTGAGCTCAGCGCAGAACACTCAAGCTATACCACCCAAATCATTCAAGGCCGTTGGCAGTTATCAGCGCCTTAATACTAAGGATTAGAACATAATGCTACAGTTTTACAAAGGATTGTAAGACGCTCGCCAGCAGCAGAGTTTATCCCTACTCATAACCTAAATGGTTGTGCACAGTGCGTTTTTAGAGGAATATCCTCCCGCTTCAATTCGAACGAGCTTTCTGCCAAGGTTTTCCCGGGAGACTATAGTATGGAGTACTTCAAGAGAGTGAGAGAGTGAGAGAGAGAAAGAGAGTAACACAAATGCGCGTTGAAGACCCTTTAAAAAACTATTTACTCCCTGTAAATAGGTTTTAAAGGGTCATCAACGCGCATGTGTTACTCCTGGTTTCATAGGCTACGATAATTGCTTATTATCAGGCGGGTCGTACGCGTTTGCCACCATCGGGGTAGCGCAATCCAAAAAAATATATTTTACACTTCCCTGTTTTGGGAATTGGACAGATAGACGGACAGACGGCGTAGATTTAGTAATAGGGTCCCGTTGGCACCGTCCGAACCCTAAATCATACTAATATAATAATGCTGAAGAGTTTGTTTGCCATACAAATGTTATGTCACTCAAATTCATCATGGTAAATTCTAATCTCTGTAATGTGCCTTTAATTAGGCAATTACAGGTTCAAAAGTATTTCCGGCGTATACCTAATACGAATTTTAAACGAGTCCAATTTAGTTCGTAATGTCTCGGCTCCGGCAGTGTCACGCATCCTACAGAAAACCTACTGACAACTTTATATGAATAAAAATCTCATAGTAGTGATGTGAAACTGTGAGATGCGGACGTGTCTATATTAATATATATTTATTAAATTAATTGAGGTAGTGTTGTGTGTTATTAGAAAATATTTTGTAAGTATGTCACTTTAATTTATGGCCTTGTTTTTCTGCGAGTTTCAGATTAACCTAGATTATGTTTTTAATAAAAATAATGTTTTCGCTTAGGCATACTTATTGATCAATCGTGCTTTAAAGACTTTTTGACTATCTCTTAATTTTTGACTTACAATAGTCATAAATAGATCATAGGAATAGAATAGTAAACAACAAACTCAGTCATAACCCCCTTACGATGATTAAATTAAACAACTCTTATGTCATTTGTCTTATTCATTGTCATACAAATTACAAGGATAGTTGTACATATATTTAATCAGTGGTTAAAGTTAAGAGGCGTCTATAAGTAAGGGGGAATTAATATAAAAGAATTAATACTATAATTTAAAGAAGAAGAAAAAAACTCTTACATTTACAAACTATATTTTATAAACATTAGAAAAAAAACTAACTAAAACTTGACAAAGTAGGTATCAGAAAAAATATTTAAGTAATTATTAAAATACAGTCAAAATTAGTACATAATAGGTAATTAACACTAATTTCTCTGACTCGTCTAGACAATCGCGATATAAGTTTTTTTATTATAATTACGTCTACAGATAGGCGTTCAGTATCATGAAACGGGATAGGTACATAAGCATATTTACCAAAAGAAAATACAGTAGCATCAGTGTTGTGATAATCATTAGAGGATGTTGCATTTAATTAATCCTTTCTCAATGTCAATCAACGCACACACACATTAATCACACAATTCTAGATCTCATAGTAGGTACCTACGGTCAGATTCTGTACTTTTTTTCTTTTATTTTTTCTGTTTTCAGTTTCAGTTTTTCATTTTATGAAAATGCCGTTTCGCAATCGTTAGCAAAACCAAGTACCTACAGTCAGTGACAAAATAGAGTTAACACTTTAAATCATAACTAAAAACAAAAAAATAATATTCGAAACATAATGTACAATTTAAATAACATATTGACCTAAGTAAGTTGAAATGCTGAAAAACTTATTTCTATGATCCTGAGATCCTTAATAGTTGGGCTCACACAGAATCATTCGTAGGAACGTCTTATAATCGATGTTTTTAGTTATTAGTGTTCATCGACTAATTTAAAATTTTGTTTGTTTATTGCGCGGCTTATTTCTTTAAAGTTTAAATACAATATTATAATCAAAATTCATGTATTTATACAGGGTGGCAGGTAAGACAGTGGAAATATTTTAAGGGGTCATTGTACTCATCATTATGAACAACTTTTACTACGGGACCAACCCTGAAATCGCGAAAAAAAAATCAGCTGTTCCATACATTTATGTTCACATAACTCAGCAAAATGTATGGAACATCTGATTTTTTTTTCGCGATTTCAGGGTTGGTCCCATAGTAAAAATTGTTCATAATGATGAGTACAATGACCCCTTAAAATATTTCCACTGTCTAACCTGCCACCCTGTATTTAAATATGGAAATTAGCCGCGATCTAACCCTAATTAAGCACTAAAAATAAATACCCGACATTCAAGTTAATACAGTGTCGGCAGTTCATGGTCAGATTCGGTCAGTCTTGATACATCTGTAGGTATCGTGGCTAAACACGAGTTTAGTTGCCAATGCAGTTTTTATAAAGCTAAATATATTAGAAAATGATTAACTAACTCGTTCACACCTTCAGATCATAAAAACAAGGGAGTTGTGCCAAGACGCTATTGAAATTGACGCTTTGTTATGCTCACATTGACCGTATGTAAAACGTACGCCCTGGCGACGAACCGAATACGATCGATGATATAAATACAGTATTTTAGTTTAGTGCTAGTGTTGAGTGACGATTAACAGTGTTAGATTAAGGGTGTGCGGAATGTTTAATGCGTGGGGAGATCTTTTTATTCACAAGGAGCGCTTAATTATGCGCGTAATCGTGTCGAAAAATGTACTAAAAGTGGCATCAATTGTTCCCGTACTAATTTGCTATGATGGCATATCTCCTTGTTTCTATGATCTGAAGGTATATGTCTATGTAAGACAATAAGTTATGAGATTATTAATGACATGGGATAAAAAATACTATTAGTTGCTGTTGTCAGTGGTAAAACTCCCACCTTAGGGGAACGATGTAATGCACCCGGGTAAAAAGTAGTAGGCATAACTTCCTCAGGCTGCAAGCTATCTCTATAGCCTATACTCATCAAAATCGGCCCAGCGGTATAACCGTAAAATCGTAACAAACAAACAGATTTGAACAGTTGGAAAATTAATTTGCATGAAGTTTGAATCAAATTATATTCCATACTTTTCGGCAAAGGGGATACATTATAATCACGTGTACTTTTTTTATAGATAAGACAATGAAATTTCAAGGCGAAATAAAAAACGCCTAAAGAAACAGAACTGATATTTTGGCTATTTTGATTTTTTTTAAGTAGGTACCTAGCAAAAAACGCTAAACTCGTTTTAACTGTCATAAACGAATGCTGTTTTCCTGCTTATAGTTATTTTATCTAATACTACAGCTACTGATGTACCTATATACCTACATTATGCACGAATTATGGAAGACTCCATTACCAAAGACTTGATTTTCCTCGGGATATGTGTAAGACAATGGAATTGGTTATTGTATTGAAGATCTTGGCTTCTTGGAGCTTCCGATTCACCAAGGGTGTGGTGACTTAGTTTTTGTAGTAAAGATATTGAATAATTACAAGATGCTAACTTTCAGTAACAAATTGTGCTTGCATTTGAAAGAATTTCAAATATTGAGTCAGTCAATTAAAAAGATGTAAAGATATTTATCAATTTCATAAAGAGCTGCCTTTTCTTGTTGACTGTACTTTTCAACGATTTTTCAAATAAAAAAAAGGTGTGATGATTTTACACAGAATTAATGTATGACCATTCGACCACGCACCATAGGGTTTCCTTCCTTACGGAACCCTAAAACAGAAAAAAACCGGGCATTGCAACGCATGCGATAAAGCTAGTTATAAATCATTATGTATCTAATAAATATTCATCTAGCTTATAAAAATGTTTTGACGTGTAAAAGTGTTACAAAAAAAACAGGTTTAAAAAAAACCGACTTCCAAAAACTACACTAAAAACTATGAAATAAAAATGTTAAACTTCCATAAATAAAAATCTAAATGTATATTGAAGTCGGCGGGGCCTCTTCTTCAGGTTTCTACCTCTCAGCCTTTGAACAGGAAGAACGTGCGCAGTGTGTGCAGCGAACATGCAGCTTGCTTTGCGCCTCGACAAATTAAAATTTTCTTTCATTCCTCCTGAATCTATAATGTTGCTTATATTTATGCTAGGCCCCGCCGACTTCAATATACATTTAGATTTTTATTTATGGAAGTTTAACATTTTTATTTCATAGTTTTTAGTGTAGTTTTTGGAAGTCGGTTTTTTTTAAACCTGTTTTTATTTTTATCTTTTTAGTGTAGTGTAACCATTTTTGTTGTTGTTAATTTATTACAATAAAGTACCATTAAATCATGGACAGAGCGACTTTGATCATTTATGTACTTTTACCGAGATCGATTACTTCCACGAATTTAAATAGGTATGTACTTATATTTATAGATGTTGGTGGATGAGAGCATTTCAGTAAACAAAAACCGGGCAAGAGCGTGTCGGACCACGCAGTGTAGGATTCCATAGCAAGAAGTATTTTGAGTGTTCCGACCGCAAATACAAGTTTGTATTTCATAATATTATTATGAAATATTATTATTTTTACGGTTGTCAAACTCAAAATGAAAAATAGTGAATATTTCAAAAATTTTGTGACGTATCTTGTTCAAACCAATTTCAATCGAAAGTATTTATTAAATGCTATAAGCTTGATTTTTTCCCGATTTTTTGATAGCGCGGTTGGAAAATTACAGGGGGGGACACACATTGTTAACGACTTTGGGAGCTCCTAGTTCACTCAATATGCACTTAAATAAAAAAGGTATTTAGAAACCTTCATGTTATTTTCAAAGACCTATCCAACGATATCCCACATGGTGGGGTGCGCGAAAATATTATTTTTCATCCCTCAGTTTCATGTATGGGAGCCCCCCCTAATAATTTTATTTTTCGTAATTTCACTATAGGCCTTAATGGCGGCTTGTAAAAGACATCTACCTACGAAGTTTCATATAAATTGGTTATGAACTGTAGATAGTAGTAATAGCAATAGGCTCGCTCCCTAGCCTTCTATCAAATGCGACTTAAGCATAAAAAAATTGTGTGTACTATACACCTCTGTCTAACCTTGCGGGAAATATCGGCGTGATGTTATGTATGCATAATATCGAGATCGATTGCGTTCAGGAATTCATGTACCTACACAATATCACTTTTTCATCATCGTCATGATGTCATCGAGATACACCAAAAATACCGTTTATTACACCTCGTTAAAAATCTACTCAACCAAAGTTAATAAAATTTATATGGGACCACCTCGCGAGCTTCTTCTACCATGTGAAAAAAGAATCACGTAAATCGGCTCATAAACCACGGAGTAATCGGTGTACATACATGAAAAAAAAAAAAAAAAAAAAAAAAAAAAACCAACCGAATGCAGAACCTCCTCCTTTTTGGAAGTCGGTTAATGAATATCTTCTATAATTTATGTATCTATAAAGAAAAATATAATAACGCAGATTATAATCCACAGGGTCAAATGTTTGTAGGTAAGTATTTAACTTAATAATGTGCGTTATTAATTAAAATTATGGTTATGTTTATGATAATAATAAGTAATTAGAGCAGGAAATATATTATTACGACTTTATGAGTTTATAATTCTTCTATTGTTTATGACACTGTGTCGTTAAGCAAGGGCTGGGGGGTCAGGCTGCTAATGAGAGATCATGCATTCAAATCTCTGCTATTGCAAGATTAAAAAAAATTGTTAAATAAAAATTTAAAAAACCCGACTGCTAAAAAATAATAAAAAACAAGACGACATTGCAGTCGGGACTCGGGACCCATAATAGGGTATTGCTATTACCAGTATTACCAGTATTACCCATATTGCTCGGAAATAGCGGGTCCCGACTGCAATGTCGTCTTGTTTTTTATTTTTTTTTTGCAGTCGGGTTTTTTAAATTTTTATTTTACTGTTTTTAGTTGTTAATGTAAATGACATATTTATACATGTTTACGAAATTCTTTTCGAGCCCTTCATTTTGATACCCCACCCGATAGGTTTTGAGGAAAAAAAAAATTCGAAGACTTAATAATGGCGCCAAAAGTCGGCCATTTGCATTTTTATAATTTTGATATATCCAGTGTCACTCTCACAATCAAGACGAATCTAACGACACCTCTCAAGCTAAAATCCATCAAGCCGTTTAGGCTACAGAGCATGCCAAA
This sequence comes from Thalpophila matura, assembly GCA_948465475.1. NCBI lineage: Eukaryota > Metazoa > Arthropoda > Insecta > Lepidoptera > Noctuidae > Thalpophila > Thalpophila matura. The sequence continues at coordinate 14,900,761 of OX419196.1, forward strand.
GAAATATACATAAATACATACACTCGAAAAACATAACCCTCCTTCTGGCGCAGTCGGGTAAAAATAAAAATAATCGAAACAAAATGATGTATACCACCGTACTTTCACGTTGTAACTGCGGGTTAAGCGGGGTAAACAATACAGCCTGAAATAGGTACAAAATATTAAATTTTGTTTCACTACCGGCATTAAACAAGCAAACCAGGCATCGTCAATTTGAGTTTTAATAAATCTTAAAACAAGTATCATATTAATTTGATTTAAAATAAAAAATCTTTGATAAAAAGATAATGTTATGTGTGAAACACGCATAATAGGGATGTTAACTACTTTTTTTTTATTGTGAATCTGTAAAATATTTGAAAAAAGGCAATTAACACCAAAAAAACCGATGAAACATCTACAAAATTGGCAAAGTTATAAGCGTTTTAAAATGATTTGCTAGACACGGACGGCACTACCTACTAGTGACGTAACACCACCTACGTCCGCTTGCGCGACAAAGACGGAGCGATACTCCCTCCAAAAACTTTAAAAGCGTCTATGTTTTCCATTTTGTGATAAATAATTATTTTTGCTTTTACTTTTTTGTTGTGCCTATTCCTTCTTTGAAATAAACTAATTTATTTGTACTTTTTTAATAGTAGGACACTACGTATTCCATAATAAAAAAAAAAACACATAATTTAACATTATTTCGATCTTTTTTCTGGCGGTTTTAACTTTTTTAAAGTTTTTTTATTTTTATTTTTCTATTTTGAGTGACGCGATTACCTACAGCCATAGCATGAATTCATTACCACTAACCGAACCTACAAACCTTTTGCTGTGCGAATTAATCATCAACATAGTTGGTGAAAAACGATTCCATCAAAATTAATAAAATTTATATGGGATCACGGCACAAGCTTCCTCTACCAAATGTAAAAAGAACCATCAAAATCGGTTCATAGGTAGGTAATCGGCGAAAATATCATGCAACATACCACCCATTAATTTCGATTTTCAAGATGGCCGTCGCGCCTAATACGTCATTTTGTAACGGTAGATTTTTAATAAACCGTTGAAAAATAATAAAAATCATAGTTTTTTTCTGAAAACATCTTGTAATTGTATTTTTACGCAAGGAAGAATAAATAGTACCTAAGGATTAATTTCTTCAATCAATAATAATCATACTATATAATTGTGTAAGCGGGAGCGGTGCCTTGAGGCGCGGTGTCATCCAAAAAATACAATTGAATTTAAAACCTACTCATTTTATAAATAAAACCAACAGTCCGGACTAAATGGATGATGATTTTCATGGTCGTTTAATCTTATACCTACCTATGGTAAAGAATTCCATGACAGTGGTGCTGATTCTGTCGAACATCGCACTAAATTAACACACTATGGACATGTTGTTTCAACTTACAGTTACGTGTCTGTAACCGTCAAATATGGCGGCTTGTATGACAATTTCATACTGACTTAACGATTACGTACTAAGGGCGGGTTGCTTCATCTTACAGTTACGTATCTGTAACCGTCAAATATGGCGGCTTGTACGAGAATTTCATACTGACTTAACGATTACGTACTGACTTACGGATACAGATGGTTTGAAGCAACCCGCCCTATATCTCTTTCTTACAAATATCACTGAAAAAGGACAGCAAATATTTAGAACTGTCAAATTAGTCTACGCCCTTGTCATTTACGGGAAAATAGTCATGAACTTTTGCGATTACGACTAAATTGACATTAAAACTATTGAAGTGGACTAATTTGACAGGGTTCAATATCTGCTATCCCTCTCTCATGTTTTTTATTAGAAAGAGACTTAATAAGACTAAATTAGTTTAGTTGGTAAACAACAGAATCGCCACCAGTGCCATGCTCTCTATTAGGAATGGCCGTCTAACCGGTCATGTAAATAATTGTACAATAAGATTCACGAAAGATGACCACTGCGCAGAAGGCATATTTTAGGTCCCTTTGGAGGTGCGAGGTGAGGCGCGGGCGGAATGCGTCAAGACCGGAGCGACGCCATTGGTCCGCGCCAGTGTACGTGCGCAGACGGCCGCCATTTGTGGTCATCTTTCGTGAATCGTACTGTACCAGCGCGGTATTAACAGGTTAACCTGTCCAAGCTCCGGAGTGGGAATGTACCAAAGACCAGTTTATTTTTTATATAAAAAAAATATCATAAATGAAAGAGTAGGTATTGTCCCAGCACATTTTATGAATTGTCATGCCAAGTCCGCATTAATTATGAAACTCTCCCTACGTCCACATCCTCAGATTGGTGAATAATTGTATGGGCGAACAGTGGGCCGATCACGAGTTATTTTGACGTATCATCAGTATCGTAAATGTAAGCATAATTTTAATCTAAAATACAACAGGTACAGACAAATTAATTAAGTACCTACCTATTTAATTTTAATTTAAGCAGTGATAGCCTAGTGGTTTAACCATGTGCCTCCCACGGCGAATGGTTCGAGTTCGTGCGTATTAGAAATTAATTATCACTCGTTTTAACGGTGAAGGAAAACATCGTGAGGAAACCGGTATGTCCTAGAATCAAAAATTCGAAAACATTGACGTCTACCAACCCGCACTGGGCCCGCGTGGTAGACTACGGCCCACTCCCTCTCACAGAGGAGGCCTGTAGTGGGAACATTATAGGCCGATTATGCTATTTAAATAAATTTTGTGTAGCAAACGTATATAAATATGCTTGCATAAATTACGATACCTTACGTCAAAATAACTCGTGAACGGTTCACAGACCACATAACAATCTATGGACTGATATGGAAATCTGTGTGACAGACCAAATACGACTAACCTGTAGGAGCCGGTTTTTCCTGCAGTTTGCAAGACTAATTATTATGTCATAATATTTATTAGTTGCATATTAATTTGCATCAAAATAATAAATACCTTGAATAGGTACCTAGGTACTTTATTTGCGGAAAATGGCGGTTACTCGAACATAACTTCGAAAAATAATTGTTCTAGGCAGTAATCCAAAGTAAAACACTTTTGCCAAAGTCTACTCACAAAGTTATCCTCTAAAATCTAGAATATAAATCAAACTTTCAATAATAATTATGCATGTAGGGTAACTGGAGGGTTAACCACTAAATAAGTAGGTTAACCACTAAGTAGGTAGAGCAACAAGGTGGTGTATTTATAGTAGAATTTGCATAATAAACAGATAAACAAATAAACAAATAATGTTCCATAAAACGAATAAAATGCAGATTATGTTGGTTTAAGCAACGTTTCATTTACGATGTAAACTGTCGTAATAAATCTCATAAATTACTAATTAATAACATGAATCCACAAGTTTTTTAAACTTGGCTATCGCATTAAGACTTCACCTTAAGTGTGAGAAATAAATAAATGTTTTGCATTTTTTTGTACTAATTATTATCAAGGTCTATTAATGGGCCAAAAAAAACTCGACCTTAAAAAAATACAACCAATTTTTTTCGATCAATGAAACTGACTAATGTAACATTATTTATTTCTTTATACATAATAAGCAAAAAATAATGTAGCTTAATTTCTAAGTACACAATCATTATGTATTCATCCCGTATGTATGTAAGTATGTATGTATGTATTTATGTATGTATGTATATATGTATGTATGTATGTATGTATGTATGTATGTATGTTTGTATGTGCGCGATTTTCTCAAAAACTACTGATTCAATTTAGATGGGGTTTTCACTAACGTAATCTACATACTTTCAGGAAGGTTTTAGTATATAATACATTATGTAATCATTCCTTTGTACAAAGTTATATGCATAAATGTACACACTCCGTAGAAGATTTACTGTTGAACGAATTCGTGAAAGTAATCTAACACGGGATAAAGAACTAAAAAGGGAAAACTAAAAAACTTTTTTAACAAAAAATAACCGACTTAAAAAATCCACTACATAGAAAATAATAATTTTGGTTTCGGAAGTCGGTGGCAAAAAAAGCAAACAAAAACCAAAGCCACCGATTTCCGAAACCAAAATTATTATTTTCTATGTAGTGGATTTTTGAAGTCGGTTATTTTTTGTTAAAAAAGTTTTTTTTTAACAAAAAATAACCGACTTCTAAAATCCACTACAAAGAAAATAATAATTTCGGTTTCGGAAGTCGGTGGCAAAAAAAAGCAAACAAAAACCAAAGCCACCGACTTCCGAAACCAAAATTATTATTTTCTTTGTAGTGGATTTTTGAAGTCGGTTATTTTTTATTAAAAAAGTTTTTTATCACCATGGCTTTCACTTTGACAGTTCAACAACATCCATTGCAGCGTTGAGCTGGTTACGGGAGTATGGACTAAGCAACATGCTGCGTAATGGATGTCAAAGTCAATGCTATGGTGATAGCAATTGAGTTACGCAATTAAGGTGATGTTTGCCACCATCGTCGTATCCTCAGATCATAGAAACAAGGGAGATGTGTCAAGGCGCTATTGAGCTTGACGCATTAGTTTGGTCACATTGACCATAGTTAAAACGTACACGCTGGTGATGGACCGAACGCGATCGATGATTATAAATACAGTGTTTTAGTTACAGTGATTGAGGGTGTGCGGAATTTTTAATGTGTGGGAGATCACAAGGATCACAATCACAAGGAGCGCTTGTAATTGTATTGCAAACTGTTTTAAAACTGGCGACAGTGATTCCCGTACTAATTTGCTATGATGGCATATCTCTTTTATTCTATGATCCGAGGTCGTATCCTAATTTCAAACAGCAAAATATGATGTGGATTTCAATCATAAATATTATATTAATGATAGTTTTATACGGTATCGTTTTACAATAATATCAGTAATCATTAGTATGATAGTAATCATTAGTATCATAGTAATCATTAGTATCATAGTAATCATATCTGCTTAGAAACCGTGAAGGCTAATAGTACTACTTACGTAATGCAATAAAACGTTGACCAAATTGCATTCCACGATTATAAAAACCTAGGTTTAGGACCAATTTCACCGACAAGATAATAGTCCGATAATTGAAAACGGCCGTTTAACCTGCCTTTTCCTATAGAAAAAAATATGTTAAACAGCCGTTTTCAATTTATCGGACTGTTATCTTGTCGGTGAACTTCGCCCTTAGTGGTAACTTGGTAATCGAATAATCGGTCGATTATTTGTCCGTTTTTAAGTAATCCAGAGTTATAGTTAGGTAAGTGTCCAAGTGATGGCTATAGAGGGTGTAATTTTAGTCAGTTACATACGAAAACAGGTCATTGTACTCATCATTATGAACAACTTTTACTATGGGAACAACCCTGAAATTGGGAAAAAAGTATCACCTGGTCCATACATTTAAGTTCACATAATTGAATTAAATGTATGGAGCAGCAGTTTTTTTTTCGCGTAAATAATATATTATCGATTATAATTGTACCTTTGTCAATCCCTCAGATCATAGAAATAAGGAGATATGCCATCATAGCAAAGTACGGGAACAACTGATGCCACTTTTAGTACATTTTTCGACACAATTACGCGCATAATTAAGCGCTCCTTGTGAATAAAAACATCTCCCACGCATTGAACATTCCGCACACCCTCAATCTAACACTGTTAATCGTCACTCAACACTAGCACTAAACTAAAACACTGTATTTATACCATCGATCGTGTTCGGTTCGTCGCCAGCGCGTACGTTTTTAAGATGAGCAATTTGCTCAAGATCAGGCATCAAGCTCGATAGCGCCTTGGCACATCTCCTTGTTTCTATGATCTGAGGTCAATCCCTAAGCTGCACGCGCGATGACATGACAGCAGTTCTCACGATGAATTCGCGCGGGCGGCGTGTCGTTACAGAATAGACTAGCAGGAGGCTAGCAGGCCCGTGTTGTGCTTAGATGTTGATATATTCCACTACTTACTAAATTAGATGTGTATCTTTTACAGAACAATGTCGGGCCCTATTCAGCAGTTTCCCTTAGAAGAAGAGTATAAGAAGAATACCAAGATTACGCCAGAAGACATCAAGAAGTTCAGAGACTGGCTTGATACGCAGCCGCATCTACCTTCAGAGCATATTACAGGTTCGTGTTTTTATTGCTTTCAAATTAGATTTTTGGGAATATTTTTTTCCCAACTGTAAGGGTCGTTATATATTACGCCGCGCGCCGCAGCGGCAGTGGTGTCGCCGTATTTTCATACATTTTCATACGCGCGAAACCATGACTCACCGCTGCCGCCGCGGCGTGTATGAATGCACGTACTATGCGATCAAAATAAGAATAGGACTGACCTTGCGCCATATTGTGACGTTTGGTATTAAAGATTGAACTGCTTTTTGTATTAAAAAATCGATTACAATATTTACAATAGATTTGGTAATTGAAAGACTCCGTTATATAAAGAAAAATAACCTTATTGATTCGCAAATTATATATTTCTTTGTAAGACTAGTGATAGTTGACAGTTCGAGGTCATTGACGTTCCTATTCTTATCGCGATTGCATGGTATAGACTAGTATAGTATAGCAAGGATGACTACAACGGCGGCGGCGGCGGCAGCGACGCAGCGGCGTAATGTGTAAACGCCCTAAGCAGTCAGGCGTTTTCTAGTTAGAAATCACAGAAATCTGAACATTATTCAGATTTCTGGGATTTCTACGTAGCTTACATTGTGAACTCTAAATACATATTTTTTGGATTTTTATGGTAGAATAGAAATCAAACTCTCAAGCTAGGCGTTAAGAAGGTTGTCGCATTTTGTCACCTCTCTCGCACGCATAGACCAATATTTTTAAGAATTTTGAATGAAAAGATGCAATTTTGAAAAATGTAATTAGGTAGATAGCGAGCTACAAAATAATGATACTCGTATAAGACCTACATAAAAACGGCAATTTTATACTTTAACATCAATTACTAACAATTTAACTCCTTTGTTTAATTAATACAAAATAGTTAATTCTGCTGTCAACATAATGTTAGCTGTTGTATAATTTAAAAAGCCTTTTAGAAACCGGTAAATCCACATAAATTTATCTCCATTAATTCTCGATTTTATATCGCAAATTAAAGCTTTTAAAAGTTTAAAACTGTATGGTGATATGTGGTGGTAATTTTATAAATAAAATAAAACCAAAGAATGATTTAATTATAATATTATACTAGCTTCCTCTCGCGGCTTTGCCCGCGTTTTTCGGGATAAAAGGTAGCCTATGTGTTATTCTGATGTATAAGCTATATTACTGTAACGTTTCATCAAAATCCGTTCAGTAGTTTTTGCGTGATAGAGTAACAAACATCCATACATAGGTACATCCATCCATCCTCTATAATATTAGGTCTTTACCTATGAAATTGCCGTTCTGCAGTACTGGCCATTTCAAATCAAAATAATTTTTGTTTGGCTAAGAATTCCAATTTCAAATTAATTTTATTTTAAAAACATGGTTTTTTTTAATACGAGTACCGTCGTAGCAGCAACGCGCCACAAGCGGCACGCAACATCAACGACGTTTACGGAGCTAACACTACAAACCAACGCACCACCTGTTATTGGTTTGCTCGCTACCGTTCTGGAAATTTCGACCTGAAAAATGAACCTCGCGGTCGTCCGAACACTTTGGTTGACAATGACGAATTAAAGGTGATTGTGGAAGCTGATGATACACAATCTACGGCTGAATTAGCAGCAGCTTTCGACGTTAGCGTCAAAACAATATTGGTCCATTTGCGTCAAATTGGCAAGGTAAAAAAGCTTGACAAATGGGTGTCCCACGAACTCAATGATCGCCAGCGCGAAGTACGCGTCGAGACGTGCCTTGCACTGCTCAACAGACACACAAATGAAGGAATTTTGAACCGCATTGTTACCTGCGATGAGAAATGGATTCTGTTTGATAACCGCAAGCGCTCAGCAAGTTGGTTGGATCCTGGTTCAGCACCTAAACAATGCCCTAAACGAAAACTTACCCCTAGAAAAGTGATGGTCACTGTTTGGTGGTCTAGCGCCGGTGTGATTCATCACAGCTTCTTACCAAACGGGGTGAGCATTACTGCAGATGTGTACTGTGAAGAACTGAACACAATGATGAAGAAGCTGGCACATCTCCAACCAGCATTGGTCAATCGCTCGTCTCCACTGCTCCTGCACGACAACGCGCGACCTCATACTGCACAGCAGACGGTCTCCAAGTTGCAAGAACTGGGGTTGGAAGCTCTCCGTCATCCGCCCTACTCACCAGACCTTGCGCCTACAGACTACTAACTTTTTCCAGAATTTGGATAACTTCTTGGCGGGAAAAAAATTCAATACCCGAGAGGCAGTACAAAATCCCTTTGAAGAATTTGTTGCCTCCCGTCCAGCTGATTTCTTTAAGAAGGGCATCAATGAACTGCCACTGCGTTGGCAAAGATGCATTGATTGCATGGGTGATTACTTCGATTAATACAAATAGAAAATACATGAAAAAAATTCGTTTAAATTTTTTCATACAAAACGGCAATTTCATAGGTAAAGACCTATTATTAGCAGGATAGGATTCTCGTATCCTCTAATGTTTAGTTTTTACTCGAGTTGATACATATTTTATTCTCATTTACTTCCATCATAAGAATATAAGAATTCTTTTGCAATAAACTAATTAGTGACCTTCGTGTCATTGTCAACCAATGGTCATGGTCGGCATTAGTCCAGTTTTTGCATCACCTACACGTAATTAAATTAATTACGCGTGCTCTGAATCAATGGAAGCTGTTGTTACTACGATTCTTAATTACGGACATTGTGTCGCCTTGTTACAATAACAACACATTATCACGGAAAGTGTTAGGTATAGGTACCTACTTATAACTCGTTTTAAACCTTTTTACGATGACAATTGGTGGCGCAATAAATCTGCTATTTAGCCCGTCTTTGATGTATGGCTAGGCTATCTCACCACTATAGGACTTTCTGCCTAGGTGATTTTAATTGCTTGTTTATGACAATAATTCTTTACATCGTACAGAAGAGAACATAGCCAGTTATCACTAAACTACTAAAGTACCTATAAACTACTAAAGTTAAACTTAACCCTTCGGGGTTTTCTCCGAATGTTAAATTCTATCATTCGTTAGTCATTTTATAACTCACTGACAGGGTAAAACTTTAATAGGTATCTCCTAACTACAGGAAAATTGCCAGATTGTCTGTATGTAGGTACCTCAGATCATAGAAACAAGGAGATGTGCCAAGGCGCTATCGAGTTTGATGCCTGATCTTGAGCAAATTGCTCATATTAAAAACGTACGCGCTGGCGACGAACCGAACACGATCGATGGTATAAATACAGTGTTTTAGTTTAGTGTTAGTGTTGAGTGACCATTAACAGTGTTAGATTGAGGGTGTGCGGAATGTTCAATGCGTGGGAGATCTTTTTATTCACAAGGAGCGCTTAATTATGCGCGTAATTGTGTCGAAAAATGTACTAAAAGTGGCATCAGTTGTTCCTAATTTGCTATGACGGCATATCTCCTTGTTTCTATGATCTGAGCACTTGACATATTAGAATGTATCCTTGAGTGCGTTCAAACGCAGGCAATATCTCGTTATGGACCACGTGTACGAGCTACAGATAAACGACAATTAGTGGACACGAGATGATGATTACTCTATGATTAGGCGTTTTGTAATGGCGGCCGTGACGTCACAACGAGGTCTTATGTGATTAGTGTAGGAACATAGCGTGTCAACTATAAGTTCAGCCCCATGGTACACAGTACAAAGTTCCAATCCTACTAATATTATAAACGTGAAAGTTTGTGAAGATGTATGGATGGATTGATGTTTGTTACTCTTTCATGCAAAAACTACTGAACGGATTTTGATGAAACTTTACAGTAATATAGCTTATACATCAGACTAACGCTTTTGCTACCTTTTATTCCGAAAAACGCGGGCAAAGCCGCGGGAAAATTGATTAGCTTACAATCATTTTTACCATATTCAGCTTGTGAAGATTCACTCCTAAAAGGTTGTTGGTTAAGTATACATACGGCGAGTTAACAAATTACATAATGTATAAGTTAGACCAGTTTTACCTTGAGATGTTACTGTTGAAGCTCGGAAGATATGATTATATCAACCTCGGCATTTTGTGATGGGATAAGAAGTTTAATTTAAAAATGTCGTATTTTTTATTAATCGCTTTTTGTCGAGTGCTCGATTTCCTTATCACTATGTTACATTATGGTTTTTACGAAATTGCAAAGTTCCAGGTATCGTTGAGGCAAAATTAGTCATAAGTAGTGTTGCTCAAATACAAGATCAAGGCGAGTCTAACCTAGTCTTTGGTCTCGATCTCGTGACGATACATCTGAGCGCCTAACATGCGCGCCGCGACAAAATTTTGTCGACGCTTTTATCGTGCATTTGTCTCATATTCGCACGAGTAAGAGCGAGACAAAACAGTCGACAAAATTTGTCGCGGAGCGCATGTTAGTCCTACTGAGGCTCTAGACAAGTTGCTTTTCTGTTAGCGTTCACGCCAAACGATAAGCATAAAATGTATGGCAATGACATTACCTGCGGAAAAGTCACGTGACTCACAAATGTCATTTCCATACATTTTATCCGTAGCGTTTGACGCTAACGCTAACAGAAAAGTACCTTGTCTAGGGCCTCTGGTCTTGGTTTTGGTATTGCACACTCAGTCTTGACCTTGGTCTCGGTTTTGCTGCAATTAAGTGGTCTTGGTATTATGAAAATGATTTATGCAAGACCGATTTTGGGCAAGACTAGTTGTAAGAAAGCTTGTCCATTATTCGGAATGAGGTATCTACGAGTCACTGAAGCTTGAATTCAGAAAGCGTGAGTTTTAAAAGCAGAAGGCACAAAAATGTGATAAAAAAGTAAAAGAAGGTACCTATTTTAGGGTGGTATTAGGTACAGAACCTAAGTCAAGACTTGAATCTTGGCATTATTTCACCAATCAAATGGCTTGAAACCAGTTTAAATTTGATTGATTGGTGGAACCCAGTTTCAAGTAAGTAATGCTTGAGTCTTGAGTTAGGTTCTTGAAATCGGGGGTTTGAAATGAAAGCACTCAATGATGCCCTTTGGAAAACCATCCAAATAATATTTTCTGAATCTTAAGTTTTGGTATTCTTACTCAATAAATTTTTCCATTTCAGACCTAGACCTGATCCTAACGTTCCACTGCTGCAACCGAAGCTCTGAAGTGTCGAAGCAAGTCCTGGACCTGCACTTTACGCTCATGACGCTGTTCACCAACTTCTTCAAAGATCGGGTCGTGGACGACAAGATATTGAAGACTTTTAGTTATTAGTGAGTATTTCTTTTTCAACAGAGAATAGAATGGAATGGAGTGGAACGGAATTGAATAGAATGGAATACATTTATTTGCATAAAAGAGGTAGGATACAGTGATATAGCTTGCACAAATCGGGAGTAGCTCGACTGGGAAAATACCTCCAGCCACATAACGCTACTCTACGGTAGGGTTGTGTTCCTGTGGTTAGTAGGGTCACCAGAGCTCCTGAGGATCCGCTGCATTGACAACGGGGGACCAGCTTGTCCTCTACGCTGTCAGCACAGCGAATACTCATTTTAAAGGGTCGGCAATGCGCACGTGATACTCGAAAGAAAAAATGTTTTTACTCGGTGTTGCAAGCGATCATAGTCTCCTATCCAACTATCTTTGAGAAGAAACCGAAATACTCAAAAGTCAATGTATTTTTAAGTCTAGCAAATTCAAAATTAAAGTACCTATAGTTTGTGTCAATCCATTTTAATAAAAAGGTAAACAAACCCAATTTCGGTAAAATTGTCCCACAATCACTCACTAAGTGGAATTTGTAACACATTAATCCGTATTTTGAAGGTTTCAGCTTGACACTTCACCACTTTTTCCAACAATATTCGTTTGATTAACATTTTAAAATTGTATTTGAAAAATCGAGGAAAAATCTTAGACGAGAAGTGAGGTTAGTTAACAGATAAAAAATCATACTTTGTCTATGGTCCTAAGTGATGTTCGAAAAAATAGTTCAGTTTATTCAATTAAAATCGTTTAGAAACCGAAATTTGTTTATTTATTGAAATATCACCACTCAGTATCGAATTTAACATGTTATAATAGTAAATAACGAAATTCCAAAAGAAGCGCTTCTAACTCATTCAATTAATAAAATCGAATCATTCAAATATTTAATTGATTTGTAATTAGCACTACAATTGGACGTCACTAAACTGCTGTAGGTACCTGTTTATTTACCTTTTTATTAAAATGGATTGACACAAACTATAGGAACCATGCTGGTTAATTTGGAAAGGCCTTTATAAGAAAGTTAACTGTTTGTTAACTGTTTTTTAAATTATTTTTGTGATGTTCTTTCTAATAAGACTGTTCTTCAATTCCAGTGTACTTACTCCGCTAGAGGTGCGAGGGTACGATGACTCCGCCATCTTGTATTGCCGTCTGCTCGACTACGACGCTAAGAACTTTGTTTTCGCTGAAGCTCTCAGGTATAATGTTACTGATGTAATTAGTCTAACACATTATGTCTCGAGCAAACTTTTCATTACCATACTGCATGGTATTGCAATCTACTCGTAGATACAATCGATAAAAGTGTTACTGGTACTGCAGTGCTATTCTCTCGGTGAAACTACAGTTTGGTATTCTCTCAGTTGCGAATAGCTGCATTAGCGCCATATATGTCAATGACTAGCGCAGCCATGAGTTAAAACTACTCAACAGCGGGGAAATTGACAGTGAAGATTGGCTCACGCTCGGTCGATCTCGAAGCCGAGCTAGTCGTCAGGACAGCCAAAAAATTGTCTCTTAGAGAATAGCATATCTGTTCGTCCTGCCATTACTATTGTAGTCTGGCCGTTACCGCTAGCCAGTTTTTGTTGGGTTGGTGCTGTAGAAGTTTCATCAGGCATTTTTTTGTGCAATGAAATACATTGGAGGTCATCATAGCATATAATTATTAGGTAGCTAGACAGATGATGATAATTATAAAGACGTGGTTTTCCATTCTCTTGATTTGATCATTATATTGCCTTTTGCAACACCCATGGCTTGCTAGCAGCAGGCAAGAGGTGGCTTGCTGAGAGCGTTCACCATCCCTCATTAGATTCGCGTGATGGACTAAGGCCCACTCCTCACAGAGAGGAGGCCTGTGTCTCAGCAATGGGAGCACTAAAGGCTGATTTTACTACATAATTAAACTAGAGCTGGGGGCGACATTGTTTATTTTCTGTTGATCTCTCATTTCCAAAGAAATTAATAAATTCCTAATTTTTCAGGGCATGTCTAATGCTGGTGGATATGTGGCAGTACACAGAGGGCACGTGGCCAGGGTTCATGATCCTCATCGACCTGGACCGCTGCACGCTGTCGCACATCGCCAGGCTTGACATCCAGTCCGTACAGCAGTTCCTATATTTCCTACAGGTAATACTGCAATTAGACTTAATAAAGACCGCTGTAAGATTTTCAGCATAAAGGCCAATCACTTATAGCAACAACGACACCTACTGGCAACATCGAGTACTATCTACCTAGCTAGAAAGCCAACAGTGAAACGGTAGGAGATGTCACTACTATAGATCTTACGTCATGAATCCTACATCGCGCAAGAAGAGTTTGCAGATATACAGATACCTGACATACCGTCGAGGCAGTGGCAAACCAGACAATACCACCAGGTCTGGTCGGAGGATCCTGCCATTTCATTGGAGGGACATTCCACCTCGTTCCTCCATTCCCCAAACACTATATTCAATCTGGTTCTGTAAGAGATTCTAATATTCATGACCTCATTTAGATTTTTGAAGAGTGCATCGATAAGAACCTAACTCAAGACTCAAGAAATACTTCAAATTAGTTTCGACCAACAAATGGCTTGAAATGTACCTAATGCTTCATTCTTGAGTTTTTCTGTAATACAAATCCAATAAACCTAAATATTGAGCCAAAAATACGTACTAAAATGTAGTTTTTTCAACAGTTTCAATAGATTTTGTCTCATTCAATTCCAGGAAGCCATGTTGCTAAAAATCAAAAGCTTACACTTCCTGAATGCGCCGTCGTTCATGGACAAGCTGATGATGATTCTGCGGCCGTTCCTGAAGAAGGAGCTGCTGGATATGCTCAGCATCCACCAGATCGGAGCCAAGACTTTGGACAAGTTCATGCCAATGGAGGGCCTGCCGACAGGGGGAGGCGGGCAGTACAAGACTTTGGAACAATGCAGAGGTGAGTTTAGGAATTTTGTTGTGTCAACACTGATTTTATTATCTTGGGTGCTCCTAGACATTCAAGAATCATTTGTAAGTAGTTCTTCACTGAAGTTACCATGATTTATTTACTAGTTTCATTTTATATGAATATAACAGTCATGTGAAATATGATTTCCTCAAAATTACCTACTGTGTTGTTTTGCCTTCCCATGCTTCATAATGTATTTCAACGTACGTACATTCATCCCTGTTTGTTTTTCACTGAAAGACTTGAGCTTACTTGACTTAGATTTCTCTTAAATGAAGCAACAACTAAGCTACAGCGCTAGCTTTTACCATTATTAGATTTTTTAATATATTCTGATTCTGACCAAATGCTTACAGATGACGTGGTAGAAAAAATTAAGAATTCCAAAGAATACTTCTTGGAAGAAAACAAGAAGCGTGTGGTAGAATCCAAGAGGCCTGGCAAGCCGAAGACAATCTCCGATATCTTCGGCGGAGTGGAAGGATCCTTCAAGAAATTGGATATTGATTGACGACGATACGCGTAGAAAAAAAATATAAATATAAATTATTTTACTGTTTGTTGGGATTATTATAGAAGTTAAATGTTTTTAAGTTAATTTTTGTTCCTTATTTTCCTGTGATCCTAACCTCCTTACTTATAGATGCCTCTTAACTTTAACCACTGATTAAATAAAGAACTATCCTTGTCATTTGTATGACAATGAATAGAGATGACAATGGACTTATGAGCTGTTTAATTTAATCATCGTCTATCAGTAGGGGGTAAATGTTTACCAGAAATAATGACTCCATCTCCAACTTTAGAAGACAAAGTTCAAAAGGTTAGGCGTACGCGTTTTTTCTGAAATTAGCATTAGCATTAGGTATATAAATACCTCTGCCATCCGGCTAAGATGTGATAATTGATGACTAGATACGGCTCGGAAACATTATTATCTGGTATAATTTTTTATACATAGGTAACAAATTTTATAAAACGCAGAACTGTGACTTAGCTCAATTATTATTATTAGGCTCACACTTCATCAAGTTGTGCCACTAACACTGCATAGGGTATATTCTACGTAACTGCGTCTGAAGCTCAGATCATAGAAACAAGGAGATATGCCATCATAGAGAATTAGTACGGGAACAACTGATGCCACTTTTAGTACATTTTTCGACACAATTACGCGCATAATTCTCCTCATAATTATTACGCGCATAATTGCTCCTTGTGAATAAAAAGATCTCCCACGCATTGAACATTCCGCACACCCTCAATCTAACACTGTTAATCGTCGCTCAACACTAGCACTAAACTAAAACACTGTATTTATACCATCAATCGTGTTCGGTTCGTCGCCAGTGCGTACGTTTTTAATATGAGCAATTTGCTCAAGATCAGGCATCAAGCTCGATAGCGCCTTGGCACATCTCCTTGCTTCTATGATCTGAGGTCTGAAGTAACCATAGTCTTTATACTTCGATAATCTTATTTGACTTTATCAAATTGTCGTGGATGAGTCCTTTTTATTCAGGATTCCATTTAATTAAAAATTCATCACTCCTCTTTGTGAACAAGAATAGCGAAGGTTTGTCTACTTTTACACTTAATTAGCCACTTCAACTCAGTCTTTCTAACCGTCGCGTCGCAGCAATAAAAATCTGACGATAGTGACGATCGATCGACTATACTAGTCAGCCGGGAATTAAACTAGCCAGCCTAGCATGACCACGATAGAAACGGGTTTTGTCTACATATAAATAGACAAAGTGACAGATTGTAGAAACATTTCTACGTTTTATGAATGAAACGGTAGAAATGTTTCTACAATCTGTCACTTTGTCTATTTCTATGTAAACAAAACCCGTTTCTATCGTGGTCATGCTAGGCCGGCAAGTCACTTGTTTATCTAGCTTGGTAGGTATCTAGGCGCGTATCATCTAAAAGGCTGCGACGACTCGTCACGTGATAGCACCACGAGAACTGCCAATTTGTTTGCGAACGTTCGAGGGAGAATCTCACCGTGATATTCTCCCTCGAACGTTCGCAAAAAAATACAGAATAGAGAGGCTGGACACAAAATTCATAGATCATTATTAGCTCTGCCTGCGACTTCATTTGCGCGGGACTTTTGGCGCTGCATCTTAGTCATTGCCCGCTAGATGGCAGTAATAGGCTTTACAAATATTTATATTAATATCTTCTGAACCCTGCAAGTTATCAAAATGGAACAACAACCTTGTCGCGGAGTGCCTCCCTCCTCTGACCTCTCAGCCTCGGCTAGCTATGAGAGGGAGCCTCCACAGACACAAATCTTGATAGGAATAAAACACTGCAGGATGATTGGAGAGGTATATTGCGACGTAGATCGTTTATTCCACTTTACAACACTGATACAAAAACTGGTATAAAAATAACTGTTACAAAAGACGTTTGCTTATAGCACTGAGCACTTTATAAATTGGTAATAATATTATAACAGAACAGCGGTTCAGCGGTCCACAACTGATGTCGTTGGAGACCAGACAAAGAATGACGAAACAATGAAATAAATGCATAAAAATATGAGATGTTCTAATTTTGAAATTTGAAGTTCAAATCTGGAAGAATGGAGTGGATGAAGTGGCCAGTAATGGAAGATTGCCAGCACTAAATGATGAATGAAGGATGACTCCGTCACAACCTATACGAAAATTTAAGTTAAAATTTCTGTGTTAGTCCCTAACATTTTCATGAAAATCCATAATGCCATTTCGGAGCCTATTCGAGACGAACTTTCAGACATACACTTTAAAAACGGTCAATTATGATTAGGCATTGTTTAGATAGGTATATAGCAGTTTCCACTTTATTTGGCAATTATTTTGAAATCACAGACAGACTTCAATTTTATTCATTGGTATAGGAGGCGTTTGTTAGTTTTTTGGTAGCTTTCTGCAACTTTCATGTCTCAAATCCTCTGTGCGAGTTTATTAGCGTCAAAGGCTGTTCTTCGCTTTTTCAACGGTTTTCAAAACTACGGCGCCTGACCAATGCAAAACTAACATGCTTGATAACAAAACCATAATGGAATTTGAAGCTTCTATTTTTAGTTGAACATAAAAATTAATTGCACAGGTTTTGAACGAAATATTTTAACCAATTGGGTTCTTAGCATTGTCGTATGGCATTTGAATTGCAAATGACATAGAACCGAAACAGGCTCCGAAGACAACATCATGCATTTTTTTATTTGAAAAATTTACCAAAGTTGTAATTTTTTTGGATTTTATAAATGTAACAATATTTATCTTCGGATTATCATTTTTTATTCGTTATTAAATAAAAAAGTAATCTTAAGTCCAAAGATCAACAAGCTATAGGTATTTATTGTATTAATCAAAGATTAATCTTCGTTAATCCTCGGGATTTGGCGGCACTTTGCGGTCAGTTGGAGCATGCGTGACATTAATCAATTTGTCCGAAGGGAGCAGTGGCGAAGGGTCCCTACAATACGATTCCTACCAGCTTCCCTTTAAAAAAACCGGCCAAGTGCGAGTCGTACTCGCGCACCTAGGGTTCCGTATCAGTTTTGGACGTATAAAGTGAAAAAAACCGGACCGCAAAACTAAGTTTGTTTGTGAAAGAATTTTGATGATTTTGAAAAACTGTACTAGTTAGGAACATCGTTTTATTTTTGGTGCAATATTTGAGTCAATTTCTATCAACTCTAATTATTTCAGATTTTTCACTCCGCAAACTTCGGTGATAAGGGGGGGGGAATGGTATTTTTTCAGACATTTTTCATCATTTATGTCGGAAACTATAAGATATATACTATAAGAAAATATATTTTGAAATGTGCAGATCAAGCCCTTTCATATGATATGTCACTTGACCTAGTACCCCACTTTGAAATTTTGGACCCCCACTCCGGTCCCTTTTGCAATGAAAATAACAATATTTTTATAATTTTTTCATTTGCAATAAAATTGGACAAGCATTCTTTATAACTGTTCCAAATTTCAAGTCAATAGCATTAGTAGTTGCTGAAATAAGTAGGTGTGACAGACAGACAGACTAAGTCGCACCTTAAGGGTTCCTTTTTTACCATTTTGGTACGGAACCCTAAAAATAGCATAGGCAGTATTGCCTACTATTGTCAAATATTTATAATTAGCTTTTCGTGGCCAGGTAAGCATTTATAGCTCCGGCTTACCTCTTACAAAAATTTACCCTTCGCCACTGGAAGGGAGTTACTTAGCCAAATAGTCCCGATTACAACAACAATAATATCAGCCCTGTATATAATCTATCCCACTGCTGGGCACGAGCCTCCTCGCAGAATGAAAGGAAATAGGCCATAGTCCACCACGCTGGCCAAGTGCGAGTTGGCAGACTTCACACACCTTCAAGAACTTTATGGAGAACTCTCAGACATGTAGCTTTCCTCACGATATTTTCCTTCACCGTTATAGCAAGTGAAAATTAATTTCTGATACACACATGGTTTCGAAAAGAGTCAGTGGTGCGTGCCTCGGGATCGAACTCGAATCATACGCCATGGGTATGGTGAGTAGCCTAGTAATTTAACCATGTGCCTACATAAACCACTAGGCTAACACTGCACAATGGTCCCGACTATCACGCGAAAACGATAGACAGTAGGTACTTACCATATCAGTATAGCACAAAGGTTTACCACGCGGTCTAACCTCCTATGTTAGAATATTGTCAGACTTGCGGGGAATATCTTGCTAATGTTACAGCAATACGTTGCAGAGGACAGATTGCAGTCGTTTGGTGTGTAACTGACAGAGAGAATCGTGTTGCTGCGGAGTTAGTTGCGCAGTTTCTTCTTCGCAGCAAAACCACTAGGAAACGGTGAAGGCCCGTGAAGGGTGGGCGTTTTTAGGGCTGTCTTATATATATTGACGTTCAAAAAGTGCTAATTGGCCTTAACCCACTTTTAATAAATGATTTTTGAATCTTTTTTGTAAAATCCGCTTTGTAAACCCTAACATAACTGTATAAATACTCCCTCACTCTACATTTTAGAAATAGCATTATTTGTAAGAAACAAACCCTCAATGGTTTCCTCGTCTATCAGACAGTGTAAGCAGAAATAGACGTGATAAGTATAGACATTATTTACAGTTACACTCTGCTAAAACGGCACTTCTTCAAAAAAGTGTTATATGCATGGCCCCACTGATATAATAAAATACCAAATAGCCTTAAGCAATTGAATGCGAATTTATTTAAAAAAGAATTTAAAAAATTGTTGACTCGAAAATGTTATTATAGTGTATTTGACTTCTTAAACGACGAATTTTGAATTTTTCCTAATTATATTTGCAAGTATAACATTTTTCTTTATGTGTATTAATTTTAATTTTGTATAATTATTTAATTATAATATAATCTATTAAAATAATTTTAATTAGTACCTAACTTTAATTTGTACGCCAATTGCGGCAAAACATGTTGAGCTTCATTTTTTTTTTTTCTATCCTCATATGCATTACCATGTATTATGTTACACATGTTAAAACAAATAAATAAATCAAATCAAATCAAATCAAATCCGGTACAAATAAACATGGAATAAAGTTGTGATAAGCATAAATGTCTGAAATGTATGGTTATACCGCAGTTGTTCCTTGCATAACTTTATTCCGTGTTTATTTCTAAGGCCTTAGGTACAAGTCAAAATTTAAAGGTCAGACAGACTACCTACCTAAAAACTACGCAAAATAGTACCTACCTAAAAACTACGCAAAATAGTACCTACCTAAAAACTACGCAAAATAGTACCTACCTAAAAACTACGCAAAATAGTACCTACCTAAAAACTACGCAAAATAGTACCTACCTAAAAACTACGCAAAATAGTACCTACCTAAAAACTACGCAAAATAGTACCTACCTAAAAACTACGCAAAATCGCTGAATCATAGTTGCAGTCTAATTAATAACATAAAAAAATAAATGGTAGCGTATCTGCTTAATGATGCCGAGTTGCAACATTTTATAAATTGCTCTACAATTATTCCAGGCAAGTAAAAAAAAACAAAAAGGCTATTATTCTACTTCCTTACTTAGTTCTTTCCCTGTAGGTAGTAGCACGTAGCTACTGTATCCAATGCCAGCGTTTTTTAGGTTTTTTTAGGGCGCCATACCTCAAAAGGAAAAACGTGGCAAGTCCAAGGCATCTGCTCATAGATGGTGCCACTAAAAGAAGTAGGTATGTACCTCAGATCATAGAAACAAGGAGATGTGCCAAGGCGCTATCGAGCTTGATGCCTGATCTTGAGCAAATTGCTCATATTAAAAACGTACGCGCTGGCGACGAACCGAACACGATCGATGGTATAAATACAGGGTTTTAGTTTAGTGCTAGTGTTGAGTGACGATTAACAGTGTTAGATTGAGAGTGTGCGGAATATTCAATGCGTGGGAGATCTTTTTATTCACAAGGAGCGCTTAATTATGCGCGTAATTGTGTCGAAAAATGTACTAAAAGTGGCATCAGTTGTTCCCATACTAATTTGCTATGATGGCATATCTCCTTGTTTCTATGATCTGAGACTACAACGTACCTTGGAACTGTCAGCTCTGCTACCTCGTTGACTAGATAATCTTTTTACGATTTATGATCTGAGGTATGTACCTAATAGCGGCATCTTGCTCATAGATACGCTATAATTGCATATTTCTAGTGTAATATTTTCATTTATATAATGTACTAGCTTCCGCCCGCGGCTTCGCCCGCGTTTTTGGAATAAAAAGTAGCCTATGTGTTATTCTGATGTATTAGCTATATTACTGTAAAGTTTCATCAAAATCCGTTCGGTAGTATTTGCGTGAAAGAGTAACAAACATCCATACCTCCATACATCCATCCATACATCATACATACATCCATCATCACATTTATAATATTGGTAGGAAGTAGGATCTACACACATAATTAAGTTTGCACAAAACGCTCAGTGCCCGAGCCCAACTCGCACTTATCCAGTTTTTTTTATACGATGATGGTGGCAAACTGACATACGGCCCTCCTGATGGTAAGCGGTGACCGTAGCCTATGAGACGTTTGCAACACCGAGTAACATGTGCGCGTTCCGGACCCTCTAAAATGAGGATTCGCAGTACCGACAACTTAGGGGACAAGCTGGTCCCCCGTTGTCAACACAGCGCATCCTCGGGAGACCTTAGCGTTCCTGCATACGATGCCGCCGCCGCGCAGTTACACCGTAGATTCGAGTCGCGCCAAGCCCGCCGCCGCGCCGCCGCCGCGCGCGTTCCCTCTGTTTGATTAATTCCATTACCGGCCGCGTACGAACGTGCACGTTCTGTGGTATTGGAATTAATCAAACAGCGGCGCGGCGGGGCGGTGCGGCGGCGGCATCGTGTGCAGGAACGCTTACTCACCACAAGAAAACAATACTATCAGAGTAGCGTTATTCCCCCCGGTCGGACTGTGTACCTGTATCCCGCTGCAGCTCTAACTTACGTCTCCTAAAATCCTATCGAGAAGAGGTACCTAAGCCTAACCGATAAGATTTTTTACTAAAATTATTTATTTATCCGTTACATGATTAATTTCCTACCCAAAGTTTGGCATTCCATGGTCACACAAAAAATATTTTGGGAAAAAAGGCACGCGGATGTTCAGAATTTGTTACTATTAGTTAAAACTTTAGACGTGACGCACGACGCACCATGTAAATTAAACGCCGCGAGCGCGCGGCGTGCAATCTCAATCTCTTTTACATTTGTTGAATGTGAAATTCAAAACAGCAGCTGAAGGTTGAAGGTTCGAAAACAATAGAATTTTTCCTTCCGTATATTAAAAGGTACACACCAAGCACCAAGAAATTATTTTTTTATAATGCTTTTCATTTTCGTTATTTACAAACGAGGAATAAGATAGAACAGTCTAAGCTTCTAGGTCTTTGAAAAAGCTTTGTTCTTATGGATGTAGTAGGATCTACCTCTGCAAAAGTAAATTTTAATTTTATATACTGCTTGCCAAACGGTGTGGAGTGAACTTAGGTATACTGTCTACATGCGGTCGCCAGTTCGCTAGTATCACCATAGTGTGATCAACCACGTTTCCTCCAATGCGTTTGCTGTAAGATATTGATAAAATGCCAATTTCTGGCATGACCGTTTAGGTACGCTGTGCGGTCGATCAACGCGTTGATGTCTTACCTACAGTAAACCAAATCTAAGAAATACTTTTTGACATTATATCACATTTTTCATGCCGCAGTAACTTTGTACAAGCGTAATCAAACGATTCCAAACAACCTTTTCCGTAAAGCCAAGGAATTATGAAGTCATTTGTTTATCATTATTGACTGTTCTACATAAGAATTCCCTTCGGTGCTATGTTGGCTGCCCTGAATTTCAATTGATTACAACGGTTTTAATAACGGTGAGGGGCTCGTGGCTAAATGACAGCCGCGCTGATCGATCGATCTGCGAGGTTAAGCTGCGCTTGCCGCGGTCAGTCCTTGGATGGGTGACCGTTCATTACACATCGAGACCCCTCCGTGCCTCGGAGAGCACGTTAAGCAGTCGGTCCCGGTTGTCATAGGAATATCTTTGACAATCGTTACGGGTAGTCAGAAGCCCTAAAAGTCTGACAGCTGGTCTAACATTCGAATACCAGTATTACCCATTAATTGGATTGTGGAGGTCAGATGGCAGTCGCTCCACGTAAAATATTGATATTCAGCCGAAACTAGTTAGACTGGAAGCCGACCCCAATATAATTTGGAAAAAGGCTAGGCAGATGATGATGATGGTTTTAATATTTAATAGTTTAATAAGTCTGACATCTGTCAAAAGATATTTCTTAGATTTGATTAATTGTAACCAATTTGTGGCCTTACATTTCGTTTCGTGACCGTACGCCTAACCGTGGCAGTCTATTCACCTAGTGCGTAGCCTATCAAAGCCTTTTATAGCGGTACATAACTTTTGATATATGTAAACGAATTTAGTAGTGTGTGTGAGACCGTGAGGATTGGTCGCGTTTAGTGAAGTTACAAAAATAAATGGAAAAAAACATTTTGAGAACGTAAACAATAAAATAATTTAAATATAAGTGAGTATAAATTGTTACTGTGTTTGTGGTGTTCACATGTTTTATTACCCGACTGCCTGATAAGGAGGGTTAAGTTTTTTACAAGTATGTATGTTTGTATGTCTATTATTTGGCTCGTTCCGTAACTTAAACGGTTTGATAGATTTTCGTAAGATTCATTTAATTTATTTTTATTTGATTACTTATTTAATTATTACTCAGTTGAGTTTTTTGTTTTTATAATTTTTTTTAGAACTACTAATTAAAAATAAATAACCTGTATACGACCGTGTAGATAGGTATAGCATTTACAAGTTTTGTTTAACTTATCTATTTGTCAGATGATTTAATGCGAATTCTATCAGATGTTTTTTTAATCTACTGGTTAATTATAATCCGGAGACTGAATAGGAATACGGCCCTTAATATTTATATAAGGCTTTTTGTGTAGTGTGAGTTTATGTGATATAGTACCCAAAATTCACTGTATGTGGGTACCTACTATACAGGGTGGAATTTTGTAATGCTACCTGAAGGGAAAGTAGGTACTCTTAATACTGTAGATAGAAAATTGTACTCAAAGAAAACATTCCATTATTTTTGAATAGAAAGAAAACTGCATTCAAAGATTTTTAAAAATTCGCTTGCCACACCCGGGAATCGTACCGACTAAAATCTGTAAAAATTACAACCTGTACTTTTATTGCATCGATCGTTAGGATCAATTATAAGGATGAAATCTCTCTAAAAAACTTGATAAGTTAAATGAAAGGAAAACCATGAAATCTGGACTTATAAATTCAATAAGTTAAGTTAAAGCTTTGAAAAATTCAAAAAAATCAAAAAACTTTGGATGCAGTTCTCTTTCTATTCAAAAATAAAAGAATGTTTTCTTTGAGTAAAATTTTCTATCTACCGTTTAAGAGCACTTTCCCTTCAGGTGGCATTACAAAATTCCACCCTGTAGATGCGAGTCCTTTGGATGGTATAGGTACGAGTACATTTACTTACTGAAAGTGTGTATAATTCTATTGGTACCTACATTAATACCTATAGGTACAAGGTAATAGTTAAAATAGTAATCATTAAAACAAATATTTTTATTGTACTGGCGTGACCATACTTAAATTCTGCCGTGCATTCCCTAAAACGCAGTATGAGCAAAAATGTGGTTTCGAGAAAAACGCAAAAAACTTTTTGACACTGTTTTTTTTATAATAATACATTTTATACCATTCCCCCTCTAAAAAGCTTATTTTATTCACTGAAAACAGTGAATAAAAAGCACTTTTACTCACTGTTTTGATGTTTGAAAATGGAACACACCAATGTATTTGACCACAGATTTAAAGAACCTATGCTAGATGCGGCACGTTATTAGATTGTATGAAAACCGAACGTGTCATCTTTTTTATACCTACGATAACTTCACCCCAGTCATTTAGTGATGTGCTCAGAGTAAACAGAATTGTTTCAATCACCCAGCGTCACTGAGCTAACAAACTTTTTTTAGTACGAACAGTCGAACATGCAGGGCACGCTTGGTCGTGGCTTGCCGTATCTAGTGTAAGTGTAATCTGTGTATTCGACCTATATTGATGTGTTCTAAATTCAATTTGATTGGTCGACATTTTCGACAAGGAGTTTAGCATTAGAATAAAAACTGTTTTGTGTTCTTTGCTGTCCTTAGTAAATTGGCGCTATTTTGAATACTGTAAGTTGTACGAACACAAAGTTTAGTGTTACTTTAATCTTTAATTTTGTGTTTGTTTAGTGTTGTTCTAATCGATTAAAAATGCATTCTAGTGATGAAGATGTGTTAACACCTGAGTTTGTGAAAGAGAGGGCGGCCGATATAGTGGAAAGGTGGAAAGCTTGCTACCCAAAAAATCACGGCTGGTTTACATCAAAGCCAATTTAACTTTACTTTTTCTTCATTATATGTATATTTTCACTTAAATCTTTCTTTTTCTCGTAGTCATGGTATAAAGTATAGTATGCAACTCTTGAATAAAACGGATTTATATCGAGGGCCATGAATCGCTCGCGTCGCTCAGGATTCTAACACTTGAATCACTCGCTACGCTCGTGATTCAATCATCATGAATCACTCCCTACGGTCGTGATTCAATCGTTAGAATCCTTCACTAGCTCGTGATTCATCTATGGCCCTCGCTTTAAATCCGTCTTTTATTCACTAATTGCATAATATACTATTCTTGGTGGATTATTTGTTACCAAAAGGACTAAGGTGTTAACAAAGATTGAATTTTGATAAAGAACCTACTATTTAGTTTATTACATTAAAAATAAAAAGGATTTTTTTTAATCATGGAATGTCATAGCAGTTACAGCACGCAAAACGGTACACATATGCAGATTAAAATGCGGTAAAAATACTTTATACTGCAAAAACTATTGATTTATACGGTATTTTGCAGACTAATATGCAGCATAAGACTTTCTTTACTACATTCTAATTTGTGTATATTGAGTTACTGCGTGGTTACAGCTTTCATAAATTTGGTTTTTTGGCCGTTTAAATCATCGAATCAAAAACTGGGTTAGTCCAATGTGTTCCATAATAAATGCTCGTCAAAACTCAATATTTAACTCAAAAACGCAAAAAACCCTGTTACTGCGTTTTAGGGAATGCACGGCAGAATTGTAAAAATACATAGGTACGTGGTTTGTTATCTTATGTTATTATTCCCATAGCTACAATAGTAATTATTATTATAATCTTACTTGGCTGGGCAGAAGTTAGTCACGAGTGGCTGCTAATTTTAAATTGCCGATTATCCCTTGAAACATAAATCAACAAGAAATAACTGAAAAAGAATTTTTTCACTTCAGTAGCTCAAACGATGCGATTTTGCTCACTGAGTCAGATAAAGTAACTTTTTAATTTAAAAAAATCAGAAAGTCGCGAATATCTTAAGGTATTTAATCTTCTTGTTATTAAGCCTCATAAAATTCGAAACATTCACACTCTATCTCTTTCCCGCCATTAGAAAGAGAGAGAGACAAAGACCAGCCCTTTCAAAGTTCCGATTTTGAATTCGACCTCAAAGACAAACACGTTCGGAATTTCGTACCAACGAACGAAATTTTGCAAAAAAATAATTATGTCTTAAAATGTAATTTATTGATTTTTTAACTTATTGTTGTATTTAAACGAAAATAAGTATTTTACTGCAAATATAACTGATATTTAACGTGTAAATATTTATTTCTAGTTTCAATAATGTAACGTAATATATTTTGAAAAAAATATCATGGGTGCTATAATATTTCCGAACACGCCTTAAAATCTATTCCTGTTTATTATTTTATCTCCTAAAGTGTTGTCGCTGCTGAAGTGAAAAGTTATGTGTGTTACACGAGAGCAATTTTTTTTGCATCTCGTGCCTTTGAATCCCTCGCCTTTGAATCCCTCGCCACACTCAGGATTCAAAATCAGCACTCGCAGCAAAAAACGACTTTGCTCTCTTGTTGCACAAATAAATATTGTAAAACAACAAACTGTTTTCTTAGCGACTGTACATGCGCGAATGTCTCTCGGCTATGTGAGATCGTGCGGACTTTAATTAGCTAATAATAAGGTTTATTATTAAATGGAAGCTACCGTTGCTGCGTATTTTCAGCTAGCAGCTAAGAGGATGAACGCAAACGCAATATTTATTCTAAATAATTGCGTGTGATGCATTAAAACCAGAGAAATCGAAATAATAAATTAAATAGAACTAAATTGTCAAAACGAGTAAACTTGTCACTGCTTTTGAGCAAATTATGTAAGGCACGTTGTGTCTCACATGACACCACAACATCGTAAGATGAAATTATTAAGACGGAATTAAATTAAGTTTAATTTATAATATTGCATATGCATTGGGTGTAAAAAAATGTGTGCTGCAAACCGGCGATACGCGTTTGGTAGTACAATGTAGTAGATAACATTTCTTTTGACCTATATTTACAACAAGACGACACGCAGGTAAACAAAGTACCTATCATGCAATTAGAACTTCTTCATTAATAATTAACTAACATAGTTTATCATCGTTCTTTTTTTTTTTCATCCTGCGTGGCTCCGCATCGCTGCCAATGCGGTGAAGCGGTTGATTGCCTCGGACACCATGGCCTGTCCTGCAGTAAGAGCGCAGGCCGCATAGCACGGCACGCCAGCATTAACGATATCATCCGTCGTGCTCTTGTCACCGCCGGCGTGCCAGCTATTTTAGAGCCCCATGGCTTGGCACGTGACGATGGTAAGAGACCAGATGGAATGTCGTTGATGCCATGGAAGTTGGGAAGGTCTTTGGTGTGGGACGCAACCTGTGTCGACACCCTTGCTCCATCTCATCTTCCTAGCACGGCGAGCTGTGCTGGAGCGGCCGCTGCAGCTGCGGAAAACCTCAAACGGCGCAAATACAATAATCTTGTCGCTAATTATTTGTTTGAGCCGTTTGGGGTTGAAACGCTAGGGCCATGGGGTCCGAGTGCTCGGCTGCTTTTCCGTGACATCTCGAAAAGGCTAGTCGACTCAACACGTGACCAGAGGGCTGGCCTGTTTTTCGGTCAAAGAATCAGCATTGCCATTCAACGTGGCAATGCAGCCAGCCTTCTGGGCACGTTGCCCGTTGACAGCGATGCGGACGAATATTTTGATGCATAATTAAATTAGGTTTTTATTTTTATTCTTATATTTTAATTTAAGCTTGTAAATACTTAATATGTGTATATTAGATAATAAGTTATGTATATAGGTAGAAATTACAAATTGATTTAGAGTTAGACAAATAATAAAGAATGACTAACATAGTTTTAAGCTTTTTGTTACTAACACCATGGGCTGTAAGTTGTCTGATAAATAAATGATGATGATGATGATGATTACTTTTTACGACCGCTAAATACATGGTTTTTAATTATGTAGTTACAGACAGGCGTACAGATCACAATATGACGTAAGTAGGTAATCTTCAATTACAGAAGATACTTTAATGGGCCGTTATTAAACTCTACACCGTACGCTTCTACACCCTTCAAAGTTTAAGTTCTCGTCAACATATATAATAGATAAGAGCCCGAAAGTCTCGACTCCGCCAGATCTCCTCGTTTCCCGAATAACGTATGCTTGGATGCCGCTCGGATCGGCTCTACTGATAGGGTGTCAAGTTGGGTTGTCCGTACGCACCTCAGATCATAGAAACAAGGGAGATGTGCCAACGCGCTATCGAGCTTGATGCCTGAACTTGAGCAATTTGCTCATATTATAAACGTACGCGCTGGCGACGAACCGAACACGATCGATGGTATAAATACAGTGTTTTAGTGTAGTGCTAGTGTTGAGTGACAATTAACAGTGTTAGATTGAGGGTGTGCGGAATGTTTAATGCGTGGGAGATCTTTTTATTCACAAGGAGCGCTTAATTGTGCGCGTAATTGTGTCGAAAAATGTACTAAAAGTGGCATCAGTTGTTTCCGTACTAATTTGCTATGATGGCATATCTCCTTGTTTCTATGATCTGAGGTACGCACTAACAACCCGTGGTTATCGTAACGGGTGATCAGGGAGATGTCAAGGGGTCAAGAGACGATGGGCACCAATTATTACCATGGTAATTACCTAATTACCTAATACTACTACTACTTTACTTATCCGCTTAAAAGATAGCCATTCTATTAATTGACAGATGGAATTAAATAGGTACCTACATATTATGAAATATGTAAGTACATAAATAAGAGTTACCTAGTTCAACATTATACCACCAACTCTTGAAATAACTTTTTAACACGAACATAATTAAAATCACACCAAATGCCATTGACCTCACTTCGCACTCGGGATCCAGTTTTGGACACCCAAGGTCATCCAGATCTAAGCGTGATTGGGTAACGTAACATTCGTGAGATAGCGTCTATAACGGTAGTCTACAGCGCTGCATACACTAGGGCTGACTAGGGGCACTCGGGGCCAGTGCCCAGGGCGGCAAATTTTCTGAGGCGTTAAAATTCGGAGGGTGAGAAAAAAAACTTCTCGTTATTGAAAATGTGTTTTTAATTGCCAAAAAAATTAAGAATTAAAAAAAAAACTGCTATAAATGAGTCATTTTATTTATTTAAAACTTGTGTATCGAAACTTTATCCATTTTAAGCAAAATTTCGATAATGTTATTTTTAGTACCCAGGGCCGGCGCTAAGGTTAAATCCGGCACAGGCAAATTAAAAGATAAAAATTGATTTTTACAGAACAATGGCAATAAAAGGGATATCACTAGAGGAAGAATACAAGAAGAACACCGGCACCACTCCAGAAGACATCAAGAAGCTAAGAGAATGGGTCAGCACACAGCCGCATCTGCCCGGAGAATACATTACAGGTAAAAAGTCTTTTGTTGTTCCTGCTTTTGTAGACCAAATATAAACAGCGTTAAATATCTGTATCGTGTAAGAATTAATTAATGCTTAATCCCCGCTGTCGGCAGAGAATTCGCCCTCACACATTAGAACCAAAGGAACACTTCAATTGTGTAGGTAATGAGTTTACTATCAAGGTTTTCCCGGGAGACTACAGTATGGGTTCCTTCAAGGATCCGTAAATAGGTTTAAGTGTCGGTAATGCACATTTGATACTACTGGAATTGCGTTACATAGGCTGGGTAGTTTGCCACCGTCTTGGTATTACAAAAAATGTAATAAGTCTACCTAATAATTAATATTGAATTATTTATGCTCCAAAGACATGGCCAAAGAAACTTGAAATAATAAATCATAATAAATAGGTACATAAATCACTAAAAAACAGTGGATTCTGTGGATAAGGCCTGTTAATTGCAAATGTTAGCTATTCTTGATTTCAATATTGTATCAAATACATTAGATATGTCAATATGTACCTAGCCACGGGGTCGCATCAGGAACAAAGGAACATTTGTTGAAATAACTCAATAGATGGCGTTATATGTATCGATTTGTTATTGAAGTTTGTGTAAAATTGAGAACATGAAAAAATACATCATGAAAAATATTTGTTCAAATTTTGAAAAATTCTATAAGCACGGCAAAATGTATAATAGCCCGAAGATAGCTCGCGCTAAATCGGTCACATTTCTTTGTATGAGATGAAGCATCTCTACGTATAGTATTATATTAACTGTAACCTAGCTAAGCAACTATTTTGTGAAAAGTTCATTCTGAAGTTGATGGGGAGAATGTCACGTCATATAAGTAGATCGTATGTACATACGATTGCGTGCATAATTATGTAGGAGTATTAATGATCGAAGTGTAGGCAACAGTT
The DNA here is from genome assembly GCA_948465475.1 of Thalpophila matura. NCBI lineage: Eukaryota > Metazoa > Arthropoda > Insecta > Lepidoptera > Noctuidae > Thalpophila > Thalpophila matura. Next base: position 14,931,417 of record OX419196.1, read on the forward strand.
ACTTTTTAATCAACTTCCAAAAAGGAAAATGTTACCTATATGCATTTGAATCGTGATTTAGGGTTCCATACCTCAAAAGGAAAAAGGAATCCTTATAGGATATTTATTTCTTTTGCTGTGTAATACAATAAAAAATACTTAGCATAAAATCATTAAATCAGACATAAAACAATGTTTTTACCGATCAAGGTCAGGCATGATTACCATCCGTTAATAGATACACGGTTACTTCCTCGTAGTACTGTCAATTACTGCGTCTCCTAATTAGTGTAATCTTTATTGAAATGACGGTAAGTATCGGTTGTGTCCTATAACATTGGTTGGTCTGCTTGTATTACCTATTTACCTTAAGTACCTACCTATTTATTTGTCTACTTCAGTAGCATGAATATGGAGTGTTATAGTAACGTGTTTTTTTTTTAAATGTATATTTTTGTGAATTTAAGTTTTGTTATGCTTATCTTATTGATATAAATACTAGCTGTTCCCCGCGGTTTCACCCCCATTGCTTGGCTCCTGATGTTATATAGCCTATACTCATCATCTGCCTAGACTTTTCCCAATTTATATTGGGGTCGGCTTCCAATCTAACTAATTTCGGCTGAATATCAATATTTTACGTGGAGCGACTGCCATCTGACCTCCACAACCCAATTAATGGGTAATACCGGTATTCGAATGTTAGACCAGCTGTCAGACTTTTAGGGCTTCTGACTACTCGTAACGATTGTCAAAGATATTCCTATGACAACCGGGACCGACTGCTTAACGTGCTCTCCGAGGCACGGAGGGGTCTCGGTGTGTAAAGAACGGTCACTCATCCAAGGACTGACCGCGGCAAGCGCAGCTTAACCTCGCAGATGGATCGATCAGCGCGGCGTCATATTTTAGCCACGAGCCCCCGAGTTATATAGCCTATACTATTCCTCACGAATCTGACTATCATTATACTGGAATTTTTCGAATCAGACTGGTAAATAGTTCCAGAGTTTAGTGCGTTCGAACAAACAACCAAACAAACTCTTCAGCCTTATAGTATTAGTACCTATAGATATAATTTTATTCACGTCACCTACGTAAATCTTATTGTTCCTTAATTGGCACGGAATAATAAAAATAGTCCCAGATGATAAGCATAGGTCATACAACAATGGACTATCATCCAGTATAAGTTGGGACGCGGCGAAATAGCGAATTGAAAAACGGTGGGAGATCTATATATATTTACATAGCGTTTGTAATTGTGACGCACACTCGACAGCGGTTACCGTACTCATTAACTATAATAAATAACATAATAATTATCTCCTTGATCTCAAGTAGGTATCAAGATATACTAGCCAACTTATTTACGCCGGTTCCCGTGCTACTTTACTATCCCACTAATCACACTAATATTATAAATGCGAAAGTTTGTGCGTGTGTGTGTATGTTTGTTCCTTCTTCACACTGAAACGGCTGGACGGATTTGGATGAAATTTGGCAAAGAGTTAGTCTGGGACTTGGTATAACACATAGGCTACTTTTTATCCCGGAAAACGCGAGCGCAGCCGCGGGCGGAAGCTAGTGTTAACATTTATTATTATACTAGCTTCAGCCCCCGGCTTTGCCCGCGTTTTTCGGGATAAAAGGTAGCCTATGTGTTATTCCAGACTATAATCTATCTGTGTACCAAATTTCATCCAAATCCGTCCAGCCGTTTCAGCGTGAAGAAGTAACAAACATACACACACACACACACACGCACAAACTTTCGCATTTATAATATTAGTGTGATTATCTCCTTGATCTGAGGTAATTACCTGGTATCAAGATATACCTACTAGCCAATCTACTAACACCTACACTAAGTAGGTACTCCACATAAGTATTCAAGTCACAGTGAATACGTTAGTTTCCACAATACCCGGTGGATGATTAGTCATATAATAGGACAGTCATTAAGTCCCTGCGATCTACTAATTACTGATTTATGTTGACATTGAGAAAAACCCTTCCTATTATGAATTATCATCTATATTTCTATAGTAATACAAGCTGAAGAGTTTGTTTGTTTGTTTAAACGCGCTAATCTCTGGAACTGATAGTTGGACTCGAAAAATTATTTTTGTAAGTATATGATTGCCAACAAAAAAATGTAGTCCTGTTACGCAAGCTGTTGCGTTAGTGGAGGCAAACCTCCATTTTGAAGGTTCAATATTTTTGGCCCGGCAGTGAGTGTTACAACTATAAATAGGTATACCAAGTAAATTAAGGCAAGGATATTATCGTATCGAAAAATCACGGTCGATTGCAGAAAGATAATAAAATTTTAAAGGAGACTTTAACCATACAATTTGTATCGTTAAAGTATTCTTTAAAACTTAATGACCTTTTCTGCAACTCACAGTAAGTCAAAATATATTATCGGATAGAAAATAGCTCTAGCACTTAGGGATACGTAGCTATCTATTAGTTCAAAAAATTTCAAAAACGGATCTGTAGTTTCGGAGACACAAACTTACAAAAAAATTGTACCTCTGTATAATATCTACAATAGTTTTGATTAAAGTTTCGGACCACGTTCGGACGGTGCCCCGCTGGCCCGTCCGAACGTGGTCCCAACCCAAACTTAAGTATCAGTAGAGAGAGTAGACCCCCTGGGGGGTCTACTCTCTCTACTGTGATACTTAAGTTTGGTCATTTTGAGCGTAGTACAAAAGTACACGCTGGCGACGAACAGAACACGATCGATGATATAAATACAGTGTTTTAGTTTAGTGCTAGTGTTGAGTGACGATTAACAGTGTTAGATTGAGGGTGGCGGAATTTTTAATGTGTGGGAGATCTTTTTATTCACAAGGAGCGCTTGTACCTAATCGTGTCGAAAAATGTACCTACTAAAAGTGGGAACAGTCGTTCCCGTACCAATTTGCTATTTATTTATTTATTTATTTAATTAAATATAAGTTTACAGTAACGACCAAAGCACTTACATTTTAGTGGACAATTTTACACAATTACTTATCACATAGTATATTAACTTAACTTACCAATCATTAACTAAAACTTATAACAATTACATAATATTACTTAAGAATAAATATATACATTTATTTATTTGGTATGGCTTATCATGAATACTTGCTATGATGGCATATCTCCTTGTTTCTATGATCTGAGGGTTTAATTCAGTAGGTCGCAAACAAAATCAAATAATTTACATAAAAGATAACGGACCAATCGTGTGTCATTGAGGGAAATGACCGGATTATGTCTCTCAGCTATCTAAATAATAAGATCCGTCTCATCTTTTTTTTTTTTTTTTTTTTTTTCGAGGCGGAAATCCTCGTGGATGTCCCCCGCCCTGGGGAAGGCGGAAGGGTCTGTCAGACTCTTACTGACTAAAACCACCCCGGTGTTCCTTCAACTACCTTACGCCGGGGGCACGGGAGTCACTCACGCATTCGTCCGCGCCCCCGGCAGGTATTGGCCCGCCAGATGGTAAAGGCGGGCCCCGTCACCCTATGCAGCCGTCATGTACGGCCGCAATCTTAATGCACGCTTAGCATGACCAATTATATCCCTATTCTACCAAAGAAGAGACGAAGATAACGAGTTGGATAGAAAGTTCTTTCTATCCAACTCCTTATCTCTTCTGCCCGAGCACGCGGCGACCTGTGCTTGGCTTATCAGTTTTGTCTACTGAAGAACAGAAACATTTCTTCTCTTTATTGTATGCATAAAACGGTAGAGATCTTTCTACAATCTGTCACTTTGTATATAATATTTAACCCATTTCTATCGTGGTCATGCTAGGCCAGCTGGTTAAACTACGTATGCTGTTGACATCCACTATTTATCCACGTAAGGCCCTCTGCCCGACCCGGGGATCGAACCCAAGACCACACGCTCAGCAGTCGTGCTTGCGTCCACTGGACCAACAAGGCTGTTGACAGGAACCACAAAATAAATAAAGGTCGTTTACTGTAATCAGTGTTATTTTAAGACCACTGACGGGTTTAAAAATATGTAACACAAATCATTCTATAGCGAGTTAACGCTTAGTATTCTGTACGTATAACAATAACAATTTTATAAGATTTACTATAGTTATCAGTATTCTGCTCAGGCGCAACTGCATTGTCTATGACTATGTGAATCACTCCGTCATGCTGTGGGCAGGAATTTCGCAATCGTCGTACATATATAGTGGGCTATCTAGATTCGAAATTGTAGGTAGTTATTGTGGGTTCGGAATAAGAATAGCGTATCAAGGGTATGGCATAGCGGGACTCGCTCAAATCTGGACTACCCTGACTGGGGAGAACCTACCTCCACTTTAATACCACAGCCAAATAACGCTACTCTTCGGTAGTGCTGTGTTCCTGTGGTGAGTCCTAAGGTCGCCAGAGCTCCGAGGGATTTAGGATCCGTAATTAAAAAGTCGGTAATATTGGGAACGGAACCCTGAGTAGGTATGTCAGATGGTTCTTTTAATCAGTAGCGGCGTGCTATCACCCGGGGCGGTTTTCTATCGAGCACCCGCCAAAATAAAACAACCCCACCTCCCCACTAGCCACGCGTGCTCGTGCTGAGCAAGTATTTTTTCTATGCTGCGCTATGGACGATTTCCTAATTTGCTTAGTCGGAATGCGTGACAGTGGTTCTCCGCCGGCTCAGACTGTCACCCCTTGGGGCTTGGCACCCGGGGCGGACCGCCCCCCCCCCCTCCCCTAACGCCGCCACTGCTTTTAATGTACCTACCCCAATATAATGATACCTATCCCCATGATAAGAGCATACTAACTAGCAGACTCCCCCCATCTTGCAGACCTGGACCTCATCCTGATCTACCACTGCTGCGACCACAGCGCGGAGGTGTCCAAGCAAGTGCTGGACCTGCACTACACACTCAGGACACTGTTCACCAACTTCTTCAAAGACAGGGCCGTGGATAAAAAGACCGAAGATAATTTGCATAATGTGTGAGTATAATAAGAAGCTAATAGGTATAGGTGGTATAAATGTATCCGATAAAAACTGATAGACTAGCAACTTTTTCTCGATGTCCAAGATTTTGGAGCTTAGTCTGAACAAGGGAGTCGTTGCTGAGCTTTTGAGCACATTTCTAGTATTTATGACGTTCCTGGCTAGTACCCTATAGGTATTAAAACCGAACCTCAGTTTCTCATACATTTCAGTGATCAACATAATTGTCTTACTGCACGCTCAGCATGACCAATTCTATCTCTATTCTACCAAAGAATAGACAAAGTTATTTCTGTCCAAATCCTTATCTCTTCTGTTCGAGCACGCGGCGACCTGGCTTATCAGAATTTTGTCTACTGAAGAATAAAAAGATTTCTTCTCTTCATTTTATGCATAAAACGGTAGAAATGATTCTACAATGTGACTTTGTTTATTCTTCTGTAGACAAAACCCGTTTCTATCGTGGTCATGGTAGGCCGGCTGAACACAACGAACAGCCAACACTTCAACTCCTCAAGTAATCAATGAATGGTATCTCTTACAGGCTACTCCAGCCATTAGCAACACGCTCATGGAACGGAGATGCCGTGTTCTACTGTCGTCTGCTAGACTACGACCCAAGGAACTTCGATTTCGCTAAGTCAATCAGGTTGGTATCTACTTCATGAAAGAGTTCAGTGAGGATAACTTGCTCTGTTTAGAGAAGTGTGGAAGTTTGGAGCCAAGTAGGTATGTACCTATATCTGGTGTATACGTCTAGGTAGTACCTACCTATCTACAGCTTCGTCGCATCGCAGCACAGATAGGCAGTGTCATCAGTCATTCATTCATGACTCATGAATGCCCATGGGAAGGTTTTGCGTCCCCCAAAACTTATTTTATTTAAGTTAGCATTTACTTAATAAACTCGAGTTTTAATTTTGGTTACGTGCGCCAACGGCCCGCTTGCTACGGGTCTGGGAGGGCACCCCCGGATTTGTGCCCCTGGCAGCTACTCCGCGGCCAGCCCCTAGCTATGATGCTGCAGGCTTCCGATGCGTTCCACCATTGGTCCCGAAGACCCACTCCTTGTGAGCTCACACAGCCAGTGTAGCTTTAGTCCTTATGACACTAACATACCTACGCTTCCGTTTGCCCCAGATGTTTCTGTTCTATGATAGAGGGTATAATCTTTAATTTCCACAGGTTAAGAATGAAACAAGCTAACGATTAAATAGAAAGAAGAGTCTGATTGGAAGTACCTAATTTTACAGGATTCTAGTATAGGTACAATCTCATCCAAACCGACTCTTGCTCGAGCCAGTCCGCGTTGTGCCTGTTGATTTAAATTCGTCCCTAAATCATATTGAACCAATCCAGCTAGTAGTCCCTCCCCCCAGCGACGCCCTAAGCCGAGGCTCGTACACCAGTAGGGGGTGCCCTTAGCGTGTGATCGCTTAGCTTGTAAGTTTTTTCTATTTCAAGCCTGGTTGGAGGCATTTGTAAGTCCTCACCAGATGTTTGCTTGCAGTTGGCTTCTAACAGCCATATCCAGTAATGGCTGTTAGAAGCCAACTACGAGAAGCCCCGTAAAACTACAATCTCAATCCTATTATTTCCAGGGCAGTGCTGATGATCGTGGACCTATGGCAGTTCGAGGAGGGCACGTGGCCAGGGTTCGTGCTGATCTTCGACCTGGACGGCCTCAGGCTGGGCCATCTCGCCAGGCTTGATGTGCAGAGTATTCAGCAGTTCTTGTACTATTTGCAGGTGAGAAATCTATTTATTTAGATAAAAACCTCGTCTTAAAAATGCTACCTATACTGAATTCGGCGAGCTGAGTGTAAGTATACTCAGGGTAGGGGTTCTCAACTTTTATATGACCAGGGACTACTAGGACATTTTCGTTCGACTTCGGTGCATAGTTCGATTCGGTGGCTAGACATAATGCAAACATAAATCTGTTTGTCTGGAATCATAAATTTTTTTTCTTTGCTTTTCAGGAAGCCATGTTAGTGAAAGTAAAAGGCCTCCATTTCCTGAACGCGCCATCATTCATGGACCGGCTCATGATGATGATCAAGCCGTTCATGAAGAAGGAGCTGCTGGACGTTCTGATGATCCACCAGATCGGAGCCAAGACCTTGGAGAAGCAGGTGCCCATGGCGGGGCTGCCGAAGGAGGCGGGCGGGGAGTTCAAGACATTCGATCAATGCAGAGGTAAGAGATCATTCAGATGCTTCTTAATTTATCGGCCTCTGCGAATGCGCCTCTTCTAATTCTACAGAGCAGCCTGCCAATTTGTTTGCGAGCGTTTGAGGGAGAATGTCACGGTAAGATTCTCCCTCGAACGTTCGCAAACAAATTGGCAGTTCTCGCGGTGATATCACGCGGTGTGTCGGTACAGAATAGACAGGCTGGTGCGAGCTTCTATAACAGCGCCCTTGAAAATTTTTATAATCTGAAACTTGATCCTGAGGCTCTAGACAAGTTGCTTTTCTGTTAGCGTTCACGCCAAACGATAAGCACAAAATGTATGGCAATGACTTTACCTGCGGAAAAGTCACGTGACTCACAAATGTCATTTCCATACATTTTATCCGTAGCGTTTGACGCTAACGCTAACAGAAAAGTAACTTGTCTAGGGCCTCTGGTCTGGTGAGTTCTGCGCCCCTGCCAGGCAGGGTTACGCTCAAATCATAGAAACAAAGATGTACCAAGGCGCTATTGAGCTTGAGGCTTTGATATGGTCACATCTATCTATACTATTATAAAATTGTAAAAAAGCCGTGTCTGTACATTGAAGATATTCCAGAAAAAACAGTCGGGATAGGGTACAGGGACGTAACCATACCCAAAAATATTTTTTTTAGAATTTTTGTCTGTTTGTCTGCGCATCACGCCAAAACTACTGAACGGATTTTGATGTGGTTTTCAGTTCGATAGCTTGGGAATCAACTTAAAATCTAAGCCGCGTTTTATCTAATTCTGATGGGAGGAACCTTAGATACAGCTTGACCTCTTGGAAGTACTAGCCAGGGGCATGAAAGTTCCGAACAAACGTATATGAATCGTTTTTGGCAAGTGGCACTAGCGCCATCTAACGGCCCAGGGCATCCTATTTTTCCATCAACTTTAACACAAATGCCACTAGATGGCGGTGGAAAATTTAAAATGAAAATAATTAAGGTCACTCCACCCATTTCACTTACTACAAGAAGCGGCCGCTATGGAAACATATTTTTACCAATTCTCACTATTGCTAATTGGTTTCGTAGTGAATGAGGTGGACTGCCGTGATAGGGGTATCGAGTTCGAATCCGGCCGTAGACATATTCTTTTTGCTGATTCCTGTTTTTATTTTGTTTGTTTATTTTGGAAAGTCGTACACTAGCGCCAGCTGCAGGATTTTTTGGGAACTAAAAGCGCTATCTGACAGTCCAGGGCCTCAACTAATAATAATATTTTTGAAACCTAGAGTTGCGTATCTATCTCGTATTATAGTGTATAGTCTATCTATGGTACTAGCCACCCTACACTACGGAGGTCATTTAAACTGGTCATTCTACTGTAGTCCACGCGGACGGAGTCGCGGGCAAAAGTCAAGTTGACCATAATTAAAACGTATACGCTGGGTCTGTGCCTTCGTTATCGTTCACGCGATCGAGTATGTTAGAAAAATTTCACACTACTTAACTACTCAGTTTGGGAACCTAATTAGCCAGTCAGACTCAGGATAGTTCGCTACCTTCCTGACTCGTTTCCTGAATTCAGAGTAGTTAATAAGCCTTTCGGTCGGTTGCAGAAAGATAATTAAATTTTAATGGAGGCATTAACCATACAATTTCTATCGTTAGTCTTCTTTACAACCTCATGACCTTTTCTGCAACTCAATGTTTGTCTTGTCTGCCTCCGTGATTTAACATTAGTTTTGATCTGCTTTTTGTTACAAACCATAGAATTAAACCAGGGAAGACTAGGTTCAGGTAGGTTGGTACTGTAAAATCAGTGTGGTGAAGACACCTGACTAATATTCGAAAGTTAGTAAATAATGTATTGCACGCTTATTTTCAGATGAAATGCTGGCTAGATTGCGAGCCAACAAAGATTTCATCCTCAAAGAAAACAGGAAGCGAGTGGTGGAAGCCAAGCGGCCAGGCAAGCCGAAGACGATCTCAGACATTTTCGGTAGCGTTGAAGGGTCCTTCAAGAAACTAGATATCGATTAAAATATTCAAATTATGGAGTTGGGAAAACTTGTTACAGAATTATTTCGTTATATTGAAATTAGCGCCATCTGGTAAAAAAACAGTTTAGTTACAACAAATACTAATAGATGGCGCTTATTTTAAAAACTGAATAAAAAATAACTATTTCAAAATTGTTTTTCTTTTATATCTCAACTACAGTAGACACCAAACGGCTGAAAACTACGATCTTAACAGCAAATAAATAAAAAGAACAAAGTCGCTCGTTTCTTCAAAAAAAAATCAATTGGTGTAAGGGAAGTGAATGTTGTGTAATGTATAAAATGTATTTACCTAGAGTACCTAAGCCAGTAAATAATATAGGGTACTATTTCAGAACAAATAAAACTTCCTTGAACGTTTATTAGCAATATATTTCATAGAAACATAAATGCTGACATATTACGCTTAAACCATACAAAATGGAATAACGACCAGCGCCGCGCGAACTGAAACAATAAAAAAAAAGTAAATTATTGTCTGTACACTGTGACAAGGTTGCATAGTTGTTTGTGGTATGCATCAGTTTATGTAAGTAGCATCAAAGACTTTCAGTCGAAAGATGGTGTTGTTTGAAATCATCATAACAAAATAACGGAAGAATTCCTTGAATATTATAACAAGATAGTATAACAAAAACCGGACAAGTGCGAGTACGACTCGCGCCATCTATGCCGCTATTACATCATAGTAGATGTTATCAATCTTGATCATAGATAGCGCTACTGCATACTTCTAGTGGCGCCATCTATGAGCAAATAGATGGCTTCACTCATGGTCATGACAGATAGACAACAAAGTGATAAGGGTTCCGATTTTCCTTTTGAGGTACGGAACCCTAAAAAAGGAAGGTAAAGAAGGTAGCAAAATATGAACACCTGTTTTGGGTAGTAATTGGTAGTAGACAAGCCTAATATTGTCTAGTAAATACAAAAAAAAATATGAACTCACCTGCGAAGTGCATTTAGTCAAACAGACCGAAGCCCATGTCCTCATCTTCTGATTCAGTGTCTTCCTTCTTGGTCTCTTTCTCTTCTGCAATAGAGATAATAAGAGTTAGCGGAGAAGAGACAATGGGGGTTGTTTGTATTGTGTGGGTGAGTCAGTTCGTGTAAGTTGCAGCACAGGCTGTCAGTCGAAAGATGGTGTGTTTTGAAATCATCATATTGAGGATCTGTCTGCGATTTATTCTTAGTTAGCTAAACTACCTAGATCTTTTGTAAAGTGTAGGCTTATTCAAGACATACAAGCCAATAATATGCAGTGGCGGTCCGAGGATAGTCAAAATCTTACCAAAATGTGCGAAACACGCTAATTCACGGTATAGCATGTTGGCATTAATCGGTATAACTCCCTCCAAAGACTTCGGCGCGGTATTACCCCCCCTCCAAAGTCTTCGGCTGCGGCCGCGCCTGATTTATTATCTGATTTACTAAAGTATAACTAGCGGCAGCAGTTATGAGCATAAACGTCACCTGCGCATTAACTGGTTTTACGGTCACTGGCGGAATGAAGACGGGGGTGCCGAGGCTGCACGTGATTGGTTCGTCAGTCGATGCTCGTCGTCTAATTGGACCATTCTCTATTACGTATTGTTAACCGTCTATTGAGCAGAAAATTTACGTGCGCGATCTGTGATCATAATTCACGCCGCGACCTATACCTATTATATTAGCTAAATATAGGTAAGAAAGCGGTGGCATACCTTTCTTCTCTTCAGCGGCGGCAGCAGCGGGCGCGGCGCCGGCGGCGGCCGGGGCGGCGCCTCCCGCCGGCATCGATGAGAGCTTCTCGCGACCTGAGCCGAAGAAATAACAGAGTTAATAAGGATACTCTTGTCCTGTCGGGCTGTAGATGACATAAAAAGACTAAGGGTCATCACAGACGTCCGGAAAAATTAAGGTGAATGAGGTATTTTACATCAAATTGAATGATTGCGGCTGGAATCGTTCAATTTATGAACAATATAATTAATTCGTTCTCTGAATCCAGTAAGCCATTACGGATGTCTGTGATGAGCCTAAGGCCGAGATAAATAGACATTACTTAGCACATACTTTGGCACTGTCACTGTCGCGCAACTTGCAAGCAAGACAGAGACGGGCACAAGGCTAAGCCAAACCATGTGCTACATAATGTTTAATTATCTTGGCCTAACCATCATGTATAGTGTGACCTAATTAGTAGTTATGTAGTTGAAGTTAGGGAGAACCTACCACTGCTATAAAAACATGATAATTGTTTTAACATAATAATGGTGACACGAGGTTAAAGTTCAATTTTGCAAACAATTAGGTTACTCTAAATTTGCAGCAGTCTAGGTATGAGCTGGCACTAACATCTGAGTACACAAAATGAATAAGTATGACTGGAATATTTTTGTACCTATAGGTATATTATCTTGCCCATACCATTATACCATCTGCACCCAAGGCTAAATACGCAAACCTATATGTATATCTAGCAAAACAAAGTTTATTTTCTCTGATACCACTAATGTCTTTACATTAGGTGGCAGTATATTTATATCAAGCTTTAGGAAGAGATATATTAGCTAGCTTTGGCTTTATAGAGCATCATCTCTGTCACATTAAGCATTAACAGTTTAATAACCAAGTCAGCGACAAACCGTTGCATAGATATGAGTGACAGATATATGACACTCTACAAAGCCAAAGCTAGCCGATTATCTCTTGTTCAAACATGATGTGTAATATTGACTACCCCACATTGTACTATCAATTCCTGATAAATAGCTAAATGCTTACCCTGCTCAATCAGCTCCTCGACGCTCTTGCCATTGAGCTCGGAGATCACCTTCTTCAGCTTCTCACCGTCAGCCTCAATACCCACAGAGCTGAGGATCTTCTCCACGTCCGCTGCTGCCGGGGCCGCCTTGCCTCCGAGCACAGCCAGTAAATACGCGGCCACGTAACGCATTCTGCAATTAAATTAATGATTACCAATGGTTGTTAGTTACCTAGAATTTTAGGTACACAACAACCCCTATGGCGACTCTCTGACCATATCCCTTTGACTGTCACTAATGAGACACACTTTTATATTTTCTATTGTTATCGACCTGAGTCAGCTTAATTGACAGACAAACTATTATAGCATGTCTGTAAATTGGTCTGTAGTCCCTATCACAGACTTTTGGAAACCTGAAAACCTGTGTTTAGAGACTGCACGACTCATAAATAATGTTCTAGCACTTGCATACAACAACAATTCAACTTGTAAGGGCTGTTTACCTATAGTTGGGTGTATTAATGAGTTCTCTGCCAAGTTGAGAGACATATTTGGTAATGAGAAACGCGGTACGCACGACAACTCACTGTTTGGAAAGTTCTAGTGACTTTATATCTCACTTCAAACTGCAAATGTGAGGTTGTTAGGTTATGATGATGACAAATAAACTGCATTTAGGATCGAAATTCGGTAAACATTTAGTCACAAGAACATGTACTAATCAATATTAAGTTGCAGGGAACACATGTAGACTTGAAAATAATTAAATTAAGTACCACGAATTCACAACACGATAGCAACACATGGTTTTGGACGAAGTGAAATCGGCGTTTATAATCATAGAACAAGTGAAATACCTGAGACTGATCGTGAAAAAGACATTTAAGGAACAGAATAATCATGTTAGGTGGTGAAAAACTTAGCAAACACTCAGGTTTTACCGCCATACATGCAAGTCTGGCGCGCATTACCATAATCCAACTTGATCTCTCAAAATACACCATCATCGTACAATAAACGTTTTAACACATATTCTTCATACACATAATATTACATTCACTATTATATTTTAGGAATTTAACTTACTTTTAAGTCGTTTGACACGAAACGTGTGATGCCGTAAAATAAACGTTCTTCTTGAACCAAAAGTCAAGAGGAAAGAGGGCGGCGGGGGAGCGTCGCCAATTTGACAGTTTGTTGACGGCTCACCCAGGGCTGCCAGGTGCAAAAATTGTGTGATCGTACGACAACTACAAAAAAATCGTATGCCAAGGAATTTTGAAATGAAAAGATCGTACAACCAACATAAAAGTACAGATATTAAAAATAACAAAAAATCGTTTAGTTTTATAAAAGAAATGCAATAGAAGAAACAAAGAAAGAAAACATAATTATTTATTTGGCACATGCCTTATGTACTTACCTACACAAATAAAAAAAAAAAAACCGGCCAAGTGCGAGTCGTACTCGCGCACCGAGGCCGCCACGCGCACGTTCCATATCAATTTTGGACGCATAAAGTGAAAAAATCCGGACCGCATAACTAAGTTTGTTTGTGAAGGAATTTTGATGATTTTGAAAAAACTGTACTAGTTAGGAACATCGTGTTATTTTTGGTGCCATATTTGGGTCAATTTCTATCAACTCTAATTATTTCAGATTTTTCGCCCCGCAAACTTCGGAGATAAGGGGGGGGGAATGGTATTTTTTTGGACATGTTTCATCATATGTCGAAAACTGTGAGACATAAAATAAAATAAAAATATAATTATTTTGAAATGTGCAGATTAAGCCCTTTCATATGATATGTCATTTGACCTAGTAACCCCACTTTGAAATTTCGGACCCCCACTCCGGCCCCTTTTGCAATGAAAATAAAAATGTTTTTGGACTTTTTTCATTTGCAATAAAGTTGAACAAGCATTATAATGTCTTAGGTTTTCGCGATTATTACACATTATAATAAAACAAGTTTAAACGGATTAAATCGCGTATATTACGGATTTTTACGTCAGGAAAACTCTGTAAAAATCCATAATTTACGCGATTTAATCCGTTTAAACTTGTTTTATTATAATTGAACAAGCATTCTTTATAACTGTTCCAAATTTCAAGTCGATAGCATAAGTGATTGCTGAAATAAGCAGGTGTGACAGACAGACAGACAGATAGACAGACGAAGTCGCACCATAAGGGTTCCTTTTTTACCATTTTGGTACGGAACCCTAAAAAAAGATTAAAATAAAGCTTAAAACTACACAATCAAAACTACGTACAGATCGAGCGGAGTCTCGCTCGAGACTGACAAGATAAAAGAGTTTTTTATTACCGAAAGAAAAAAATAATATAAGTTTCGTAAAAATGCAAACAAATACCTACAGCCTTTTATTCTTCATAGAGTCTTCATTCAAGTAAAAGATCTACGTAAGCGTTAGGTTGTTGGGGAATTCCCCGAAACTCATACTTGCCAGTTGAGCACGTTCGTTTCATTATGAAATGTTGCCAGATTTGCCAGGTATATAAAAATCGTACATTTTCCGTACGATCTTGGCATAGCGATCGTACATGAGTAAAAATGCCAAAAAATCGTAGGAGTACGATTAAAATCGTACATCTGGCAGCCCTGGGTTCACCGCTGTCACTAGAGTTGCGATTATGAACTAATCGATTTCATCTGAATCGACTATTCTACTAAACCAAAACTAAAATACAAAAAGTCATATAATATCAAATGTCTTTATTTTATAAAATAAAATTTGTTTGTTATTAACATTATGTTTAGAAATATTACATTGATATTCCCATACTTTTACATAAAATGTTATGTTTTTTTCGCGATGATGTGATTGTGTGAGAGTGATAAGAAAAACAATATTTATCTAAATCATTCGTTTTAAAATTTTGGTAAATTACATCAATAATTTTAATTTACATTAATATTTTTATGTATCGATCGTTACTTTAATCTGACCAGCGACTCGACTTAGTCTTTTTTAGAGTTATTCTTATGATTTTAGATTTTAATAGATCGTAAAATAATTTGGTAATTTGTATTTAAAGATTTATTTTTAAAAAGTAAAAAAAAGAAATCGCTATTTAGACGTCATGTGCTACCTACTCATCAGTTTTGGTGATAAATTAGAATTCTTAATAAGTTAGGTATCATTTTTAACCAAAAAAATCCCATGGTAAAATAAATAGGAACTTACACAAGCTAAATTTTAGTTTAGATTGTACACTCATTTTATTATTGGATTTTTTATTAAATATTCTTATATCAGATTATGTATTAATGCAAGTTGATACTATACTTGCCCTTACAAAAATATTTTTCTGTAGGCGGCAGTCTGCTAGCACTGAATCAGTAGCTCAAGCCCAAGATGATAGATGTCGCTGTGTGTCACAAAAGCACGTAAAAGTGCATAAACTTTTATTTTTAACCGACTTCAAAAAGGAGGAGATATACATTTTTTTGCATTTCTTTTGAATTCGCCATCAAAATATTGTAGGTAGTAAGGAACTGTTTCACACAACATTTTTGTGACCTTTTTGAAGGCGGTTTTGACTTTTTTAGGGTTGCGTACCAAAATGGTAAAAAAGGAACCCTTATGGTGCGACTTCGTCTGTCTGTCTGTCTGTCTGTCTGTCACTCCTGCTTATTTCAGCAACTACTAATGCTATCGACTTGAAATTTGGAACAGTTATAAAGAATGCTTTTTCAACTTTATTGCAAATGAAAAAAGTCCAAAATATTTTTATTTTCATTGGAAAAGGGGCCGGAGTGGGGTTCCGAAATTTTAAAGTGGGGTTACTAGGTCAAGTGGCATATCATATGAAAGGGCTTGATCTGCACATTTCAAGATATATTTTCATTTTATTTTATGTCTCACAGTTTTCGACTTATGAAGAAAAATGTCTGAAAAAATACCATTATACCCCCTTATCTCCGAAGTTTGCGGAGCAAAAAATCTGAAATAATTAGAGTTGACAGAAATTGACCCAAATATTGCACCAAAAATAAAACAATGTTCCTAACTAGTACAGTTTTTTCAAAATCATCAAAATTCCTTCACAAACAAACTTAGTTATGCAGTCCGGATTTATTCACTTTATACGTCCAAATATGATACGGAACCCTCGCTGCACGAGTACGACTCGCACTTGGCCGGTTTTTTTTTATCGACACGATGTCTAACTATGTTATGCCATTGATAAAAATAATTTATACTTACTAGGAGACATCGCAGTTTTGGCACCACTCAAATTCAATTTAATCGAATATTTCAACAATGCAAAACTTACATATTATTATCCATCAACAACAAACGATTCTCTGCTATCCATTTTCCTCACAATTGGTTTAAGTGTATAAACAAACACATTTCTCTAGGAACAATGATTGAACAATAACAGCATAATAGGTACCTACTAGGTAGTAAGAATAGATGAAAACTAAGAAAATTATGCATAGATTGTGTGAATGGTGATATGGATAGAAAGGAGGCGAATAGCCCCATAGTGAGCTTGTTTTTATTAAAAAAAAACCGGACAAGTGCGAGTATGCCTCGCGCCCTAAGGGTTCCGCTAAATGATCATAGATGGTGCTACTGCATACTTCTAGTGGCGTCATCTATGAGCACATGGCTCCACTTATGGTCCGGTGACTGACGGCGGACAACAAAGTGATCCTATAAGGGTTCCGTTTTTCCTTTTGAGGTACGGAACCCTAAAAATACGTTGCCCCACACTAGGATTTTTCCTGCATCGTGACTGCGTTTACAAATACCAAACACTCAGATCCTGAACAAATATTTGTTCCGTACGGGAATCGAACCCGCGACACATCGCGCAGCAGCCAATCGCTCGGCCACTGCGACAACGTACCGTCGAATAGGATAACGAGATGATTGTCTTGAAAAAAATAAATTTGCGCTGGCTCCAAATAAATTGGAATAAAGGTAGGAGGATACCTAATGACTCATGTTCGATAGGTGGTGTGATGTGTTTTATACAGGAAACAGATAGTCTAGACTAGTTTAGACTAGGATAAACTGATATTTTTTTCCTAGAGCAGTGTTTTTGTTTATTTGTTTTCCAGTTTCAGCGGCTTGGTGTTTTTTGGACTATTTTATGAGTCTTTCACAGACTTAGCTCGGCAATTTGATGAGAAAAATATAATTTACTACATTACATTGACTACAATAAATTGCCCATTTTATATGACTTTTCATCACACCGGAATTAGATGAAATGTGGCTTAAGTTTTAAGTTAGATCCAAACAAAACTGCAGAAAAACCACATCAGAATCCACTCAGTACTTTTTGCGTGATGCGCGCATAAATATAGTGAGACAAAAATTTGAAAAAAATCTTGGCATGGTTACGTCCCAGTATCCTATCCCAATCGTTTTTCCTGGAATATCTTTCAGTACAGACACTGTTTTTTAACAATTCTGTAATAGTATAGATTCGCTTATTTAGCAAAACAAAACTACTACTGATGCTCCACCATAAGAGTCAAGTACACCAAAACCAAAGAGAATCAATAACAATGACACACATCGCCGTCGACAGATGCTGTTTGTGTTCCACGCTCAAATGGAATTTCTACCATTTTCTATATCGCGGTACCGATATTTTATATGATATATCAAATGGGACTGAGTAATGACTGTACTCTACCTTGGATAGAGAACTTTTATCGGTAGGACACATTGCGTTCATCATAACAATTTCCCGGTAGTCGGTTTTGGGAAATAAATGGACGGTGTAAATAGCTATTCATTTGCCATTTAGTTGCTATCTGTGATAATGTTTGCCGTATTGTTGGTAGCAGTGTATTGATATTGTTGGAGTTAGAATCTATACTGTAGTAAAATCGTATCTAGAGGTCAAAAAAGTCTGTAAGTAGGTAGGAATATTGGAAATATTTTCACGAAAACCGGTTAGGAATATTAAATCTAAGCAACAAAATACGAAACATTTTTTAAAGGTTTGTCTGTCTGAACGTTTGTTACCAATTCATAAAGTGAAAACAGGTAAACGGATTTCAATGAAATGTTTACTGTTGCATAGCTACGTTATCTTACTAACTTAAAATCTAAGGCACACTGAGATATCGTTTTTTGGTTAATCTGATCCCTAAATATTTGACCATCAACGTAGGTGTCAAAAGAATAGGTAACTCTTTTGACACCTACGTTGATGGCCAATTTTTTTCCGATTTTTAATAATAGAGGTAAACCACCAACCATCTGCTACCGGACTTCCTTTATTTGCATTTTTACGACATCGGCAGGAAGAATGCGGTTGACCTATTCTCGGAATAAAAGAGCGCAGTCTATTGCTATAGGCGCTATTAGCCATCGAGTCATCACCCTCATCGATCATCAACCTAGCTGAGGCTGGCAGTTCACTTTCTAGCCATCGTCATATAACATTCGTTTTCTACCGACATCCTTCTAAAGCTTTGACCTCCTCCACAAAATTTCTTGAGGACAGTTGTTCTGACATATACCTAAATACAAATAGTCAATGCAACTGTCATAGGTATTCGTATACCTGGGGGCCGATTCTTTTAGAACAGCCTTGTGTGCAGCGCTGCTGCAGCGGTGACACTACAGTTTGGTAGGTATTCACTAAGCTGCGCATAGCTGCACTAGCGCCATAATTATGTCAAAGACTAGCGCTCAAGGCTGAGACGGTGGTGAGTTAGAACTACTCAACGGCGGCGAACAGATTGACGACGATCATCGGCTACACGCTCGGTGGATCTCGATGATGAAGCTGATCGTCGAGACAGCCAAAAAAATGTCTCTTAGAGAACAGCATAGCTGGACTGACAATTTAATAAGTGCCCCTAATCATGACCCAGCATGATAATCTGGATAAGAAAAGAAACGTCATCAATATATGGGTCATCACGATGACATCAGCAAATCTATCACAATCCGCATGAAATCAGTCCATATCGCCAGCGCGGTCTCCGTGACCGTAAAGTCGAGTAGTCCCGAAATACACCGGACGGCGCGGTGCGCGGCGCGCAGCGCGGCGTACAATAAAAACTAAAACTGATACGCAACGACCACCGTCGCACGCGCACCTAATATTAGACCAGACAGACCAAAGATTAAGGAAGTATGGACACAATGGACTTTTGTGCCTACGAACGATTTAGGAAGAGATTCGAAACATTAGGATGGGTTGTCAATGAACAGATGTCACCGTAGCGCTAAACTCGAAACAAACAAGAAAATAAAATTGTTTTCCTTTGTTATTCATTATTAAATGTAAAGCTGAATAATCTTAAAGTCTCAATGTTTTCCGCAACTCCACGACAAAGTGCTTATTTTGCGTAATGTCAAGTAGACAAGAGCAAGTCTCAACAACCAAGCATTTGAAAATTATTGGTCACAATTTCATTGCGAAGTCTTAAAACCTGTAGACTGCTAAACTGCTTACATTACTTAAAGTATATAATAATAGTATTTTTTTTGCTAATTAGCTCAAATTATCCTTTTTCTCATATATATTTTTAAATTTTATAGTAACTGACAGACCGAATCGTTTTGCTGCAGAATTTGTTGCGCCGTTTCTTCTTCGCAACAAAAACACTAGGAAAGTTGAAAAGGGCGGGCGTTTTTGAGGGCTGTCTTCTGTATTTTGAAATTTGAATAAAATTGAAATTGTTACTTGCTGACTTATAAAAACCGGACAAGTGCAAGTACGACTTGCGCCCTGACGGTAAAAATATGCAATAGCGCCATCTATGCCGCTATTACATCATAGTAGATACCTATGTCATATCTTGATCATAGATGGCGCTATTGCATACTTCTAGTGGTGCCATCTATGAGCAGATGGCTCCACTCACGGTCCTGACAGACGGACAACAAAGTGATCCTATAAGGGTTCCGTTTTTCCCTTTGAGGT
The DNA here is from genome assembly GCA_948465475.1 of Thalpophila matura. Lineage (NCBI taxonomy): Eukaryota > Metazoa > Arthropoda > Insecta > Lepidoptera > Noctuidae > Thalpophila > Thalpophila matura. The sequence goes on from OX419196.1 coordinate 14,951,297, forward strand.
ACGGAACCCTAAAAATTTGCTTTGAAAGTGTCGCTATAAAGCACGTGTAAAATGATTAGGTAAGTCCAGTCTCTCTTATCATCTTTGTCATAGTATAAACCAACCCCGATACAGTCGGTTTATTGGTTAGTCGGCGTGTGAGCTACATATCAATAGAACATTCCTATCGTTTACCTGTTACTGGCACGAATTGTGCACACAAACCGTAAATATTATTTGATAAATTAAAATTCCCATAAATATTAACTGTACGGTCATAAATTTTACAACAATATAAATAAAACGGCAATATGCGGGAGAACAGAATTAATATCGATTAAAATAATGTTGTGGAATGATAAAGTGTGTTTTGAAATCGACTAAATTTTAGTGGTGTGCGTATATAAACAAAGTTTTAAAATTGGAACGTAAAAGGTTTTAAAAAATAATATTTATTTTGTGATGGAAACTTGCATCGTGAATCGGAAAATAAAAGTGAATAAAATAACAATCAAGCTACGAAAATAGGTGAGTTTGTATTATTTTAATGATGTGGATATTTCAGTAGACTGTCAGTAGATATAAGTAGTCAGACGCGTTCATTCACTTCTTCCTATGCTAAGAAGGTACCGTAATCAACAAAATCTTAAAGATTTCTCTTCTATATTGTTTACTTCTCTTGCCAAGATTAATTTGTTTTTTTTTTTTTTTTTTTTATGGAAGCGTTACCTACCTAGTCGAATAAAAATCTAAGAGAAGTTCTTAAATTAATTTAGGAGAATAATTAAGAAGGAAGGCATATCTTCAACGATATACATAATATAGGTGAGTACAATTTATTAGGTAGATACCTAATTATGTTGACTACGAATATACCTACTAACTATTATACCTACATACCTACTTAATAAATAAATATATTTTCCTAATTTATATAAATTAATATAAACACCCGATCTGCTTGAGCCAATTATCACAGAATAGTTAAAGCTGAACAGCTGAGTAGAACAATAAATATTTTTTATAGGTAGGTAGGTACTTGTGTAGTACCCTAGGGCCTAGAGGCCTACCTAGTTTCGTTTTATTAAAACTTTATTTTTTTCAAAAACATTGATTTTATTTACTGTAACGTAAACCAATAGACATAATTTTATATAAACTGCGATTTTTTTTCCTTTTTGGTCATCGCCGTCGGGCAGTGTTTTCTTTTTTATTGACGCATTAACAGATAAAAAAGTTTGAATGTAAAAAAATATGTTCGTATGCAATATTGCGCTTTGGATACGTTACTATTGTAATAAAAAAAATTGAGTTGTTAAATAAATTGACGCGTTTGCGAGTTTAAATATCAACAAAACTTTCTTTTAATTTTTTGCACAATCTGTATAATAAATTCGATAAAAGGTTCCCCCACACTGTGCACTGGTGCGATAATATCGGTTGATGATATCGCAAGCATTATTGTGATATAGGTTCTTAGTTTGTATTAGGATGCATAATTATGATCTTAGACGGCTGCGTTAGTAAATATCAGTGGCGAAGGGTCAGTTTTTGTAAGAGGTGAGCCACAAATGCTTACCTGGCAACAAAAAGCTAATTAATAAAAGAAGGCAATACTGCCTGTGCTATTTTTCAAAGGGAAGCCGGTAGGAATCGTATTTTATGGACCCTTAGCCACTGGTAAATATAATACCTACGTGGAACGCTTGTGCTATGGCGTTCTACGATATTACGATATTTCTGTTCTTAGTACATTTTATATTAGGACTCCTAGAACGCATGCCACACTACATTAGGTACATGTTGGAAATATCGGACGATAAAAACGCAGCTATGTAGACAAGACAGGGACGGATTATCGCAATAACGCACGCCATATTATCGCACTTATATGGAGCTTAAACCCACATTGTTTTAAATATTTCAATAAATTGAAATATATAAAAAATGCTAACACGATTTTTAATAATTTATAATATCCGCCTACACTGTACAGGTTTCTCCAAAGTATCAATGTGTCACATAAATCATATATGATTATGTCAAAATGGAGGAAGTATGGCAACCCGCGCGCGCTTTGCTACAGCAAATTTTAATGCGCTTGTTACTGGAGTATTTATATTTATTTGTGTTTTTTATGATGTGGGGAATTGCGGATATAATTTTTCTTTTTATCAAATATGAATTTCTTTAATAAAATGTGTTAGAGGATTTTTTTCGAGTTTGTTTAAAAAGTTTTATCTATACTTATAATAAATCTGTAGAGAGGTCAATTCTGTACCTACATGAAAAATATTTTCAAAATAACTATCAGGGGGTGATTAGTGATCGATACTGATGCCAAAAATGCAATCAGTAAAAATTTTGTCTGTCTGTCTGCTGTCTGTATGAATAGAAATATAATAGAAACAAAAACTACTCAACGGATTTTAACGAAACATAGTACAATTATTTTTCATACTCCTGGGCAGGTTATAGTATACTTTTCATCACGCTACAATCAATAGGAGCAGAGCAGTGAAGGGAAATGTTGGGAAAACGGGAGAAGTTACTCCATTTTTTAAGCTTCCGTCGCGTATGTAGCCTTAATGGTTAAAGCTACATAGAAATCATGTATGACGGAAATGTTCTACATAAAATTATCTAAAAAATATCTCACAACAGCATATGTCTATCTTTTATGGTTGACTCACAATAACACGCGTAGTAACTCCCGATAGCTTAGCAGTTCGGAGCTTTCTGATTGTATTACACACAAGGAGTCGCGGGCACAGCTATTAATAATAATATTCTGCGGTTCCTTATTGCGATATTTTTCAACAGTATTGTGGATTGACATATTATATTTCCCTACTAAATACGAAAGTTAATCTGTCTGTTACATCAAAACCATTGAACCGTGAGGAGGGACATACGCTACTTATTTACGAAAAATGACGGAAACGCGGACGAAGTCGCGGGCAAAAGCAAGTACCTAATAAATAGTTAAAACGGTTGATTATTTAAAGTTAAATTCATGTTACTCACGTAGGGTCGTATAGCTGTCGGTTTTTTTAATTTTTAGGGCTCCGAACCTCAAAAGGTATGACACCATAAAGATATTTTTGATACTGAGATGTTGTGGAGTAAGCATAAAATTGAGACACAACACATTATTTCTTTCCAAAACGTTAAAATTCTATCCATTTTGAAGCAGTAATTTTTGGCGAGCAAATTCGGTTAGTTCAAAATGCACGCGTAGCTACACAATGGTGGATATAAATGGAAATTAATAGTCGTGACAAGAAAGCAGTGAACATTAAAATTAGATTGTTATTAATGGCTCTAGTTATGTCGGTGAATACTGAAATGCTTATAATTGACTGAAATTATAATCTTGTTGGCTCAGGGAGGTCACTCACGGCGACTTTTGCAGCGATTCAGTAGCGCGTGTACGCTCGTCTGCATCGCTACTTTTGGCCGTTTGTCGCATTAGCAATGTGCGACTGTATCAATGCAAATGCGCGACTGTATCGCTGCAAGAAGTTGCTGTGGCTAACATCCCTAGCGCTTTAGTTTTTAGGGTTCCGTACCAAAATGGTAAAAAGGAACCCTTATGGTGCGACTTCGTCTGTCTGTCTGTATGTCTGTCTGTCACACCTGCTTATTTCAGCAACTACTAATGCTATCGACTTGAAATTTGGAACAGTTATAAAGAATGCTTGTTCAACTATATTGCAAATGAAAAAAGTTCAAAAATATTTTTATTTTCATTGCAAAAGGGGCCGGAGTGGGGGGTCGAAATTTTAAAGTGGGGATACTAGGTCAAGTGACATATCATATGAAAGGGCTTGATCTGTTAATTTCAAAATATATTTTCATTTTATTTTATGTCTCATAGTTTTCGACATATGATGAAAACTGTCCGAAAAAATACCATTCCCCCCACCCCCCTTATCTCCGAAGTTTGCGGGGCGAAAAATCTGAAATAATTAGAGTTGATAGGAATTGACTCAAATATGGCACCAAAAATAAAACGATGTTCCTAACTAGTACAGTTTTTTCAAAATCATTAAAATTCCTTCACAAACAAATTTAGTTATGCGGTCCGGTTTTTTCACTTTATACGTCCAAAACTGATACGGAACCCTCGGTGCGCGAGTACGACTCGCACTTGGCTGGTTTTTATTTGACAGCGCTTTAGTTTTATAGACGTTGTATTGGGCTACTGACTAGTTATTAGTCGCAAACTATCAGTTTGTCGGCAAGTAACATTCCAGAAGTCTGTGCCATCTTGTAATTATTGCCTTTAATAATTGGGCAGCAAGATCATTCTGCTAACATGAGGTTTTTGACGGCCGATTGACTGATCAGAGATTTGTTTAGGCTTTAAGAGACCTTGGACTATTGCGGTAGCCTATTTCGTCTGATAGCTGATTTCTACCCGGGAAAAAACACGAAATCGGGTTTATTCCCGAGCATAAATTTAATTATAGCTGATGAACTGATGACTAAAACTGCGCAAGTCACTTTAGTCACTAAATCCATCAACGCCAACTTGTAGAACTTCATTCAACACCCGGAATCAAGATTTCGACAAAACATTATTTACTTCAACAAGAAAATCCTCCACACCAATCAAAATTCTGATAATATTACCTAACAATGCCCGCTTTCCATTCCCTTCACATTACTAGGTGCTGGTCCTAAGTGGCGCGGGCATTTATTGCCAAAAGTCCCGTAAATAATGGCCCGGAATAAATCCCTGGTTTCGCCACATACATGTTTTATTACACCGTGTAACGTAAGCGTACGTCATTGTTACTATGGATACATTCGGGTGTGGCTGCGAAGGAAGCGGGCAGCGATTTTCATTGTGATATTGTTAATTATCATTAATTCTAAAGACTTATTTGAGTAGACTGTGTGTTTGAATATTATCTGTTGTTTAGGAAAAAGTTTTACATAAGTTTAGATTTTAATTTACTGTTTAGGTAAAAATAAAACAATACCTACATACCCAGCTTATCTACGTATTGGTTTTTAAGTTTTGTCTATTAACTAAAGAGTAGGTAGAGTAAACCAGTTATTATAAGAATTGCTCATTTATTAAAGTAGGTAATAAGATTTTATTTTTACTGGTTTACCCATTCAGTGACGAGTGCAATTAATTTTAATTGCAATTTTATTTTTCTCAATCTAATTAATTGGAGAAGATTTTTTTTTTCTATTTAGCTTTATTCACACAAAAAATAATTAGGTAGGTAGGCACATTAGGTAGGTAGGTACATTCTTTCATGAAATCGTTTACAATTAAATTCAAGGACCAAAGCGCTGTGATCTGTAAAATCTGTCTAGCTAAGTTACCACTTAGCTAGACAGATTTTACAGATCACATGAATCGCTGACCTCCCCACTGTACCCAGTGGGGAGGTCAATTTTCCTCTGAAACCGCAGGGAACGGCTTTCGTCAACTGTCTGTATACCATCGTCTCCTTGAACTAGCACCTTACTATGTAGGTATAAAGATTGACTTTGAGACAGCCACAAAATTCCAATACTTCTATGTTAAAGAAAAAAATTAATACTAAACGTGTATTTCGTGGGCCGACGAAAAAAACGTATCGAACGCTAACGTTGATGCGTGGGCGCAGGTGACGTTTACATCAAAGCTCAATGATTTAATTTTACAATACGTACGTAATAACTGTAGCGCTCAACGTAGTTATTACAGTATCAAAGCATTGTCCGAGCCGAATGCTTCGGGAGGCGGCCTTGTAGGTGATTTATTGACATTCGCAGTAATATAAAATCTACTAGCAGTGCTCCACGGTTTTACTCGCCGTTTCGATTATCAGAAATCCGATTATTTACCTGCCCGCACTATTAGGTACCTACTTCGTTTTCGCTTAGCGTTCTTTTTGACTTTTTTTCTTTTTACTCGGCTCCTAAGGGTCATAGCGTGATGTTAGATAACCTATACTTTTTCTCATGAATTTGGCTATCATATACAAAAAGATTTTTTCGAATCCGACTGGTAGTTCCAGAGATTAGCGCGTTTAACAAACAAAAAAATCTTTAGCTTTATTATATTAGTTTAGTACATAGATTATTTGAATACATAATATATAAATTATGATACAGATTTTCTAGACAATGATGGAATGCAATAATAATTGTACCTACTAATTGCTTTATTTTATTTTTTCGAATTATTACATAATATATTTTATATACAGTTCTATTTACAAACAAAAAAAAAAACTTATAATAATTATAAATACATCTACAACTAAAGAGCATCAAAAAATTCTTCCGCATCGCCGTCATAACTGGTAGCGTGCCCAAAAGACTGGCGGCATTGCCACGTTGAATGGCAATGCTTAAACTTTGGCCAAAGTAATAGCCAGCCCTTTGGTCACGGGAAGTGTCAACTAATCGTTTTGCGATCTCTTTAAATATGAGATGAGCACTCGGACCCCACGGCCCTAGGGTTTCAACCCCAAACGGCTCGAAAATATAATTACTGATAAGTTTATCATATTAATTGTTTATTATACTAATTGCTTTAGTTACCTAAATAAAACTACACCTGTTTGGAATCCTGTTTTTAAAATAATCAAATCCCAAACGCTGCGAAACATCAAGACACCTTGAGCGAAACTGAAATCTAAAAATCTTGCGCGATTTTAATTATTTTTGAATGTTTGTCATGACGCCTATCACCTAGTCATCTTGCGACCACGAATGCTGCAAAATGTTCAAAACGTCAGGAAAACCAAATTCGATAGGTAATATACGATCTAATCCGTTATTCGATTTATTAAAATAAATAAAACTAACTTTAACAAGCAGTGCATTTCTAGTGAGTCTTAAGAATTGGTCATAACCATAGACATATTTTACGAAAAACACCTAGGGATATACCTATTTAGTAGAGCCGGAGACTTAAGCGAACGTTATGAAATACAGTCGTATTCGTCGTATGATCTCCTCCTTTTTTTGCAGTTGGTTAAGAAGTGGCAAATAAATAGTTGCGAACACTTATCAAACTGACTTGTACCCGTAAGTGGGCAAAGCAAAGGGGTATTAATATCTACGTTTTCCCCAAAGGGGAATTAGTGGCAATCGCTGAGATGTACCATACTAGCGTCAGACAAACTTCAATAACTTCAGAGCCACTGAACTTGTGTGTACGCAATTAAACAGTTACAGTTAACCAGTTAGCTGGGAATACAGTTTGGACATTAAGCCAGTCGGTATATGGACGTGAAGTTATAGAAACGAGTAGATCGAGATAATAATTATATTATAAGAAAATTAGTAGGGGTACCGCTGTCGCCACTTTGAAAGCAGTGTGCGTCACAACTACAAACGCTCCTTTGTAATAGAGATCTCACACACATTATAAATGCCGCACACCCCAGTCTAACACTGTATATCAGTCATCAATCCCATTCGGTTCGTGATATCGATACCTTTGGGTTCAAAGGGCGTAAAGACCATTTTGACCAAAATGAGATTTGAGCCATATAATCGATACCTTTAGGCCCAAATTTCATTTTTGCCAAAATGGACTTTACGCCCTTTGAACCCAAAGGTGTCGAATATGATCACATTGATGATCATGTCAAAGCGTCAAGTTCAATAGCGCCTTGACACATCTCCCTTGTTTCTATGATCTGAGTATACAATAGGTACCTTTGCCTCTCTATAGAGCGTTTCACGTAAGAACTCCCTTCAACGCTATGTTGGCTCCCCTGAATGTGACTTAGTTTAGGTCTTAAAAGTTAATGTTTTTAGTGTTCCGTACCAAAATGGTAAAAAAAATAGTAAATTAAAAATTAAAAAAACCCGACTGCCAAAAAACAACTAAAAAGTTCAAAACAAGAGCACTTTTCAAGCAGTCTGATGCAGTTGGTGGCAATTATTTGTGTTAAATCTTAGATTTTATGCCACCAACTGCATCAGACTGCTTGAAAAGTGCTCTTGTTTTGAACTTTTTAGTTGTTTTTTGGCAGGCGGGTTTTTTTAATTTTTAATTTACTATTTTAATTTTTCACTTTTTAGTTTTTAATGTATGTTTTCATAATCTTCTTTTCGAGCCCTTCATTTTGATACCCCACATGATAGGTTTTGAGGATAAGTAAGAATTAGCGAGAATGATTGCTTTGTTAAACAACTTTAAATCGTTATATATCCTAAACTATTATTTATAATGAAAAATGATAAAAGGAACCTAAAGATAATTTTAAAATACCTATTCAACGACACCCCACTTGACATAGTTCATCAACTTTTTTTTTTTTCATTTTGACAATATGGCGTCTGGTTGTCGCTGTGGTGAATTTTGATTACTGTTATGTCTTTAGTGACACTCGCAAGGTTAAGACGAATCGATTGACGTAAGAATTATCAAAATCGGCTTACGCATTTGGTCTCTAGAACGCCACATAGAAACAAACATACATACATACATAGTTAGTAAAATTTTCGAAAAACTTATTTTAGAGCAGATGCAAAAATTCTTTAATAAAAATAAATTATTACATAACAAACAGTTTGGCTTTACGAGGGGTCGTTCAACAACTGACGCCGGTGTTGAACTTTTAGGACATATTTTTGATTCATGGGAGAATTCACACAATTCTTTGGGTATTTTTTGTGACTTGTCTAAGGCATTCGATTGTGTTCTTCATGAAACATTAATCAGGAAACTGTACCACTATGGCATAAGGAACTCATCTTTGGATCTTCTTACTTCATACTTAAGTGATAGGATTCAGAAGGTGGATGTTAATGGTAAAAGATCACCCGGGTCTGTAGTAACAATGGGAGTACCACAGGGCTCAATTCTTGGCCCTTTTTTGTTTCTTATTTATATAAATGACTTACCCTTCCTTATAAGGGACAATCATGAGATAGTACTGTTTGCAGATGACACTTCACTTTTGTTTAAACTTAAACGTCAGCAGCTGGTTACTGACGATGTAAATAGCGCTATCTCGAAAATAGTGCACTGGTTCAATGTTAACAACTTACTTTTGAATGAAAAGAAAACTAAATGTAAAAGTTTACGACACCTAACGTTAGACAGGTGAAAACTAGTGTACTAGTGAAGGGTGAGGAGCTGAATCTTGTGGATACCACAGTGTTCTTAGGCATAACATTGGATGCTAAGCTTCAGTGGGGACCACACATAGATAAGTTGTCGAAAAAGCTTAGCTCTGCAGCATACGCCGTTAGAAAGATTCGCGATTTAACTGATCTTGAGACTGCCCGTTTAGTATACTTCAGTTATTTTCATAGTGTCATGTCGTACGGTATTCTGTTGTGGGGACATGCCGCCGACATACAGACTGTTTTCATTTGCAGAAAAGAGCTATTCGATCAATTTATAAGTTAAGTCCCAGACATTCACTCAGAGAGAAATTTAAAGATATTAATATAATGACTGTTCCATCTCAGTACATTTATGAAAATCTATTGTATGCACATAAAAATATTAATCTCTTCACTAAATATAGTGATATTCATAATATTAATACTAGAAACAAACATAGACTTGTTGTTCCTGCCACGAGGCTCCAGAAAATAAGTGGCACATTTAAATGCCAAAGTATACGCTTTTACAATAAAATCCCTAGCCATATTCAAAAATTAAGCCTTAATAAATTCAAATCATTAATAAAGCGAAAACTTTGTCATAAAGCTTTTTATAGTGTTAAAGATTATATGGAGGACAAAAAGGCTTGGGATTGAGCTGTTCCAATACATACATGGGCCAATACTACTATTGACATAACCACTAAATTATTGCTCTTTTATTTGATTTTATATATTTTTTCTATATACACTTTGACATTAAATGTTTCCTTTTGAAACAATTTATATACAAAATGACATTGAATGTGATAATAATGATGTAATATATTGATTATAATTATTGTAAATGTGAGTACTATGTGGGTTATTATGTTACTGTTATAGATCTCAAGCTCAGTCTGACAGTTTGAGTACCTACTTTAGGGGGCCTACCCAAATGTCCTTTCTGATGGTAATGTTCGTCGGGTCGTTGAGCTCCCTAAGTCTGGGTTGAGCTACCACGATACCCGGCACATGCGTGCACAGTCAGGTCAGGTCCACTCAAATCTGTATGGCTCTTTCCTCTAAAGGCCATTTCAGACTAACCTGCATGGTTCTTACACAATTTATCTTAATTGTCTGGACTTTAAAAGAGACATCAACCTTTGAGTTTGTTTCGGTGTTTCTTCTCAAAGGTAGTCATATAGGAAACACCGAACTCATCTAGCTTAAAAAAATGTGTTGACGTGTAAAAGTGTTATTTTTTAACCTATTTACAAAATAAATATCATTTATCATTTATCATTTATCATACATACATACATACATACATACATACATACATACATACATACATACATACATACATACATACATACATAGACTGATAAACACATTACCCTCCTTTGCGTCTCGCAGTCGGGTAAAAAGGAACCCTTATGGTGCGACTTCGTCTGTCTGTTTGTCACACCTGCTTATTTCAGCAACTACTTATGCTATCGACTTGAAATTTGGAACAATTATAAAGAATGCTTATTTAGCTTTATTGCAAGTGATTGAGGTTAAAAAATGTTTTTAGTTTCATTGCAAAAGGGGCCGGAGTGGGGGTCCGAAATTTTAAAGTGGGGTTACTAGGTCAAGTGACATATCATATGAAAGGGCGTGATCTGCACATTTCAAAATATATTTTCATTTTATTTTATGTCTCACAGTTTCAGATATTTTTCATCATATGTTGAACATATGATGAAAAATATCTGAAAAATATCATTCCTCCCCCCTTATCTCCGAAGTTTACGGAGCAAAAAATCTGAAATAATTAGAGCTGATAGAAATTGACCCAAATATTGCACCAAAAATAAAACGATGTTCCTAGCTAGTACAGTTTTTTTCAAATCATCAAAATTCCTTCACAAACAAACTTAGTTATGCGGTCCGGTTTTTTTCACTTTATACGTCCAAAAATGATACGGAACCCTCGGTGCGCGAGTACGACTTGCACTTGGCCGGTTTTTTTATTCATTTAAGTGTTGAAAGTAATGCCTGGGATACTAAAAAGTGGTAAACAAGAATTAGTGCTGAAAGAAAACTTCCATCACCGTTAAAAACGTTGTAACATATTGACATTCAGGGGAGCCAACATAGCGCGTAGGGATTTCTTATGTGAAACGCTCTATAGCGTCAAAGTTCACTCTTACATTTTTGACAGCTCCAAATTTTGATATATTACCTATGGACAATAGAGCCGCAGTTGCGTTTTGATCTCAGATCATAGAAACAAGGAGATATGCCATCATAGCAAATTAGTACAGGAACAACTGATGCCACTTTTAGTACATTTTTCGACACAATTACGCGCATAATTAAGCGCTCCTTGTGAATAAAAAGATCTCCCACGCATTAAACATTCCGCACACCCTCAATCTAACACTGTTAATCGTCGCTCAACACTAACACTAAACTAAAACAATGTATTTATACCATCGATCGTGTTCGGTTCGTCGCCAGCGCGTACGTTTTTATGAGCAATTTGCTCAAGTTCAGGCATCAAGCTCGATAGCGTGTTGGCACATCTCCCTTGTTTCTATGATCTGAGGTTTTGATTGACAAGGACAAGGCAAAGTCGTTACGAAGGAGGTCTCATTAAAAAGTGTCATTAATTATTCTTTCGCGGCCATTTTTCTAATTATAATGTTACTGGCCGAAAATATTTCTAAACTCAAGAAATGTTTTTTAAAACAAGTTTTTGTCCACGACTCCGTCCGCGTGGACTGCGAGCATATATATAAATAAATATTTTTTTCATGTGCTACGAGTACCTACAGTAAATTGATCATTTTAAATATTGTCTTCTTCATTTTCAATGTAGGGTGGCTGATACTACGAAGAGGTCAAGCTGTATCTCTGGTTCATTCCACAGGAATAAGAGGAAATGTATCTTAGATTGTAAATTATATCCCAAGCTACTATACTGTCAAATCCACATCAAAATCATCAAAATCCGTTTTGTGCTTTTTGCAAAATCAATCGAATCCAAAATTTTTTTTTTGTCCATGGTTTCGTCCCAGTATCGAACTGTTTTTTCTGGAATATCTTCAATGTACAGACACGGCTTTTTTACAATGTTATAATACCTACAATTACGAGTAGTACCTATTGATAAATAGAATATTTTTTTGTCAAACAAGTTTTTTTTTGGTGTATTATGCCTGAAAACTCACTGAATATTTTCAGTGCCCACATTAAATTCATCATCATTACTTTAAACTTTCTTAGAGGCATATTTAATAATATTTTTAAGGCATTATTATTTGAAAGTGTTTCTGAACCCAAGCTTGGTTGTAGAAAAAGCCATTAGTCATTATCTCATTATGTAACCATTAGATAGCTGCCATTAGGAAGTTTTACGAGTAATCCACCTAAACTAATACGATCATTCGACTTCCCATGGGCGTCTTAATGAGGATCATTCAACGGGTTATTTTCGATGGTACTTTGACAATTGTATGTATGTTTGTTAAGTATTAACTACTTAGCTAATTTTTAGGGTTCCGTACCAAAATGGTAAAAAAGGAACCCTTATGGTGCGACTTCGTCTGTCTGTCTGTCTGTCTGTCACACCTGTTTATTTCAGCAGCAACTAAAGCTATCGACTTGAAATTTGGAACAGTTATAAAGAATGCTTGCCCAACTTTATTGCAAATAAAAAAAGTCAAAAAATATTTTTATTTTCATTGCAAAAGTTACTGTTACTTTGGAAAAAATTATATCAAAGAAGGAGCGTAGTTATAATTCTTATAAGTTCTATGTTGAAAGGAACAAACTAGCACTGTTTTTGAATGATGCTCTTTGGCCGGAAGGGATTTACTTTCGTCAGTTTGTGCAATTTAAAAGTAAAGACAGAGTTAATGTGAATTCTGATTCGGGTACCATTCGGAAACAATCTTAATGGATAGTTGCAGACGTATTTATACTAATAAGTTCGTTACATTTAATTGTAAATCTTTAAAGAGGTCAATAGACAGTGTTCGTGATATATGTAAGCTGGCAGACGTAGTAGCGTTACAAGAGACTTGGCTCCTCCCCCATGATGTGCACCTTCTCAATACCATACATATAGACTTTGAGTACACAGGTAAGTCTGCGGTAGATACATCTGCAGGCATTCTTAAAGGGCATCCTCATGGGGGAGTGGCAATTTTGTGGCGTAAAGGATTATTTAAAACCGTGAATGTTATTGACTGTAATAGTAATAGGCTAGCAGCTATAAGAGCAACACTAAGTAACAACCGTTCGATAATTATATTTAGCGTCTACATGCCGACGGACAATCCAGAAAATCTCTTGGAATTCACAAATTGTTTAGGTGAAATCAGTGCCATTGTAGAAAACAATGACACTGAAGCAATTTACATGTTGGGAGATTTTAATTCCCATCCACATCAGCCATTTTGGTCTGAGCTTTGTAACCATTGCCAAGATCATCAGTGGATATGCGCTGATGTCGAAAAATTAGGCATTGGCTCGGATGTTTTTACATATATCAGTGAAATAAATGGTAGTCAGAGATGGCTGGATCACTGTATCGTTACAAAGTCGGCGTGGCACACTGTAACAAATGTCATCGTGGATTTCGATACCTATTGGTCAGATCATCTACCACTAATTATTGAGTGCGACTTAAATATAGTTGTGCCAAAATTGTTACAGGAGAATAAATACAATAACAAAGTTTTATGGCAAGAGCGTAATAAGATGGAAATCGATAGGTATCGAGATCTATGTAACAATGAGTTGAGAGGCATCCACTATCCTGAGTTGTTTGAGAAATGTGGAGATAATATGTGTCGCAATGTAGAACATAAGCGTGCTCTGGACTGTATGTATGGAGATATTGTAAACATTTTGTCTGTGGCTGCTGTACAGGCCTGGGGTGGCAAGCAACCTCAAAAGGTAAGACGAGTGGCAGGCTGGAACAGACATGTGCGAGGCGTTTATGAGGAGGCACGGTCTAAGTATCAGACATGGTTGTTACACAATAAACCAAAGTCTGGTAGAATCTGGGAAGAGATGCGACAAAGTCAAAAAATCTTCAGAGGTAGGCTCAAATGGTGTCAAAACCACCAGGACCAGATAAAGATGGATATATTAGCGTCACACAAAGCGTCTAAAAATTTCTCTCAGTTCTGGAAGTCAACCAATAAGCTGAAGGTTAGACCGGGCCGCCCTGTGAGCGTGGGGGAATGTAGTTCGCCGGAAGAAATTGCCAATATGTTCAGAGATCGATTTATGGTTTCTTCTCTACTTGGGCCAGCTCGAGGGGTGAGCGATGATGGGACTAGTCGTGACTATAAACCAATCCGTTTTTCGGCCAGACAAGTAGCTGAACTCATCAAAAAAATGGATAAGGGAAAGTCTCCTGGTCACGACAGTCTCAGCATCGAGCACCTCAAGTATGCCGGGGTACATCTGCCCAGAGTGCTGGCGCTGTTCTTCACACTTTGTGTTAGCCACTCATATCTTCCGTCCGATATGCTGAAAACAATAGTGGTACCAATTGTGAAAAATAAAACAGGTGATATATCGGACCAGGCGAACTACAGACCGATATCCTTGGCCACTGTAATTGCCAAGGTGTTGGACGGTCTGCTTGACAAAGAACTTGACAAATGGATAACTTTGCACGACTCACAGTTTGGGTTCCGGCCTAGACTTTCCACCGAAAGTGCTATTCTTTGTTTAAAGCAGACGGTCCAATACTATAAGGATAGAAGTACTCCGGTGTATGCCTGCTTCCTTGATCTCTCAAAGGCATTTGATCTGGTGTCATACGATGTCCTTTGGGAGAAACTCGGGGGAGCGGGTGTACCACCTGAGTTGACGGGTTTGTTCCAGTACTGGTACAGTAACCAGTTAAACCAAGTTCGTTGGGGAGACGTTCTCTCTGAAGCATACAGGTTGGACTGTGGGGTGAGACAGGGGGGGTTAACTTCACCAAAACTCTTCAACCTGTATGTAAATGAGCTGATCGTTGAACTCAGCAGCAAACCAGTCGGATGCAAAATAGATGGCGTTAATGTCAATAATTTAAGCTACGCGGATGACATGGTGCTGCTGGGTCCAACGGCCGGTTCAATCAGAGAGATGCTAAATGTCTGTGAAAGGTATGCGGCAACCCACGGCCTGGTATACAATGTTAAAAAAAGTGAATATCTGATCTTTGCTGCCCCCGGAAAGCATTTAAATTATGAGCCTTTAATATCCCTCAATGGACTACTTCTAAAAAGGGTCACCCAATTTAAATACTTGGGTCACTATGTTACCGAGGACCTCAGGGATCAGGTAGACATTGAGCGTGAACGCAGGGCACTAGCAGCCAGATGCAACATGTTGGCTCACAGATTTGCTCGTTGTAGTAACGAGGTCAAAATAACTCTGTTTAAAGCTTATTGCCAAACGTTCTACACGAGTAGTTTGTGGGTCAACTGTACGCGGAGGGCTCTAGATGCCCTGCGTGTGCAATATAATAATGGTTTCAGGGTGCTGTTGAGGCTGCCCCGATTCTGCAGCGCGTCGAGTATGTTTGCTGTAGCACGAACCGACGATTTCTATGCCATAATTAGGAAAAAGACAGCATCCTTATTAAGCAGAACGCGGGCTAGCACCAACAGCATTTTGAAAACCCTAGCCGAAAAACACGATGCACCAATGTTAAGGCACTCAGTTCGGTTGCTCGTGCGACAGCAATGAATAACTGAATGATTAATAAGTTAAGTAAATACCTATTTTATATGTTAAGCTTACTAACCCTTAGCTGATAAGTTTTTGTTTTACTAACCATTGGACCTATGTTGTCAAACTACATAATGAATAAATAAAAAAATAAAAAAGGGGCCGGAGTGGGGGTCCGAAATTTTAAAGTGGGGTTACTAGGTCAAGTGGCATATCATATGAAAGGGCTTGATTTGCACATTTCAAAATATATTTTCATTTTATTTTATGTTTCACAGTTTTCGACATATGATGATGTCTGAAAAAATACCATTCCCCCCCCCCTTATCTCCGAAGTTTGCGGAGCGAAAAATCTGAAATAATTAGAGCTAATAGGAATTGACCCAAATAGTGCACCAAAAATAAAACGATGTTCCTAACTAGTACAGTTTTTCCAAAATCATCAAAATTTCTTCACAAACAAACTTAGTTATGCGGACCGGTTGTTTTCACTTTATACGGAACCCTCGGTGCGCGAGAACGACTCGTACTTGGCCGGTTTTTTTATTATTTATTAGACGATCATCTCTATACTTATACTCGTTGTAAAATAGCACTGAGTTGTGACTTGTTTGTGACTGACTTGCAGACAACTCATAGACTAAACCAATGTACCTAGATGTTTGATATTTGGAGGAAATATTCCATAAGTACCCAAGAGGTGCACTAAGGAGGGACTTTTTGAAATTCCACCCCTTAAGGGATTAAAAAGTAAAGTTTTTATGAAGAAAATAACGACGTTGTGTTGCTTTCCGATTTCTACGCCGACGGCGTCTACTAAGTCGAAGCTAGCCGATTATCTCCTTCTCAATCTTGATGTGTAATATTTACTGCTGGGTACTGTGAGATAAATAGTAGAATATCAACCCGTTCAAGCCCGATGTTAAACCAAAGACCAACCCATAAACTGCTACAATAAGCAGTCGTAATCCTGTTGGCAAACAATCACCGCTTGGCAAGCGAATTAGTGATTGGAATTATAATTAGCAGGAATTGTAAACAACTAATTTATTAGTCTCTTTTCTACGCTAAAGGACTACGTGCTCTTTATCAGAAGACCACTTCATGGAAGACATGTGGTATTCTAATATTAGTCAAAATAACAGCATAGCATGCATAGCATAATCAGTCTATAATGTTCCCACTGCTGGGACACAGGCCTCCTCTGTTACAAAGAGTGGGTCGTAGTTAGGGCTGCCATCCGTCCGGGGTTCCCCGGATTTGTCCTAGTTTAGAGGGCGTCCGGGGAGCGTCCGGTAGGGGTTTCCAAAAAGTGTCCGGGTGAAACCCGGACACTTGTGTGTCATTCCTGATTGATTAAAAGCTAAGCTCGTAATCGTAAGTCAGTCAATTTATCGGGGGCGTCCGGGAAAAATACTGAATTTCACCAAAATGTCCGGGGTTTTTGATGATTTTGTCCGGCGTCGGCAATTTAAGTGATGGCAGCCCTAGTCGTAGTCCATCACGCGGGCCCAGTGCGGGTTGGTTGTGACGTCACATGTCTTCGAATGTTTGGTTCTAGGACGTGCCAGTTTCCTCACAATGTTTTCCTTCACAAATAACACAAAGTGTGCGCCTGCCGGGGTCTCAACCCACGACCTACGACTTACATAAGTCGGGGCCGCTACCACTAGGCCATCACTACTCATCAAAGAGAGTTATTCAGTTCGGATGGCTAGTTACTCTTTTGTTTTAATTCCTGTCTGATTACAATAAATTTTGCCATTCCGGTCTGATTCCCTTACTCTTCTCAGCCCCGGATCTTGAATTATTTCGAGGGGGGGCAAAAAGTGAAAAATGCCGCCCCCGTCCGAAATTTTTTTTTGTATCATCATCATCATTTCAGCCATAACACGTCCATTGATGCTGATGCTCCTTCCCCCTTAGATTATAGAAACAAGGAGATACCTATGCCATCATAGCAAATTAGTACGGAAACAACTGTCGCCACTTTTAGAACATTTTTCGACACAATTACAAGCACTCCTTGTGAATAAAAAGATCTCCCACACATTAAAAACTTCGTACAACCTCAATCTAACACTGTTAGTCGTCACTCAACACTAACACTAAACTAAAACTCTGTATTTATATTTTATATCATCAATCGTGTTCGGTTCGTCGCCTGCGTGTACGTTTTATATACCGTCAATGTGACCATATAAAAGCGTCAAGCTCAATAGCGCCTTGGCACACCTCCTCCCTTGTTTCTATGATCTGAGGCCCCAAAGAACGATTGGTCTAGCGTTGCTCTTTGCGATTACTACGCTTGGTAGACGAATACACTGTTCAGTGTATTCCTCTAACAAGCTTGAATAATGCCGCCCACTGAATTTCCCGCCCGGGGCATGGGCCCCGGCTAGCCCCCCCCCCCCCCCTAGATCCGGGGCTGACTCTTCTTGACAGGTAAGTACCTACAATCCTACGTAACATAACATAGTAACATCGGCCAATTACTAGCAATAATGTTAAGTACTTTAGTTAGAATAATGTATTTCTCATAGCATCTCTTGTTCAATTGGCCGTATCGAGCAATTGTATACTTTGTAATTAATTAGCAGGCTAGTTAATTGTTACTTTATTGTTCATTTATATAGCCATGCCAAGTCGTAATGTTCTACAATCTTGACTTGTACTTTGTAATTGTTTGTTACTGCTGGCAGGTTACTGATTTATGATGATTTCTTATTGTTATATTGGCGATTTGTTGTCTTTGAAGTTGGATGCAACGAGATTCCTATCCTATAGTTTGTTTATTATAAGCTAGCTGTTCCCCGCGGTTTCACCTCCGTTGCTCGGCTCCTAAGGATCATAGCGGATTGTATAATAGCCTATACCTTATGAATCTGGCTATCATAAACAAAAAGATTTTTCCGCATCCGACTGGTAGTTCCAGAGATTAGCGCGTTCAAACAAACAGACTCTTCAGGTTTATAATACTATTAGTATAGATTACATCCTCATTGATAACAACAATTTAGCATTTGTCTACTGACATATTATGATGTTGAAGAGCACCTACAAAAGTTGCAAACGGCTGTACCATTTACAAAGTCTTTTACGACACAATATGGCTTCTTCCAAATTCTAAGAAACATCCTCAAGTATTCCATCACCAGAGATTTTCAGGCGAAACTCTTAATTATACGAGTTTACGAGCGAAATAAAGTTAAATCATAACGTTTATGTGACACCAGTTGCGTGCGTCTAATGATGGATAGGTACGTTTACGTTACGTTGGGTATTTCTTGACTATTCTTGAGACACGTTCAGTAAATGGTCCTTTGAGGATTTTATTTGGTCTTTGGAAAAGCGAAAAAGATTGTATCATTTTTCAGACATTATTTTTTGGAAGGAAGTTCCTTAACGAGGAACGAAGGAGTTAACTGGTGGAATCGTTACTTATGGAAAAAGCTTTATGCCCCCTTCATGCGACTTTCTCTCTTTGTCTCTTTCTATTATGCAAGGAACTTCGTTCCTGACGGGGGTCCCCCGACCACACAAGTTTTTTTTATGAATGTTAGAAATATGTGAGAGCAGGATGATTTGACTTTACAGAGAAGTGTTTAAAATTAAAGACCATCGTCACTGCGATTTTATGCGTTTGCGTTTTTTTTTTTTCATTTTTTTTTTTGCTTTATAAGCTCCTAATGGCGGATTATGAGTAGGATCGAGTTCATTAATAGACATTGAGATAACAACAATTATATTTTATAAAATTAAATAAGTACCTCATTTAATTTTACCTCAAACCAAAGTAATTTACAGATTCGTGTTAAATTCAGGTATTCGTGACATAATATAACTTCGAAGAGAACGTGCCTTCAATAAATTCGTGTTTGATTCTGATCGAATACGCTGCTGACCAAAGCTCTATATTCAAAGCCGTAGGAATTCTCCAATATTCAGCAATAACCAAAACATGGAAATAGAACCACAGTATAGTAACGAGCTGCGCGGATACTCTGCGTACTTGTGCGAACCTATTTTTTTACTCTGTGTCGAGAATACGCCAGCGAAATTGGAGGTTAATGGTTTTCGGAATACCTGGTAGGTGCCTTTTATTTCCCTTTTAAACTGAAATATTTTTTGCTATGCTCACAGTTCTGGGTAGACTTTTCACGCTTTATAGACAAAATTGACTCGACTTTTATTGCGTAACTTTGTAGCGGCTTATACGAATGAACAATATTCCTATTCTTCCTGTAACTAGAAGTAGGTACACTACTTAACATAGAAATCACACTATCTAATGTTATAATCTATCTAATGCGAAAGTTTGTGTGTGTTCGGTACTCTTTTACGCTGAAACGGCTGGATGGATGGATTTGGATGAAATTTGACAATGAGGTAGCTTGGGACCTGGAGACTTATCATCCATTTTCACTCAGACGAAGTTGCAGGCAACAGCTGTATCTAATATTGTATCTTTTCATGAAGAAAAGAAATGAAACATTGGTCACACACCTCGCTGCTCGCTTCAAGATTTACGTTTACTGCGCGTTACCAAATTAAATTGAGCATCTCTTTGTGGTGTTCTTTTATCGTAAGTTAAATTAGCTTAAAAATAACAAAGCAAAGTTCAGAGTCCTTCGTTCCTGAGCGTCTTGTACGTAATAAAAAACACAGAGGGAGACAAAGTCGTATGGAGATTTTTCTTTCATAACGGTTTTTCCTTTCGTGACGATTTCTACCAGGCAAGCCCTACCGCAAGCCGCGTTAAGGAAATTCGTTCCAAAAATATTAATTTGTATTTTCCTAGCTAAATAAAAAAACCGGACAAGTGCGAGTATGCCTCGCGCCCAAAGGGTTCCGATATATAATCATAGATGGCGCTACTGCATACTTCTAGTGGTGTCATCTATGAGCAGATGGCTCCATTTATGGTCCGGTGACTGATGGCGGACAACAAAGTGATCCTATAAGGGTTCCGTTTTTCCTTTAGAGGTACGAAACCCTAAAACCGTACTACCTGTCCTAATATTTAGAATATAACGTAAGAGAAGATGTTAAGGAATTTGTGTTTTTTTAATAAGCCTAGTCGTATAACCTCTTTGGCGTAGCACGGTTGTATACCTTTATAAATAAGGATTAACATGCAATATACTAGCCAATTCTTTGCCGCAATTTTGCCTTGGAAAAGTCTGATATTTTGCCTCGATAGTATATATAAGAAGAATAAAATCCTTTTCGACGCAATGTTGGCTGCCCTAAAAGTTAATATGTTGCAACGTTTTTAAGAGGCTTAGAATACTCAATTTTATCAATTCACACAATTCCCGCCCGTAAAAGCTGACACGTATGGGTCACAATAGAGTGAACGGAAAACTGTCAAAACGTTTTCAAAAAGTGGGCAAAATTGATGAAAATTTGTAATTGCGGCGAAAATATTAACTTTATGAGAAATCTTATGTGTCTTAGCAAGATCTAAACCCTAATAAATTTAAGAGTATTATCTTTGTTATGGTTTCGTCCTAAAAAATAAAAGCTACTTTTACAATAAATCATTTTTATTATTTCCAAGAATTCTATCATTCGATTATGCTTGAATGATGTCCCGGTAGATAATAAATTATATTATTGAGTCGGTCGAGTCTTTAGGGATTATATCTGAAAGCTCTTATAAAATCTGTCTAACTTTAATAAAAAAATACTGATTTAATAAAAAATCTTTTTTGTTATATATATGGTTACTTTTAAAAATTAATAGATAGTGTTGTGCTCGTTCAAGCAAGAAAAGTTTAAAGATTTAAAGATGGATTGTGATAAATGATTCGTATTTCGTGCGTGGTACTCGTAAATCTTTACGTAGGTACCTACTTCCATAGGAGTATGTAAGTAGTTCAGTTGAACTTTATTTTACGTCTCCCTGAGATGTGAATAAGAAACGTACCAATGTAGTTTTGGTTAAATGTAAAACATTATTTACTCAAAGCCACATAATACAAAAGAGTATTTTACACGGTGTTTCATTCAGCACTTTGTAGCGAAATTGCTTCTTTTCTTCTTTAGTGTTGCTAAAGTTAATGCCGATGTAAAAAGATTAGCCAGTCATTAGACTGATTTTTAATATTATAATGTACCTATAAGTACAAGATGGCTTTATAATTACCATCCAATTTTCTAGGCATTAGATACAATCAAAGACACCACTTTTGCAAAAAAATAGGTAAGTTTTTAATAAGGAAATATTTTTCTAGAATAATTAAACAAGTTTAAACGGATTAAATCGCGTATATTACAAATTTTTACAGAGTTTTCCTGACGTTCGGTCGTCCTGGGACCACGAACGCTGCAAAGTGTTCGAAACGTCAGGAAAACTCGGTAAAAATCTGTAATATACGCGATTTAATCCGTTTAAACTTGTTTTATTATAATGTATAATAATTGTGAAAACCTAAGACATTATTTTTCTAGAAGTTTTCAGAATGAGAGACAGGTACTGAGAAGAGTAGGTTTTAGATAACTTTATATGTGCCATAGGTAACTATCTCAATAATATATTAATGAGTGATACTAAATAAAAAACACGTCGTGTATTTACTATTTTCACTGATTTTCACGAAAGATCATAATACCTATTTAGATTCGTGAAAATCAAGTTCAAAATCAGTCGAAGAATCGAATCCAGTTGTTTTTACCCGACTGCGGCGAAGCCCAAAAGGAGGGTATAGTGTTTCACCTGTATGTTAGTATGTGGGTATGTATGTATGTATTTCCGTTTCTGTGTTCCCACCTAGAGACTAAACGAGCGAACGGATTTTATCATATGACATATCATTAGATTCGTATTGACGTCGCGAGTAACATAGGTTATATGTATTATGAAAAAAATCAATATGGCGGATTTTAATCGCCATTAAGTGAAGTCGTAAAAAATAAAAAAAATCGTGAAAGCTCTTTTAATGTTTCAAATATAGTTTTAAAACTCTTTGCTCAGCTTTCAAACATAAGCTATGAGCCATAACCTTGATGAAGATGTTCCTAAGACAACGGATCAGATCATCAATCATTCGCCGGAAAAAGAATCAGTTGCTAATGCCGACTCACCCGAGTAAACATCCGTACATTACCGAACGTCTTTCTTCAGAAGATCAATTAATTTTCACGAAAAAACGCGACTTTATAAACATCAAAATCCTTAGTTCGTACCGAGGTCGGTGGAACGTTAGGGATGCGTCGTCGGTACGCATTTTGGTTGATACGGTAACGATACCGCAATACCGATATCGATACGGATGGTGTTAAAAGGACTTAAAATTAAAATAATCAAAATTAATATTAACAAATATTTTTATTTAGGAAACTCTCAAGTTATAAAGGCGATTTTGCAAGTCCGTTTGAATGAGACCTACTGCAGAAAATAATCTCGGATGCGATATAACTCATTTGAAATGTGTCAGTGTATCGGCAAATAAATATCGCCGATACCTCAGATCATAGAAAAAAGGATAGAAGTTAATTATGCAATCATAACAAACCTTTAAGTGGCGAGTGTGGCGACACAATTACAAGCGCTCCTTGTAAATATAAAGATCTCCCACGCATCAAAAAAATCGTACATCCTCAATCTAACACTGTTATTCGTCAATCATCACTAGAACTAAACTAAAACACTGTACCTATTTATATCATCGATCGCGTTCGGTCCGTTGCCAGTGTGTACGTTTTAATTATGGCCAATGTGACCAAACTAAATCGTCAAGCTCGATAGCGCCTTAGCACAGCTCCATTGTTTCTATGATCTGAGGCCGATACCGATATTCCGGACAAATAAAAATATCGTCGATACATTGGTATCGGTGTCAGATGCATCCCTAGTAATAATCTTTTAAGACTTTGACGTACCACGACCACAGAAAGATGTTATTACATCCATTTCGCAATCCATTACTCGTTTGCCTCAACAAACAAAAAGGAAAAAACTCATGATTCACGCAATGAATTTCTTTTTTTTTTTGTTTTTACGCCGGATTCGCTCCAGTGGTTGCCCACGTCCGCATTCACCTGTATTGTGTGGATGCCAATTCTTGTACCAGTTTATTATTATCCGTAGTTATGTCCAGCCACATCCGTCACTGATATGGACTGGTGTTATTAAAATATATGAGGATAATTATGCACTCGGGCCCCAAACCTGCTATTGAAATTTTGTATGAATGGTGTCATAATGACATCATAACTGTCAAAACCTTTGGTCATTGGATTAAAGTAAGACTATCTCTTTGGTCATTGGTCAAAATGATGTCATTATGAGACCATTTTGACACGATTATGACAATTGCAATAGCAGACTTGGGGCCCAGATGGTATGACGCGGTAGATAATTAGATTATACCTAGCTTCCGCCCGCGGCTTCGCCCGCGTTTTCCGGGATAAAAGGTAGCCTATATGTTATTCTGATGTATACGCTCTGTAGTTTTTGCGTGAAAGAGTTACAAACATCCATACATACATCCTCACAAACTTTCATATTTATAATATTAGAACACGTAAAATAATAACTTATTTTGTAATACCTAACTAACTTTTTTAACTACGAGTACATTTGATTAACAACGACGATGTTAATGTTACCGTGTTTTAGGGTTCCGTAGTAAAACCAGGAGCTCTTATAGTTTCGTCATGTCCGTCTGTCTGTCCGTCTGTCCGTCTGTCACACCCTCGTAAAATCTACAGTTCATAACCAATTTAAATGAAACTTCGTAGGTAGATGTCTTTTATAAGCCACCATAAAGGCTTGTAGTGAAATTATGAAAAATAAAATAATTTGGGGGGGCTCCCATACATGAAACTGAAGAATAAAAATAGACATTTTCCTGCACCCCGTCATGTGGGATATCATTGGATAGGTCTTCGAAAATAACATAGAGGTTTCCAAATGACTTTTTTATTTAAGTGCATATTAAGTGAACTAGGAGCTCCGAAAGTCGTTAACAATGTGTGTCCCCCCTTGTAATTTTCCAACCGCGCTATCGAAAAATCTGGAAAAAATCAAGCTTACGGAATTCAATAAATACTCTCGTTTAAAATTGGTTTGAACAAGATACGTCAATAACTTTTTGAAATATTCACTTTTTTCAGTTTTGAGTTCGCTAACCGCAAAAAAACTTATATTTGCGGTCGGAAGACTGAAATGCTTCTTGCTACGGAACCCTACACTGTGCGTGGTCCGACACGCTCTTGCCCGGTTTTTTAAGTAACTGTGGTTTCACATTTTCACATCTAAACGCCGTTGAAATTGTGAAGGAATGCTTAGAGAAAATCTTTAGATAGTGAAAAGCCATGATAATTATATTTATTCTAGACATATTTCTTCTTATAATCCCGGATTATATGAAAGAGATCAATGAAAGCATTTGCAGATCATTTATCATAGCAATCCGAGGTTTATCATTTTAAATATTGTTACTGTAGATTTTTATTTCAAAATAAATCTTGATGAAATAAATTCTTTAAGACTTTGTATTTCTCAATAAAGATAGACAGATACAATTAATTGTACACAAAGAGGAAATTCATTAGAAATAATACAAATAGGATTAAAAACAGAACAAATAGCGGTCTTATCGCCAAAAACATTTTTTTCCAATCATTTTGGATGGAAAGCATCAACATACGTCGTTAACAACGTCTTTGATATTGTTGTTTAAAGACTTCTGGTAGGTTTATTTGTTCTTAATTCTTAATACATAGCTAATTTCAGCCATTACTTACTCCTTTTTTGTACGCTATCCCTTTATTATTTTGATCCTTCCGCCCGAACATCTCAGGTTTCCCTACATCTCGTCAACAACCATTAATAATACCCTCCTACCTACTGCGTCGTACTAAATCACTTTATATGATAATCACTACACGAAGAATGTAATAAATTAAAATACGCCTGTTTTCCATCCACACAAACTTTAGCAGCTAGGTACTTTTCGTAAGTAACTGTCAGTAACTGTACATTGGAACTGTAAAGATTGATAAATTCACCGTTAACAAGATGTACAGTCGAGTAAAACAGTTTTTAGAAGAATTGCACATCGACGCTTAGATATATACCAGACTGGGGATTAAATAAACAAAGCAATTGAATATATTGCGAACCGATTTTAAAGTGGCACAACTCAAAATATGTAATTGACTTGGTAACAGCTTCATGGTTTTACGTCGCGTTACTGCATACCAGGTGTGTTAAAGATAAATTAATTCTTGTCCGTTCTTCTTCATAGGAATCTACGTTTTGGAACGGACAACTAGCTTCAACTAACGGACAAACCGACTGACAACTATTGTAATATTGTTTGACATTTCAAAAGTGCCTGTAAATGGTCTAATTGAAATAAATGTTTTTGACTTTGGCTTGACTTTGAATTAAATTTAACACAACAGCATTAGAATTAAGTGTTAAATAAACGTTCAGGGAATTCTTCACGAAACCAAACATCGCACTGTTTCTCGCAAAATGGAACAAAGAATAAATAATTGCCTTCACTGTTTTTTTTTTCTTTCTTTTACAAAATTAGTTTGCATGATGTATTTCGTCATTTAATATTTGCTTAATGTGCAACTTCATCTCGTCTCTATGTTATTACCGGTTCGAGTTTTATCTTCCACTAAAAAAAACATCAAAAAAGATCAACTAAAAATACAGGCGGTATTGCACGCGCTTATTGGCTTCTTTCTGCACCAGACGATTTTTCAGGATCAAAAAAACTTTTTTAACAAAAAATAACCGACTTCAAAAATCCACTACAAAGAAAATAATAATTTTGGTTTCGGAAGTCGGTGGCTTTGGTTTTAGTTTGCTTTTTTTTGCCACCGACTTCCGAAACCAAAATTATTATTTTCTTTGTAGTGGATTTTTGAAGTCGGTTATTTTTTGTTAAAAAAGTTTTTTATTTTTCCCTTTTTAGTTCTTTATCCCGTGTTAGATTACTTTCACGAATTCGTTCAACAGTAAATCTTCTACGGAGTGTGTACATTTATGCATATAACTTTGTACATAGGAATGGTTACATAATGTATTATATACTAAAACCTTCCTGAAAGTATGTAGATTACGTTAGTGAAAACCCCATCCAAATCGAATAAGTAGTTTTTGAGAAAATCGCGCACATACATACATACATACTTACATACATACATACATACATACATACATACGGGACGAATACAGAACCTCCTTTTTTGAAGTCGGTTAAAAATGGCTTATGGCATTTTTCACAGTGTAGTAGGTACCAATGATGATACAAGTGACGATAAAATTACGATAGATACGGGCAAAAGTTTAGTTTGTCTAACTAAACTTTTGCCCGCGACTCCGTACGAGTAGACTACAATAAATTACATCCTTAGTTTAGGGGGGGCAGTACTACGAAGAGGTATCTCTGGTTCATCCCATTGGAATTAGATGAAATATGGCTTAGATTTTAAATTGGACTATGTAAACCACAATAAAACCCGTTCGGTACTTTTTGCGCGACACGCGCACAAACCAAACAGACAAACAGATTAGAAAAAAAAAATATATATATTCATGATTCGGTCCCAGTACCCTGTCCCGACTGTTTTTTCTGGAATATCTTCAATGTACAGACACAGCTTTTTTACAGATTTATAATAGTATAAGTAATAAGTATAGATATATTATGTTGTTTTTGATTCTGTCCCAGCTTCACGATCTGTCATCGTTAATCCGTCCAGTCGTAACAGTTCAGTGTTATGAAAATATAAATGTTTATGTAGCAGACATACAGAAGCATCTGTTATTCTGTTGAAGTATAGATAATAATTATTATAATTTATGTTAAGGAAATAGTATATTAATCATCGAACTGGAATTGTGATCGGAGAGACGCGGAACCTTATCGTGTAATTAGGGATGGGAGTTTCAAGTATCGATACATTTTCTGTGTTTCTGACAACACGTTGTCAATAGTTGAAAACTATCTTGTAATGTTAAATAGCGATGAAACCTTACTGCTGGGTTAAGAACGTTACACTTATGAAGCCCTTTTGACGCTATGTGTTGGCTCTCCTATCTGTCACTCTGTCTTGATCTTAATGTTTTTAGGGTTCCGTACCAAAATGGTAAAAAAGGAACCCTTATGGTGCGACTACGTCTGTCTGTCTGTCTGTCTGTCTGTCTGTCACACCTGCTTATTTCAGCAACTACTTATGCTATCGACTTGAAATTTGGAACAGTTATAAAGAATGCTTGTTCAACTTTATTGCAAATGAAAAAAGTCCAAAAATATTTTTATTTTCATTGCAAAAGGGGCCGGAGTGGGGGTCCAAAATTTCAAAGTGGGGTTACTAGGTCAAATGACATATCATATGAAAGGGCTTGATTTGCACATTTCAAAATATATTTTTATTTTATTTTATGTCTCACAGTTTTCGACATATGATGAAAAATGTCCAAAAAAATACCATTCCCCCCTAAGTTTTCGATTCAAATCGACATGATTATAACAAGTAGGTACCTATACCATGAATAATAAATAAATATTTAGACTATGATTAACTCACAGACTCGAAACATCCGAAATGACAATAATCGTATAATGCCACAAGGCACCATAATCGGACCCATAACAAAAATCGGCCAAGTGCGAGTCGTACTCGCGCACCGAGGGTTCCGTACAATTTTTGGACGTTTAAAGTGAAAAAATCCGGAGCGCTCTAAGTTTGTTTGCCCCGCAAACTTCGGAGATAACCCTTATCTCCGAAGTTTGCGGGGCAAAAAATCTGAAATAATTAGAGTTGATAGAAATTGACCCAAATATGGCACCAAAAATAAAACGATGTTCCTAACTAGTACAGTTTTTTCAAAATCATCAAAATTCCTTCACAAACAAACTTAGTTATGCGGTCCGGATTTTTTCACTTTATACGTCCAAAAATGATACGGAACCCTCGGTGCGCAAGTACGACTCGCACTTGGCCGGTTTTTTTTTCATAGTGCCTAGGATACTAAAAAGTGGTGAACGAGAGTTGAAAGCTAGAAAGCTTAAAGAAAACTTCCAATACAGTTAGAAACATTGTAACAAATTGACATTCAGTGGAGCCAACATAGCAGCGAAGGGAATTATAATATGTGAAACTTATTATAATATTGATTTTGACAAGGTGTGACAGTTAAACTAACTTGTAACAAATGTTACATAGCGATAAAATGTGTGGTCTGTAGTAGCAACCTTACAGCTTGGTTAGTAACAATATACTTATACTGATGTAGTAAAACTATACTAATATAAACAATACACTACTAAATGTACAATTAAACAGCCGTAAGAATTAATTAATTTTAAGCCACGGTGGCCTTTCGCTTAGCAAAAAACATTATGTTAACAGTTAAGTGGATTGCGGTGACAATAGGGACAAACCTTTGACCTTTCTCTAACGTTAGGCTTTTGCCAAAGTATCAGATGAAAAAGCGCTCAGTACCTAAAGTCCTTAAACTGATAAGATTAAATTTTAGTCATTCGGTCCTTTCTGATTAGAGATGATAGAAACCACGCGTCTCTTATTTTTTCCCGTCCTTCTAATATTCTTAGTGCTAATTGGCTATGAAAGCCTCTGTTCACTGTTTTACAAATTACAGTCAGTTTGTATTTGTATCGTTTTGTCTAGGTACATATACTATCTATTATAAAATTGTTAAAAAGTCATGTCTGTACATTGAAGATATTCCAGAAAAGACAGCCAGGATAGGATACTAAAACGTAACCATGCTCAAAAATATATTTTTTTTGTATTTTTATCTGCTTATCTGTTTGTCTGTTTTGATGTGGGTTTCACAGTTTGGTAGCTTGGAGTCTAACTTAAAATCGAAGCCACATTTCATCTGACTCCGGTGGGATGAACTAGAGATACAGCTTGACCTCTTCGTAGTACTAGCCACCCTACACTAAGGAGGTCATTTAAAATGGTCAATTATTGTAGTCCACACCGACGGATTTGCGGGCAAAAGTAGATCATAAAATCCACGTTCAATTAAACTCTACTCAATTGTTTTTATTATGGAACGAGAACATGGTGGTTTACTAGCAATTTATCATCCGAGAGTTACGCAAGTTAACTGGCCGGAATAAAATAGTGCCGTCATTTTTCACAATAGCCTTTTAAATTGTAAAAGTGTGGTCAAACTGAATACTGTGCAGTCATTGGGGGCTCGCGGTTTGACGTTCATCTGTTTTATTTATTTTCATAAATCATTTTTAAATATTTACAATAAACATTGGCATCGAGAACAGTGATCAAGCTACCGAACGACATCATACGAGGAACATCGTTTCTGAATCTACCGCTTTCTGCATCAAGCTTTTGGTCCGATTGCCTGACGAAAAGTTCTTCGGCTGGTGAATCGCGACGCTTAAATATAAGATAGGTACCTTTACCTTTAATCCATACTAGAAAACCGTGGTTTTTTGATAAGACTTCTTCAAACACGTCCTTAAATAATTGTTTAGTTACTTTTTACTGCGATGCCTATTGTAGTTTGTAGGTTAACATCATAGGCATCATAATTTCTTTTTCTATCGGATGGCCAGAAGCACGAAAAAACACCATCGTTTCATGTTTGATATTCCAAAAATCCGAACAAAGCAAAACATCAGGTGAAATGGCAGTCAAAATGCAAGCCATTAAAGTTAAATAAAATAAACTTATTTGAGTAGCATCAAGATAACTATTTATTTGTAACAAACCTCACCGCTCACTAATACGGAAGTATCGATATGTAATCAATATCAATCGAATCTTCCCATCCCTATTCCTAAACGAGGTTTCTCATTTGCGGGTAGTTTGTATTCGGATATCGTATTGACTCGGTGTTAAGGTGACGTCTAAATAGTTAATCCTAAATAGGTGGGGTGTATGGAGTCGGGTTATTTGTTTAAGCGCATGTTTGGGTTTAATCAATCAGTATGAGATTTGTAGCAGTTGCGGTAAATAGATATTTGTCGTTTTGTTTAGCACTGATTTCTCCTTCACCGATTGACTTTGGGTTTACTTAGTTTGGTGAAACGATTTCCTTTTTTTCTTTTTTAGAAAGCCTATTTAAATTTCCTCGGTTTTAATTGGATGTATTTTTTGATTGGTTATGCTAAGCATGCTGACACAATAGAAAATTTATTGTTTGTCGGTCACCGGTGACTGCCACGGCGTTCAAAGACTTAATTGATCGAGGTGTCATCTTTTTCTGCAATTACTCGAAAAAAAGACGCCTGTTCATGTCTTCAGTAGTTTCGAAAGTTGGAGTGCAAATAGTTTTTGGTTCATTAGATATAAAAGGACCACTTAAACCATATATTCAACATGTTTTCAGTCAGTTAATAAACACCAATAAGATATAAACATTATCACCCAATATTATTTATGTATTATTAAACTTTAGTGATTTATTTCATAAACAGCTGATACAGTCCATCATTCCGAGATTAGCGCGGAAACAAATGTCAGCGAGCTGCATGGAAATAAATGAGTGCAAAACTGACATATTTATTATATCCTTTTATAATAACTGCGTGATTTGTGACCGAGCAGCCATTTTGATTTGTGTGCTTCCTGTCAAATATCGCGTTAGTCGTTTTATTTAACTAGTGCACCGATTTTTATGAGTGAGGTTTTGCGGTACGATCATGTAGTTTGATTACACTAAAGACATTACGATGCATTGTGTAGCGGCAATCGCTAAGGTTTGTGCCTATTTTGGGTTTAAAGCAAAGAACAACTGAAAGACAGAATTCATAAAACAGTCGGGTAAAAAGACCGGACAAGTGCGAGTACGACTCGTGTCATAAGGGTTCCGAAATATGCAATATGCACCATCTATGCCACTATTAGATCATAGTAGATATATCATATCTTGATCATGGCGCCATTGGCCAACAAAGTGATCCTATAAGGGTTCCGTTTTTCCTTTTGAGGTACGGAACCCTAAAAATAATAATAGTTGCTTAATCACAAACAGAACTCCTAGCAGCGGTGAATAGGAGCTCTGTTTGTGCACAAAACTACGCAATATTACTATCTAAAGTACGTACTTAATGACACCTTGTTTGGTTCCAGATCCACCTCAAATGACATAGCACCGGCCCAATGAG
This sequence comes from Thalpophila matura, assembly GCA_948465475.1. Taxonomy (NCBI): domain Eukaryota; kingdom Metazoa; phylum Arthropoda; class Insecta; order Lepidoptera; family Noctuidae; genus Thalpophila; species Thalpophila matura. The sequence goes on from OX419196.1 coordinate 14,983,210, forward strand.
CTGCGACCGAGGCGAGGGGGCGTGGCCGCACGATGCGCGGTGAATGATGCCCCGGCGCAAGCGCAGGCTCGCGTCCCGCATCCGGGACTACGTGCGCGGTCTACTCGCGTTCCTTTTCAGCAATGTCGGCGTCATCGTGCTTGTGGTCGCTTATACTATTGCTGGTAAGATCAGGAACTACGTGAAGAATCTTCATGTCATGGAAAATGGTAGCTAATCAATTTTGACACCAGTATTCTTAGATATAAAGTTCAAATTGCACCGGCAGCGGTACCGATACTGTAAAAAACGGAATACAGCAATGCAGTTTGACACGCCGCATGAAAACCAATTTGTAATCTCTCTGGAGAATGTCACCGTGACATTCTCCTTCGAATGTTCGCAAACAAAATGGCAGTTCTCGCGGTGATATCACGCGGCGTGTCGGGACAGAATAGACAGACTGATGTAAGCAGATAATGATTGTCACAATACGGTAGTGGACTACTATTAAAAAAAACCGGGCAAGAGCGTGTCGGACCACGCTCAGTCTAGGGTTCCGTAGCAAGAAGTATTTCAGTCTTCCGACTACCAAAATAAGTTATTTTTGCGGTTGTCAAACTCAAAACTGAAAATAGTGAATATTTCAAAAAGTTATTGACGAAACCAAACCAATTTTAATCGAAAGTATTTATTAAATGCTATTTGCTTGATTTTTTTCAGATTTTTAGATAAAAGGGTTGACAAACTACAGGGGGGGGGACATTGTTAACGACTTTCGGAGCTCGTAGTTCACTAAATATGCACTTTAATACGAAAATCATATAGAAACCTCTATGTTATTTTTAAAGACCTATCCAACGATACCCCACGCAAAGGGGTGCGCGTAAATATTTTTTTCATCCCTCAGTTTCATGTATGGGGGCCACCCCAAATTATTTTATTTTTTGTAATTTCACTACAGGCCTTTATGGTGGCTTACAGAAGACATCTAACTGCGAAGTTTCATACAGATTGGTTATGAACTGTAGATTTGACGAGGGTGTGACAGACGGACAGACGAACGGGATGAAACTATAAGGGTTCCTAGTTTTACTACGGAACCCTAAAAAGTACAAATAAATTATTTTATTCCAAAGAAGAAATAGGAATAACAAAAAGGAAAAAAAATAAAATAAAATATCACAAAATGGAAAACATAGACGCTTTTAAAGTTTTTGGAGGGAGTATCGCTCCGTCTTTGTCGCGCGAAGCGGACATAGGTTGTGTTACGTCACTTATCATGTATGCCGTCCGTGTCTAACAAATCATTTTAAAACGCTTTTATCTTTGCCAATTTTGTAGATGTTTCATCGGTTTTTTTGGTGCTATTTATCTTTTTTCAAATAGTTTACAGATTCACAATAAAAAAGAATAGTCCGGTACCGTTTTTTTTAATGTAAAATACAAAAGTTGCATGCTGAATAGCTAACATAGGTATAATACAGATAAAGATATCTGCAAAAAATGAAAAATCCAGCTATTTCCACAAAGGAAACAACATTGCTTGCGACTACTAATTCCAATTCCGCCCAATAGACAAACTATTACTACCTAAAACTTGGTCACCGAAATCAAGTTACCGTTAGCAATTACTTGGTATCCGATTACAAATAATCCATGAATTTACAATGCCACTCCCAGACCTTAGAACTAAAGTCGACTTTAATTAAAGGTTGAGGCTTCGGAATGAGGCCGCGATTGATTCATTATCGCGAATACGGCTAATTAATGGCTTTAAAATCACGGGTTATGCTGGGGGCTCGTTGATTCTGTGTAGATCAATTGGGTACGTATGTTGACACTAAGGTTCATAATCAGTAAATTATACATAGGTATATTATGATTAAATAGGTCACTGTAACTGTGAAAGATTTCTATAAGTACTAATAGATGCTGCATTTGGAAAAACTTCGTTACATAAGACACAGAGACTCATTTGGATTCTTTAATTTCTGTTTCTTTAATTGGTTGTTCCGATTCGAAGGACCAAAAGCGTTAGTTATTATTTAATTATAAATGGACCATTTTATTAAACAATATTTAAAAAGTGCCTACTGCCGCATGCCGTAAAAAACACGAAGAATTGCCCAACAAAAAAATAATATTTCAGTACTGACCTCCTTATAACTTAAGTACTTATTACTTAAGTCCAGTATCTAATGTAAAAAACCGAATAATTTTGTCAAATATAAGCCTCCCTAATAAAAGACCAATATACACACTCAGTTTCGATAGAGAAGATAATTTGAGAGCATAATTATTTTTAACCATTAACATTTAACAAACCCTTCCGTACATTTGAAAAAGGGTCCTGTTTTCTACTTTTCTCTTCAATCATTTTAGAAAGGCTCGTAAAGATCTTAACCGATTGCTGACGTCATCGCTTCCATTTCTAATCACGCTAACGTTGCAATCAATGCCGTAATGTCGCCGTCAAAGGATCTATACGGAGAGACATCAAAGGCAGTAATCAGTTTGAGGCGTCCAGGTATACAGATAATCTCTTCAAAAGATACGTATTGATACCTATGCAATTTTTTAATGACAAAAGCACCGTTGGTAAACTGAATGGAGTTTATACAATGGTTGTTGAGAAACTTGAATCTAGAAAAAGAAAGATATACAAAGGTAGATCGCTACAAAAAAGACACATTATATATCGAGATCTCTATTATTAGTGATAGTGATGTTCTTATTCTTTATAATACACACATGAAATTACAAAATTACAAGATATGTACAAAGGCGAGCTTAACCCAGAATTGGGTTCTCTGACAGCAAACCTCAGTGCGATAGAGAGAGCTCTGTAAATGAAGAGAGTAAATAAGTGTACAACCCATAATGATACCTACGCTACAAATTACATACTACATATATACAAACATAATAAACTATAAACTAAACAAATATGATTGTGTGTATCGCACACAATACATAAACGAAGATGTTGAGAAATTCGATAATGTTGAAATAGTAAGAGAAAGATTGCAACAAAAAAGTCACATTAAATCGGGATCTGTATTCTCATAACGATTATCTGTATCACGAAGTACTCAGCCAGACAAACTTTTAGGTTCGCAACAAATAATTGAATACCAACAAAATAATGTCCGAATGTAGTTATCAAACTCTCGCCATTCAGGTCATCTAATTCCGAATCGAATTTCCATAAATATTAAACGAAAACCGCAACAAAGGCAGTGAATGGAATCAAAACCGCAACAGTTGTTAGAAAGTGTTTGGCAATCGATAATTCAGTGACGACCTTTTTGGTACACCACAAACGATTGTACGGCGGTCGTTGCCAAATGCCATAAAACATGATGAATCGAGGGGAATTTTATTATGGTTTGGTAGGCATACTTTTGATGTTATTATGGCAATGTGGTTACATATTTATGACACATTTTTTGTTATGGGTCCGATTATGGTGCCTTGTGACATTATACGATTATTGTCATTTTGGATGTTTTGAGTCTGTGAGTTCAATGCTTAAGTTGGATGCAAATCATAGTCTAAATATTTATTTATTGTTCATGGTATACCTACTTGGTATAATCATGTCGATTTGAATCGAAAACTTAATTTGCTATTGTCGGTACAAAATGATTTTTGCGATTTTTTGGATGTCCGAAATGGAATTTGTTTGCCAGAATCTTGGGTCTTATGTGTATAAAAATATTCTTGATCAAGCCTTGTTGGTAGTAGGAAGCCCTATTTAGGAGGTGCATCTATGACGTACATCGCGAACACCATTTAAGCTGAAGCCTTAAAAAGATAAACTTTAAGCAACATACCTATTTATATTACATGTCTAAAAGAGGATTAGTTTTTACGTCATATAATAAGTGATATAGTTTGGAATGAAGAACCTACTTAAAATGTTTTATGTGATTCAATTTATTGACATAATATATATACAGTACTACTTACAAACAAAAAAAAAACCTTATAATAATTATAAATAGGTAGGTACATCTACAACTAAAGAGCATCAAAAAATTCTTCCGCATCGCCGTCAACTGGTAGCGTGCCCAACAGACTGGCGGCATTGCCACGTTGAATGGCAATGCTTAAACTTTGGCCAAAGTAATAGCCAGCCCTTTGGTCACGGGAAGCGTCAACTAATCGTTTTGCGATCTCTTTAAATATTAGATGAGCACTCGGACCCCACGGCCCTAGGGTTTCAACCCCAAACGGCTCGAAAATATAATTACTGATAAGTTTATCATATTTCCGCCGCTTGAGGCTTTCCGCAGCCGCAGCGGCAGTGCCCGCACAACGCGCCGAGCTAGGAAAATGGGAAGGCGCCAGAGTATCGACACATGTTGCGGCCCACACTAAAGGCCTTCCCATCTTCCACGGGAATACATACCGTCCGGTCTCTTGCCATCGTCACGTGCCAAGCCATTGGGCTCTAATACAGCTGGCACGCCGACGGTGACAAGAGCACGACGGATGATGTCATTAATATTCGCGTGACGCGCTACGCGGCCCGCACTCCGGCTGCAAAACAAGCCGTGGTGTCCGAAGCTGTTGACAACATTTTAAGTTCCAAAATTAATTTGGACTCCAAAACTTTTGAACTGACAAAGCATAGTCGACTGATCACGCCACAATATCAATAATTACTGTCATTCCACATCTTATCGGCCTTTATTTCCAAATCAAAGGGTATTGATTGTTCCAAAATAATAGAATTACGCTTGTCGCTCCACGTCATTAGATGGCTTGAAAGCCTGAACTTTACACTTCAACGAGCACTTTTAACTTTTACAACATCTCTGCAGGGTATTTCCTTTGTCATTGTGATGAACAACGAGGGGTGACTTCTGCGTTAAGCCGGTGCACACGATCGAGGAATATCGGAGAATATTAAAGTTTCACAGTCTAGAATTACAAAGACAAAAAGTTAGTAGAAGATTGTTCGATAGTTTTTAATTATTACATATGGATATTTCGTGATAAAAGAAAGAAAGGAAAGAAAAAACAATATTTGTTCAGCTTTTGTCGGATATGACAGTTTTGGAATATTAAAAGAGACACAAAGGGGATAAAAAAGTAAAAAGTACCTACTAGAGAAAAAGAAAAAAAAACACATGTACAAAAAATAATTACAATAAACAAATAATAATTCAGAATGACATTTGAACAACGAGATACAAAAAAAACGTAGTAAAATCAATGGCGTAGCTACCGGAGGGCTAGACGGGGCAGTGCCCCGGGGCCCCCAAGCTCAGGGGGCCCCTCGGACTCTGACTTACAAACTATAAATTATTGAACTAGTGAAAATTTCTCCCACATTCGAAATATAAATAAACCAGATTCCAGGAACGCGATTTTAATAATGGCAACATTGTTTTTAATTGTTCATTAAAATAATTTACAATTTGGTTTTTAATTTTATTATGGAGTCGACTGTATTACGACGAATCCGGAGTACCTACGACGAATCTGGATTACGACATATCTGGAGTAGGTAGTACGTCGAATTCGGAACACAACGAATACGGAACAAACGATTTTAAATAGTTTAGTTGAGGCCCTAGTTTATTTTTTGCCCCAGGGCCTTTGGTTGCCTAGCTACGCCACTGAGTAAAATGGTCTCTTAGCTCAGCATTGAGCGGCGCTGGTATTCAGACCGTTCTATGGGAATGTTACCATCAATCAATAGTCAATTTTACCATCATAAGGATACTGTTTATTCATCAATGTTTTGTGCTCACTAAACAGATAAGACAAGTAAACAGTAATTAGTTTGTATACAAAAGAACGCCTCAAGTTTAATTCTTGATATTAAGTTACTTTGGTCTTACCTAAACGGTAATGGATCCTTTGTGCAGGAGATACTATTGATGAAATTTAATAACAGCTAGGTATTTAATCATAAAGCCTCTATTTACCTTGGCATTCAAAAGGCTTCCTATTGAAAGGAAGGTTCTATGCGCTTACGAATAGCCTTCGCTGAATAGTAAGTGATTATGCCCGAAGTATAGACAAAGACGTCTAGAATCTGTGGACAGAAACGGAAATCCTGGATCCTGAATCTTTACAAATGTTGTTGAGCTGTGCTAATTATGGGAAGGAACAGAGCTCCTTTAAGAAGAGACCTTAATTGTATAGCGGGTTCACAAATCTTTTATATATCTCAGTTTCACATGTCTACTTAGAAACCAACACCTCTCAAGTCTTTAACATATATGTTGAAGACTTGAGAGGTGTTGGTTTCTAAGTACGTACGTACGTAGTGTTGTAATAGGTACCTATTACTATAGTAATAGGTACCTATTACAATTAACTAGCTGTTGTTCACGACTTCGTGTGTGTAAAAATGGATGAAAACAGAATCAGTTCCCAGGCTACCACTATGTCTAATTTTATCCAAATCCGTCCAGCTATTCCAGCGTGAAAGAGTAACAAACACACACACAAACTTTCGCATTTAAAATATTTGTGTGAATATCTTCCATAGACCATAAAAAAGATTATTATAGTGGGTATTTCTGCAGAAATAGACGCAGCATCTAAAGTACTATGAGATTAATCAATTAGAACCATCGAAAAACACTTCAATATTACAATGAATCCTATCAAGTTCATTTTTCCTGACAGTGTGCACGCCGCCTACTCCACGACATCAAAGAGAAAGTCTTCAAAATTAAACTCGTGTTTTTCTTGACGACATTATGATGCTACGTAATTTATGTTCGGCCGTCCTCGGTAAATTAAAAGGAACCTGTCTTCGTGGCTCTTTCTCGTGATAAATTAATAATAAGGCAATGTTTGGCATGAGATAAAAGTGATCTATGAGCTATGGCAAACGCGCAAGCTCAAATGAAGACGTTATCAATTAAAAAGACATAATTATGTTTGATATGACAGTCTTTTCAGAATCATCAAAGGGTGTTACTATATTTGCATGGTAAACATATTTCGTAAGAATACAAGGTCTCAACCATAGGTCTAGGCACAAATAATAGCTAAAATAAACTTGAGTAAAACGGATACTGTGAAATATATGGTCCGGCTCGAAGGACCAAATATTTGATAATGTCAGGAATTTGTATTTAGGGATAAGTTACAATTACTATTTATTGTGGCTTGCAAAACAGAATGATATTTATTATGAGCTTTCTCGAAATTGCTGATGTACGACCGTCTAATATTGTATTACACATTATTCTAAATGTGAAAGTTTCTGTGTTGGTGTGTGATTGGATTTGGATGAAATTTGAGAAAAAGGTAGTGTGGGATTTGGAAAAACATATAGGCTACTTTTTATCCACGCAAACGCAGTAGCAGGCAACAGCTAGTTACGTAATAAATACTCATTGACAAACTTTCTGAGTAAACTCACAAAATATCTTATCACCCCCATTCGTACACACTTGGTTGCTACCTGCGATTGATAAAATTACTAGACCCAGCTAATACCTACTGTAGTACTCTTTCTTCACCTAAAAATAAGTCTTTTCCACAGGTGCCTTCATGTTCCAAGCGATAGAGGGCGGCAGTGAGATGAAGCTAGATAAACAGATGTCGCGCGAGCGCCAGAACCTCACAGAGTACCTGTGGACCAACGTCACCCTCGACCTGAACCTCTTCAACGAGACCGCCGTGAAGGAGAGGTGCGTATCACGAGATTGGTATCTTTACATACATATGGGCGTAGCAGTAGGTACAAGCAGGGGAGGGCGTTATCTCTACCCCCCTAGCAACTTTCGAACCGAAAAGAAAATAATTTTAGGAAGAAAAAAAGTATTTAAACCATTCATAAATGGATTATTTTGCGTCAAGTTGAATTTCGTTTAAACTACTAGCATTCTCCTAAAGAGGCTCATGTCGTACACTTTTCTTCTGTAGACGTTCTCCTTGCCTGCCCCCCCTGAACAAAATCCTGGCTAAGGGCGTAGCTATTCATACATACATAATTAGCCTATAATGTTCCCACAGCTGGGACACAGGTCTTTTCTCTGTGAGAGGGAGTGGGCCGTAGTCCACCACGCGGGCCCAGTGCGGGTTCGTGGACATCACATGTCTTCGAATTTTTATTTCTAGGACACACCGGTTTCCTCGCGATGTTTTTCTTGACCGTTTATAAAGCAGTGGTGATGAAACATATTGCATAAAGTATGCGCTTGCCGGTGTTTGAACCTACGACCTATGACTTGTAAGTTGGGGCTGCTACCACTAGGCACTACTGCCAAAGATAGGTACCGATATCGATGGTACCGAGATATCTGGTACGGAGATATAAGATATCTCAGTACCATCGATTTCGGTACGTATATCTTTCTATCTCACCGTGAAATTCTCCCTCGAGTCTTCGCAAATAAATTGGCAGTTCTAGCGGTGATATCACGCAGCGTGACAGACAGGCAGGTCATCGATCCACCTTGTGGGAGGCCTACGTAGTTACGTACGCTGCGTCACCACCCCAGAGACTTATTCGACCACATCGGCCATCTATTCTGCATATTTTTTCCCTGCATCTAAACTTTATTGAATGTTGGCACTCAGAATTGGCACAGAACTGCGCAACTACCAGAGTACGATAGTGAAGGCGGTGCACAAGGGCTGGGACGGCGGCAGGTCTTCACGCCAGTGGAGTTTCTCCTCAGCCTTCTTGTATTCCCTCACCGTCATCACCACTATAGGTAAGGACCTGGAAGACATTCTGTAAAACCAAGAAGTTTAGACCGAAATTGATAAAAGTTACTTAACACGTGCTTTGGCATAGATATGTTCCCGTCTCTATCTTGCACTTGTAGTTTGACAGTTGTGCGACATTGAAGAGAATAATGCTAAGTCAAAGCACGTTTATAGTCCAGTCATTTTAGCAATCAACCTAGGAATGAGAGATAATAAGCTGAATTTTCGTATATACCTTTATTTTGGCGTTCTAAAAGTTGCCTCAAAAGTCTCATAAAATCTCGTGTCCGCGTCGTAAGATTTTCAAGGTCAAAGGTCAAAACAAATTGTGTTTTGCGATTATCTCGGTTGCTATTGCTCCAATGATGTTAACATGTTTTTAAAAAAATGTAGATAATACAATTTGCGACAAAATTCCAGCTTATTATCTCTCATTTTGAGGTTGCCTATATTATATTAATCTCGGTCTTAGGGTTGTATCACAGAACTTGTGCTCACAAGACTTGAGTTCAGAAGTTTTTAACTTTTTATTTGATAGGCTTGCGTTTGACCATCATCTGGCCAGCATAGGTATTCACAACCATTCGACAAGCTTCCGTGTTGGAAATGACACTTGTTCTATTATCTGCATTATTACTTGTTCTATTATTAGAGTGTCTCGTGGCTAAATGACAGCCGCGCTTATCGATCAATCTGCGAGGTTAAGCTGCGCTTGCCGCGGTCAGTCCTTGGATGGGTGACCGTTCTTTACACATCGAGACCCCTCCGTGCCTCGGAGAGCACGTTAAGCAGTTGGTCCCGGTTGTCATAGGAATATCTTTTACAATCGTTACGGGTAGTCAGAAGCCCTAAAAGTCTGACAGGTGGTCTAACATTCGAATACCGGCCTTACCCTTTATTTGGGTTGTGGAGGTCAGATGGCAGTCGCTCCTCGTAAAATATTGATATTCAGCCGAAACTAGTTAGACTGGAAGCCGACCCCAATATAATTTGGGAAAAGGCTAGGCAGATGATGATTACTTGTTCTATTATTACGCAATTTAGCGTTTTACGAGTCCATCGGTTCAGAAAGCAGATAATAGAACAAGTGTCATTTCCGACGCGGAAACTTGTCGAATGGTTGTGAATACTTTGAGCTGGTGTTAATCGATGATGCGGTCTACGATGGAGCACTCGTCTTATAATGACGTGTTTGTCAGGATACGGGCACCTGTCTCCGAAGACGGACTGGGGCAAGGTGGTCACCATCCTGTACGCGCTGCTGGGGATGCCTCTCTTCTTGCTGTACCTAACCAATGTTGGTAAGATTTGCAACAGTTTATTTTTAATGTTATCACACTAATATTATAAATGCGAAAATTTGTATGTTTGTTACGTCTTCACGCTGATGTGGCTGGATGGATTGGCATGTTAGCAACGGCTGGATGTTTGGCATACCGGCCTAGGACCTGGAAAAATACATACCTATTTTTCATCAATTTTCACGCAGACGATATCGCGGGCAACGGCTAGTTAAATTTAAATAAGAGATTTCAAAAACGACCCGTGACCTCAGCCGCACCGTGGTGTCGCTCAAACCAACTGAGCTACCGCGTTCTGCCCGCTTCAGTCGAAATTTGGAATCTCTTTGAATACGCATCTTATGAGCTTCTTATGAGTTTCTTTTTATTCTTCTTAATGTTACGATTGGTTTCTTATTTAGATTTCCGGGTTCATTTTCTCTTTGTCTAAATATGGAACCTTGTATCTTTTGAGAAACATCTAAAATTAACTAGTTAACAAGTTCTTATATCTATACTAATATTATAAAGAGGAAATATTTTTTGTTTGTTTGTACCGAATAGGCTCCGAAACTACTGGACCGATTTCAAAAATTCTTTCACTAATAGAAAGCTACATTATTACTGAGTAACATAGGTTACTTTTTATCCCGAAAAAATGCACAGTTCCTGTGGGACACGCGAACGAAGTCGCGGGCGAAGTGCTAGTGTTTGATAATTGGTCTATTTTTTATGCTCCAACGACATAAATAGCAAATCGGTTTTCATAAATGGCAGAGAAATAACCTGAAACCTGAACGTTTATGTAAATAAAATTAACTTAGTTAACACCTCAGATCATAGAAACAAGGAGATATGCCATCATAGCAAATTAGTACGGGAACAACTGATGCCACTTTTAGTACACTTTTCGACACAATTACGTGCATAATATTAAGCGCTCCTTGTGAATAAAAAGATCTCCCACGCATTGAACATTCCGCACACCCTCAATCTAACACTGTTAATCGTCACTCAACACTAGCACTAAACTAAAACACTGTATTTATACCATCGATCGTGTTCGGTTCGTCGCCAGCGCGTACGTTTTTAATATGAGCAATTTACTCAAGATCAGGCATCAAGCTCGATAGCGCCTTGGCACATCTCCTTGTTTCTATGACCTGAGGTTAATACGGTACCTAATTATTTTCACTATACAATAATCCGCTGCAGTTTGTTCTTTTTGTGTAATTATAAAAGAGCCGATTTTTGCTGACCTAAAATATCTCAAAAAATTTGCTAGCGTGCGCCATTATGATTAACCATTGAGGTAGACTAATTTAAAGATAATGGTGGGCCCTCATTATAAGCGTTTATAATTGCTGATTTCTGCAAAGTATGTCAGCTCATTAGATAAAAGATAAAAGTAAGATTTATTAGCAAGGCTCAAATGGATGCTGGTATGAATTAAGTCTTTGTATTTTCGTGAAAACAATGATTTTTTGAAAATCTCTTACACTATATTGTATTTTTCAAATATATTCTTGTAAGCTTTCTAAATAACGAAATGAGTTTTTCATCTAAAGGTCGGCACTTAGATGAAAAACTCATTTATTCTAAGAGGGTTAAAAAAAATTTGGAACGTCAAAATTACAATAGGTAGCCCCCGAACAACCCCACTCTCCATCGTTTCCAACTTTTCAAGCTGAGAAGCTAATCTTCAGAAAAATGTCTCCGGCTGTTCTTAATTAGTAAGCCGATAAAAGAGGAAATCTTTTACTTTTTTATAAACACTAGCTGTTGCCCGCGACTCCATCCGCGCGGCCTTTCCTATCCTATAGGAATTACTGAAAATCCGGCCTTATTCCTTGTGTGTTAGGTACTGTAACCATTTAATGGTAAATCTTAGGTTTTACTAAGTTCGGGCGTTTACAGTAACATATGCATTATAGGAAACCTATGTGCAAAAGGGCACTGGCAGACGCCCATAGAACGCTGGGCTTCAGATTGTGTATGTCGGTACAGATATGAAATTAGTTTGGTGTGATCGAGTATTTTAAGAGTATTTAAATTCATTTTTTGTTTTTGTACGTAATTGGGTTAAAGAGAAATCTTCGTATTTCTAAGTATGGTGTGAATGATCTAGTAAAGTACAGCCCGACTAATGAGTTCTCAATTCAAAGGTTTTAGTTGCTGTCGACATGATATTTTGTGGAAGCACGCGCCAGCCAGCATGCACCCGTTTTTGTTTTATTGGTTTTTTCATAATGTCAACGGCATTATCATTTTATTTCTTATTTATTTCGATTTTTGATTCCAATTCTTAATCTCTAAGATAAATTAGGCAAAGAACAATTAAAATATATTTTTATTTTTGGTTAAGCTTTTATTACTGTACCATATCAAGGCCAAAACTGCCGACGTCCTTTTAGCTTTTAAGCCTGAGATCTAGAAAACAAACTCTTAAAGGGCACTGGCAGACGCCCATAGAACGCTGGGCTTCAGATTGTGTAAGTCGGTACAGATATGAAATTAGTTTGTGTGAGTGTTAGGTGTGATCGAGTATTTCAAGAGTATTTAAATTCATTTTTTATTTGTTTTTGTACGTAATTGGGTTAAAGAGAAATATTCGTATTTCTGACAGTGAGGTTAAGTATGGTGTGAATGATCCAGTGAAGTACAGCCCGACTAATGAGTTCTCAATTCAAAGGTTTTAGTTGTTGTCACCATGATATTCTGTGGAGGTCCAATGAAGTACAGCCCGACTAATGAGTTCTCAATTAAAAGGTTTTAATTGCTATCACCATGATATTCTGTGGAATCACGCGCCAGCCAGCATGCACCCGTTTTTGTTTTTGTGGTTTTTTCAAAATGTCAATGGCATAATCATTTTATTTCTTATTTATTTCGATTTTTGATTCCAATTCTTAATCTCTAAGATAAATTAGGCAAAGAACAATTAAAATATATTTTAATTTTTGGTTAAGCTTTTATTACTGTACCATATCAAGCCCAAAACTGCCGACGTCCTTTTAGCTTTTAAGCCTTAGATCTAGAAAACAAACTCTTAAATTCTAAGGGTTTGGGCGTGGCGTTGATGCGTCAGTCAGGACTTTGTATAAGTAGGTATTGAAAACGTCATAATATTTTGTAAGGTCTCTACAAAATTGATTCAACTAAAAAATAAATTTCGCTTCGTTTTTTGTCTGACCACAGAACCAGTGTCGGTGTGTTCTGTTCACTGTAATTTCGGAAGGAAGTTGTCATTTTTATTATAAACACATCCAACAAATGGACTTGTTTACTAAACAACTCGGCTTATTTAAATTTTATTTCATACACAGACAGCTTGCTGTGTTTTAGTTGTATTAACTGTCCATTCGTCTTGTTTGAACTCAACGTTTACAAGTGGTCCTCTTTCTCAAAGAGTTTTAGGTTTTAGGGAGGTTGTCGGCGGCGACTCTTTATTTCAATTTTTCAATTTCAATTTATTTATTTCCAAGAACATGGTACAATAGATCTTAAAAATACATAATTCGTCGCACATATTCTACCAGCATTTGGTGTGGAAATTTTGTTGTACAGTTTTGCATGCATGTCCATAAAAATTAGGTACGGCAGTTTTTAAATTATTATAAGTGATACATATTTTATAATTAATTTGCAATAATAAATGTCATAAAACAATAAATATACCTATTGAATTAACAGTTTACAGTGATTCAATGCTCAATCCCCCACCCACCCTAGATTCGCCACATACCTAGGCCTGTTCAATCAACGGAGCTTGACAGCTTGGCTATCAAGTCAAAATTTCTGAAAAGTTTCCTATTTGTATCGACATACTTTAACGGGCCATTGTGGAAAGTGGTCTTATGAGCCGACTTCGAAGATGGAAGAGGTTATGCATTTGACGCGTATTTGATATCTTGGAAGTGACTCTTCAGAAATAAGTGAATGTTCTGTAGAACAAAACATTGTAATAAATATTTTTCTCCGAAACACAATTTTCTATTTAACAAAAATGTCTGCGTATTTAATTCGAAAATCTGAGGACCGTATAACTTGATTTGCTTAGTTAGTTAAAACAATTAATTGCTTTTTTTGGTATACCACTTGGGAATTAGCTTGGCATTTGTTCACAAACGGCGAAAACAATTAGATTGGATAAATAACCTAATTAACTTTAAGGATTTCTAGAAAACACAGACTTTGTAGATCGAGCTGGTAATTGGATTCTTAGTTTTTTATTATTTCTATAGAGACCTTTATAGATTAGTCTATTTAAACTTTAATTGGCAAGTAATAGTCAATTTTAAAAAGACGCCCCCGCATTATTAAGGTATGTATACCTTATTAATTATTTTTTTGGGGGCTTGGCTAAAATAAGAACCGATGCCTTGATTTTACTGGTCATGCATAATTTAAATTTCGATTATCGCTTTTTTCCTATTATAAAAAAACTGTTTTTTGGTAAAAAAAGAAACAGTCGACTTCGAAAAAACATAACAAAGTATACCTAGAAAGAGAAAGAAAGAAAGAAAAAAAGTTTATTTAGAGCATTTTGAGACATGTATGGAAATTATTTCCTTTACCTACCTAAATAATAATTGAAATTTCGGAAGTCAGTGGCTTTGGTTTTTTGCTATTATCATAATAAAATTGATTCAGTCGTTTTTGAGAAAATTGCGGTCATACAAATATACATACCTACAAACGGGATGAATACAGAATCTCCTTTTTTAAATTGGTTAAAATTAAATGGTCTTTTCGTTGCCATCAATCTGAAAAACCATGAAATAGCGAGATTACTTTGGCACACTAGACCTTCCAAATTTCCTTCTGTCGAAATAATATACAAAGAGGTACAATTGTAGGTGAGCTGCTGGCGCGTTGGTTCAAGTGCATCTACGCGCTCGTCTGCCTCTGCAGGGGATGCCCAGGGTTCACCAGGAGAAGAACTGCCAGGTTACGGCTACAGGTAAATATATTGACCATTTAAATGACCTCCTTCGTGTACGGTGGCTTGTACTACATAGGGGTCAAGCTGTATCTCTAGGTCATCCCATCAGCATTAAGATGAAATGTGACTTAGATTTTAGTTGGATCCCAAGCTACTTAACTGAAAACCACATCAAATTCCATTTAGTACTTTTTGCGTGATACATGCACAAACAGAAAAAAATCCCAAAAATATTTTTTCGGCGAGATTTGAACCCCAGCCTCTGCCAAGGTGTGGTGGGTGCCATCGCCACCTATGGACGGCGGTATCAACCTACCATCACAAAGGCTACCTATTTACCACTCAATAACAAAAACTCATGCATGCCAAATGATTGAATCAATTCGAAACTAGCACTTACGTACACCATCAATAATTATCAAGTAGAACCAACTGACGGACAGAATCACTCCGTAACTAGTGGCCGAGATATTTACTACGAACCGCATGGATAGAAATGTTCCGTCGTGAGCCCGAACTGGCGCGAACGAAAGTGTTGAACGATGCGTGTAGACGAACGTAAATATTTATCAGTAGATGAGCTGAAGGAAATCCACGTGTTGTGTTACAGTCCGGCCCCTGAGAGAATGAGTTCCTGACAGGTCGTGATTGTATGGGCGAAAAACTTTAAAATGGAAAATATTTTCCGATTGAAAATATTTTGATACTAATATAAGTAAAAATTTTATTATAGCATCAATTTACAGTAAATTAAAATAGTTTAGTGCTAAATTAATCATGTGTCAGGAACGCATTCACTCAGCGACCGGACTGTAGTAATTATTTCTCCCTACCGTGAAAGATGCATACCCAGTGGTTCCGAAAAGCTGTTTGTTTGGCTCTATGTTTTCCATCAGGCTCATCGAAGTCATTAAATTGATAATAAGCTGATGATAGGTCTGTCCCAAATTCGTTATACTAAAA
The DNA here is from genome assembly GCA_948465475.1 of Thalpophila matura. NCBI lineage: Eukaryota > Metazoa > Arthropoda > Insecta > Lepidoptera > Noctuidae > Thalpophila > Thalpophila matura. The sequence goes on from OX419196.1 coordinate 14,999,071, forward strand.
TTTATTAAACTTTTATTTACGGACAACATAGATCCAAAACAGTAACAATCCAGCGATTCAAAGATTGACTTGTAAGTACTAATATAGTTTGTAATATTGATTTGTTACTAACTACAGACATAGTTGGTTCAGTAATGTGTCGTATTGTTGGGTATCCCACTAATATTGTAAATGAGAAAGTTGTGTGGGGGTGTGTTGGTGTGTGTATAATTATGTTTGTTACTTCTTCACGCTGAAACGGCTTGACGGATTTGGATGAAATTTGGCAAAGAGGTAACCGGGGATCTGGAAAAACACTGTTACATTTCATCAATTTTCACGCAGATAAAGTTGCGGGTTACAGCTAGTTCCATATAAATTTTCCTAGTCGTAATCAATCTGTATCGTATTGTACAAGCTCTTATTTATGCAGCACCTTCTACCTTACTACTAAAAGCCAGGTCCAGTTCTGGTGTTCTAACGATGTTTATTTTATTTCTAGTACGACCTAAGTGAAGCAGAGAGCATAGAGCGGCCACAGGCGTGGCGGTCTCGGTACCCAGAGTCTGACGTCACTCCAGAATTCGTCGTACCTCCAGTGGAAAGGTATCCTCGAGGGTATCCCAGGTAAGCCTTAGTAACTGTTTGTTATTCTTTGATAACGTTTTTAACTAAATATAAAGCAATTTGGCTTTGGCTAAAGATCATTCAAAGTGAGTCATCGACGCTTTTTACAAGCTTCTATTTAACTTGCCCTGTTAGTGGAGGGCAAAATCTTGCAACAGAATTTTAGGTCAGTTCCCCCCCAACTGATTAAGCTAACCTCCGTGACTATGCAATAATATGTAGGCCATTTCCCCTCAACCGATTGAGCTAACCTCCGTGACTATGCAATAATATGGTACTATGGAGGTGGTCTCATGATGAGGCCGAGAGGTGGCCAAGAGAACTCCTCAACTTCTCAATATAACTCCATTGTGTTTGGACTCGTTGGATTTGGCAAGTACTGTAGACCAAGATGATATCCAGGATCTTATGCTGGAGCTGGGAAGTGGTTATTGTAAAAGCTTGTTATGAAAAAATATTTTTCAACATAAAACTTATTAGGTACACTTAGGCCATGTTGTTTCAACTTACAGTTACGTATCTGTAACCGTCAAATATGGCGGCATGTAGGACAATTTCATACTGACTTAACGATTACGTACCTACTGACTTACGAATAAAGATACGTAACTGTAAGTTGAAACAACATGGCCTTAGTCTGGCATGGTTGCTGTATTGCTGAAAGTTTGTCTTTCTGCCGAAGATATTATCCAAATGAAATAATTTCCTATTATTAATTTCTCGGCCTTCAGTTATGATTACTCTTCATTTAAATCGGATGTCAAGATCTGTCACAAAATGGTATATCTATTTCTAAAAATGTATTCCTCTCTTATGTTAGATTTTTTAAATTTATGCTGTCAGCAAAGTTCAGATGCAATATTATTTTATTTTTTAGCAAAGATAGCGAATAATGAATGCACATTCAATTGCTTTTGAATTGAACGCTGGCAGAAGGCCTAACTCTAGGACAGCGGGATCCACTAAACGCGTTTTATCTGCAATATTAATGTACATGTACATGAACATCAATATTGCAGCGGTTGTTTACGATAGCGGTTTATTTAAAGCCGTCACTGACCATTCCTGGCCGAACACATTGCGATATATGCCAATGCCATTTACTAGCTTACTATTTGATTTCGAATGTCATAATAGCCGATGGCTAATTCCCCGAAGTCATCAGATCGAACGTCCGAATTACCGAAATTCCATAGCATCGATGTGCCACAATTTCGAATAGCCATTAGATCGAGCGTCCGTTTCGCCGAAAAGCCATAGCATCGATACTCCTATCCATCGAATGTTTATTGACTCATCGTACCAATGAATCGAAAGCTATTCTACATAAAATATTCAAGAAGAGCTGTTTAATCATCGTCTATAGGTAAGGAGGATACTGTAAAGTAGCCGTGTGTGTAGGTGCATTCAAAAAATTCCAATGGTCAATAATGAACTTATAGTCCTCGCAGACGGAGTCGCTGGCAAAAGTTAAATATCATATAAAAAGGATGACGATAAAATAATATACCCAATTTTGCTACTAGCTCTTATTCCTATAAGTAGTAATCTATGCTACAAGACCTAAGCTGCGTAATACTGGGAACGGTGGTCACGCCACTCTAAGGGCTAAGGCTAGATCATTCGGGTCTTGAACCCACTTGAATATTCAATCAAATCCTAAGTACCTACTCTCCCAAACATTTATTATTTTGGTTTAGTTCAAAATGGAGCTTATTTTGTGTTTTCTGACCTCCATTCAAATACTAGCTTACAAAAACGCTTCCCTATCACTTTAATTAATTTAAAAAACCGGCCAAGTGCGAGTCGGACTCGCGCACGAAGGGTTCCGTACCATTATCTATACAACATTAGACACTATAATTATAACCTTCAAGATCGAGAAAATAACAGCAAAAAAATCACGTTTGTCCTATGGGAGCCCCCCTTAAATATTGATTTTATTCTGTTTTTAGTATTTGTTGTTATAGCGGCAACAGAAATACATCATTAGAGAAAATTTCAAGTGTCTATCACGGTTCATGAGATACAGCCTGGCGACAAACGGACAAATAGCGGAGTCTTAGTAATAGGGTCCGTTTCACCCTTTGGTACTGAACCCCAAAAAAGTGTTTCAATAATACCAGCACCATAATTGCGTTACTCAATTGCTTTCACCATGGCATTGTTTTTGACATTCATTACGCCGTATGATTGTTATTCCGTGCTCTCGTAACTAGCTAAACGCCGCAATGGATGTTGTTGAACTGTCAAAATGAATGCCATGGTCACAGATAATATAATACTATACGTACAGATGCCTCATCTCATACAAAGAAATGTGACCGATTTAACGCGGGCTATACATTTTTCCGTGCTTAAAGCATTTTTCAAAATTTGAATAAATATTTTTCATGATGTATTTTTTCATGTTCTCAATTTTACACAAAGTTCAATAACAAATCGATACATATAACGCCATCTATTATGAGTTATTTCAACAAATGTTACTTTGTTCCTGATGAGACCCCGTGGTCATGGTGATAGCAATTGAGTTACGCTATTAGGGTGCAGGTCGATGAATCAGTCCAAGATACGCGAACTATGCTATACTACTGCTGTTACAGCCACTAATTCTACAGTCCGATTCGGTTCGGAATCTGGAACGGGATTGCGCGGAGATTCTACAGTCTGCATGCTCATTACGAACGGAATTCCAGACTTGCTAACTATGTTATTACTTGCCGTTTGGCAGCACTCAAAACTATGCAAAGTTAGATTAGTAAAAGCAAGTTCTTGGTGGGGTTTATTGTTAGTTCTAAGTGCAGGATTTGGTAAATCAAACTGTACGGAACTTGTGTAATGAAATAGCCAAGCAGCACAAGTTGCAGTATTTCGTGCTCTTCAGTAATTAGCCGCAGAACTTTATCTATGGAGCCGTTTAGCAGAAAATTATGGAACACTAGCAAACCCGGCGAACTCCGTTTCGCCACCGTAGTACATGCTATGTATCAGAGATGGCGCTGTATGTGAAAAAAGATTTTCTCGCTTTTCTCTTTAAATTTTCCTGAATTTTCTTTGCTATAAACCTCACGGAGCCTGAGACCTTTCCAACGAATGCAAAACCGTGGAAATCGGTTCGTCCGTTCTGGACTTATATCGTCAGGAAGGAAGACCCGACTTATTTTTATATAGTAGATTATGGATATGGAAATTCTGCTGAAATACCCAACACTGATGGCCAAAAATCATGAAAGAAAACATCGTGGGGAAACCAGCATGCCGTAGAACCAAAAACTCGGAAGACATATACAGGGTGGCAGGTTAGACAGTAGAAATATTATAAGGGGTCATTGTACTCGTCATTATGAACAACTTTTACTATGGGACCAACACTGAAAACGCAAAAAAAATCAGCTGTTCCATACATTTTGTTGAGTTATGTGAACTTAAATGTATGGAACAGCTGATTTTTTTTCGCGATTTCAGGCATGTTCCCATAGTAAAAATTGTTCAGAATGATGAGTACAAAGACCCCTTTAAATATTTCCACTGTCAACCTGCCACCCTGTATATTATGATTGTGATGTCTATTTTGAAGTCGGTCAAAAAATTTATTATTTTTAATGATCGCAGTATTCTCAACAATTTCAACTACTCTAGGAATTCGGACTTCAAAGCGACTTCGGAGGCCAATATCCTGTGTATTGCAATTTGCAATTAACATTAATTAATTACTACCTACATACGCAAACAGAGACTGATGTAATTGATCAAGTAACAATAGGTATTGCTGCTGGCTAGGCATGAATTAACTCCTTTGTCCGAAATTGATACTACAGCATTACATGGGTTGCTTCAAACCATCTGTATTCGTAAGTCAGTACGTAATCGTTAAGGGCGGGTTGCTTCAAACCATCTGTATTCGTAAGTCAGTACGTAATCGTTAAGGGCGGGTTGCTTCAAACCATCTGTATTCGTAAGTCAGTACGTAATCGTTAAGGGCGGGTTGCTTCAAACCATCTGTATTCGTAAGTCAGTACGTAATCGTTAAGGGCGGGTTGCTTCAAACCATTTGTATTCGTAGGTCAGTAGGTACGTAATCGTTAAGTCAGAATGAAATTGTCGTACAAGCCGCCATATTTGACGGTTACAGATACGTAACTGTAAGATGAAACAACATGGCCTAAGGGCGGGTTGCTTCAAACCATCTGTATCCGTAAGTCAGTACGTAATCGTTAAGTCAGTATGAAATTGTCGTACAAGCCGCCATATTTGACGGTTACACCGGCTCCACACGTTGGCCCAAACGTTAGCCCCAACGCCACTCGCCCAACGTGTGGATCTAGAAAATAGGATTGGCCAACGTTGGGGCCAATGCTATTTTATAGATCCACACGTTGGGCGAGTGGCATTGGGGCCAACGTTGGGGCCAACGTGTGGACCCGGCGTTACAGATACGTAATTGTAAGTTGAAACAACATGGCCTAAGTAAATGTGACACATCGGGCTTTAGAAAGAGATATCGGCTAGCTTCGGCTTTATAGGGCGCCATCTCTGTCGCACGAAGCACTAACAGTCCGGTATCTAAGGCCTCGTAAACGGGCTATAAAAATTGCATCTTGCTGGAAATCTTGCTCAGAACTATAGCTGTATGCAATTTGTAATGCACGATATTGCAGAGTATATTCTAGCAAGGTAGCAATAACTGTATTGCTGAAGAATTGAGTTCGTATAAGTGCAGGAATTTGTGGCTGTAGGGCTGAGCAAGTGAGATATAATAGTGGACAGCGAGGCTTTTTGATGCAGCATTTATTGTGATGCACCATTATTTAATTTCATTGCAATATTGCCGGGCTGTACTGCAAGATTGCGGCAATCCACTCACAGCTATACAATTGCAGCAAGAAATTGACAAAAAACTACCCCGTTTAACCGCACCTTTACACGATATAGATGTGAACTCGTGTATATACAATTGCAGTTAGAATCCAAAAACACTTCCTCGTCCGGGGATCGAATCCCGGACTTCACGCTTAGCAGTCACTCTGGCGACCACTAGACCAAGGAGCCAGTTAAACCACCAAGAAAATGAATGTTAAAGTAAGTGAAGAGTTTAATTTTAAAAAGCTGGAGTCGTATTTTTCTGACACAATTTCTTTGAACGTTTAATTAGATAGACATCTTTAATTAATTAGATACAACCCCTAATAAAGTTGTACAGCTGTGTGCAAGACACTTAATTTTATACGCTTTACGAGGCGGCTTTAATAAAATTTCTTAAATTTAGCATGAAATTGAATAACGACGAAAGAGCTTTATTTTTTTGTACGATACGCACCACAGAAATTTAAATAATACCTAATTCAGTTGAAAGGTTATCGCTCTGAGAATTCGTTCCTGACAGTTCGTAAATGTATGACCGATGACAGGCGACTAGACTTTGAAGTGGAAAATATTTTACGATTGAAAATATTTTCATCGTTTATAATTATTCACTATTAATACCTAATGCAAAACCAAGATGAGACTGACCCAATCCTTGGTCTCGATTTCGCGTCAGTACACCTGGGCCCCAATTCTGCTATTTGAATAGTGTAAGAATGGTGTCATAATGACACCATTACTATCAAAACCTAAGCGGTCATTGGCTTAGAGCAAGACTAACTGGTCAAAACGATGCCATTGAGACAGTATTCTGACACGATTATAACAATTGCATTAGCAGACTTGGGTCCCTGGTCGTGGCCTTAATCTTGCTATTATGTATCAATTGCAATATACAGGGTGGCCATTAGGTTATTACATTAAATGAAACCATGTATCCTAAATGGCGTTCTTTGTACATAAACAATAAAAAAAATTGCCGGTTGCCGCTTTTACAGGTCAGTAAATGTACCAATAAATAGTACAACTGTTAATAAAAGTTGGTACATTTACTGACCTGTAAAAGCGGCAACCGGCAATTTTTTTTATTGTGTATGTACAAAGAACGCCATTTAGGATACATGGTTTCATTTAATGTGATAACCTAATCGCCACCCTGTATAACTGCAATTATGTGATCTTGTTCTTGCAAAAATGATTGATAAAATAATAATCTAATCTTAAATAATTCAAAACTTAAGATCTTGAAATTTTGGGGGGTTTGAACTATTATTCCCTCCCTCCCCCCGCCGATTATGGTCTACTAGCTTCCGCCCGCGGCTTCGCCCGCGTTATTTGTGATAAAAAGCCTAAGTGCTATTTCAGACTGATCTAATATATCTGTGCCAAATTTCATCCAGATCCATTCATCCGTTCTGGCGTGATTGAGTAACAAACATCCATCCATCCAAACTTTTGCATTTGTAATACTTCCGACCGCGGCTTCGCCCGCGTTTTTGGGATAAAAAGTAGCCTATGTTTTATTCTGATGTCTAAGCTATATTATTGTAGTTTCATCAAAATCCGTTCAGTAGTTTTTGCGTGAAAGAGTAACAAACATCCATACATACATACATCCATCCTCACAAACTTTCGCATTTATAATATTACTTTTTTTTTTTTGTAATTTATAAATAGACTCGCGTTTGACCGCCATCTTGCCTGATGTTAAGGCGCTATGGGTTCACAAAACGCTAGAATGAGCTCTAGAATTTTTCATTTTTTTATAAGATTTCTTACAGTTTCCACCCAGAAAAAAATATATGGTATACTTAAGCATATTAGCTAGTGAAATCATTAATTCAATACACGATATGAATAACTTCACTCGATAGAAAAAAATTCCAAAGATACCTCTCGAAGATACTTTTTCATTACGAATATTTCATTTTTTAGACTTATTTCTTACGTTTTAATTTTTGAAATTTTTTTAACATATTATTTAATAATTGAGTTAGTGAATTCATTAATAAAATTGTATAAAAATTAAAACGGCAATTTTAGATAATTTTTTATACCCAAAAAACGTTCCTCGAACGTGCGCACGACTGCTTCAGTCCGGTCTCAGACCTCACCGGAGTAGGACGCGTGCCAAATTTTTCGCCGCTCACGAACCGATTACTTTCAATAATTCTTTGTGAAAATGACTAACAAACGTAATAATATCATTAAGATAATATTTTTTATACAATTAAGGTTAGGTTTTAGCACATATTTGGGCAAATAGCGCTATTGACTGATAAACGTAGGTACGCTCACATCGAACTTCGAAACAGTGTTGCCAACTACAATTTCAAAATTCCGCTAAGCAGGTTGGTATTTTCCGTCAAAAATTCGTCATGATTTAAAATTTTTCCGTCAGTAAAATCCGTCAAACAAAAGATACAATAGATAGGTACATCATTTTAGATTTATTTATAATACAAGAGTGTAAGCAAGCATATTCTTTATTATTTGAGACGTATAAGATTTAGTTTGAATAGGATTTCGCATTTTATTATTATAATCATAATTTATTTAAAAAAAAAACTAACTTAATATATTATATTAAAATTATGAGAGGCTCGTGGCTAAATAACGGCCGCGCTAATCGATCGATCTGCGAGGTTAAGCTGCGCTTGCCGCGGTCAGTCCTTGGATGGGTGACCGTTATTTACACATCGAGACCCCTCCGTGCCTCGGAGAGCACGCGTTTCTTATATAACCTAATTACTTTACCTCACATAGAGCCGTGTTTTTGAATCCTAATTCACTTTCGTTTTCACTACGTGTGAGCCCTTCTAATCAACGTTATTTAAATATCCAAACATAAATTACACAAGTGTTATACATCATAATTTGCGGAAAAATCCTACCTATCCAATGGTACAACTCCCATGGACCTAACTAGTCACATAAAAAAGTTTCTAGAACAAAAACTGTCTAAATTTCTAACTTAGCAAAGTTACAATATCCAATTGCCTATAACATAGCCATTTCTTATCGGATCTGCAATATTCTTGTTAGATACATGTTTCTAGACTACCACACGTCTAGTAAGATACAATTTATCATCCTAACTTACACACAGAAATATCGCATTTTCAAACACATATCGATATATATTATAGGCACAATATCCATGAAATTCAGAGTATTTACACAACATTATGTCCTAGCCTTCCTACCGAACCCAAATACATGACTAGATTCTATATAACACATTACAACAATCCTACAAATGCAATTTTATGTACATAACACTTATTCTCAAATTATAGCTTTCCTATCGTCGAGAGGTATAACTGCTTATATACATCTTATGTAAACAACATTCCTACACTATAAAAACACGATGTACACAAAACCTCGATTATGGTTACAAAGGTATTCACGACTTTACATAAAAAACATGAAATCTTATTCCTACACAATTCTAATAAGAAAATAATACAAATCCAATAGGAAACAAATTGTAAACATTAATCAATACTAAAATTAAAGAAATAATAACTCAAAATAACATAAAACACGATATTAAAACCGACAAGTACAATGACCCCTTTTGATATTTCTACTGTCTAACCTGCCACCCTGTGTAGCTGATGAATGTAAAGAATGGGTCTTGTCTTATAATTTGTATCAATTAATATATATATATAATTATATTGCAAAAACGTCCGTAAGCAACATAGTCATTCATCTGCCGTGTGTTGGCGCTGCAAGTATACAGGGTGGCAGGTTAAACAGTGGAAATATTTTAAGGGGTCATTTTACTCATCATTATGAACAACACCATTCAACTCAACCACCACCCTGAAATCGCGAAAAAAAAAATCAGCTGTTCCATACATTTTGTTGACGAATGTGAACAGAAATGTATGTAATAGCTGATTTTTTTTCGCGATTTCAGGTTTGGTCCCATAGTAAAAGTTGTTCATAATGATGAGTACAATGACCCCTTAAAATATTTCCACTGTCTAACCTGCCACCCTGTAGAATTGTTGGTTACTTCTTTGTGTGCGCCGTCAACGCGATTGGCAAGAATAAAATATGGTGTTCTGCAAGACACTGTTTAGAGTGAACGTCAAGTCGGTTGCGTTCGGAAGGATGTAATAAAAAAAATACGTCTGTGATCTGGCATTTGTAAGGTAATTACTTCATTTATATTTGCAGTTTTTCAAAGAACAATGGACATAATTATCGTACCTGACGGCGACCCAATATTCCATATACCCACATGGAAAAATCGGTTCATTTTTAACCGACTTCAAAAAAGGAGGTTCTGTATTCGATCCGTATGTATGTGCGCGATTTTCTCAAAAACTACTGATCCAATTTGGATGGGGTTTTCACTACCATAATCTACATACTTGCAGGGCCCCAATTCTGCTATTGCAAATGTGTATGAGTGGTGTCATAATGACACCATAACGGTCAAATCCTAAGCGCTCATTGGCTTAGAGTAAGAGTATCTGTTTCGTCATTGGTCAAAACGATGTCATTGAGAGACCATTCTGACACGATTATCACAATTGCATTAGCAGACTTGGGCCCCAGGAAGGTTTTAGTATATAATACATTGTAAAAGATGCGAAAGACATCATTACAGTACTCGAGATGAAAACCAACTAGTCCAACCACGCACAGATTATCCAAAGTACATACATGTTTTATTGGATACTGCATAAAATTTTATAATAAACTACCTCTCAACGTTCTTCAATTAAATGAGAATAAATTCAAAGACTGTATAAAACGCACACTATGTAGGCAAGCATATTACAAACTAGAAGATTTTATGCTGGTAAGAATGCTTGGCTTAATGCTGGTCCTGCTCCACAACCACTTAGACTCATGTAATCGGAGTTATCTGCCCTTGAAGCTCTTTTTTATGACTTTATAAATTATTTTATTTTTCTGATATTTATAGGTAATATAATCAGAAATTGTCATGAATTAATGTATTAATTTCCAATAGTAAGTTGGTTTGTTTTGTTATATGCATTTGAATAACGTTAGTTTTGTAATTGAGTAACTTTCTTTGAGTATATTGTGTATGTGAGTGCTATGTACCTAATGTACCTAGCTATTTAAGTTTTAAGCTTATCTGTAGTATGGGAGTTGAGAGCATGTCATGCTCGCTTAAATGTACCGCTGATGGTGGCGTGTGTATTAGATCATTCGATTCCCTCCAAAATGGTTGAGTTGAATGGTGCTGACTGCTGATGCGCACGTCATGTCCGTGAACGGGCGCTGTCAGTTGGTACTGCTCATCTCTTGACTGCCTAAGCAATGTTTTTACATTTTTCTAGTTGATATTATTATTTTGTACCTTACTAAACATAGTTCTCACATATAAGGGCATCACTGTAATCAAAGAAATTGTAACCGAATTAATTCAAAAAGAGTAAACATGGAGTTTTTTGTCCGTTCTTCTCCATAAGAATCTACGTTTTGGAACGGACAACTAGCTTCAACTAACGGACAAACCGACTGACAACTATTGTAATATTGTTTGAAATTTCAAAAGTGTCTGTAAATGGTCTAATTGAAATAAATGTTTTGACTTTGACATTAGGTAATTATTCCTATGTACAAAGTTATATGCATAAATGTACACACTACGTAGAAGATGTACTGATGAAAGAATTCGGGAAAGTAATCTAACTTGGTATAAAGTAGGTACTAATGAAGTCGGTTAAAAAGGAAAAAAACCGACTTCAAAAGAGGATAGGTTCTGTATTCGATCCGTATGTATGTATGTATATACAGGGTGTCCCGTTATGAGTGGTCCAAGAGAAAACCCTGGTAAAAGGACATGTCTAGCTATCAGTATGCAGCTTTAGTTTGGGGAATTTCGATACCGATTAGAAATAATCGATTTTTAGACATCAAAAAAACCTACATTTTGTCTACAATTTCCTATGAGAAGGTTCTAATGAATAAGTGAGATCGTTTTTCGAAATTACTTATTCAAAGAAAAAATCGCGCCTATGAGAAGATTTTCATGAAAACTTGTAACAATAATATTATTTCTAATCGATATCGAAATTTCCCAAACTAAAGCTGTATACTGATAGCTAGACATGTCCTTTTACCGGGGTTTTCTCTTGGACCACTCATAACGGAACACCCTGTATGTAATTATGTATATAAATGTTTGTATTTGCGCGATTTTCTCAAAAACTACTAATCCGATATGGATAGGATTTTCACTATCATAATCTACATACTTTCAGAAAGGTTATAGTATATAACACATTAGGTAATCTTCCCTATACATAAACGAAGTTATATGCATAATACAATACGTAGAAGATGTACTGATGAATGAATTCAGGAAAGTAATCTAACTCAGTATAAAGAAGGTACCTACTAAAAAAGTCACTACAAATGAAAATATGTAATAATTTTGGTTACGGAAGTCGGTGCTAAAAAAAGCAAACAAAAACCATAGCCACCGACTTACGAAACCAAAATTATCATTTTTACTTGTAGTGACTTTTTGAAGACGGTATTTTTTTTCTATAAAAGTTTTTTATGGTCTATAAATAATAAAAGAAATAGGTATCTTTCTAGGAAGCCAGAAAAAGAGATATATATTTTTTTGTTTATGTTATTTTATTAGAAATTATTTATATTAATGCTCAGGACGTACCAAATTGACGTTTAGTTTTGCATACGCAATTACTAATTAATCAAAAATAATTATTCTTCTCGTTTTTCTGATTATTATTTATTATTATTATTATCAGTAATTCAATTCAATAAATACATAGATATCAAAACGGAAAGCCATGAGCGCGATTCAAATCGATTGATACAGGCGATCATTCACCACCTCGGAAGAATTATTGGTCCGAGTTCGACACAGTTGTTATTGGGTTTGTTATGAATTGTGTTATTTATGCATTGTGCGATTGTCGATCAATGCAATGTATTCATATAAATAATTATGATCTATTTAACCTACGTCGTCTGCTTATCAGTATATCAAGTTAGTTGTGGATTCTAACCCTCTAAAGTATTGTGGACGATATTATAATATCTTGGCTATTTAGATACTATTTTCATCCAGGATGGTGCTTACCACATGAAAAACATTCAAACTATAATTATATTATAATTTGTACAGGGTCATAAACAAATGAATGTCAGGTACAGCTTCTATAGGAATTTGACCATTGTTCTTTGCCCATTGTAGTATGTATAACGTTTATTGATATAAAAGCAAATAGGATACCTACAATAAGTAATTTATTTTGTTTTTAACGGTCAAAATTGTCTTGAAGTAATTTTACAGTCGAATTTGTTGTAAATTCTCATTATTCTGGTTCTAATTCATTATGGATTCATCTGGCGTTATATGAACATTATTTGTATTTAATTAAGGTTCATATTCGTGTAAAGCGCTTGTTTATATTCTCTTATATGAATATGAACCTTATTCTTATACATTAATTATTATTAATGTTCATATTCGCATGAGTTTTCTGTACAAAAATATTATAGTTGATAACTTACAAATTGTACGTAGGTACGATAAATAAAGTTTATAACAAAAACACTGTTAGAAAATAGTTTCTCCTTCATCTAAATTTTTTATTACAGTGATTTCTTGCATTTTTAGGGTTCCGTACCAAAATGGTAAAAAAGGAACCCTTATGGTGCGACTTCATCTGTCTGTCTGTCTGTCTGTCACACCTGCTTATTTCAGCAACTACTTATGCTATCGACTTGAAATTTGGAACAGTTATAAAGAATGCTTGTTCAACTTTATTGCAAATGAAAAAAGTCCAAAAATATTTTTATTTTCATTGCAAAAGGGGCCGGAGTGGGGGTCCGAAATTTCAAAGTGGGGTTACTAGGTCAAATGACATATCATATGAAAGGGCTTGATCTGCACATTTCAAAATATATTTTTATTTAATTTTGTGTCTCACAGTTTTCGACATATGATGAAAAATGACCAAAAAAATACCATTCCCCCCCCCCCCCCCTTATTTCCGAAGTTTGCGGGGCGAAAAATCTGAAATAATTAGAGTTGATAGGAATTGACCCAAATATGGCACCAAAAATAAAACGATGTTCCTGACTAGTAGGTACAGTTTTTTCAAAATTCCTTCACAAACAAACTTAGTTATGCGGTCCGGATTTTTTCACTTTATACGTCCAAAAATGATACGGAACCCTCGGTGCGCGAGTACGACTCGCACTTGGCCGGTTTTTTTTTTAAAGCCATTTTAATTAGTCAAAATCTCTCTGTTCGTGAGAAACATCCATATAGGTACGTGTTATTATAACGTACCTATAAAGAGTGGTGATGTCTAGAAACCTAGAACAAGTTTCGGCCCAGAAAAAACGTTGTCGTTAGAAAGTCTCCACTTTTGGCCTCTGTTCTTCGAAGTTTAGGTAAATTAACGCTACCTAGTCCGATTTCTAAAAGGTTAGTACATACCTACCTAGTTTTTCCAAATAACCACCACAAAAAATAAATTGACTTAATTCGCTAAACTAACTTGTACCAAAAGTAGGTACCTACCTAATAAAGTTTGACAACTACTTTAATTACACTATGTGCGCGCCAATTTCCACTAAAAGTAATAGCGTCGCGCTCAGCCCGCCGCAAGAGATCTCGTCAACGCGCCACCCCGTAGCCCGCGGGCGCGCGCGCCGCATCGTGTTCTTCACCCCCGCACGTAAAATATTTCGCTGGACCTATAGCGCCTTAAGGCGCTATAGGTCCAGCTTGTCTTGCGCAGCAGTCTTGCGGCGGGCTGAGCGCGACGCTATTACTTTTAGTGGAAATTGGCGCGCACATAGTGTAATTAAAGTAGTTGTCAAACTTTATTAGGTAGGTACCTACTTTTGGTACAAGTTAGTTTAGCGAATTAAGTCAATTTATTTTTTGTGGTGGTTATTTGGAAAAACTAGGTAGGTATGTACTAACCTTTTAGAAATCGGACTAGGTAGCGTTAATTTACCTAAACTTCGAAGAACAGAGGCCAAAAGTGGAGACTTTCTAACGACAACGTTTTTTCTGGGCCGAAACTTGTTCTAGGTTTCTAGACATCACCACTCTTTATAGGTACGTTATAATAACACGTAGGTACCTATATGGATGTTTCTCACGAACAGAGAGATTTTGACTAATTAAAATGGCTTTAAAAAAAAACCGGCCAAGTGCGAGTCGTACTCGCGCACCGAGGGTTCCGTATCATTTTTGGACGTATAAAGTAAAAAAAAATCCGGACCGCATATCTAAGTTTGTTTGTGAAGGAATTTTGAAAAAACTGTACTAGTCAGGAACATCGTTTTATTTTTGGTGCCATATTTGGGTCTATTCCTATCAACTCTAATTATTTCAGATTTTTCGCCCCGCAAACTTCGGAAATAAGCGGGGGGGGAATGGTATTTTTTTGGTAATTTTTCATCATATGTCGAAAACTGTGAGACACAAAATTAAATAAAAATATATTTTGAAATGTGCTGATCAAGCCCTTTCATATGATATGTCATTTGACCTAGTAACCCCACTTTGAAATTTCGGACCCCCACTCCGGCCCCTTTTGCAATGAAAATAAAAATATTTTTGGACTGTTTTCATTTGCAATGAAGTTGAACAAGCATTCTTTATAACTGTTCCAAATTTCAAGTCGATAGCATAAGTAGTTGCTGAAATAAGCAGGTGTGACAGACAGACAGACAGACAGATGAAGTCGCACCATAAGGGTTCCTTTTTTACCATTTTGGTACGGAACCCTAAAAATGCAAGAAATCACTGTAATAAAAATTTTAGATGAAGGAGAAACTATTTTCTAACAGTGTTTTTGTTATAAACTTTATTTATCGTACCTACGTACAATTTGTAAGTTATCAACTATAATATTTTTGTACAGAAAACTCATGCGAATATGAACATTAATAATAATTAATGTATAAGAATAAGGTTCATATTCATATAAGAGAATATAAACAAGCGCTTTACACGAATATGAACCTTAATTAAATACAAATAATGTTCATATAACGCCAGATGAATCCATATGAATTAGAACCAGAATAATGAGAATTTACAACAAATTCGACTGTAAAATTACTTCAAGACAATTTTGACCGTTAAAAACAAAATAAATTACTTATTGTAGGTATCCTATTTGCTTTTATATCAATAAACGTTATACATACTACAATGGGCAAAGAACAATGGTCAAATTCCTATAGAAGCTGTACCTGACATTCATTTGTTTATGACCCTGTACAAATTATAATATAATTATAGTTTGAATGTTTTTCATGTGGTAAGCACCATCCTGGATGAAAATAGTATCTAAATAGCCAAGATATTATAATATCGTCCACAATACTTTAGAGGGTTAGAATCTACAACTAACTTGATATACTGATAAGCAGACGACGTAGGTTAAATAGATCATAATTATTTATATGAATACATTGCATTGATCGACAATCGCACAATGCATAAATAACACAATTCATAACAAACCCAATAACAACTGTGTCGAACTCGGACCAATAATTCTTCCGAGGTGGTGAATGATCGCCTGTATCAATCGATTTGAATCGCGCTCATGGCTTTCCGTTTTGATATCTATGTATTTATTGAATTGAATTACTGATAATAAATAATCAGAAAAACGAGAAGAATAATTATTTTTGATTAATTAGTAATTTCGTATGCAAAACTAAACGTCAATTTGGTACGTCCTGAGCATTAATATAAATAATTTCTAATAAAATAACATAAACAAAAAAATATATATCTCTTTTTCTGGCTTCCTAGAAAGATACCTATTTCTTTTATTATTTATAGACCATAAAAAACTTTTATAGAAAAAAATTACCGTCTTCAAAAAGTCACTACAAGTAAAAATGATAATTTTGGTTTCGTAAGTCGGTGGCTATGGTTTTTGTTTGCTTTTTTTAGCACCGACTTCCGTAACCAAAATTATTACATATTTTCATTTGTAGTGACTTTTTTAGTAGGTACCTTCTTTATACTGAGTTAGATTACTTTCCTGAATTCATTCATCAGTACATCTTCTACGTATTGTATTATGCATATAACTTCGTTTATGTATAGGGAAGATTACCTAATGTGTTATATACTATAACCTTCCTGAAAGTATGTAGATTATGATAGTGAAAATCCCATCCAAATCGGATTAGTAGTTTTTGAGAAAATCGCGCAAATACAAACATTTATATACATAATTACATACAGGGTGTTCCGTTATGAGTGGTCCAAGAGAAAACCCCGGTAAAAGGACATGTCTAGCTATCAGTATACAGCTTTAGTTTGGGAAATTTCGATATCGATTAGAAATAATATTATTGTTACAAGTTTTCATGAAAATCTTCTCATAGGCGCGATTTTTTTCTTTGAATAAGTAATTTCGAAAAACGATCTCACTTATTCATTAGAACCTTCTCATAGGAAATTGTAGACAAAATGTAGGTTTTTTGATGTCTAAAAATCGATTATTTCTAATCGGT